>OY282415.1:5021070-6221070 GCA_958295455.1 Coleophora deauratella
TGGCGAATTTAACATATATGCATCTGCTCTGTCGTAATTGCCAGCTCAGCTCCTCCAGGATTCCAACTTCCTTGAGTGACCTTGGGTCACTGAGGTCTGTGATCCTATCTCGGCAATACAGCATAAGACACAGGCAGTACTCTCTTTTGCCTCAATGCACACTCGACACAATAGATTATCAATAAACAAATGACGAATTTAAATACATCCAAAAAACAGCAAGAAGTATATTGTATGACAATGAGATAAGATTTTTTAGTTGTGGCAATCATGAAATTTTGAATTATTAATGTAAAATTGTCTGATACAGTGCCACCAAACGGCCTAGTCATCTACTGTGGTACCATCGTCACCGAAGAGGGCAAGGAGAAGAAAGTAAACATTGACTTCGAGCCCTTCAAGCCGATCAACACATCTCTCTACCTTTGCGACAACAAATTCCACACTGAAGCCCTGACTGCTCTCTTGGCCGACGATAACAAGTTCGGTTTCATAGTCATGGACGGTAACGGAGCGCTCTTCGGTACACTTCAGGGTAATACTCGAGAGGTGAGTAGTTCAACTATGGTCACAGATAACCCCCTATAGATAGCGTTTACAAGACAGCCGTGATCTGTCAGCTTATTTTTTTTAAATTTTTTATTTATTTATTTAAATCAGGTAGCAAAGACCCATAGTATAAATACAAACTAATACAATTTTTATAAAATAGATACTATAAATAGAATAGGTAAAATTATAAATGTAAACTTAAAATTATTGAGCACGCAGTGGTTCTATTTCGGTGGCAGAGGTCGGCAAACTCCCACGGAATTTCCGAAACACCACACTCTTCGGCCAGAAGTCCTTCTGGATGAAAGACTCCAGCTGCTGTGTCGGGACTCGCACCACAAATGATTTAAAGTTCACGCTGTGGCGCGACTCCAGCGGTGTCACCCTCAGAGCGTATTTCGTCTTCAGCTTGACGTACTCCATCAGGTCGGCTGCACTGGTGGTGTAGTGCAGCCGGGACACGTATAACAAAGTGGTCGGCACCGCGGCCCGCAGCAGGAAGTTGGGCCCTGTCGGCGCAGTGCCGCACTTTTTATTAGTCGGACGAATTCGTTTTTTCTTCCGGTTCTCAACTGTAACGAACCCGTCGTCGTCCACTCTCTTAGCAGAAGAGGCACGTTCGGTCTCCTTGGAAGATGGTATGGTAGAGGAGACGGGTCGCCGCCGTGTCGGTGCTCTCTTGACTTCTCTCTGTAGTTCAGCGACGGAATCTTGGGATACCTCCAACTTATTCAGCACTTCGGCCAAACTCGCCTTCAATGACACGATATCCTTGAGGAGGCAGGTCACATCGACGTGGTCGAATGTCACGGGAGGAAGCTTGTGCAGGTCCTTCGCCACAAACGTCGGCACGTCATCTGGGTCGGTCTCCTTGAAGTATGGTATGCTCTTCGGTGTTCCATCGCGTCTGCGGGACACCATCTGGTCACTCTTGCCAAGGGACTCGTAAAGTAGCTTCTTCGCAGCAGCAATCTCAACTTCATTAAAGCCGGACTTGCAAATCTGGATCGCGCTTACTTCGTCCATCACGTCCAACTTTTGTTGAAGGAACGCGAGGAGCTCGTTCACTATGATGTTATTTTTGTCCATAGTGAATTTATTTTACACTAGCGACGGCGAATGCCGCGCTTTGCGAAAAAAAAAATGCTTTTCTGCAGAACGTCTGTACTTGAACGCGATGACAACACGACTGAAATGTTTAATAAATAAATAATGTTTAAAATTAATTATACGTCACCAAGAGTTCCAACTGACACTTGTCCTTTACAAGTTAATTCTGAACCCTCACAAAGTCATAGTTTTGCTCCCAGTAACACTAAAATCAAATATTCATCATGCAGTATTAAGAAGGGGTTATCTGAAACTACGACAGACAGTAATGTCCTTTTATAGTTAACTACCCTATTGTAATAATTTCTATACCTTGTTTGAATCAAGAAAAAGCAAAAGGTAAACAAACTTACTATGGAATTGACATATATCATGTCAGTAGCATACTGATTTAGCTTACCTAATGTTTTTTTTTATTGAAATGAACATTAGGCGTAGTGGTCTCTTTTACGATTACTTTGCCGCTTTGTTCAACGTTTAATAGAAAATTATATCAAACACTTCCTTCCCCAGGTCCTTCACAAGTTCACAGTGGACCTTCCAAAGAAGCACGGTCGTGGTGGTCAATCCGCGCTGCGTTTTGCGCGTCTCCGCATGGAGAAACGTCACAACTACGTGCGGAAAGTCGCAGAGGTCGCCACTCAGCTGTTTATCACGGCTGACCGGCCAAATGTTGCTGGGTTGATCTTGGCCGGTTCGGCTGATTTTAAGACCGAGCTTTCGCAGTCTGATATGTTTGACCCCGTAAGTAAATCAAAAATGACTTTATTTAAGGAGATTGTCTACATTTCATTAATAATAATTAATTCTGAGACAACTAACAACTTACCGTAACCCGGCTTCTACCTATTATTATTATTAGTTGATACACTAGCAGCTCTGTGAGTTGATCCGTGTACATCACGTCACTTGTTTTTTTTTTTTATTTTATTATTTTAAGTCTATTTTTAAAAAATTTCACTGTTCTGTGCTGTGCTAAAAAGACTAGAAGAAGACTGTTCACATAATTATACAGGGTGTAACAGAAGTGTGTGACAATACTTCAAGGTTGGCTTTTACCCATCAAACTGAACAACTTTTGTTCTACAACTTTGTTAAATCGCAAAAAATTTTTTGGACTTTTCATACAAACTTGGTTCGCCAGCTGATCGATTTGTATGAAAAGTCCAAACAAAATTTTGCGATTTCAACAAAGTTGTAGAACAAAAGTTGTTCAGTTTGATGGGTAAAAGCCAACCTTGAAGTATTGTCACACACTTCTGTTACACCCTGTATAATTTTTAAATACATACATACATAGATATAAAATTAAACACCCAGTCACAGAGCAAGTAAATCTGTTTATCACACCTTTTTTTTTGTCAATAAAAAGTTTTAACCACCTCTTCACCTTCAGTTCAGTCTAAGAAACAAATCCAACCCTCTCACTTCCAGCGACTGCAAGCCAAGATCATCAAACTGGTGGACGTGTCCTACGGAGGCGAGAACGGATTCAACCAGGCCATTGAGCTGGCAGCCGAGTCTCTTCAGAACGTTAAGTTCATTCAGGAGAAGAAGCTCATCGGGAGATACTTTGATGAGATCTCGCAGGTATGTGGGGTTATTATTCTGTTAAACATTCGGATGCCTCTGTCAATGTACGCTTGGTTTGATTCATATTATTTGTTTAAACTGTTTCGTATTTTTTACGTATAATGTTTAAAATATAAAAATATAAGATCTAACAAAATCAACTGAAATTAAGTTTAAATAAAACTGAATAACTTTCCCAAAGAATCAATAGGAAATTCGATATTTTTTATAGTTAAGAACATGATCAGTTGACGCAGTATGGAAAGTTGACTCCTTTTTAACAATTGGCTCTAGGTTGCTTGGGAAAAGCTGCTTAGCCGCCCGCCTAATCCCATGCCCAAGCAATGAGGACAATGCAAATGAAAAGGATCAGCCAATGACAACGTCGCACGTTCCCCGCTCCCCGAATGCCGCTAGCGATGGTTACTTTGAGCGGGAGCAAAATGTTTAATATGCGGTATCTATAGGGGGGTTTGAGATCTTGATGAGATGAGTATCTTCGTGGATATGGGCCTCGTAAGCATTGGTCTTCAACCCGTCTAGGAAACGGAAAAATCCGGCATGGGGTCTCCATTGCAAGTAGGGTCTAACCCGAAAAGCGGCGGTCTCCTGCAGTCAGACTGCCACACGTATTGGCTTGCCTTTCCTGTGAAATCAGCCAGCGAGGCCGAGAGGGTAACGCGAGTCCTGGGCAACCCTGCGTTTCCTTAACTCCGTCCCAAGCAGTGCAGTGTCTGGTGAGAGGTTACTCCACCCACAGCGTCTTTGCTGCGTGGTTAACAACACGGAATAGAGCCAAAACTGCAGTAAATCGTCTATAATAACCACAGAGGCCATTGATGATAAGGGGTTATCTGTGTTTGGTAGTAATATGTTTCATATGCGGTATATATAGGGGATTATCTGTGTTATAGTTATTAAATGTTCATTTCTGGTTAACACCGCGGAATAGCGCCAAGAGACTGCAGTAAATCGTCTGTAATAGACGCAGAGGCCATTGATGATAGGGGGTTATCTATGTTTAGTAGTTAGTATATGTCAAACTCTTAATAAAAAAACGACCTAATTAAAAATTTTGGCAAAATGAGTTTTGATAAAAAAAACCGACAAAAGAGCAAGCCACGCAAACTCGGTAAAATAAAAATCACCTCTATTTCTTAAGCAATAAGGTAACAAAATATTTGCATTATGCGTTATTAGTCCCCCCGCACACGCGCTTTTAGGTCGGTTTTTTATCAAAACTTATTTTGCCAAATTTTGAATTCGGTCGTTGTTTTATTAAGAGTGCGATGTTTTATATGCGGTATCTATAGGGGATTATCTGTGTTGTAGGTATAATATGTTCATTTCTTACCCCGCAGGACACGGGCAAATACTGCTTCGGTGTGGACGACACTTTGCGCGCCCTCGAGTTGGGAGCCGTCGAGACGCTCATCTGCTGGGAGAACCTCGACATACAGAGGTATGATACATAAACAGATACATATTATACAAGTGCAACAAAATTTGGTGTAGGACCTTGTTAACTGTAGATTCTGCTCATCGCAGTGAACAACTTTTGTTCTACGAATTTGCTTAAATCACAAAAAAAACTTGGGACTTTTCATACAAATTGATCATCTATTTTGCCATTTTTGTATGGAGCATCCAAATTTTTTTTTGCGATTTGAGCAAAGTCGTAGAACAAAAGATGTTCGGTACGATGAGAGAATCCCCAGTTAACGAGTCCTACACCAATCTTGTTACACCCTGTATAATTTCATCATCAGCCGAAAGACGTCCACTGCTGGACAAAGGCCTCCTCCAAGGATTTCCACATCGACCGGTTCTGTGCTGCCCGCATCCAGCGGCTAACATAACATATATAGCACGAATCAAAATATGTTTATTCGAAGTAGGCATTATTCTAGTATTATATAGGGTGACTTTAAATTAGTTCTTGATACCAAAAGGTGTGCATGTGCAAAATTGCAAAAAAATTGGACTCTTCATACTAATTTGGCCGGTCACTTGATCGATTTGTATGGAGAGTCCAATTTTTTTTCGCGATTTGACTGTGGGTTCTTTAGGGAAAGTTGTTTGTTATCATGAGCACATGCACACCCTTATCTATCAAGAACTAATTTAAAGTCACCTTGTATACTTTTCGTAGGTTATTTTTTAATCTACCTATACGTAGTTCTTACCACTTGCAACTGGTATACCTAACGTGTTTGTGGAGAGAGAAAAAAAAGTCGGGTCCAAAAGAAACTCCCTCCAACATTTTTTTATAGAAGTACAAAAGAGCATTAAATATGATTAAATGAAAGAGAACAAAAGCCTTAAATAAAAAATAAGGTACTATAGGAGTGTTAGAAGGAGTTTCTTTTGGACCCGACATTTCTTCTCTCTCCGCAAACACTTTTCCAAAAGTTGGGTGTACGAGTTACAAGTGGTAGGTTAAAAAATGACCTTCGGAATTTATAATGATACCTACTTCGAATAAACATGTTTTGATTTGATAAGACAGTAGTACTATACTTCATTCCAATCAAAAAAAAGCAAAACGTAAACAAACTTACTATGGAAATGACACATGTCAATGTCAGATGCATACTATCTTTGTTTACCTTTTGCTTTTTTTTTTGATTGGAATGAACCATATAGAGGTATGATCATAAACAGATAATACACAGAAAAATGCCTTAAGGGCCCTTACACACTGGCGATTTCGCGGCGTGCACACTGTGACATATTTTTTATTTTCATTTATTTATTTATTTAAATCATGTAGCAAAGACTCATAGTATAAATACAAACTAATACAATTTTTATAAAATAGATACTATAAATAGAATAGATAAAATTATAAATGTAAACTTAAAATTATTAAGCACGCAGTGGTTCTATTTCGGTGGCAGAGTTCATAGTCGCGATTTTTAATGCGTCGCGATATCGCAGCATTCTTGCCGCGATATCGCCCTGACGAGAAATCGCCTATCAAATTGCCAGTGTGGACGGGCCCTGAGTGAAAAATTAGGTACCATGGAAGTAGACAATAAGATTTTCCATGCGTTTTTAAAACATTGTCACTAGAGACTTAAAGGTGAGATAAAAATAAAAAAATATATTTGCTGTCTTGCTATATTTTTTTAAATCTACAATCATCTTTTTATTGAATGCAGACTTTATAACCGATGTCGGTGCCGCAAGGATTATTTTCGATGCAAGATTTTAAACAAACTCCTTTGTTTCGTTTTAGCGTACAATACTGACGATTTCTCTGCTAGTTATAAATTAGTTTCAGTTAAGTTACCGATATAGATGTATCTAATCCTATTACAGGTATAAAATTACTTTAAAAATCAGTCGCTTAGTTTAAAAATTCTAAAACTACATCCATGAATTCTAGGACCAACTCTAGGGTAGTTCTATAGACCAGTGTTTTAAAACCTTTTTTAAGGTTAAACGTTAGTGCTCCCTGGTTGAAAAAATCCGATAGATGGCGTTAATCTGACTATAACTTGGTTTTTCGATTTAAAAATAGTATAAATAACCCTAAACCATATTACGTAAAACAGTGAGCAGTTACAAGATCAATGTACGCTAATAAACCATAATAATGTTAATTAAATAAGGATTTCGATATATTTGTCCCCTTACAATTATAGTTTTGCGTTTATCTTGTATGAATAAGGGCTCGAATTACGCACACATACCTAATTTTGTTTTACGTATATGATGCTTATTTTTGACTTACCTCTATAAGTAGTCCGTAACCCAGAGGTGCAAGCGGCAAATTTTGTACGAACCTTTTTATGTTATTGCTTTTAGGTCCGGGTTCGTATCCTACGATACTTTATTGTTTTTGTCTTTTAATTTTTTTTATTTAGTATGAAGATAAATAAATATGTAAATAACAAGACCCAAGAGCGATAAAAGAAAAGATTTTTTAAAAGAAAAAAAACATTTATTGAATAACAATGTCGCATAGCAATCATTCATAGCATTGGCCTGCAAGGAGATATGTATCACGTCTCCCCCGCGAATCAGGACACCAGGGGAGACAGCAGCAGCTGGTCGAGGTGACGGATCCACAGGAGTCCCCCATCGGTTCTGACTTCATAATGTACTCCACCCAGACGTCGGGTTATTGTGCCGAATTCAAACTTCTGGGCAAGAGAGGAGTAACTCCTGGCCACCTTGTCTCCAGGAGAGAAATGTCCTCTCCTTGTCCTCTGACTACGTGGCTCCGGTCTAGGTATGGGACTACCATGGCATGTAGCTTAGTTCTAAACTCTTTTCCAAACATCAGTAGGTAGGGAGTCCCTCTTGGAGTTTCTGTCTGCCTCAAGCGGACTGAGGTCTACCCATGAGTGGTGAAGTAATACTTAGTTTTCGTAATGTAGTTTTCAGTGCTATACACAACTCCTCAAACTCGAATCTGTAGAAGGTTTCTTCCTCAAGATGTTCATCTTCGGTTTCTAGTTCTATGTTGTTTTGTATTTCGTGAAATTTCTTTATTGTTTTGTCGAGTGACTCCAAGCGGGGCTATATACTTACTTGGGTCTTGAGTGTCGAGCACATTTTCTGTGCGCGTTAATAAACTGTACTGAGCTTCTTGTACGTTTTAATTTCTTTAAATCCATTGAATTGGCCTCGTCGCCAATATTAAAAACATAAAATATCTGTTCAGTCACATAACATTTATTGAATAACAACGTTGCCTAGCAATAGCCTGCAAGGAGATACGTATCATGCAAGGAGATACGAAGTGATGTCGAAAATTTGTGGAGGCACGGCCTTGCAAGCCAAGTCTTACGCTGTTTGGAGTCACGGTTGTGCCTCCGCAAGCTAAGGAGAGTATCAAACTTAGGAATCACAGATTACCATAATTTTTATGTATATGTCATAGGGAATGGCCCCCTTATTACATCCGTGAAGTGGCAGCATGAAATTCGTTTTCATTGTCGAGAAAAATAGATTCATTTTTTTATTAATTTTTTCAATTTATTTTATCCATACAGATGAAAGTTTTTCAATTGATAAAATTGATTAAGAAAATTTGATGTTTTTTTAATTAAAATAACATAATTATCAGTATAATCATTCAAAGAATAATAAATTACTCCAATATACATTTAAATTCAGTCACTCACTCTCACGGTCTCATCAGATTGATTGACAATAGAATAGAATAGAATAAATAACACATTCGCTGGGATGATAACCATCATAGTTACTTAGTTAACAACCCAATATCGTCCCAGTGACTGAATTTAAATGGGTATTATAATTTTAAAATAATTCATTGTAATATAAATAATGATACTGATAATTTTCTTATTATATTGAACTAGCTGGGAGACCGAGCGTCGCTCGTTCAATCGGAGTTTTTATAAACTAAGATAACTTGTTTAGTAGTACATATAAGATATATTTTCTATGAAACATTTTGCAGGGTGTTGATTTAGTCGGTAGTGGCCTTCTAAGGGACGAAAGGACAAGCAATATTTGTTCTGAAAATATCTATAATATTATTTTATAATTTGATTCTATTTAAAAAAAACCCTCCAATTCATCCTTTTTTTTTGATAAAAAAAATAGAAAAATATTCAATGATACGTAATATTTGAAAGTTGTTCATCATTTATAAGTCAGTAATATCAATCATTTTTGGCGACTTTTTAGAGATTTTCTTATTTCAAATGTTATCAGCGCCATCAGGTTGAGTTTATTATTGTTGATAAAACTAGAAAAATTATATGATGTACATTACCATGCAAACTTCACCGAAAATTGGTTTGAACGAGATTTAGTAAGTAGTTTTTTTAATACGTCATAAATCGTAAACCAAAAATTACCTTTCATTCAATCAACTCAAATATAAAAAATATAGAGTTCAAGACATGTGTGATTATGAATTTATACGGAACCCTTGTACTTGTACTTGTACGCGAGTCCGACTCGCACTTGGCCGGTTTTTTGTTGTTGTACTGATGATAAAAAATGTGTTTTTCAAATTCTCACTGTGCCACGCTTTGGAAAAAAAATATCAGCTCTATTTGACCTATTATCTTGAACTTGGTATCGTTTTCGAATAAACCGAGAATGGAGCTTTAATTTTTTTGTATTACTTTTGTTCAATCTATTACTCTTATTGTGAAAAAATCTAATAAAATAAAAATAAAAAAAACCAACAAGATGATATAGTTTAAAAAATGTGCACTAATGGCATAAACAAAAAGTTTTGGTAGAAAACCAAAACATATCAAAAATATAAAAACATAAACACTAACGGCATTTACTAAATAAAAAACTTCAGAAATAAATTTTGAACGTTGCACGGCGCAAGGCATTCGTGAGCGTTTTAATCTGCCGCGCTTCAGTTAACTATTATATTGGGCAATAATCTTGAATTTGGTGTAGTTTTCGGATGAACCGAGGACGCAGCCTTCAGTTTTGGAATAATTTTGTACCATGTCAGACAAAAAATTAAAATTAACAAAAATCGAACCTGCTTTTTTTGATAGCGATAAGACCGCCTTTGCATATCAATGTTTAAATATTTTATGTGTTTTCGTTGTTATTTGTACTCTTTTGGTGTGCAATAAAGTATATTTATCTTATCTTATCTTAACTATATTTGTTTTAAAAAAATATTACTGTCCATTTCCTGTTCCCTCTTAAAATATGTAGCACCGTATCCTAAAGGGCGGGCGATCCCTTTGTCCAGAATCCAGATGTGTAAGTACCTCACTTGCACAACAACTAGTTGGGAATAGGGAAGCTTATATTTTATTAGGCCAGAAACCCCATGACTAATGAATAACGAGTATACCTTTGTTCTAGCTGAGTGCTCATTCCTCCGATATTTGAAAATGTGAACTGCAAAGGCATAATTCGGGGCATTTCATTTGGTTTTTTTTGACAGTTACATCTAAAGCCACAATGTGATTTGAACTGCATTTGCACCGAATTAGCTCTAAACAAGCGGTAGCAGCCACAGCAGTAGTCCATGTCGGTATCTACTGATTATTTGTGCCTATTTCCCACCTTCACTAAGCCGGACGTGAGAGATTTTGAATGGGTACTAATGTCTGATCCCATACGTGGACACCCTGGTATAGTGTTCTCAGAAGATGTTGTTGAAAACTTTCGTGCGTTGATGGAATATTCTCTATTTGTCGGTCTCTTTTAGAGAATAATTCTCGCCTGCAATCGGTTAAGCTGGTGCACTAGCTGGATCTTAAACATATTTAAAACAAATCAATTTTATACCACAAACAGAGAAATCTATGTACAATACAATTTATTCAAACTGTCTTGTCATAGGTACATGGTTATGATAAATTTTTCGAAAGCTTTTTTGCCGCTTGCAATGTCTCCACAAGCCAGCATTTTGAAACCGAGAGTTTCTGGAGAACAAACAGTCCAGGTTTCGAACGCGGTTTTCTTTCCTCCTCCATTAGAGGCTGGAACGGTGTTACACCCTGTTAGAGCATAGAATAAGGACAACATTATTCCTTTTTTGGTCTTGTAATAGAATTAAATCATGAGTTTCGTATTTACAAAATGTATCTAAAAATAATTTTTTTGTATAGGTAAGTAATTTAAAATAAAACCTTAACATGCTGCGATTTTGTCACAATTTCAAGAACATAAAAAGCAACAATGCTGCCCATACTTCATGCTCTGATAGAAAGTGATACTGTTTTTTAGCCTTTAATTGAAGAGAAAAGAAAACTGCGTTCGAAGTCTGGAATGCTTGTCTTGTGGAGATATTGAAAGCGCCAAAATACTTTGGAAAAATTTATCATAACCATGTTTGACAAGTGAGTTTGAATAAAACGAGGTTTTTGTACATAGACGACTACGTTTAGGAATATATTTTGGTGACAAAAATATTGTGTAAGTGAATAACTGTTTATCCTTTTTTGAGAAATAAATTATTCTATAACCTGAAACTTGGTGCTACATGGCGGGAATTCATTACTTTTTACAGTCGAGTCTATAAATATTGACGTGTAAGACTTTTTACTTGATATGTGAATGTTTTTGTCGGGATTTTACTTTCCGTGTATGAAAATCTACATATCTAAGGTTCGGGTTGTATCACGTGGTTGCTGGTAACTACTTATTTTTTGTCAAACGAGACAATAATAATACTCCCGAAAACCCGCCTCCGTTGTCTAGTCGCTCGCTTCACATCAGAAGGTTGCGGGTTCGATTCCCGGCGGAGTCTAACTATAATATGTAAGATTCCGTTTGGTCGGTGGTAGAGCATTCTCGGAGCCTGCCTGGTTAGCTATCATCTTTTTTTTTTACCCTCAATTGGTAAGCCCTTGGCATCATCTCACCTGATGGTAAGTGACGATGATGCCGAATACGAAAGCGGGCTTACCAAGATTCCCCAACGCAGTGGGGAACTGGTTATCTTACCTTCATGCCGGAACACATCAATGCTGTTAACGTTGATGTTTGGCGGCAAGACTTAGATAAGATGGTGGCATATGCCAGGCGGGCTCAGAAAATGCCCTACCACCAACCAAACCGAATCCAGAAAGTTACATCCCGCCGGGAATCGAACCCGCGACCTCCTGATGTGAAGCGAGCGGACAAGCCACTACGCTACGGAGGCGGTTAAAATTTGAAATGGGGCATGGTATGAGTCTAAAAATTTTTGAATGCACCTTATACGGGGTGTAACTTCCGGAAACTTTAACAGTCTGTTCTATTTATGAAACCGTAAAGCTTATCTTAAGGAACCCATACAAAATTCGCATAAAAATGAAGTTTTCATATAATATGGTCACCTAACCGGCCAATTTTGTATGGTGTATCCAAAAATTGTCTTAAGTAGGTATTCAGCATTCTTAAGTTTCATTCGGAAAAGTTGTTCAGTTTCATTAGTGGATCCCATAATAAAAAATTCTAGGAGTGATCTTTTACACATCCTGTATAAGTAAAAATATCAGCCTGTGTATCACAAATATCGAGCTGAAACTCACAACTAGACCTTGTTGGGTAAACAATATTTTCGTCTGTCAGATACCCTGACGTGAGAATGACAGCACTTTTTTTTCTGAATATAAAAAAGTTTGCCAGCATAAATTACTCAGACTAAAAAGTCTTTATAATAAATTTGCTACTTTGGTAATGCTCAAGTAAAATGCAAGATGGCGCTAAAAACGAAATCCTCAGCTAAACAAAGCTTATCAGACTAGTTGAGATTGTAGTTACTGTCATTTCAGAAAGGTGGTGCTGAATTATACACCACTACATGCGTAAAATTTATGGTATTTTACGGCAGTTTTTAATGATATTACAGAAATAAATAATATAATTATATACATTTGGCGAAAATAAAACGTTGTAAAGTTTACGTTGGACAGATAAAATCAAAAATATTGTGTGTATTTGTATAGTTTTGACCGATGTAAATTTGTATGAAATAGGGTGACTGACGTTTAACCTTAAGGGCCCTTACACACTGGCGATTTCGCGGCGTGCACACTGTGACATATTTTTTATTTTTATTTATTTATTTATTTAAATCATGTAGCAAAGACTCATAGTATAAATACAAACTAATACAATTTTTATAAAATAGATACAATTATAAATGTAAACTCAAAATTATTAAGCACGCAGTGGTTCTATTTCGGTGGTAGAGTTCATAGTCGCGATTTTTAATGCGTCGCGATATCGCAGCATTCTTGCCGCGATATCGCCCTGACGAGAAATCGCCCATCAAATTGCCAGTGTGGACGGGCCCTGAGTGAAAAATTAGGTACCATGGAAGTAGACAATAAGATTTTCCATGCGTTTTTAAAACTTGTCACTAGAGACTTAAAGGTGAGATAAAAATAAAAAAATATATTAGCTGTCTTGCTATATTTTTTTAAATCTACAATCATCTTTTTATTGAATGCAGACTTTATAACCGATGTCGGTGCCGCAAGGATTATTTTCGATGCAAGATTTTAAACAAACTCCTTTGTTTCGTGTTAGCGTAAAATACTGACGATTTCTCTGCTAGTTATAAATTAGTTTCAGTTAAGTTACCGATATAGATGTATCTAATCCTATTACAGGTATAAAATTACTTTAAAAATCAGTCGCTTAGTTTAAAAAATTCTAAGACTATACTTCATTCCAATCAAAAAAAAGCAAAACGTAAACAAACTTACTATGGAACTGACACATGCCAATGTCATCTGCATACTATGTTTGTTTACCTTTTGCTTTTTTTTTGATTTGATTGGAATGAACCATACATCCATGAATTCTAGGACCAACTCTAGGGTAGTTCTAGACCAGTGTTTTAAAACCTTTTTTAATACCCGACCCCTTTTCAAGTTAAAACATTCTTGCGACCCCCTGTGGCCATAAACATACAAAATATTAGTGATTTGAAAGATTTTCTTTATAATTTTCTTCAATTAGAAAACGATTTACTTATAAACGTCTCCAAAAAAGAACCACGTTTTGACAAATTGTTAAAAAATAAACAGGACCAGCCTTCTCACTGAAATCGTATTTTTTCACTGCAGTGTAGGACCTATAACCGCTTACTTTTTCTTTTCCCACGACCCCTTGAGAAAGGCTTCGAGACCCCCCAGGGTGTCGCGACCCACAGGTTGAAAAACACTGCTTTAGACTATAGTTAGGTAGGCGAGTATCCGAGTTCCCAGTGATGGGAACCTCGTATTAGGTAGACAAAGGAATGACCGTCGAAAAGTGTACACTGCTACCCCTACTTCGAATAAAAATATTTTCATTTCATTTCAATTGGTCGTAGCTCAGTGCGGCTTGCGTGGTCGCGTCGATCACGCAGGTTAACTGACTACAGACACTGTCATAACCTGGATGGGTTTGACAAGGCACGTTAAGCCTTTGGTGCCGGCTTCTATCACTAGATGGCAGTCGATAAGCCATGTCAAAGGGCTTATAGGCGACTTAAAAACTTCTGACAGGGCTTGGCCACTAGCCCCACAACCTCCACCAATCCGGACTTGGCCCCCGTGTGTGGACTATGGCCTAACCTTTCCGAGGTATGGGAAGAGACCCGTGCCCCTGCAGTGGGGACGATATGGGTTGTTAACGGTCACAATGTGCAATTGCAGATATGTGCTGAAACTCCACTCGACCAACCAGGAGACGATCCTGCACCTGACGCCCGAGCAGGAGAAGGACAAGTCACATTTCACCGACAAAGAGGTACATACAAATCCTTTAATTCTTCATTGTCATCAGCCTTTATTATATAAAAATTAATAATAATAATTATTTATTGTTCAGAAAGTCCTTTATTTTAAGACAAAAAAGAAAAAAGCCATAGTTAATAACACAAAATAATATACAATGTAAGAATTATAAATACTAGGCATCAAAAAACATCTAAACATAAAAAAAAATATTGAGGAATGGAAGCGGTCAGATGCGCAGGAGATATTAAACACAAATGCACACACCCTCTACGACCGGAGAGAAGGTCGAATGCTGTGTCTGGCCAGTGATGTCCAGTGATCGGATTAGGTAGATTGACTTAGGGTAAATAACCGCAAACGTGTATGTTAATATGGATATGCCGATCGGATTCCGAGAGTTTAACATTTTTTAGCAAACAAAAACGATTATTCATTCTGTTTTTCTACATATAAATAAATTGCTTCCTTCAGAACCAATCGATTGAACCAGATTTACTTTAGTAATAGTCAACTCAATCCGGAAGTACTGGAACTTTCCAGAAAAAAAGGATTGTCCATGTTATAAAATCACGATGCAAGTACCAAAAATCGAATCTACCTACTCCGATCACTGGTGATGACTAATACGCCGTCCATCACTGCCCTTGAAGGCCATTCACCTTGCCCTGCTGGCTGGGCATAGACTCTCCCCTAGGCAAGCCACTTACTTATACCTATCTTTGGACATTCGCATCCAGCTGTTACCAGCGACCTTGCGCAAATCATCGCTCCACCTAGCCGGGGGCGTACCACGCTACGATCGCCCAAACGCGGTCTCCACTTGTAGAACTCTCTTTGTCCAACAGTTGTCATATAAATAAAAATAACAAATAAATTTACAACATCCCAGTGAAAACCGCATCTAAATCCGTTTAGTGGTTCTTTTTAAAATCGCGGACAACACATACATACATGACAAACTGATAACCGTACTTTTTGGAGCCGGTTAAAAATATATTTTTTTTTTAAATCCTTAATCGGTACCCTTGGCATCATCTCACCTGGTGGTAAGTGATGATAATGTCGAAGATGGAAGCGGGCTTACTAAGATTCCCCAACGCAATCAGGAACTGGCTATCTTATCTCCATGCCGGAACATATCAATGCTTTGACATTGATGTTTGGCGGCAAGACTTAGATAAGATGGTAGAAGATAGTTAGCCAGGCGGGCTCAGAAAATGCCCTACCACCAACCAAAGTCCTACAAAGTTGGACCACGCCGGGAATCGAACCCGCGACCTCCTGATGTGAAGCGAGCGGACTAGCCACTAGGCCACGGAGGCGGTTAATTTTAATAAACTGTTTTATTCCGTAACAGAGCGGAGTGGAGCTAGAGCTGGTGGAATGCCAGCCGCTGCTCGAGTGGCTCGCGAACAACTACAAGTCTTTCGGAGCGACCCTCGAGATCATCACGGACAAGAGTCAGGAGGGCAGCCAGTTTGTGCGCGGCTTTGGTGGAATTGGAGGTCAGTAGACACTAGATATACATTAAATAAATATACTAAACACACACACACTACGCATACAACAAACACACTACATACCTAATACAACTGTACACACCTACCCATACATAATAGAACAAAAACATACACATTGCACAAAAAACTTGCACGAAATATACACATAATAGTGTATTATGTGTATATTTCGTGCAATTTGTATATATTTTTAAGTTGTATAATGTTAGCTCCACAAAAAACTACAAGTATCAAAAAGCATGGTTAGTATACAACAATACCTGCAAGTCTTTCGGCGCCACCCTCGAGATCATCACGGACAAGAGCCAGGAGGGCAATCAGTTCATACGCGGCTTCGGTGGCATCGGAGGTCAGTAGAATTACCATACAGTATGGTAAACACACACATTCACACACCTACCCATAGTATACAACTTTCACAAAAATATACACATAATACACAAGCTGCACGCAAAATACAAAATTACACCTCAAAAATATACACGTTGCACAAAAAAATACACAAAACACGTAAGCTGCACACAAAACTACAAGTATCTAAAAATAAGCCGCTGCTCGAGTGGCTCGCGTACAACTACAAGTCATTTGGAGCGACCCTCGAGATCATCACGAACAAGAGTTAGGAGGGAAGTCAGTTTGTGCGCGGCTTTGGTGGCATCAGAGGTCAGTTGGATTTGTATTTGAAAATACCCATACATTATACAACAAAAATATACACATTGCTCAAAAATTATACAATAAAAATACACATTACTCATAAAGTATACAACAAAAATACACATTGCAAAAAAAACACATTATACACGCACTACACACCTATCCATAGTATACAACTTGAATACAAACAAATACATATTGCCCAAAAATACACATAATACACAAACTGCAGACAAAACTTAAACCTCAAAAATATACACATTGTACAAAAAGTACACATAACACAAGCTGAACACAAAACTACAAATACATACAACTATCTAAAACCATGGTTAGAATACACAAAAATACATGTGTAGTAGAGACTCGCAAAACCACACAATTTCTACACACGTGAGACACACAAGAACAATAACTCCATACAACTGGTAATGGACCTATATTTTATAGCTTTGTAAAATTCTATATTATCTCAGGGTGTTGTTTTGGTCAAGTTTGTATGGAAATATATATTTTTTTACAGTTATTTAATTAATAAAAATACATCGTGTAACAAAATTGGTGTAGGACCGGTTAACTGGGGATTCTACTCACCGTACTGAACAACCTTTATTGTACGACTTTGCTCAAATCGCAAAATAAAATTCTTGACTCTCCATACAAAAATGGCAAAACAGATGATCAATTTGTATTTTGTATGAATTGTCCAAATTTTCTTTTGTGATTTGCGCAAAAGTTATTCAGTACGAAGAGTAGAATCCCCAGGGTCCTACACCAATTTTGTTACACCCTGTATATCAGATTCTTGTATGCTATCACCCCTAATAAAGTTGATCAAAACAACACCCTTTATAAATAAACTTACATACTAATACTATATTTCTTTCCCTTTTTTCTTGCTGCTTGGACATCGCTGGATTACTTCAAAACCTTTCTCAATAAACATTAAAAAATAACGTAAAAAATATAGGAATTCTTCGATACAAAGTGGATTTCCAATCTCTTCAACTCGACGAACCATTAGATGATGTTGACTTGGATGATTATTAAGAATACAAAAAAAATATGAAAGGAACACACGGAAATGTTTTTTAGACACCCAATAACGCTAATATTTATTATAATAATGATAAATAACTCGGGCCGGCCATAAACTGTGGTAATCATCCTAATTTTAGTTCAGATAACCTCGTTAATGTTCAGATAACCCCCTATAGATACCGGTTATAAATCTAAACACAGGTTCTTCGACTTGACGCAAAAGACAAGTGGTATATATTAAAAATTATAAGTTTAAAGCCTACGTGTATGTGAGGTAGCTTTCAAACCGGTAGACCGATTAGTCTCTTTTTTTTTTTAAATTAAAATCGGCTGAGTGGTTTTCAAAGTCAGGAGTTTTAAGAGATTTAAACAACCCCGATACCAGATTTTTGATACCCCAATACCAGATTTTATACGATCACATATAACCCCCTTATAATCTATTAATATTAAAGGAAATTAAAAGCACACTGGTCGTCAGTTTGTTGTAAGTCATCATTCCAAATTGCAACTTCGTTATTGACCTGCGCGGTTCTTACTATTGCTTGTATTGTACCAACAAGGCGCAGCTCAAGTAGTCAAATTTAAATTGACATCTTGTATAGCTGCCGCTCGCGCGAAGCCTTGAATCGAACGATCAAAGCTCATTTTTGATCCTCACAACTAGCGCTTTTAGCTAGATTCGGTGAGATTGAAAATAAACAGATTATTCAATTTCCTCCGTCGATATGGGAATTAAATAAAAATCAAAAATAGTTATTCGAAGTGTATTAACTTTGAATAAATGTTTTTGCCTTTTATTATATTGCCATATCGACATCGAAACGCTGCGCTTTTTTGTACGAGTTTCGAAGGTATTTTTAAGTTGTACCTAATAAGAAGCTCTTACCACTCGGAACTCGTATACCCCACTTGTGTTCTGATCAAAATGAAGTTATACGGGGTTATCTGAACAAGATGAATTTTGTCGCTATCAAACATATTCTAAACTACTTTTTATATATATCATAAAATGCAGATCTATCTATACCTACCTAATAGGTATTCAGACCCGAATAGTTTCTGGCCGGCCTATATAGATTTACAATGCTTGCAAAAGTCATTTAGACTGAAGTTTTTTTAGGTGTTTTTATCACACACAAGTTCTGTATGTCACATTAGTTTTGTCGCTGTTATTATTTTTAATATATTCCTTAAGAGTGAGATTTTTTTAAAGGTTTTATTAGACGTGGTAAATGTATTTTAGTTGCCCCATTCAATAAAACTAGGAATGAGCTTACGAGATTTGTATAACATCCGCGTGTGATCAATACCGTCGATTCGAAAAGCTCCTACATGTTACCGGAGGTAATTCTAAGGGTGACCTCTACGATAAGATATAGTGACATGAGCTGCGTAAATTTTACCAATAAAAGATCACTAGTCAGTATTCTTTTTAAATCGGCACAAATGACATATGATTTGTGTGGCCCCAAACTAGGATTCCTTGCGCTATGTATGAGACCAGAGACTAATATATATACTTATATAGATATTTAACACAGACACAGATCAGAGAAATCTTATTATACAAATGTTTGGCCTGGCTGGGGATTGAACCCACGTACCTCGGCGTAGCAATCGGGAATGCCAATCACTACGCCATTGAGTCAGGCAAAATATGAAAAGGCTTCAAATTAAGAAGTTGTGCGCGGTTTATACCTAAATTAAGTATTTAACTATTGTTTTGTCAGATTTTGGTGTTATTCCTCTTCTGTAACTATCATAGGCTTTATATTGAACGGCATAGTATATTTAACATAAAAGGAGTTTTACTCAATAAAACAGTTTTATAGAGGCAACGAATTGATATCATAAAATAATTCAAAAATATTATGCTTTAATAACGAATTTCTAATTCTGGTGCGCTGTAATAACTATCGAAGATATTTCGGAAATATATTAAAAATGGCTAAGGCTTGGAGTAAGTTATTCAGTTTGGAGCAGAAAGCTTTTTAAATCAAAATTCAAGTGTCAATTATGACCTACACGTGGCCGTGGGTGATGCTAAGTGAATTACCAGTAGTACGTTCCAACGGTACGCTCTGACAGCAACCGTTCACTCTGACAACAGGAGAGCATAATATAAATCGCGTAAGTGTGAAAGAGAAGGTACAACACGGTTGCTGTCAGAGTGCACCCTCGGAACGCGGCCCATTTTACCGCCGCCTAGCCCTTGGGAAAGTGCGGGTTATTTGAGCTATTTTTAAACATCTGTCAAAAACGACATTTGGTTCTAAAAATGTTTGAAATTGACGTCATAGTTTTTCAGCGTCGTTAATAGACTAATTTTGTGATTTTTACCAATTAAAATGAAAATGGGATTGAAAACAAAACAAGTAAAAAATTTGCAAACAAACAAATAATTGTCAGTTACGCCTGTCTAATCATTGACCAATCACAGCGCCGCATTTTCGCTCCCCGCGCCCCCCTTATGCCGCTGACTTTTAACGGGAACAAAATGTTTAATATGTGGTATCTACTGGGGTGATCTGTGCATATTATGCCATACGATAAGAGAGAGAGAATTTCAGATGTTCCTTCACATTACTTTAGGTTGACATATCAAATACTATGCCGTGTCGGCCTGTTTATGTAGAGCAATAGTCAAAACGCCTTAATAATAAACATAAAAAAAAATTAAAAAATAAATAATGAGGAATGTCACATATGCACACGCAATGACAAAATGTTTTATGTAAGATTTGTCCGGAATGAGAATCGTCATAGAATTGAGGGCGAATTAGCGCTAAAATGTTTTCCTATATTTTTATTGTTTGCACAATCAGTTCAAAGGAATTTCTACTTAATTAATCAGATTTTGTTGTGAAAGTAATTATATAAAAGTCAATAACTATAAGAATAAATATATATAGCATTAGATTGTGTATTTTAAATTTTTAATTGTAGATTTACTCGGGGTGCGTTCAGTTAAATGTGTCGAGACAAAAACTTTTATGTTTAAAATTCTATGTTGATGCTTAAGAGCCGCAAATGGTAAAATTACATATGTTCTTTATCATAAACAACTTTAACATAAACAATCAGAGCAAAAAATACTTTTTTTACCACAATCGTGTCGATTCGGTTTTCACCATTAAACTTATTTTACAGGATTAAACTTAATTTAAGTGTTCTGTCTTTTTCTTTCTGTATCGAAAAGACAAGGACAGGATGTTTAAACCAAGTTTAGTCCTGTCAAATAAGTTCAATCGTAAACACCGAATCGACACCAATAAGGTTACCCGTACAAATAACCCAAATTTTTACACTGATTGTTGTATATGTTTCTTGGAGAACATTGTACAGTTTTATGATTTGGATCTGTAATTAGCGGCTTTTTCCCGAATTAAGAGGTCACGTACATGTAAATATGCCCGAAAAAACCATACAAACCTTTTGCCGTATTCGGTTAAAAAAAACATACGGAAATTTTCACAAAATATTCTAGAGATATACAGTTTATTAAATTAAATACAATATGGAAAATGGAACGTCTCGCGAAAACTTCGGAGTTTTTAATACTTTAAGCTTTTGACTCGGCAATTTAACAGGACAAAAATCCCCTTTTACATATTTTTATTATTTATTTAACAAGAGTACAGGCGTACTTGTACGTTATTTTAAGGGTTTTAAATACTGTGAGTTTGAAAGATGTATTGAATGTAACAACGCGTCGTCGGACGGAAACTGTATGCTTTGCTGACATATATAAAGACAAAAAAAAAGATTTGCATTGACATGGTTTTTGTTATTTTTAGTCTGTAGTGAGTGAGCGTCCTAAAAACAAAACCTTTCTTGCATTAGAAAGAAAAATACCATACAGTAGTACTGGGTATACCATACAGGGTGTAAAAATAACGCTCCCGGATACTTTAGCAGGGTTTTCTACGCATGTACCTGTTTTTTTCTTCTTTACTGACATAGTAAAAAAGGGCCTTTCATACAAATTGATCGGCCAGTCAGCCAATTTTGTATGGAGAGGCCATAATTGTCTTTGAGAATTCTGTATGAGAAAAAGTTGATCAATTTCATGTCATGAGTGTAACCAACCTTTAAAGTATCTAGGATTGTTTTTTTTACACCTTGTATAAAGACGGCATTGACTAAAATGACAGTGTTGTTTTATTTTTATCGTAAAGTAGGTTTTATTGTGGTGATATTTAGCTAAGTTTGATGAAAATCGGTTAAGTGGTTTTAAAGTTATTCTTTGTTAAACTTTTATCTTGTCACATTTTCAAGTTGATCGTAATTTCCATGGGGGTTAAGATGACGAGTAGAGCCGTGTCTGTGCATTTAAACCACCTACATATATTATAAAAAAACACTAAGAGAATGGAAATCACACTCAAAATATACGTATATAGGGTGTAACATTCAAGGTGTGAAATATTTACGGAGGTGATTAAGCTTCTCAAACTGATTACAAATCACTTAAAAAGTAGGCATCTTAAAAAAAAAAAATTCGAATGATTTTCAGAATAGGTAACTTTTTTCTATCGAATTTCGATAATAATCCCCCAAGCGACGCGGCTCCGATAAGGTCACGCGACTGCGCAGTGGCCCGTGGCGTCACAGAGCAGACACGTTCAGTATTCTAATGCCACAGAATAGTTAAACTGGTACAGAAAAAATATGTTTATTAATTCAATTTAATTTTAATCATGAATTTGATAAATTATTCGTAATAAATAAATGCTCATACATCTTCTCAACAAATATTGCACACCTTGAATGTTACACCCTGTATATGTGTCGAGAATTCGGGTACGGTACTGTGTGCACAATTAACTGGATCTGGGGCCATCCATAACAAACGGTCACACACATCACACAGAATCAAGTATAGAATACATACAGGAAAAATCCGATTTACAACTTTTTGTTTTAGTTTCCCATACAAATTCTTAATTCATTAGTATGGGAAACTGAATTTTTTAAAATATTTTTCCTGTATTCTATACTTCATTCTGAGTAACCCCTTAAAATCTCAAACGTACTTTTTTAACGCTCTGTATATTTTATTATTTCTTATGTGACGTCACAACGTTTATGACTCCCCCCACCCCTTGTCACATAATGTCACACTTCGTTGACCCTCTCCCTCCCCCTTAACGTGTGACGTAATTTATGGATGGCCCCTATTTAACATGCTGTTAACTGCTGGACTTACTCAAAACTCGAAACGTAAGTGGTTTGTTTAAGCGGAGTGATAATTTCGCTGTGTTCATGAAGTTTCTTTTTTTTTTTTTTCAAAATCCATGACGTTTCAGAAACGGAACATGACGTTACAGAATATTACCGCTTCTCAAATTTTTTATGTGTTTTCATATCGTATCGATGTCGTCGAGGACCTCCGACAAAACAGAATGAAACAGGGTTCTTTATACGGTACCACAATAACCTAATGTAACCTAGAGTTCTTTTGTCGGAGCTCCTCAACTATATATCTTTTCATGATCTCGCATTAATACGACATTAAGGGGTCGTCCATTAATCACGTGAGGCTCAAAGGGGGGAGGGGGAGTGTACTGAGATATCACGTGTATTTATTTTTTCTTTGAACGCGCGATTTCTAGAATAAGTTCCAAACGTCGGTCTGTTGTTGTTAAGGTGTTTTTAACTCATCCCAAGGTTCGAAACGGCTTCAGGTAGTTAAAAACAACCTACAACCTTAATGTCTGTCTGGAAATTTGTATCGCGGTGCTTAATTTTCCAGAATTACATTACATTATACCTGTATTTAAAGATAATATTTTGTACCAAGAAATAAACGTGATTTGGGTAGGGGGTGTGGGGTAGCCTAAAACCTCTACGTATCACCGGGGGGGGGGGGTCTAAAAAGTTGGAAAAAATCATCACGTGATTAATGGACGACCCCTAATCAGTTTGGGATACACAATCAAGTTAATCGCCTTTCGGAGGTGGAGAAAATGAGAAGGGAGGGGGGGGGGGTAGTCAAATGACAACCCTATACAGTAATACCCCGCTTAACGCGAGTGATGCGTTCCAGACAAAATCGCGTTAAGCGAAATTCGCGCATAACGGGGCACAAACAAATAACGAGCTAAAATATAAATCAATGTACTTTTGTTAGAGAAAATTGACACAAAATATTAATCACTTGCACTTTTTTTTCGCACTTTAGAAAAATAGCCGTCTAAGGTTTTTTGTGTTGCATTTTGTTTGCGCTCTTGCAAAATTCTAAAAACTATTTTCCTATCTTTGGAGTTACCGGCGAGTCAACCGTCAATCGTTTTTCAATTAATGAGCAGTTACGGGTTGCTATTGGTTAATGAAATCACACCACTTAGCATGCAAATGAACCAATCAACGCATTCGCGTAAAGCGGGGTAAATTAGCGCGAATTTTAAAAATCGCACTATAACGAATCCGCGTAAAAAGGGGTCGCGTTAAGCGGGGTATTACTGTAACAGAGGCCGTAAGGTTTACTCGTTCATGCTTTTTCTTCTAACGATATCTATTGGATAATAGCGGGTATAAGGGACAGGTTTCCGAAAACTTTAAGGGCTTGCTCAGTAGATGAAACTGAACAACTTTTCGCAATCTTTTTTTTCAGGAAACGAAATAAAATCGGCTTCCCCATACAAACTGTCCAATCAAGTTTATAATGTTGTTTGGAGAAGCCGATATTTTTTTCGTTTCCCGAAAAAAAATCTTGTGGAACGTTGTTCAGTTTCGTCTACTCAGCACGCCCTTAAAGCTTTCGGAAACCTGTCCCTTACACCCTGTATAAATACTAAAGTTACTGCACATAAATAAGGTTATCATTTACTTTTTATATATCTGTCTCACTAACCATCAGGAAGTGGAGTGTTTTCACAGGTAATAAACTGTACTATTTATATTTTAATGCTTTATTTGAATTAAGTTTTATTAACTCCTTTTTATGTGCCGTGTTTCTTGCATGAATAAATATTTCATTTCTTATTATTAATTTAATGAAATGAAATGAAAATATTTTTTTATACAGGGTGTTAAAAAAAGTGCGAAAAACCCAGGAAAAATATTGAAAAAATCCGCTCTTCAATAATTTTTTTCAGATTCTCACACTAACTCTAAATAGTGAATCGAGAATTTGTATGAAAAACTGCAAAAAAAAATTGAAGAGCGAATTTTTTCAATATTTTTCCTGGATTCTATACTTGATTCTGAGTAACCCCTTAAAATTTCAAACGCACTTTTTTAACATCCTGTATATTGACTATATTACTTATAATGGCTTTGTTTGTTGGTATACCATTTACCAATAAACGAAGAAAATTTTGTAAACAAACAAACTTTATAATCAGGAAAAAAGTTTATTCATAAATTCGTAGTAATCTACCAATAACGTAATAATCGTAGGGTGATTTTTATTATAATATATTTATCAACACTTTTTTATGCTCAGTTGGTTAGCCATTGGCATCATCTCACCTGGTGGTAAGTGATGATGATGCCGAAGATGGAAGCGGGCTTACCAAGATACCCTAATACAATGAGGAAATGGCTGTCTAGTCCTCATACCGGAACACATCAGTGCTCTTAACATTGATGTTTGACAGCAAGACTAGTCTCAGATGAGGTTGCGTGACCAGGCGCGTTCAGTACATGTCATTTAATTATCGTAGAACAGTGCATGCATTATTTTTTATCATTTGTGTGCGTTTTTTTTTAAATTTTGATGAGTTTGAATATTTGTAAATTGGCTGATCTAAATGTTATCGAAAGGAACCTTTAGCTATTAGACCAAGTGAATTACCTATATAAATAATTGTATTCGGTCTTTTCTATGGTACTCAACTGTTTTCTATGACTTAGCTAAAATCGTTAAAAAATATATTTGAAACTCCATACAAAATTCTATTGTATATCTCGTGCGATAGTTTCGGATCGGCCTATGTAGAAACGCATTTATAAAATATGACACATGTTAAAACTCATGCCACATGTTAAAACGTGTCGCATGTTAAAACATGTCCCATGTTAAAAACATGCCTCATGTTTCAATGTATTTTTCTTATTTTAAAGGTCAATTTCTAACATTCTGCTTTCCCCCGCCAGGCATCCTCCGCTACAAGGTGGACTTCGCGTCCATGCAGTTGGACGACGAGGAGATCGACAACCTATACGACATCGACGACTATTAGACGTGCACAGGCAAACCTTTAACATCAGGTATGTATATGGTATCCATCACAGAATCGCTAAACTAAAGTGGCAGTGGGCGGGGCAAATAGCTCGTAGAACAGATGGCCGTTGGGGCAGTAAAGTTCTCGAGTGGCGACAGCGCACCGGAAGAAGTATGGGCCGATGACCTGGTGAAGGTTGCGGGAAGCCGCTGGATGCGGGCAGCGCAGGACCGGTCGGTGTGGAAATCCTTGGGGGAGGCCCTTGTCCAGCAGTAGACGTCTTTTGGCTGATGATGATGTTTTGTTTGAGTTGCGCCTTCTATGTTTCTTTATTACAGCCGCATCTAGTCCTTGTGAAGGTTATATAGATAGCTAGTGTCACCAATGCTATAAATGTTTGACTGTCTCGAGGATTCAGTGGTCAGCGCTCCTAACTACTAATAAGAGTCGACGTGGGTTCTATTCCTAGTACCACAGTAAAAAAAGTTGTTATTACCAGATGTGAATTTGGAAAATTTCCTATCCCCAACCCTATAGAGTCCTGAAATGTTGGACCACGCCGGGAGTCGAATCCGCTATCTGCTTATGAGAGTGGCGCGCTCAAGCCTAAATATTTCCTCCTAATATACACACAAAAGTTAATCTTTTATATTCCTTTGTTTATTTTTTATTCTGTTTCTTTTAGGCCGCGGTGAATCCAGGAAGTAACAGCCACATCCCAATACGGACACATCGAAGCGACATCTACCACATTGACAACTAAACAAGACTATAACTTGAAAAACATTACGCGGTCTCTCGCTAGATGGCGCGACGTTGACTTGCGATCTGTCAAGTGCAAGCTACAGTCTGTCAACGATCTTTTGACAGATGGATGACATTGACATGGCGGCGCTTTAGTCTCAAATCTGACGTATATTTCATACAAGTAGAAGTGTAATTTTCAAGATGGCGGCGTTAGTTCTGGTTTTTTACCACACGCCAAAAGATCGTAGTCAGACTGTAGGTTTTATTTATATTTACTCTAGCGCCATCTAGTGTAAGACACCTCTTGGTAGCTAAAACTGGGCAGGCTTGGATCTCGGTCACGTAGATCAATATGAAAATGCAATAGATATATTTTCTCATTAAACATGTGTTTATCGTCTTCTAATAATGCTTGAAGCAGAAGACGAGGATTGTGTTTAATGAATTCTATTCTAATTTTCCATTTGGCATTCCACATCTCATTTAAGGAGTGATTTTGCCAATGTCAAGTGAAAAATGATGGCGAAACGCCAAAGTTAAGTGAAAAGTGCTCTACGGGTGATGGGCACTTAAAGACGCTCCATATGGTGGTTTGCTGCTGGAACTCGGAAAAAGGAACTGTCTCCCGAGTTAATCCTCTTCTTATGACCGCTTATCACTGAATCGGAATCACGCTATTTCCCCATCACAAAAATAAAGTTGAGACTACTCTGAAACGGAAATAATTAAAAAAATAACTCGGCAGACGTGTGTTAGGTAACGAGTCCCGGCATCCAACCGTTTAATGAATTGTCACCTTGACATAAGGCTGTCAAGTTTGCGCATTCCTTTCTTTGCTACTAGCGACATCTGTTCAAAAATATTGAATAGTACAAAAGCTGTTTACTAATAAGGTTCAGGTTATCTCATTGTCATTGAGACTGGACGAATCCAATATTTTATTTTCTCATATCTTTGCTCATTCAGAACTACACAAGACTCAAATTCATAGACTACAATCGGTGGATATACCATCTCTTTCATATTGTATATGATAAAAGGAGAGTTGCCTGCCCGGTGGTGTTTTTTTAATTAATGTTTTTACGAATATATCAATAGTTGTACATACCACGTAGGGTTATCTGTTCCTACAAAAACTTGTCACCCATACAAAATAAAATTTTAAATATCTTGTCAATGAACACGCCTATCATTGTGAAACTTTATATACTTATACAGTTTCGTGTTTTGCTTGCGTGTCTAAAGTTTCATTAGAGTCTGCTTAGTTATTTCGAGAAATATTTGATTATTATTTAGTATGGTAGCCATCTTTCTGAAGGGACTTTAAACTGAGTCTTCTTGTGAAACTGAACAATTTTTCACAAAAAAAAACACTAGCAAATTGCAATACTGTTTTAGACATATCAAAATAAGCTTTTTATTTTCAGTTTCATAAGGAATGCTCAGTTTAGGTTGCGTTAGTACTTTTATTTATTTATTGATTTATCCTTATTTAATCAACTACAAAAAAACCTGCAAAACCTTTTGTTAGGACAGTTATAGTTATGTTGTCAACTCGGTAGATGTCGCCACTTCAGTCTCAAAAACTCGATTCGTCTACAACTGTGCGAACTAGAGTTTTTCATTTAACACTTGCTCAAAACAGTGCAACGTAAAGCGAACCAGGCACTAATAATAATATTGGCAATATTTTTACATCAATATATTAGCGTTTACCTACCGCCAGCCCTTCATTCTGCCCCCATAAGGGCGCTTTTATTGTCATGCGGATTTCTGCCCGCATGCGTGCGGCGTTTCCAAAGCGACCCGCGTGCGTGTGCCAAGCATGACAATAAAGGGCCCTAAAAACATGTAATGGAGCGATATGTTGCGGGCGGCACGCGTGCGGTCACAAATCAGCATCACCATAAAATAATAATATCCGGGACAAATCACACACGGCCCCAAACTACGATTCCCTATATATTGGGTAGAGACTAGAGAGATATACATATATACTTTTAAATACACACATATACAGGGACATATATACTTTTAAATACACACATATACAGGGTGTTAAAAAAAGTGCGTTTGAAATTTTAAGGGGTTACTCAGAATCAAGTATAGAATCCAGGAAAAATATAGAAAAAATTCGCTCTTCAATTTTTTTTTGCAGTTTTTCATACAAATTCTCGATTCACTATTTAGATTTAGTATGAGAATCTGAAAAAAATAATTGAAGAGCGGATTTTTTCAATATTTTTCCTGGGTTCTGTACTTGATTCTGAGTAACCCCTTAAAATTTCAAACGCACTTTTTTTAACACCCTGTATAGATATAGTACACCCAGACTCAGAGCAAACAATTCCCCTAAGAAAAAGGCCGCTAAGTATAATGGAGTTTCCGTATACTTAGCGGCCTTTTTTCTTATGAGGGCAGCATTCCAATCACTATAGTGTCAACAATAAAAAATATTGTCAATATTATTGATAGTGTCTGGTCTGCTTTATGTTGTAAATTAAAAAAATAACATATACAGGATGACTGGTACGTACATGCAAAGCTCTTAACTGGTTACCCATAGCACAAGTTTTTCAAAACACAAGTATGCACATAAGAGCTACACTATGAAAGCTGTGTCAAATATGTGATCAATTTTTTTATAAGAATCTTTGTAACTCTGATTATTAAAATAAACTATTATTATTATACTACTCAAGAGGCTGAACAATTTCTGTTCAACAGTTTGCTGAAATTGCAAAAAGATGGACGTATTACTAATCGGTCAGTTTGCGAGCCATGTTTGTATGAAAAGTTCAAAAGATTTTTTTTGCAACAAAATTTGCTGGTGCGAACGAGTCAGCCTGTATAAAAGAGCACAGCCGTTTCCGATATTATTAATTGTGTTAGAAATAAAAATTCGATTTTCATTTTTAATGTAACAAAATATCGCCACTTGAAATAAGAATTGCTGTAAGAGACGTTCAGTTTGTCCCTTACAAGAATTCTTAAATGTTACAGCAACTCCCTTACAGCAACTGAGATTTGTCCCTTACAGCAATTCTTATTCGCTATCAATTCTGGAGCTGGCGAACAAACGCGGACTTGTCCACGCAAGCACATTCTTTTTTCTTTTTTTATACCTATAGTAGACATCTGTGCACTTGCAAAAGATTTTCAATCAAATCCGGCTCTTTCACATATAAAAAAATACTTCTAAGTTTGCTTAGAACGGAATTTTTCATTCAGAAACAGACTTGTCCTTTTTTTACCCCTCCTGTAAAAAATCGTTTATCCGACAAGTCCGCATTTGTTTGCCGGCTCCTTAATTGAATGCGTATTTTAATTGTCTATTAAAGAAACACAAAATATATTTATTAATATTAATTTACTTAGGTTTCCTTATATATCAAAGTCAGTGTACATATGTAAAAGTACTTTCTTATCATTTTATTACATTTAATTTAATCCGTATGCATTTCCTTCAGATAGTTACAAAGATTGCATTCCCCCTAGTTAAAGAAATGGTTCTCCTTCTTCTCTTCAATGAAGGAGACCTAGCTGTGTTTTCCCAATCTGAATGTAATGTAAAAATGTCTCAAATTGATTATAATTTTACTTTTAAGGCGCAGAACTGCATCCTTAAAAAGTAAATTGAAATAAATTCATCGTTACTTTGAAAAACCTACGTATAAAATTGTAGTTTGCCAGAATTTTCGCTAGATGGCGCGGACGGTATTTTTGCAGAACAGTTTTGTGTTTTTCGACTTTATTTATTTGAAAACTCTAAAATGTCGCCTTTCGTAAAATTGTAAAGCAATGCCGAGAAAAATCGCTGATTGTCAGGAATATATTTTTCAAACACGCATTTTTTTTAACATATAATTCTATCAGTTTTTTGAACTGTTCTGGCTTGAAGCATTTTAATTTAAGAATCGTAGGTGGCATATCTATAATATTATTGTATTTTAATTAATATTAAATAAATTAAAAATACTGTTGTTCGTCCTTATGAATTTGCCTACGATTTCTTTATAAGAAATAGGTATGTATTAGCAAATGATAATAATGTTCTTCATACAAAATGTGCCTTAAATGTAGTTACATAATATGTTTAATTTTTCAAAAGTTTGCGCAAGATAACTGTTATTTTTTTAAAACTTACCATCACCGCGCTAAAAGAGGCCGGTGCGAAATTTTAGCTAATGTTTATAGTCTGATAGAAGAATTATACAATATGATACATTCTCCTAAGTGTTGGTTATCGACAATACAATAAAAGTGCTGTATATAACTCTGAGTTGTGTTTTATTTACTCCGACACCGACCAGCACCGACCTAAAAATTTTAAGCCTTTGACCAAACTTGTTACCACCGAGTACTGTAAGGTTAAGTGAGGGACTCCTTAATTTGGACTTATTTGATCTATGACTATTAAAATGGACTCTGTACAAATTTATCAGCTGATTAGGGGTCGTCCATTAATCACGTGAGGCTCAAAAGGGGGGAGGGGGTTCGGAAAAAAATCACGAAATATCAGGGGGGGGGGGGGGGTGTAGTGAGATACCACGTGTATTTTTTTCTTTGAACGCGCGATTTCTAGAGTAATTTCTAAACGCCAGACTGTTGTTGTTACGTTAACTTATCCCAAGGTTCGAAACGGCTTCAGGCAGGCGGTAACGAAACATTAACTGATTGCTCGTAAAAAGTTCCCATCGAGACTTAATCGTTACTTTTTATAACAAAAAGACATTATTGTTTAACGACTCATTTTATAAGGTTTAGTTTCACCTTTCAGCGTTGATTTTAGCCAGAAACAACAATACAGGGTGTAACAGAAAGGTGTGATAACACTACAAGGTGGGCTTTTACCCATCAAACTGAACAACTTTTGTTCTACAACTTTATTCAAATCGCAATTATTTTTTTTTTGACTTTTCATACAAATCGATCAGCTGGCGTACCAAGTTTGTATGAAAACTCCGCTTTGCGATTTCAACAAAGTTGTAGAACAAAAGTTGTTAAGTTTGATGCGTAAAAGCCAACCTTGAAGTATTATCACACCTTTCTGTTACACCCTGTATAGGGTGACTTTAAATTAGTTCCTGATGCGAAAGGCTATGCATGTGCTCGTGATAAACAACTTTCCCTAAGGAACCCATGAACCCATAGTCAAAGTTTTGGCCCCTCCATACAAATCGGTCAACAGACAACGGCCAAATTATTGTTTTTTTTTTTGTTAACTGACCTCATTGGAGTGAGCGCAGTCCAAAAACGTTTTTATTTCAAACCACAATTTGTAAACCCTTGGCATTAATTATCTCACCTGCTGGCCTAACATGCGCAACGTGACAAAATTTTGTCGACGCATTTTCTCGTGTTAAAACGAGATATGTCTATTTGTCGAGGAGTCCTAACATGGCAGTACACGGAACTCTTTTCGATCTGTCATTTTATGAAATTTTATCGTCTGTCAAACTTTTGTCGACAAACTCTAACATGCGCGCCCCTATTTCTCGAAATTTGAAACTTCTACTCGACATGTTTCTCTTCGATGAATTTGAGCGACGAGATAAACGAGAAACGCGAAAACAAAAAGGCAGTCCTGTATTACGACTATATAAATATACAATTATGATCAAATGGCCAATACGTCCCCACTGCAGGGGCACGGGGCCAAGCCCGGATTGGAGGTTGTGGGGCTAGTGGCCAACCCCAGTGTCTGAAGTTTTCAAGCTGCCTATAAGGCCTCTAACATGGCTTAACGACTGCTAGCGATAGCAGCCGGCACCAACGACTTAACGTGCCTTGCAAAGCACGGAAACGGTCGAGACAAATGCTGTAGCGCAGCGGGCTTGACCAAATAGTATCATGTAGAATATAGGTAAGTGTAACTCAATGTCATGCCCCTGGGCCACAGCTCAACCGATGCAGGAAGAATAAACGGGATGAAATCTCTATGATGTTATGGAATGTCGATAATACAATGGAATGCTCACCAGAATGCAGGCAGTGAATTCCTCTCATACAGATGATTGTCTCTCTTGTACAAAATTATATGTGCTCCGCTTTAATGGTACTTTCAGTCGAAAAGGTATTACATTCATCTCATCTGAGAATATCTGTAATGGAAAAAATATACCCGGGCAGACACCAATTGCTTCAAATGGTGTCTGCCGTACACAACACAAAACAGCAAGTGTAAGTCACAGTGTAAGCTCTCAGAGGTCCAAGACCACCACCCTGCGGCAGTTTCATGGCAGTGAGGGAACCACTAATCCTCACTAGTATTTAAGAGTTATTCATTAAGCATGATTTAAGGAAGTCGACTAAGATGTGCATACTGTCTTTAGAGGTGGTGTATTCCTGGTTTGAGCCTGCTCCAACTGGAGGCCCCTATACTACACTTAGAGGAAATGCACCACACTGGGTTGCAACCACTCAAGGGTACCCATGCCGTTTAAGATATAATATTAGTGTACAACGCTGGAGGTGTAGACAGCGTTGTACCAGTTGTCCGCACCTCATAACGTGAGTAGGACTGTGGCTGACAGTACCACTATTAAGTATAGGATCAGGTCCTATGGCGCCAACCTTCCATTCAAAAACAAAGCCATTAGAGACCACTTACACTGCAACATAAATCATAAGATATATGAGCTCATACACAATAATATAATCACAAGTACATTTAAGCCACTTACTCTTAAGTACTTACGCTTAAGTAATTACTTGCTTACTTACGGATTCATGTGGAAACTCATTTCACATTCAAATCAACTTTAGATAGTGCAAAAGATTTAGATATATAAAAGTAATTATAATAAATTTAACAACTTGCAAAATAGAACTTATGAATGCAAGAGCGGCAATTTTGACATATCTATTCATAGTGTTGTCACTATCAAAATATTAGTTATAAAAGAGTAACTTAAGAAGGTTACTTACAGAACAAAATATTACTTACATTCGCGACTGTCGTCCGACAGACGTCGCGACACTCCCGAGGGCGAGGAGTTAAAGTAAAGAAAGTAATTCGCGCGACCACTCTTTAAGTTTTTCTAAAGCTTTAGTGGCGGCGCGTCGTCTCGGTTTCAACTCTATAAAAGCATTATTTTCACTGTCAATATTTGTTTCAGGTGGATCTACATTTTCTCCAAAATCAACAGATTCCATTACATCATCTGCTCTTATAGGATCAACTGTGTCCAGTAGTTCACTATGTGAATGATCGTCACTCTCTTGAGTCTTTTCAGGTATAAATTCTTTATATCCCTGTTTCGGTTCCACTTCCAAATCAGCTGTCTCTTCAGATTCTAAGGGTTGTGACGTAGAATAATCATCCTTATATTTGTCTCCATCCTCATGATTGTTTCCGGGACCAGTCCCAAGAGGAGAAGTCTCTTCAATTTCAAGTGGATATAAGTGAGAAAGCGATCTTGTATACTCCTTGTTACCTATTTGAACCTTAGCAACTCTAACTAAACCATCAGAGCCTTTGATTACTTTAATCAGTTTTCCAACTTGCCATTTCTCTCGGTTACTAGAATCACCCTTTAACTGTACCATTTGTCCTTCCTTCGGTGTTAACTTTGAGGTGACTCTTGGTTCTCTGTGTGAATGCCAGTATCGTTCTCTAAGGCTAGGTAGATATCTATTGGAAAACATACTTCTGAATTCCTCTAATATGGTAAGTGCTCTTCTCCATCCTTTCACTAACTCTATCTTAGTAGTTGTACCACTTACAAGCGGTTGTTCAGAAGCAGTATCTAAAGTTATGCATTTTCCCATAGTTAAGAAGTCTGCCGGCTTAAGTACATGCTCCATTTCTGCATCGACACATACAAGTGGACGACTGTTCAAAACAGCTTCAATTTCTTTCACAACGGTAAACAATTCAGGATCTTTCAGCAAATGTTTTCCAAGACTCCTTTTCATACAATGCTTCACAAGGCCAATCAGTCTTTCGTAAAACCCTCCAAACCATGGTGTCAAAGCCGGTATAAATTTCCATCGGATTTTATTTTCAACACAAAAAGGTTGACTCACGACTTCAGACATCAATTTAAAGTACAGGGCGTTATCAGACGTGATTAATGTAGGCACACCTCTCGAAGCGATCATTCTTCTTAATGCTAACAGTCCTTCCTCAGCAGTAAGATCTTGAACTATTTCAAGGTGTACTGCTCTGACGGCCAAGCAAGTAAACAAACAAATCCATCTTTTACTAGTGTCTTTTCCATTGTTAACTATTACCGGTCCAAGGTAGTCTACTCCCGTAAAAGTGAACGGTGAGCTGTAATTCACTCGCTCAGACGGTAAGGCTGGCGTCGGAGGTAACTTAAACGGTCCTCCTCCGTGTTTTATACACCTTGGACATTTTCTTAGAACCTTTTGAACTTGGCTTTTGCCATGAGGTATCCAATAATTTTCTCGGATAATACTTAAAGTATGATTAACGCCAACATGATAATTCTTCTCGTGGACTTGCATGATGATTTTACGTGTCAACTCACAATCTTTTGGCAGAAGAACGGGATATGTCTTCTCGAATGACCAGTTAGCATTTTCCATTCTTCCCTTGCACCTCAGGATCCCATCAGTATCTTTAAATAAGCCTAAATTTCTGCATAAGTCTGTCTTTTTACCTTTTGACTCATTAGGGAAGTGTTCTTCTTGCAATTCCTTAATTTCTGTCAGGTCGTTTTCTGTATACTCAATATCATTCTTAGTGCTGTCATCACCACGTATCTCTTTAGACCTAATCTCCTGTGTATCAACCCTTGATGGATCTGGGGATTCCGTCGGAGTATCAACACTTGATAGATCTGGGGATTCCTTCGGAGACGGAACCTCCCCCGCCGAAAGAGTGTTGACATTGACAGAAATAGTGGGCCATTTATTAGGTTCTTCAATAATGAAGTTCGGACCACGCAACCATTGTTCTTTCCTTTCTTTAGAAACGATAGGCCTAGTAGCTACATCGGCTGGATTCAGTTCCGTAGGAACATATCGGATCGATAGTTCTCGGTTCTTCTTTATTTCGTCTATCCGTCTCGCTACAAAAGGTGCTAAAAGTTTGTCTGAATGAAACCAGTCAATAACAATTTTGCTGTCTGTCCAGAGGTAAGTATACGTCACATTTACTTGGATACTGTTGAGAACGTATTTTAAAAGCCGACTGCCAATCAGCACGCCTAAAAGCTCTAGCCTAGGAATCTTTAGGTTTTCATGGTCTTTAATAGGAACTAATCGTGATTTACCAATCACGAAGCCCTTTTCTTTACCGTTGACTATGTAAACGACCGCAGCATATGCTTTGGTCGAAGCGTCTGTAAAACAGTGGAGATGATAGCCATGGTCATCAGTATTACTTATAAATTGTCTTGGTAAGGAGATCTCTTTTACGTCATCCAGATTATTTATGATTTCGGTCCACTTCTCTTCCATCTCTTCAGGCAACGATACATCCCATTTTAGTTTAGTTTTCCATAGATCTTGCAAAAATAATTTTGCAGGCAATACAGATGGTACAGCATACCCACAAGGATCAAATATTGACGCTACAGTTTTTAAAACTCCTCTCTTTGTCATAGGTTGATAATCATTTTTAAATCTCAATTTTATAATGTCATCATTTAGAGACCAATCTAGACCTAGTAATTTAACAATCTTATCGTTGCAGATATCCGGTATTTTCCGCATAAATTCCTTAGAATTCGAGCTCCAATCTCTTAAATTCATTGAAATTTGTTTAAAAGCTTCTTTTGAATCTTTATATAAAGTTAAGGCTGATTCAAGTGTGCTAGTTCCGGTGATCAAGTTATCTACATAACTGTCATCTGCCATTCGGCGTACCTCATCCTTTTCAGATCTTTGGAGATGATGTTTTATTGTCGCATTTAGTAGAAATGGACTTGATATTACTCCAAAAGGAACTCTGCAAAACCTAAGATGCAAGAGATTGTCTTCTGAAGGTGGCAGGGAGTAGTCTTTTAACCAAAGAAACCTAGTCACGTCCCTATCGCGATCTTGTAAAGCTATCTGCAGGAACGCCTTTTCAACATCAGCACAAAGAGCAATATTGTGAGTTCTGAATCGCATTATTAATCCTGTTAAGTCTTGAATCATGAGTGGTCCCCGATATAAACATTCATTAAGACTCTTATTATCTCTGGTCTTTGAAGAAGCATCATAAACGAGCCTTATTGATTTCCCAGGTTGTGCTACACTGTGATGGGGCAAGTAATGAATAGGATGTTCCTCGGAATTATTTATATAGTCAGGTACTACTTCAATAATGCCTTTTTCTAACTGTTCTTGCAAAACACCATCATAGGCTAACAAATTTTTTCTATCAAGGCGTTTTAACAAGTTGATTAAACGTCCATAGGCCAGTCCAAAGTTAGAAGGCAATATCGGTGGATACTCGTTCCATGGCCAACAAACACTATATCTGTTCTCTACAAATTTGGTAGTCTCATTAAAGTTTTTGATTGCTTCTTCGTCTCTATTTGCTTTCGGAGAATCAGTTATTCCTATAGATTCTAATTCCCACAGGCATTTCACATTTCCGGTGTCCAAAGGTAGATCAGGTTTATCGAGTTTTACTTCCAATCCAGATTGAAAATAAGTATTTACAATCATTTCATTGTTAGTTGATTGGGGTTTTACTTGTCCAGAAAGAATCCATCCCAAATTTGAGTTAACTAAGTATAAGTTAGGTTTTATTTCTATCTTCTCAGTAGACATTACTGTATAATAATAGTCAATCCCGATAAGAATATCAATGTGACTATGTAGGGACCCGTCGTCAGCCAGTACGGATTTATCTTCAATATTTTCGAGATCAAAGTAAGGTACATTTTCAGAAATTGTGGGTACAACATTTGCGAATATTGTTAAGTCATCACCTATCCTGTTCTTCAGTTTAATCTTTACTAACGGACTGTCAAATTGTTGTGGTACTGTCGCGCCAAATGTGAAAACTGACAGATGATTTTCTTCCTCTGTTGGTAAGTCCAGTTTCTTAGCAATACTTTGTGTAATGTAAGATCTCTGGCTACCTGAGTCCATAAGAATACGGCAATTCACATAATGAGCGCTTCTATTTTTCCTTACACCAGTTATTGCAGTTTGGAGTATAGATGTAGGCTGAATGTGACATGTAGAAAATGTGGATGTAGATTCACCCTCTTTCACAAACAGTTGCGGACATAATGCTCTATTATGTAAACCGGACTTTTTACAATGAAAACAAGTCGTTTTTAATTGGCACAACTTCTTATAATGACCTTCTCGCAAACATATATGACATTTATTACCAAGTTTCAACTTCCTTTCTGTCAGGGTCTTCACGCGATTACACTTATCATTGAAATGAGACTCCTTACAAAATATACACTGTAATTTCCTTTTCTTATTTCCAGGTCCTTTGAAATTTGCATCTCGAGAATCACTGTATGGTCGTTTTTGTGATTTATTTCTAAAATATGAAGAGTTACTGTTACTGCTCCGAGATGAAGATTGACCATCGCGATTTGCGAAAGACCACTTCTCTTTTGGCTTTCCTTTAAACTTCTCATCGTGTGTTGGAGCATATCTATCACATACATGAAGCGTCTCTATAGTATAATTCTCACTAGTAGAATTAACTTTAACAATCCTATTAGCATCTTCGCGAGCAGAAATAATCGCCTCCAACTGCTTTCTTATTTCTTCTATAGACTCGTCTTTTATTTTCATTCTCATTTCATAAATTAGGTCCTCAGGGAACTTCTCCATTATTAAGAAACGTAGGTATGCATGTTTGGTATCTTCTCCAAGGGAACTTAAAACTCTTAAATGCCTCTCTATTTCATTAAGCACCCTTCTATATTCGGTCACAGAATTCTCGGCCGGGGAAATCTTATTCAGTGCTGAATAATGAGCATCAATAACTTTCGTGGGTCTACCATATCTCTCAATCAGGGTGGAAACAGCGATTTTGTAGTTAGCATTAGTAGATTCAAGCCCCTCTACCACTTGTTTCGCCTGTCCCTTCAAAGCTGCCTTCAGATACAGTAGTTTGTCCACATCATCGATACTTCTGCTGTCAATATTACTCGAAAACTGGTCCCAAAATTGAGTCCAGCAAAGAATATCGCCTTCAAATTCTGGAAGATTCAGTTTGGGAAGTCTTCCTGAGAAAGTCTTTTCTTCTTTTCCTTTAGAAGGTGCAGCCTCCTTGAGCATTATTTTTACTTCACAGATAAGTTCTTCAACTTCTAATTGTACTGATGAAATTTCGGAAATTTCGTCAGAATCAGGATCATTCACATAACGGAAATAATTGTTCATATCAGTTTTGACTCGATTTATAGCATTTTCTAATTTGGATGAATTAACTTTTAACTGTTGACAAAATTCTTCAGACCGTGATCCATCCTTAAATTTAGTTAAAAGGTCCATTACTATCAATTTTAACTCCTTCATTCGATTAAAGCCGACTTGTAGGTTTCTCATTAAGGTAGTCTCCATTTTCGCGTTCTTGGAAATACTGGAAAATGAGTAGAACTATGATTTTGGTACTCTTATCTTTCTTCGTTGTCTTGTTTAAGTCGGCCTGGAGACCGGTCTCACGTTTTCGTAACCTATACCAAAACAGAATAATTGAAACAGATTTCTTTCTCATAAAGTTGTACAGTGGGTGCATACGCAAATTGCAAATACATGAAACTATTCTCACATGTGAAAAGTTACCTTTTATAACAATGGACACCACTGTACTTACCCAACAACTCAATTTCAGTTAATATTATGTTCTAATATCTATGTAAAGACTGCTTTGTCGAACAAATCTTACAATTGAATCACAAAGAACTTTTATCACTACAATGAGTTTGTTAGCTGCAAGTTTCAAACAAATACTTTTTGCAAACGGCGGCAGCAACCAACACTTTCCTTCACACAAAACAAAATGGTGGAACGGAAGCGAGGCGAACGACGACGATTAAAGAGCTTTCGTTCGAATGAAACCTTGAATGAAACCTTTCTAAACGCATTTGAACCACACGAAAATTAAAATTAAATAATATTTTATTTATATTTGATATTTAAAATCATTTTCCTAGAATCTTGCTTGAGTCCCTGACTTTAATCAGTCTTGAAACATATCATGTTATTCATTTCTTCTTTGTTCGTGTCGGCCATTACGCAACGCGCGTAAATTCTAATCGTGTTCTATTTTCAATTTCTTATATTCTGATCGGCTTCTCGTCATCCATTTATCACGTCTTTTATTCAAATAACTTAAATTTGATCACTCTGTTAGCTTTATTTTTTGCAAAATAGTATTTTAAATAAAATATAGAAAGTGTTTCCTTACTATAGAATGAGACAATATGAGACTACTGGCGCCATCTTTTAAAATTCAAGTGAACCTATAACCTAAAATCCGAGATTCACACAAATAACACTCTTTAATTTCTTAAACAAAATAGTAGATGTTCATTAAATAGGATTTAATAAAGTATAAAAGGAGAAGTTAAAATTCTGAGACAATCCTCTGTATCACGAGCATTCCAGTGACAGAATACAAATTATTGTAAAATGTTACATTAGAGAATAAAACCCACATTTTCACTCCCCCTGCATCAGAGTTTAATGGGATTCAATCATATCCCAGCACCTCCACCATGTAGCGCAGCGGGCTTGACCAAATAGTATCATGTAGAATATAGGTAAGTGTAACTCAATGTCATGCCCCTGGGCCACAGCTCAACCGATGCAGGAAGAATAAACGGGATGAAATCTCTATGATGTTATGGAATGTCGATAATACAATGGAATGCTCACCAGAATGCAGGCAGTGAATTCCTCTCATACAGATGATTGTCTCTCTTGTACAAAATTATATGTGCTCCGCTTTAATGGTACTTTCAGTCGAAAAGGTATTACATTCATCTCATCTGAGAATATCTGTAATGGAAAAAATATACCCGGGCAGACACCAATTGCTTCAAATGGTGTCTGCCGTACACAACACAAAACAGCAAGTGTAAGTCACAGTGTAAGCTCTCAGAGGTCCAAGACCACCACCCTGCGGCAGTTTCATGGCAGTGAGGGAACCACTAATCCTCACTAGTATTTAAGAGTTATTCATTAAGCATGATTTAAGGAAGTCGACTAAGATGTGCATACTGTCTTTAGAGGTGGTGTATTCCTGGTTTGAGCCTGCTCCAACTGGAGGCCCCTATACTACACTTAGAGGAAATGCACCACACTGGGTTGCAACCACTCAAGGGTACCCATGCCGTTTAAGATATAATATTAGTGTACAACGCTGGAGGTGTAGACAGCGTTGTACCAGTTGTCCGCACCTCATAACGTGAGTAGGACTGTGGCTGACAGTACCACTATTAAGTATAGGATCAGGTCCTATGGCGCCAACCTTCCATTCAAAAACAAAGCCATTAGAGACCACTTACACTGCAACATAAATCATAAGATATATGAGCTCATACACAATAATATAATCACAAGTACATTTAAGCCACTTACTCTAAAGTACTTACGCTTAAGTAATTACTTGCTTACTTACGGATTCATGTGGAAACTCATTTCACATTCAAATCAACTTTAGATAGTGCAAAAGATTTAGATATATAAAAGTAATTATAATAAATTTAACAACTTGCAAAATAGAACTTATGAATGCAAGAGCGGCAATTTTGACATATCTATTCATAGTGTTGTCACTATCAAAATATTAGTTATAAAAGAGTAACTTAAGAAGGTTACTTACAGAACAAAATATTACTTACATTCGCGACTGTCGTCCGACAGACGTCGCGACACTCCCGAGGGCGAGGAGTTAAAGTAAAGAAAGTAATTCGCGCGACCACTCTTTAAGTTTTTCTAAAGCTTTAGTGGCGGCGCGTCGTCTCGGTTTCAACTCTATAAAAGCATTATTTTCACTGTCAATATTTGTTTCAGGTGGATCTACATTTTCTCCAAAATCAACAGATTCCATTACATCATCTGCTCTTATAGGATCAACTGTGTCCAGTAGTTCACTATGTGAATGATCGTCACTCTCTTGAGTCTTTTCAGGTATAAATTCTTTATATCCCTGGTTCGGTTCCACTTCCAAATCAGCTGTCTCTTCAGATTCTAAGGGGTGTGACGTAGAATAATCATCCTTATATTTGTCTCCATCCTCATGATTGTTTCCGGGACCAGTCCCAAGAGGAGAAGTCTCTTCAATTTCAAGTGGATATAAGTGAGAAAGCGATCTTGTATACTCCTTGTTACCTATTTGAACCTTAGCAACTCTAACTAAACCATCAGAGCCTTTGATTACTTTAATCAGTTTTCCAACTTGCCATTTCTCTCGGTTACTAGAATCACCCTTTAACTGTACCATTTGTCCTTCCTTCGGTGTTAACTTTGAGGTGACTCTTGGTTCTCTGTGTGAATGCCAGTATCGTTCTCTAAGGCTAGGTAGATATCTATTGGAAAACATACTTCTGAATTCCTCTAATATGGTAAGTGCTCTTCTCCATCCTTTCACTAACTCTATCTTAGTAGTTGTACCACTTACAAGCGGTTGTTCAGAAGCAGTATCTAAAGTTATGCATTTTCCCATAGTTAAGAAGTCTGCCGGCTTAAGTACATGCTCCATTTCTGCATCGACACATACAAGTGGACGACTGTTCAAAACAGCTTCAATTTCTTTCACAACGGTAAACAATTCAGGATCTTTCAGCAAATGTTTTCCAAGACTCCTTTTCATACAATGCTTCACAAGGCCAATCAGTCTTTCGTAAAACCCTCCAAACCATGGTGTCAAAGCCGGTATAAATTTCCATCGGATTTTATTTTCAACACAAAAAGGTTGACTCACGACTTCAGACATCAATTTAAAGTACAGGGCGTTATCAGACGTGATTAATGTAGGCACACCTCTCGAAGCGATCATTCTTCTTAATGCTAACAGTCCTTCCTCAGCAGTAAGATCTTGAACTATTTCAAGGTGTACTGCTCTGACGGCCAAGCAAGTAAACAAACAAATCCATCTTTTACTAGTGTCTTTTCCATTGTTAACTATTACCGGTCCAAGGTAGTCTACTCCCGTAAAAGTGAACGGTGAGCTGTAATTCACTCGCTCAGACGGTAAGGCTGGCGTCGGAGGTAACTTAAACGGTCCTCCTCCGTGTTTTATACACCTTGGACATTTTCTTAGAACCTTTTGAACTTGGCTTTTGCCATGAGGTATCCAATAATTTTCTCGGATAATACTTAAAGTATGATTAACGCCAACATGATAATTCTTCTCGTGGACTTGCATGATGATTTTACGTGTCAACTCACAATCTTTTGGCAGAAGAACGGGATATGTCTTCTCGAATGACCAGTTAGCATTTTCCATTCTTCCCTTGCACCTCAGGATCCCATCAGTATCTTTAAATAAGCCTAAATTTCTGCATAAGTCTGTCTTTTTACCTTTTGACTCATTAGGGAAGTGTTCTTCTTGCAATTCCTTAATTTCTGTCAGGTCGTTTTCTGTATACTCAATATCATTCTTAGTGCTGTCATCACCACGTATCTCTTTAGACCTAATCTCCTGTGTATCAACCCTTGATGGATCTGGGGATTCCGTCGGAGTATCAACACTTGATAGATCTGGGGATTCCTTCGGAGACGGAACCTCCCCCGCCGAAAGAGTGTTGACATTGACAGAAATAGTGGGCCATTTATTAGGTTCTTCAATAATGAAGTTCGGACCACGCAACCATTGTTCTTTCCTTTCTTTAGAAACGATAGGCCTAGTAGCTACATCGGCTGGATTCAGTTCCGTAGGAACATATCGGATCGATAGTTCTCGGTTCTTCTTTATTTCGTCTATCCGTCTCGCTACAAAAGGTGCTAAAAGTTTGTCTGAATGAAACCAGTCAATAACAATTTTGCTGTCTGTCCAGAGGTAAGTATACGTCACATTTACTTGGATACTGTTGAGAACGTATTTTAAAAGCCGACTGCCAATCAGCACGCCTAAAAGCTCTAGCCTAGGAATCTTTAGGTTTTCATGGTCTTTAATAGGAACTAATCGTGATTTACCAATCACGAAGCCCTTTTCTTTACCGTTGACTATGTAAACGACCGCAGCATATGCTTTGGTCGAAGCGTCTGTAAAACAGTGGAGATGATAGCCATGGTCATCAGTATTACTTATAAATTGTCTTGGTAAGGAGATCTCTTTTACGTCATCCAGATTATTTATGATTTCGGTCCACTTCTCTTCCATCTCTTCAGGCAACGATACATCCCATTTTAGTTTAGTTTTCCATAGATCTTGCAAAAATAATTTTGCAGGCAATACAGATGGTACAGCATACCCACAAGGATCAAATATTGACGCTACAGTTTTTAAAACTCCTCTCTTTGTCATAGGTTGATAATCATTTTTAAATCTCAATTTTATAATGTCATCATTTAGAGACCAATCTAGACCTAGTAATTTAACAATCTTATCGTTGCAGATATCCGGTATTTTCCGCATAAATTCCTTAGAATTCGAGCTCCAATCTCTTAAATTCATTGAAATTTGTTTAAAAGCTTCTTTTGAATCTTTATATAAAGTTAAGGCTGATTCAAGTGTGCTAGTTCCGGTGATCAAGTTATCTACATAACTGTCATCTGCCATTCGGCGTACCTCATCCTTTTCAGATCTTTGGAGATGATGTTTTATTGTCGCATTTAGTAGAAATGGACTTGATATTACTCCAAAAGGAACTCTGCAAAACCTAAGATGCAAGAGATTGTCTTCTGAAGGTGGCAGGGAGTAGTCTTTTAACCAAAGAAACCTAGTCACGTCCCTATCGCGATCTTGTAAAGCTATCTGCAGGAACGCCTTTTCAACATCAGCACAAAGAGCAATATTGTGAGTTCTGAATCGCATTATTAATCCTGTTAAGTCTTGAATCATGAGTGGTCCCCGATATAAACATTCATTAAGACTCTTATTATCTCTGGTCTTTGAAGAAGCATCATAAACGAGCCTTATTGATTTCCCAGGTTGTGCTACACTGTGATGGGGCAAGTAATGAATAGGATGTTCCTCGGAATTATTTATATAGTCAGGTACTACTTCAATAATGCCTTTTTCTAACTGTTCTTGCAAAACACCATCATAGGCTAACAAATTTTTTCTATCAAGGCGTTTTAACAAGTTGATTAAACGTCCATAGGCCAGTCCAAAGTTAGAAGGCAATATCGGTGGATACTCGTTCCATGGCCAACAAACACTATATCTGTTCTCTACAAATTTGGTAGTCTCATTAAAGTTTTTGATTGCTTCTTCGTCTCTATTTGCTTTCGGAGAATCAGTTATTCCTATAGATTCTAATTCCCACAGGCATTTCACATTTCCGGTGTCCAAAGGTAGATCAGGTTTATCGAGTTTTACTTCCAATCCAGATTGAAAATAAGTATTTACAATCATTTCATTGTTAGTTGATTGGGGTTTTACTTGTCCAGAAAGAATCCATCCCAAATTTGAGTTAACTAAGTATAAGTTAGGTTTTATTTCTATCTTCTCAGTAGACATTACTGTATAATAATAGTCAATCCCGATAAGAATATCAATGTGACTATGTAGGGACCCGTCGTCAGCCAGTACGGATTTATCTTCAATATTTTCGAGATCAAAGTAAGGTACATTTTCAGAAATTGTGGGTACAACATTTGCGAATATTGTTAAGTCATCACCTATCCTGTTCTTCAGTTTAATCTTTACTAACGGACTGTCAAATTGTTGTGGTACTGTCGCGCCAAATGTGAAAACTGACAGATGATTTTCTTCCTCTGTTGGTAAGTCCAGTTTCTTAGCAATACTTTGTGTAATGTAAGATCTCTGGCTACCTGAGTCCATAAGAATACGGCAATTCACATAATGAGCGCTTCTATTTTTCCTTACACCAGTTATTGCAGTTTGGAGTATAGATGTAGGCTGAATGTGACATGTAGAAAATGTGGATGTAGATTCACCCTCTTTCACAAACAGTTGCGGACATAATGCTCTATTATGTAAACCGGACTTTTTACAATGAAAACAAGTCGTTTTTAATTGGCACAACTTCTTATAATGACCTTCTCGCAAACATATATGACATTTATTACCAAGTTTCAACTTCCTTTCTGTCAGGGTCTTCACGCGATTACACTTATCATTGAAATGAGACTCCTTACAAAATATACACTGTAATTTCCTTTTCTTATTTCCAGGTCCTTTGAAATTTGCATCTCGAGAATCACTGTATGGTCGTTTTTGTGATTTATTTCTAAAATATGAAGAGTTACTGTTACTGCTCCGAGATGAAGATTGACCATCGCGATTTGCGAAAGACCACTTCTCTTTTGGCTTTCCTTTAAACTTCTCATCGTGTGTTGGAGCATATCTATCACATACATGAAGCGTCTCTATAGTATAATTCTCACTAGTAGAATTAACTTTAACAATCCTATTAGCATCTTCGCGAGCAGAAATAATCGCCTCCAACTGCTTTCTTATTTCTTCTATAGACTCGTCTTTTATTTTCATTCTCATTTCATAAATTAGGTCCTCAGGGAACTTCTCCATTATTAAGAAACGTAGGTATGCATGTTTGGTATCTTCTCCAAGGGAACTTAAAACTCTTAAATGCCTCTCTATTTCATTAAGCACCCTTCTATATTCGGTCACAGAATTCTCGGCCGGGGAAATCTTATTCAGTGCTGAATAATGAGCATCAATAACTTTCGTGGGTCTACCATATCTCTCAATCAGGGTGGAAACAGCGATTTTGTAGTTAGCATTAGTAGATTCAAGCCCCTCTACCACTTGTTTCGCCTGTCCCTTCAAAGCTGCCTTCAGATACAGTAGTTTGTCCACATCATCGATACTTCTGCTGTCAATATTACTCGAAAACTGGTCCCAAAATTGAGTCCAGCAAAGAATATCGCCTTCAAATTCTGGAAGATTCAGTTTGGGAAGTCTTCCTGAGAAAGTCTTTTCTTCTTTTCCTTTAGAAGGTGCAGCCTCCTTGAGCATTATTTTTACTTCACAGATAAGTTCTTCAACTTCTAATTGTACTGATGAAATTTCGGAAATTTCGTCAGAATCAGGATCATTCACATAACGGAAATAATTGTTCATATCAGTTTTGACTCGATTTATAGCATTTTCTAATTTGGATGAATTAACTTTTAACTGTTGACAAAATTCTTCAGACCGTGATCCATCCTTAAATTTAGTTAAAAGGTCCATTACTATCAATTTTAACTCCTTCATTCGATTAAAGCCGACTTGTAGGTTTCTCATTAAGGTAGTCTCCATTTTCGCGTTCTTGGAAATACTGGAAAATGAGTAGAACTATGATTTTGGTACTCTTATCTTTCTTCGTTGTCTTGTTTAAGTCGGCCTGGAGACCGGTCTCACGTTTTCGTAACCTATACCAAAACAGAATAATTGAAACAGATTTCTTTCTCATAAAGTTGTACAGTGGGTGCATACGCAAATTGCAAATACATGAAACTATTCTCACATGTGAAAAGTTACCTTTTATAACAATGGACACCACTGTACTTACCCAACAACTCAATTTCAGTTAATATTATGTTCTAATATCTATGTAAAGACTGCTTTGTCGAACAAATCTTACAATTGAATCACAAAGAACTTTTATCACTACAATGAGTTTGTTAGCTGCAAGTTTCAAACAAATACTTTTTGCAAACGGCGGCAGCAACCAACACTTTCCTTCACACAAAACAAAATGGTGGAACGGAAGCGAGGCGAACGACGACGATTAAAGAGCTTTCGTTCGAATGAAACCTTGAATGAAACCTTTCTAAACGCATTTGAACCACACGAAAATTAAAATTAAATAATATTTTATTTATATTTGATATTTAAAATCATTTTCCTAGAATCTTGCTTGAGTCCCTGACTTTAATCAGTCTTGAAACATATCATGTTATTCATTTCTTCTTTGTTCGTGTCGGCCATTACGCAACGCGCGTAAATTCTAATCGTGTTCTATTTTCAATTTCTTATATTCTGATCGGCTTCTCGTCATCCATTTATCACGTCTTTTATTCAAATAACTTAAATTTGATCACTCTGTTAGCTTTATTTTTTTCAAAATAGTATTTTAAATAAAATATAGAAAGTGTTTCCTTACTATAGAATGAGACAATATGAGACTACTGGCGCCATCTTTTAAAATTCAAGTGAACCTATAACCTAAAATCCGAGATTCACACAAATAACACTCTTTAATTTCTTAAACAAAATAGTAGATGTTCATTAAATAGGATTTAATAAAGTATAAAAGGAGAAGTTAAAATTCTGAGACAATCCTCTGTATCACGAGCATTCCAGTGACAGAATACAAATTATTGTAAAATGTTACATTAGAGAATAAAACCCACATTTTCACTCCCCCTGCATCAGAGTTTAATGGGATTCAATCATATCCCAGCACCTCCACCATGTAGCGCAGCGGGCTTGACCAAATAGTATCATGTAGAATATAGGTAAGTGTAACTCAATGTCATGCCCCTGGGCCACAGCTCAACCGATGCAGGAAGAATAAACGGGATGAAATCTCTATGATGTTATGGAATGTCGATAATACAATGGAATGCTCACCAGAATGCAGGCAGTGAATTCCTCTCATACAGATGATTGTCTCTCTTGTACAAAATTATATGTGCTCCGCTTTAATGGTACTTTCAGTCGAAAAGGTATTACATTCATCTCATCTGAGAATATCTGTAATGGAAAAAATATACCCGGGCAGACACCAATTGCTTCAAATGGTGTCTGCCGTCACAACACAAAACAGCAAGTGTAAGTCACAGTGTAAGCTCTCAGAGGTCCAAGACCACCACCCTGCGGCAGTTTCATGGCAGTGAGGGAACCACTAATCCTCACTAGTATTTAAGAGTTATTCATTAAGCATGATTTAAGGAAGTCGACTAAGATGTGCATACTGTCTTTAGAGGTGGTGTATTCCTGGTTTGAGCCTGCTCCAACTGGAGGCCCCTATACTACACTTAGAGGAAATGCACCACACTGGGTTGCAACCACTCAAGGGTACCCATGCCGTTTAAGATATAATATTAGTGTACAACGCTGGAGGTGTAGACAGCGTTGTACCAGTTGTCCGCACCTCATAACGTGAGTAGGACTGTGGCTGACAGTACCACTATTAAGTATAGGATCAGGTCCTATGGCGCCAACCTTCCATTCAAAAACAAAGCCATTAGAGACCACTTACACTGCAACATAAATCATAAGATATATGAGCTCATACACAATAATATAATCACAAGTACATTTAAGCCACTTACTCTAAAGTACTTACGCTTAAGTAATTACTTGCTTACTTACGGATTCATGTGGAAACTCATTTCACATTCAAATCAACTTTAGATAGTGCAAAAGATTTAGATATATAAAAGTAATTATAATAAATTTAACAACTTGCAAAATAGAACTTATGAATGCAAGAGCGGCAATTTTGACATATCTATTCATAGTGTTGTCACTATCAAAATATTAGTTATAAAAGAGTAACTTAAGAAGGTTACTTACAGAACAAAATATTACTTACATTCGCGACTGTCGTCCGACAGACGTCGCGACACTCCCGAGGGCGAGGAGTTAAAGTAAAGAAAGTAATTCGCGCGACCACTCTTTAAGTTTTTCTAAAGCTTTAGTGGCGGCGCGTCGTCTCGGTTTCAACTCTATAAAAGCATTATTTTCACTGTCAATATTTGTTTCAGGTGGATCTACATTTTCTCCAAAATCAACAGATTCCATTACATCATCTGCTCTTATAGGATCAACTGTGTCCAGTAGTTCACTATGTGAATGATCGTCACTCTCTTGAGTCTTTTCAGGTATAAATTCTTTATATCCCTGGTTCGGTTCCACTTCCAAATCAGCTGTCTCTTCAGATTCTAAGGGGTGTGACGTAGAATAATCATCCTTATATTTGTCTCCATCCTCATGATTGTTTCCGGGACCAGTCCCAAGAGGAGAAGTCTCTTCAATTTCAAGTGGATATAAGTGAGAAAGCGATCTTGTATACTCCTTGTTACCTATTTGAACCTTAGCAACTCTAACTAAACCATCAGAGCCTTTGATTACTTTAATCAGTTTTCCAACTTGCCATTTCTCTCGGTTACTAGAATCACCCTTTAACTGTACCATTTGTCCTTCCTTCGGTGTTAACTTTGAGGTGACTCTTGGTTCTCTGTGTGAATGCCAGTATCGTTCTCTAAGGCTAGGTAGATATCTATTGGAAAACATACTTCTGAATTCCTCTAATATGGTAAGTGCTCTTCTCCATCCTTTCACTAACTCTATCTTAGTAGTTGTACCACTTACAAGCGGTTGTTCAGAAGCAGTATCTAAAGTTATGCATTTTCCCATAGTTAAGAAGTCTGCCGGCTTAAGTACATGCTCCATTTCTGCATCGACACATACAAGTGGACGACTGTTCAAAACAGCTTCAATTTCTTTCACAACGGTAAACAATTCAGGATCTTTCAGCAAATGTTTTCCAAGACTCCTTTTCATACAATGCTTCACAAGGCCAATCAGTCTTTCGTAAAACCCTCCAAACCATGGTGTCAAAGCCGGTATAAATTTCCATCGGATTTTATTTTCAACACAAAAAGGTTGACTCACGACTTCAGACATCAATTTAAAGTACAGGGCGTTATCAGACGTGATTAATGTAGGCACACCTCTCGAAGCGATCATTCTTCTTAATGCTAACAGTCCTTCCTCAGCAGTAAGATCTTGAACTATTTCAAGGTGTACTGCTCTGACGGCCAAGCAAGTAAACAAACAAATCCATCTTTTACTAGTGTCTTTTCCATTGTTAACTATTACCGGTCCAAGGTAGTCTACTCCCGTAAAAGTGAACGGTGAGCTGTAATTCACTCGCTCAGACGGTAAGGCTGGCGTCGGAGGTAACTTAAACGGTCCTCCTCCGTGTTTTATACACCTTGGACATTTTCTTAGAACCTTTTGAACTTGGCTTTTGCCATGAGGTATCCAATAATTTTCTCGGATAATACTTAAAGTATGATTAACGCCAACATGATAATTCTTCTCGTGGACTTGCATGATGATTTTACGTGTCAACTCACAATCTTTTGGCAGAAGAACGGGATATGTCTTCTCGAATGACCAGTTAGCATTTTCCATTCTTCCCTTGCACCTCAGGATCCCATCAGTATCTTTAAATAAGCCTAAATTTCTGCATAAGTCTGTCTTTTTACCTTTTGACTCATTAGGGAAGTGTTCTTCTTGCAATTCCTTAATTTCTGTCAGGTCGTTTTCTGTATACTCAATATCATTCTTAGTGCTGTCATCACCACGTATCTCTTTAGACCTAATCTCCTGTGTATCAACCCTTGATGGATCTGGGGATTCCGTCGGAGTATCAACACTTGATAGATCTGGGGATTCCTTCGGAGACGGAACCTCCCCCGCCGAAAGAGTGTTGACATTGACAGAAATAGTGGGCCATTTATTAGGTTCTTCAATAATGAAGTTCGGACCACGCAACCATTGTTCTTTCCTTTCTTTAGAAACGATAGGCCTAGTAGCTACATCGGCTGGATTCAGTTCCGTAGGAACATATCGGATCGATAGTTCTCGGTTCTTCTTTATTTCGTCTATCCGTCTCGCTACAAAAGGTGCTAAAAGTTTGTCTGAATGAAACCAGTCAATAACAATTTTGCTGTCTGTCCAGAGGTAAGTATACGTCACATTTACTTGGATACTGTTGAGAACGTATTTTAAAAGCCGACTGCCAATCAGCACGCCTAAAAGCTCTAGCCTAGGAATCTTTAGGTTTTCATGGTCTTTAATAGGAACTAATCGTGATTTACCAATCACGAAGCCCTTTTCTTTACCGTTGACTATGTAAACGACCGCAGCATATGCTTTGGTCGAAGCGTCTGTAAAACAGTGGAGATGATAGCCATGGTCATCAGTATTACTTATAAATTGTCTTGGTAAGGAGATCTCTTTTACGTCATCCAGATTATTTATGATTTCGGTCCACTTCTCTTCCATCTCTTCAGGCAACGATACATCCCATTTTAGTTTAGTTTTCCATAGATCTTGCAAAAATAATTTTGCAGGCAATACAGATGGTACAGCATACCCACAAGGATCAAATATTGACGCTACAGTTTTTAAAACTCCTCTCTTTGTCATAGGTTGATAATCATTTTTAAATCTCAATTTTATAATGTCATCATTTAGAGACCAATCTAGACCTAGTAATTTAACAATCTTATCGTTGCAGATATCCGGTATTTTCCGCATAAATTCCTTAGAATTCGAGCTCCAATCTCTTAAATTCATTGAAATTTGTTTAAAAGCTTCTTTTGAATCTTTATATAAAGTTAAGGCTGATTCAAGTGTGCTAGTTCCGGTGATCAAGTTATCTACATAACTGTCATCTGCCATTCGGCGTACCTCATCCTTTTCAGATCTTTGGAGATGATGTTTTATTGTCGCATTTAGTAGAAATGGACTTGATATTACTCCAAAAGGAACTCTGCAAAACCTAAGATGCAAGAGATTGTCTTCTGAAGGTGGCAGGGAGTAGTCTTTTAACCAAAGAAACCTAGTCACGTCCCTATCGCGATCTTGTAAAGCTATCTGCAGGAACGCCTTTTCAACATCAGCACAAAGAGCAATATTGTGAGTTCTGAATCGCATTATTAATCCTGTTAAGTCTTGAATCATGAGTGGTCCCCGATATAAACATTCATTAAGACTCTTATTATCTCTGGTCTTTGAAGAAGCATCATAAACGAGCCTTATTGATTTCCCAGGTTGTGCTACACTGTGATGGGGCAAGTAATGAATAGGATGTTCCTCGGAATTATTTATATAGTCAGGTACTACTTCAATAATGCCTTTTTCTAACTGTTCTTGCAAAACACCATCATAGGCTAACAAATTTTTTCTATCAAGGCGTTTTAACAAGTTGATTAAACGTCCATAGGCCAGTCCAAAGTTAGAAGGCAATATCGGTGGATACTCGTTCCATGGCCAACAAACACTATATCTGTTCTCTACAAATTTGGTAGTCTCATTAAAGTTTTTGATTGCTTCTTCGTCTCTATTTGCTTTCGGAGAATCAGTTATTCCTATAGATTCTAATTCCCACAGGCATTTCACATTTCCGGTGTCCAAAGGTAGATCAGGTTTATCGAGTTTTACTTCCAATCCAGATTGAAAATAAGTATTTACAATCATTTCATTGTTAGTTGATTGGGGTTTTACTTGTCCAGAAAGAATCCATCCCAAATTTGAGTTAACTAAGTATAAGTTAGGTTTTATTTCTATCTTCTCAGTAGACATTACTGTATAATAATAGTCAATCCCGATAAGAATATCAATGTGACTATGTAGGGACCCGTCGTCAGCCAGTACGGATTTATCTTCAATATTTTCGAGATCAAAGTAAGGTACATTTTCAGAAATTGTGGGTACAACATTTGCGAATATTGTTAAGTCATCACCTATCCTGTTCTTCAGTTTAATCTTTACTAACGGACTGTCAAATTGTTGTGGTACTGTCGCGCCAAATGTGAAAACTGACAGATGATTTTCTTCCTCTGTTGGTAAGTCCAGTTTCTTAGCAATACTTTGTGTAATGTAAGATCTCTGGCTACCTGAGTCCATAAGAATACGGCAATTCACATAATGAGCGCTTCTATTTTTCCTTACACCAGTTATTGCAGTTTGGAGTATAGATGTAGGCTGAATGTGACATGTAGAAAATGTGGATGTAGATTCACCCTCTTTCACAAACAGTTGCGGACATAATGCTCTATTATGTAAACCGGACTTTTTACAATGAAAACAAGTCGTTTTTAATTGGCACAACTTCTTATAATGACCTTCTCGCAAACATATATGACATTTATTACCAAGTTTCAACTTCCTTTCTGTCAGGGTCTTCACGCGATTACACTTATCATTGAAATGAGACTCCTTACAAAATATACACTGTAATTTCCTTTTCTTATTTCCAGGTCCTTTGAAATTTGCATCTCGAGAATCACTGTATGGTCGTTTTTGTGATTTATTTCTAAAATATGAAGAGTTACTGTTACTGCTCCGAGATGAAGATTGACCATCGCGATTTGCGAAAGACCACTTCTCTTTTGGCTTTCCTTTAAACTTCTCATCGTGTGTTGGAGCATATCTATCACATACATGAAGCGTCTCTATAGTATAATTCTCACTAGTAGAATTAACTTTAACAATCCTATTAGCATCTTCGCGAGCAGAAATAATCGCCTCCAACTGCTTTCTTATTTCTTCTATAGACTCGTCTTTTATTTTCATTCTCATTTCATAAATTAGGTCCTCAGGGAACTTCTCCATTATTAAGAAACGTAGGTATGCATGTTTGGTATCTTCTCCAAGGGAACTTAAAACTCTTAAATGCCTCTCTATTTCATTAAGCACCCTTCTATATTCGGTCACAGAATTCTCGGCCGGGGAAATCTTATTCAGTGCTGAATAATGAGCATCAATAACTTTCGTGGGTCTACCATATCTCTCAATCAGGGTGGAAACAGCGATTTTGTAGTTAGCATTAGTAGATTCAAGCCCCTCTACCACTTGTTTCGCCTGTCCCTTCAAAGCTGCCTTCAGATAAAGTAGTTTGTCCACATCATCGATACTTCTGCTGTCAATATTACTCGAAAACTGGTCCCAAAATTGAGTCCAGCAAAGAATATCGCCTTCAAATTCTGGAAGATTCAGTTTGGGAAGTCTTCCTGAGAAAGTCTTTTCTTCTTTTCCTTTAGAAGGTGCAGCCTCCTTGAGCATTATTTTTACTTCACAGATAAGTTCTTCAACTTCTAATTGTACTGATGAAATTTCGGAAATTTCGTCAGAATCAGGATCATTCACATAACGGAAATAATTGTTCATATCAGTTTTGACTCGATTTATAGCATTTTCTAATTTGGATGAATTAACTTTTAACTGTTGACAAAATTCTTCAGACCGTGATCCATCCTTAAATTTAGTTAAAAGGTCCATTACTATCAATTTTAACTCCTTCATTCGATTAAAGCCGACTTGTAGGTTTCTCATTAAGGTAGTCTCCATTTTCGCGTTCTTGGAAATACTGGAAAATGAGTAGAACTATGATTTTGGTACTCTTATCTTTCTTCGTTGTCTTGTTTAAGTCGGCCTGGAGACCGGTCTCACGTTTTCGTAACCTATACCAAAACAGAATAATTGAAACAGATTTCTTTCTCATAAAGTTGTACAGTGGGTGCATACGCAAATTGCAAATACATGAAACTATTCTCACATGTGAAAAGTTACCTTTTATAACAATGGACACCACTGTACTTACCCAACAACTCAATTTCAGTTAATATTATGTTCTAATATCTATGTAAAGACTGCTTTGTCGAACAAATCTTACAATTGAATCACAAAGAACTTTTATCACTACAATGAGTTTGTTAGCTGCAAGTTTCAAACAAATACTTTTTGCAAACGGCGGCAGCAACCAACACTTTCCTTCACACAAAACAAAATGGTGGAACGGAAGCGAGGCGAACGACGACGATTAAAGAGCTTTCGTTCGAATGAAACCTTGAATGAAACCTTTCTAAACGCATTTGAACCACACGAAAATTAAAATTAAATAATATTTTATTTATATTTGATATTTAAAATCATTTTCCTAGAATCTTGCTTGAGTCCCTGACTTTAATCAGTCTTGAAACATATCATGTTATTCATTTCTTCTTTGTTCGTGTCGGCCATTACGCAACGCGCGTAAATTCTAATCGTGTTCTATTTTCAATTTCTTATATTCTGATCGGCTTCTCGTCATCCATTTATCACGTCTTTTATTCAAATAACTTAAATTTGATCACTCTGTTAGCTTTATTTTTTGCAAAATAGTATTTTAAATAAAATATAGAAAGTGTTTCCTTACTATAGAATGAGACAATATGAGACTACTGGCGCCATCTTTTAAAATTCAAGTGAACCTATAACCTAAAATCCGAGATTCACACAAATAACACTCTTTAATTTCTTAAACAAAATAGTAGATGTTCATTAAATAGGATTTAATAAAGTATAAAAGGAGAAGTTAAAATTCTGAGACAATCCTCTGTATCACGAGCATTCCAGTGACAGAATACAAATTATTGTAAAATGTTACATTAGAGAATAAAACCCACATTTTCACTCCCCCTGCATCAGAGTTTAATGGGATTCAATCATATCCCAGCACCTCCACCATGTAGCGCAGCGGGCTTGACCAAATAGTATCATGTAGAATATAGGTAAGTGTAACTCAATGTCATGCCCCTGGGCCACAGCTCAACCGATGCAGGAAGAATAAACGGGATGAAATCTCTATGATGTTATGGAATGTCGATAATACAATGGAATGCTCACCAGAATGCAGGCAGTGAATTCCTCTCATACAGATGATTGTCTCTCTTGTACAAAATTATATGTGCTCCGCTTTAATGGTACTTTCAGTCGAAAAGGTATTACATTCATCTCATCTGAGAATATCTGTAATGGAAAAAATATACCCGGGCAGACACCAATTGCTTCAAATGGTGTCTGCCGTACACAACACAAAACAGCAAGTGTAAGTCACAGTGTAAGCTCTCAGAGGTCCAAGACCACCACCCTGCGGCAGTTTCATGGCAGTGAGGGAACCACTAATCCTCACTAGTATTTAAGAGTTATTCATTAAGCATGATTTAAGGAAGTCGACTAAGATGTGCATACTGTCTTTAGAGGTGGTGTATTCCTGGTTTGAGCCTGCTCCAACTGGAGGCCCCTATACTACACTTAGAGGAAATGCACCACACTGGGTTGCAACCACTCAAGGGTACCCATGCCGTTTAAGATATAATATTAGTGTACAACGCTGGAGGTGTAGACAGCGTTGTACCAGTTGTCCGCACCTCATAACGTGAGTAGGACTGTGGCTGACAGTACCACTATTAAGTATAGGATCAGGTCCTATGGCGCCAACCTTCCATTCAAAAACAAAGCCATTAGAGACCACTTACACTGCAACATAAATCATAAGATATATGAGCTCATACACAATAATATAATCACAAGTACATTTAAGCCACTTACTCTAAAGTACTTACGCTTAAGTAATTACTTGCTTACTTACGGATTCATGTGGAAACTCATTTCACATTCAAATCAACTTTAGATAGTGCAAAAGATTTAGATATATAAAAGTAATTATAATAAATTTAACAACTTGCAAAATAGAACTTATGAATGCAAGAGCGGCAATTTTGACATATCTATTCATAGTGTTGTCACTATCAAAATATTAGTTATAAAAGAGTAACTTAAGAAGGTTACTTACAGAACAAAATATTACTTACATTCGCGACTGTCGTCCGACAGACGTCGCGACACTCCCGAGGGCGAGGAGTTAAAGTAAAGAAAGTAATTCGCGCGACCACTCTTTAAGTTTTTCTAAAGCTTTAGTGGCGGCGCGTCGTCTCGGTTTCAACTCTATAAAAGCATTATTTTCACTGTCAATATTTGTTTCAGGTGGATCTACATTTTCTCCAAAATCAACAGATTCCATTACATCATCTGCTCTTATAGGATCAACTGTGTCCAGTAGTTCACTATGTGAATGATCGTCACTCTCTTGAGTCTTTTCAGGTATAAATTCTTTATATCCCTGGTTCGGTTCCACTTCCAAATCAGCTGTCTCTTCAGATTCTAAGGGGTGTGACGTAGAATAATCATCCTTATATTTGTCTCCATCCTCATGATTGTTTCCGGGACCAGTCCCAAGAGGAGAAGTCTCTTCAATTTCAAGTGGATATAAGTGAGAAAGCGATCTTGTATACTCCTTGTTACCTATTTGAACCTTAGCAACTCTAACTAAACCATCAGAGCCTTTGATTACTTTAATCAGTTTTCCAACTTGCCATTTCTCTCGGTTACTAGAATCACCCTTTAACTGTACCATTTGTCCTTCCTTCGGTGTTAACTTTGAGGTGACTCTTGGTTCTCTGTGTGAATGCCAGTATCGTTCTCTAAGGCTAGGTAGATATCTATTGGAAAACATACTTCTGAATTCCTCTAATATGGTAAGTGCTCTTCTCCATCCTTTCACTAACTCTATCTTAGTAGTTGTACCACTTACAAGCGGTTGTTCAGAAGCAGTATCTAAAGTTATGCATTTTCCCATAGTTAAGAAGTCTGCCGGCTTAAGTACATGCTCCATTTCTGCATCGACACATACAAGTGGACGACTGTTCAAAACAGCTTCAATTTCTTTCACAACGGTAAACAATTCAGGATCTTTCAGCAAATGTTTTCCAAGACTCCTTTTCATACAATGCTTCACAAGGCCAATCAGTCTTTCGTAAAACCCTCCAAACCATGGTGTCAAAGCCGGTATAAATTTCCATCGGATTTTATTTTCAACACAAAAAGGTTGACTCACGACTTCAGACATCAATTTAAAGTACAGGGCGTTATCAGACGTGATTAATGTAGGCACACCTCTCGAAGCGATCATTCTTCTTAATGCTAACAGTCCTTCCTCAGCAGTAAGATCTTGAACTATTTCAAGGTGTACTGCTCTGACGGCCAAGCAAGTAAACAAACAAATCCATCTTTTACTAGTGTCTTTTCCATTGTTAACTATTACCGGTCCAAGGTAGTCTACTCCCGTAAAAGTGAACGGTGAGCTGTAATTCACTCGCTCAGACGGTAAGGCTGGCGTCGGAGGTAACTTAAACGGTCCTCCTCCGTGTTTTATACACCTTGGACATTTTCTTAGAACCTTTTGAACTTGGCTTTTGCCATGAGGTATCCAATAATTTTCTCGGATAATACTTAAAGTATGATTAACGCCAACATGATAATTCTTCTCGTGGACTTGCATGATGATTTTACGTGTCAACTCACAATCTTTTGGCAGAAGAACGGGATATGTCTTCTCGAATGACCAGTTAGCATTTTCCATTCTTCCCTTGCACCTCAGGATCCCATCAGTATCTTTAAATAAGCCTAAATTTCTGCATAAGTCTGTCTTTTTACCTTTTGACTCATTAGGGAAGTGTTCTTCTTGCAATTCCTTAATTTCTGTCAGGTCGTTTTCTGTATACTCAATATCATTCTTAGTGCTGTCATCACCACGTATCTCTTTAGACCTAATCTCCTGTGTATCAACCCTTGATGGATCTGGGGATTCCGTCGGAGTATCAACACTTGATAGATCTGGGGATTCCTTCGGAGACGGAACCTCCCCCGCCGAAAGAGTGTTGACATTGACAGAAATAGTGGGCCATTTATTAGGTTCTTCAATAATGAAGTTCGGACCACGCAACCATTGTTCTTTCCTTTCTTTAGAAACGATAGGCCTAGTAGCTACATCGGCTGGATTCAGTTCCGTAGGAACATATCGGATCGATAGTTCTCGGTTCTTCTTTATTTCGTCTATCCGTCTCGCTACAAAAGGTGCTAAAAGTTTGTCTGAATGAAACCAGTCAATAACAATTTTGCTGTCTGTCCAGAGGTAAGTATACGTCACATTTACTTGGATACTGTTGAGAACGTATTTTAAAAGCCGACTGCCAATCAGCACGCCTAAAAGCTCTAGCCTAGGAATCTTTAGGTTTTCATGGTCTTTAATAGGAACTAATCGTGATTTACCAATCACGAAGCCCTTTTCTTTACCGTTGACTATGTAAACGACCGCAGCATATGCTTTGGTCGAAGCGTCTGTAAAACAGTGGAGATGATAGCCATGGTCATCAGTATTACTTATAAATTGTCTTGGTAAGGAGATCTCTTTTACGTCATCCAGATTATTTATGATTTCGGTCCACTTCTCTTCCATCTCTTCAGGCAACGATACATCCCATTTTAGTTTAGTTTTCCATAGATCTTGCAAAAATAATTTTGCAGGCAATACAGATGGTACAGCATACCCACAAGGATCAAATATTGACGCTACAGTTTTTAAAACTCCTCTCTTTGTCATAGGTTGATAATCATTTTTAAATCTCAATTTTATAATGTCATCATTTAGAGACCAATCTAGACCTAGTAATTTAACAATCTTATCGTTGCAGATATCCGGTATTTTCCGCATAAATTCCTTAGAATTCGAGCTCCAATCTCTTAAATTCATTGAAATTTGTTTAAAAGCTTCTTTTGAATCTTTATATAAAGTTAAGGCTGATTCAAGTGTGCTAGTTCCGGTGATCAAGTTATCTACATAACTGTCATCTGCCATTCGGCGTACCTCATCCTTTTCAGATCTTTGGAGATGATGTTTTATTGTCGCATTTAGTAGAAATGGACTTGATATTACTCCAAAAGGAACTCTGCAAAACCTAAGATGCAAGAGATTGTCTTCTGAAGGTGGCAGGGAGTAGTCTTTTAACCAAAGAAACCTAGTCACGTCCCTATCGCGATCTTGTAAAGCTATCTGCAGGAACGCCTTTTCAACATCAGCACAAAGAGCAATATTGTGAGTTCTGAATCGCATTATTAATCCTGTTAAGTCTTGAATCATGAGTGGTCCCCGATATAAACATTCATTAAGACTCTTATTATCTCTGGTCTTTGAAGAAGCATCATAAACGAGCCTTATTGATTTCCCAGGTTGTGCTACACTGTGATGGGGCAAGTAATGAATAGGATGTTCCTCGGAATTATTTATATAGTCAGGTACTACTTCAATAATGCCTTTTTCTAACTGTTCTTGCAAAACACCATCATAGGCTAACAAATTTTTTCTATCAAGGCGTTTTAACAAGTTGATTAAACGTCCATAGGCCAGTCCAAAGTTAGAAGGCAATATCGGTGGATACTCGTTCCATGGCCAACAAACACTATATCTGTTCTCTACAAATTTGGTAGTCTCATTAAAGTTTTTGATTGCTTCTTCGTCTCTATTTGCTTTCGGAGAATCAGTTATTCCTATAGATTCTAATTCCCACAGGCATTTCACATTTCCGGTGTCCAAAGGTAGATCAGGTTTATCGAGTTTTACTTCCAATCCAGATTGAAAATAAGTATTTACAATCATTTCATTGTTAGTTGATTGGGGTTTTACTTGTCCAGAAAGAATCCATCCCAAATTTGAGTTAACTAAGTATAAGTTAGGTTTTATTTCTATCTTCTCAGTAGACATTACTGTATAATAATAGTCAATCCCGATAAGAATATCAATGTGACTATGTAGGGACCCGTCGTCAGCCAGTACGGATTTATCTTCAATATTTTCGAGATCAAAGTAAGGTACATTTTCAGAAATTGTGGGTACAACATTTGCGAATATTGTTAAGTCATCACCTATCCTGTTCTTCAGTTTAATCTTTACTAACGGACTGTCAAATTGTTGTGGTACTGTCGCGCCAAATGTGAAAACTGACAGATGATTTTCTTCCTCTGTTGGTAAGTCCAGTTTCTTAGCAATACTTTGTGTAATGTAAGATCTCTGGCTACCTGAGTCCATAAGAATACGGCAATTCACATAATGAGCGCTTCTATTTTTCCTTACACCAGTTATTGCAGTTTGGAGTATAGATGTAGGCTGAATGTGACATGTAGAAAATGTGGATGTAGATTCACCCTCTTTCACAAACAGTTGCGGACATAATGCTCTATTATGTAAACCGGACTTTTTACAATGAAAACAAGTCGTTTTTAATTGGCACAACTTCTTATAATGACCTTCTCGCAAACATATATGACATTTATTACCAAGTTTCAACTTCCTTTCTGTCAGGGTCTTCACGCGATTACACTTATCATTGAAATGAGACTCCTTACAAAATATACACTGTAATTTCCTTTTCTTATTTCCAGGTCCTTTGAAATTTGCATCTCGAGAATCACTGTATGGTCGTTTTTGTGATTTATTTCTAAAATATGAAGAGTTACTGTTACTGCTCCGAGATGAAGATTGACCATCGCGATTTGCGAAAGACCACTTCTCTTTTGGCTTTCCTTTAAACTTCTCATCGTGTGTTGGAGCATATCTATCACATACATGAAGCGTCTCTATAGTATAATTCTCACTAGTAGAATTAACTTTAACAATCCTATTAGCATCTTCGCGAGCAGAAATAATCGCCTCCAACTGCTTTCTTATTTCTTCTATAGACTCGTCTTTTATTTTCATTCTCATTTCATAAATTAGGTCCTCAGGGAACTTCTCCATTATTAAGAAACGTAGGTATGCATGTTTGGTATCTTCTCCAAGGGAACTTAAAACTCTTAAATGCCTCTCTATTTCATTAAGCACCCTTCTATATTCGGTCACAGAATTCTCGGCCGGGGAAATCTTATTCAGTGCTGAATAATGAGCATCAATAACTTTCGTGGGTCTACCATATCTCTCAATCAGGGTGGAAACAGCGATTTTGTAGTTAGCATTAGTAGATTCAAGCCCCTCTACCACTTGTTTCGCCTGTCCCTTCTAAGCTGCCTTCAGATACAGTAGTTTGTCCACATCATCGATACTTCTGCTGTCAATATTACTCGAAAACTGGTCCCAAAATTGAGTCCAGCAAAGAATATCGCCTTCAAATTCTGGAAGATTCAGTTTGGGAAGTCTTCCTGAGAAAGTCTTTTCTTCTTTTCCTTTAGAAGGTGCAGCCTCCTTGAGCATTATTTTTACTTCACAGATAAGTTCTTCAACTTCTAATTGTACTGATGAAATTTCGGAAATTTCGTCAGAATCAGGATCATTCACATAACGGAAATAATTGTTCATATCAGTTTTGACTCGATTTATAGCATTTTCTAATTTGGATGAATTAACTTTTAACTGTTGACAAAATTCTTCAGACCGTGATCCATCCTTAAATTTAGTTAAAAGGTCCATTACTATCAATTTTAACTCCTTCATTCGATTAAAGCCGACTTGTAGGTTTCTCATTAAGGTAGTCTCCATTTTCGCGTTCTTGGAAATACTGGAAAATGAGTAGAACTATGATTTTGGTACTCTTATCTTTCTTCGTTGTCTTGTTTAAGTCGGCCTGGAGACCGGTCTCACGTTTTCGTAACCTATACCAAAACAGAATAATTGAAACAGATTTCTTTCTCATAAAGTTGTACAGTGGGTGCATACGCAAATTGCAAATACATGAAACTATTCTCACATGTGAAAAGTTACCTTTTATAACAATGGACACCACTGTACTTACCCAACAACTCAATTTCAGTTAATATTATGTTCTAATATCTATGTAAAGACTGCTTTGTCGAACAAATCTTACAATTGAATCACAAAGAACTTTTATCACTACAATGAGTTTGTTAGCTGCAAGTTTCAAACAAATACTTTTTGCAAACGGCGGCAGCAACCAACACTTTCCTTCACACAAAACAAAATGGTGGAACGGAAGCGAGGCGAACGACGACGATTAAAGAGCTTTCGTTCGAATGAAACCTTGAATGAAACCTTTCTAAACGCATTTGAACCACACGAAAATTAAAATTAAATAATATTTTATTTATATTTGATATTTAAAATCATTTTCCTAGAATCTTGCTTGAGTCCCTGACTTTAATCAGTCTTGAAACATATCATGTTATTCATTTCTTCTTTGTTCGTGTCGGCCATTACGCAACGCGCGTAAATTCTAATCGTGTTCTATTTTCAATTTCTTATATTCTGATCGGCTTCTCGTCATCCATTTATCACGTCTTTTATTCAAATAACTTAAATTTGATCACTCTGTTAGCTTTATTTTTTGCAAAATAGTATTTTAAATAAAATATAGAAAGTGTTTCCTTACTATAGAATGAGACAATATGAGACTACTGGCGCCATCTTTTAAAATTCAAGTGAACCTATAACCTAAAATCCGAGATTCACACAAATAACACTCTTTAATTTCTTAAACAAAATAGTAGATGTTCATTAAATAGGATTTAATAAAGTATAAAAGGAGAAGTTAAAATTCTGAGACAATCCTCTGTATCACGAGCATTCCAGTGACAGAATACAAATTATTGTAAAATGTTACATTAGAGAATAAAACCCACATTTTCACTCCCCCTGCATCAGAGTTTAATGGGATTCAATCATATCCCAGCACCTCCACCATGTAGCGCAGCGGGCTTGACCAAATAGTATCATGTAGAATATAGGTAAGTGTAACTCAATGTCATGCCCCTGGGCCACAGCTCAACCGATGCAGGAAGAATAAACGGGATGAAATCTCTATGATGTTATGGAATGTCGATAATACAATGGAATGCTCACCAGAATGCAGGCAGTGAATTCCTCTCATACAGATGATTGTCTCTCTTGTACAAAATTATATGTGCTCCGCTTTAATGGTACTTTCAGTCGAAAAGGTATTACATTCATCTCATCTGAGAATATCTGTAATGGAAAAAATATACCCGGGCAGACACCAATTGCTTCAAATGGTGTCTGCCGTACACAACACAAAACAGCAAGTGTAAGTCACAGTGTAAGCTCTCAGAGGTCCAAGACCACCACCCTGCGGCAGTTTCATGGCAGTGAGGGAACCACTAATCCTCACTAGTATTTAAGAGTTATTCATTAAGCATGATTTAAGGAAGTCGACTAAGATGTGCATACTGTCTTTAGAGGTGGTGTATTCCTGGTTTGAGCCTGCTCCAACTGGAGGCCCCTATACTACACTTAGAGGAAATGCACCACACTGGGTTGCAACCACTCAAGGGTACCCATGCCGTTTAAGATATAATATTAGTGTACAACGCTGGAGGTGTAGACAGCGTTGTACCAGTTGTCCGCACCTCATAACGTGAGTAGGACTGTGGCTGACAGTACCACTATTAAGTATAGGATCAGGTCCTATGGCGCCAACCTTCCATTCAAAAACAAAGCCATTAGAGACCACTTACACTGCAACATAAATCATAAGATATATGAGCTCATACACAATAATATAATCACAAGTACATTTAAGCCACTTACTCTTAAGTACTTACGCTTAAGTAATTACTTGCTTACTTACGGATTCATGTGGAAACTCATTTCACATTCAAATCAACTTTAGATAGTGCAAAAGATTTAGATATATAAAAGTAATTATAATAAATTTAACAACTTGCAAAATAGAACTTATGAATGCAAGAGCGGCAATTTTGACATATCTATTCATAGTGTTGTCACTATCAAAATATTAGTTATAAAAGAGTAACTTAAGAAGGTTACTTACAGAACAAAATATTACTTACATTCGCGACTGTCGTCCGACAGACGTCGCGACAAATGCCACTAACAGTCAGACTCATCCGGGTTACGACCGTGTTTGTAGTCAGTTAACCTGCGTGATCTACGCGACCACGCAAGCCGCACTGAGGCACGACCGCTTCACTGGGCCACATGGGTAGGTGGTTTGATTTTTATGGAAATAGATGAAACTGAACAATAATATGGGTTCTTCTGAAATAAGTAGGTATTTAATTTGTTATTTAAATATTATTTCTACTCATGAAAGTAACTAACTGTCCCCGAAATGTATAAAATCCCAAATTTTTTACCGCTACATTGGACAGCCGCTTTATTTGTGGCAAAAAATATAAGATTTCTTAAAAGAAAACATTGATCAAAATTGAAGCGCGCGCGAAGAAATCAAAGAACTCAAAGAAGTCAGTGACCAAAGAGAATATAATCACTATTTTAACAACGAAATTATTGAAAAGCTCAGAATAAAAAGTTTTTATTGCTGAGATCTAACAAAACTCACGAAGAAAACAAAAAGTCTGTGACAAAAGAGAATATAATCACTATTTTTTTCATAAAATTATTGAAAAGTTCAGACTAAAAACTTTTTATCGCTGAAATCTAACGAATTTTATATGACAAACCGGTTATTTTTCTTAAAATGGCAACATCAACTTCTCGCTGTTACTTGTCACGACAAAGCGAAGTCATGCCGAGAAATCTTCTCTTCCGTGGTACGCATGTTAAGAAAAACGACAAAATAATCGGGATCGACAAATTTTATCATACACGACATGAGATAAGTCGTGTTGCGCATGTTAGGCCAGCTGGTGGTAAGTGATGATAATACCAAAGATTTCTTGTATTGTTTAATAAAAAATAAAAAATAACTATTTGAGTTTATAAAATAAACCCTATGAGTTAATCCAAGCATCTATGTGCCAATGTTATCCAAAATCCGTTGAACCGTTTTTGCGTGATTTAGTAACAAACATGCAAACTTTCACTTAATATCAGCTTGATTTAGGATTTTACCTTTTTCATGTGTTTTATATCGACTGTATATTTTGTGACACCTGTAGATATCAAAGTAATAAAAACAGTTATAATGCAAACCCAAAGAAGATTTATATCGTGGCTCCGACTCCGGGGGAGCGGAGTGCAAGCTGTGTGGAAGCCTATGCCATGGCCCATGATACAGAGCTACGAACGACCTAACAAGGAATCAATTAAACTGCACAAACATGACTAGCCAAATTTGGGTTCCGTAAACAAAAATGCGATTGCCTCACTTCAAACTTTCGAAAGTCTAATGTTATTATTATTTTTTGCGTTTCATGGTCAAATTGTTTTTTTTTGTTAACTGACCTCATTGGAGTGAGCGCAGTCCAAAAACGTTTTTTTTTTCAAACCACAATTTGTAAACCCTTGGCATTATGTCACCTGGTGGCAATGGTGGTAAGTGATGATAATACCGAAAATTTCTTGTATTATTTAATAATAAAAATACTATTTGAGTTTATAAAATAAACCCTATGAGTTAATCCAGGTAATTAAGCATCTATGCGCAAAATTTTATCCAAATTTGTCAAAATCCGTTGAACCGTTTTTGCGTGATTTAGTAACAAACTTTCACTTAATATCAGCTTGATTGATGCTCTTAAAGTGTAGGATTTTACGTTTTTCATGTGTTTTAGGTATATCTATTTCGATTACCGCCTGTGGCCAAATGCCTTAATGGATTTTGGAGTGTTTCTGTAAGATTTCGTCTTAATCCCTTCTGGATTGGTAAAGGACAGGATACGTATAAGTACATTTTAAGCTATATTGATTGATGCTTTTGGAGTGGTTATTTAAAAGCTTGCTGATACATAAAATAAAATATGACACAGTAAAGAAGAGTGAATTTAAAAAAAAAAACAAGTAAAGTAGGCCTTTAAAAAGAGCCTTTTAAAAAACGAGAGATTTACAAACAAGGTCAGATTGATATGAATGATCTACTACTTACTACAATATTTAGAATATTATAAAATAGCCCACATACATTAATTCTAAATTAAGTATTCAAAATATATTCCTAGATAACTAATTTTACATTTTAAGTCACTAAAAATAAATTGTACGGCACCGCTGCACATACCTTCGCGAAAATTTACGGTTAACAAAACAACTGCTGTTTTGTCGAGTATCTGTATCTCCAATAAGAGATGTTATAAAATCCTATTCCCGAAAACGTCAATCGCAATCGCCAACTTTGTTTGAAGAGTCCAAAATTTCTTTTGATAATTCAATATGAATTCCTTGGAAAAAGTTGTTCAGTTTCGTGAGTAGAGAACCCTGTTAAATTTTGCGGGAGTGGACTTATTACAGCCTGTATTTTTAGTGATGTAGAAGTAGAAAACATTTCATGTGGTAATTTTTTTTTCACGCTAACAATACTTCCGTACCCCTCGTTGCGCTCGGTCGATCGAAGATTTAAAAAAGTAACCGGTTTTTTATGCATAAGTTTTATTTTTTCTATAGTATAAGGTCATAATTTGGGGTTCCTTAGTTTAAAGGTTTCGCCGGAAAATTTCTAGTTATATTGTATACTAGATTTCGCCCACGACTTCGTCTGCATGGACTTCAGAATTGAATCCAGAGAGAAATAAAATGTTAAGGTGGCGCCATCTAGTGACGAAGTGCAAATTTTGAGTTTTAACGGGCATGTTGCGAATATCCGCATCCGCAACCGCAAATGCGGAGCTTCCACATCGATTTTCACATCCGCATCTGCATCCGCATCCGTATCGTTCAATGCGGTTCTTATGCGGATGCGGATCTAGGGCGGTATAGACAATTATTGTAATATTTAGATCCAGAAATTTAATTTTGCACATTAATTAATTACAAAAAGTAACTATATGAACATCGACGTAGAAATAAATGGACTTCGGGTCAGCGCTCAAAAGTGTCCGAACCAAAAGAGTAGTAAAACGAAAAAAGAGGTATAATTTCGCGCCAGTCTTAATTTGATCGCCCGGCTGACTGCGCGTCTAAAATGGCGTACTGCGTCGTTATAAAGTTGTAAAAACTATTCAAGTAAAGTGAAAAAACAGGATGGAGTATCATATTTCCGGTAAGTAAACTCTTGCTTTATCATTTTAAAGTATTGTTTTGCTAAGAAACATAGTAGTTTATTTTAATTTGAATTACGCATTTAGGTTGATTTCCACGAGCGAACAATCGAACATCACAACTTTGGAACAAAAATTTTATAGAGTCGCTTTCAAGTATAAAGTTTCTTATTAAAATATTTTGTTATTTATTCCTATTGTTTTTATTACATGAAATATTTTATTTATTTAAGCTTTCCCCGAGATCCTATACTTTGTGCACTATGGAAAAACATTATAGCTGAATCGAGACGAGAGGAATACTTTGTTCCGAAAAAATCCACTTTGTTTGCTCGAATCATTTTCATCCTGTATAATTCATATTTAAGCGTGTTTCTGTGTTTGTTATAAAAAAATAAACAAGATTCTGCAAAAATAAAAAATACTTATAAAACATTGCCAACAAAAAAACATTATAAATGAAAGCTACTCCATTACTTCTCTGTCTTCACTCGAAGTTGCGTACGGTGAAGTACGTTCCAGTCGAAGCTTCGTATGGTGATAAATTGTTACAAACAAAAACAACCGTAATGCAATGACACACGATTTAAATTCAAATGTGTTGTTTCTATGCATATAACTACGTATGTATAGGTTGCGGACTGCGGACGCTTTTTCCGTGAATTATGTACTAGACCCGCCGTCCATTTGATTCTACGTCGATGTATATGAATAATATTTTTTTCATTTAATCTATTTAATCTATTATTAGACCAAAAGGCACCAAAGTTACTTTTTATCAAATATAATGCTCCAGTTTTTAACTTTGATTACCAAGTATTTAATTATTTTATAAAAAATTTAGGGATAAATATCATTTTTTTAATGTATGCACTCCCATACACATTTTCCTAAAGAAATCTTAAGATCCGCATTCGCATCCGTGGATATGAGCCTTTAAATATCCGCAACCGCATCCGCGGATGTAAAAAACCTGCATCCGCAACAACCCTGGTTTTTAAGCATTCCTCTGGGAACCCTTAAGTTTTCCGGGATAAATAAATAAATAACTGGGACAAATCACACACGGTCATCTGGTCCCAAACAAGAATTCCCAGACTGATATACATTACACATATACGTTTAAATACATACATATACAGGGTGTAAGGGACTGATTTCCGAAAACTTTAAGGGCTTGCTCAGTAGACGAAACTGAACAACTTTTTAGAGATGTTATAAAATCCTATTCCCGAAAACGTCAATCGCAATCGCCAACTTTGTTTGAAGAGTCCAAAATTTCTTTTGATAATTCAATATGAATTCCTTGGAAAAAGTTGTTCAGTTTCGTGAGTAGAGAACCCTGTTAAATTTTGCGGGAGTGGACTTATTACAGCCTGTATTTTTAGTGATGTAGAAGTAGAAAACATTTCATGTGGTAATTTTTTTTTCACGCTAACAATACTTCCGTACCCCTCGTTGCGCTCGGTCGATCGAAGATTTAAAAAAGTAACCGGTTTTTTATGCATAAGTTTTATTTTTTCTATAGTATAAGGTCATAATTTGGGGTTCCTTAGTTTAAAGGTTTCGCCGGAAAATTTCTAGTTATATTGTATACTAGATTTCGCCCACGACTTCGTCTGCATGGACTTCAGAATTGAATCCAGAGAGAAATAAAATGTTAAGGTGGCGCCATCTAGTGACGAAGTGCAAATTTTGAGTTTTAACGGGGATGTTGCGAATATCCGCATCCGCAACCGCAAATGCGGAGCTTCCACATCGATTTTCACATCCGCATCTGCATCCGCATCCGTATCGTTCAATGCGGTTCTTATGCGGATGCGGATCTAGGGCGGTATAGACAATTATTGTAATATTTAGATCCAGAAATTTAATTTTGCACATTAATTAATTACAAAAAGTAACTATATGAACATCGACGTAGAAATAAATGGACTTCGGGTCAGCGCTCAAAAGTGTCCGAACCAAAAGAGTAGTAAAACGAAAAAAGAGGTATAATTTCGCGCCAGTCTTAATTTGATCGCCCGGCTGACTGCGCGTCTAAAATGGCGTACTGCGTCGTTATAAAGTTGTAAAAACTATTCAAGTAAAGTGAAAAAACAGGATGGAGTATCATATTTCCGGTAAGTAAACTCTTGCTTTATCATTTTAAAGTATTGTTTTGCTAAGAAACATAGTAGTTTATTTTAATTTGAATTACGCATTTAGGTTGATTTCCACGAGCGAACAATCGAACATCACAACTTTGGAACAAAAATTTTATAGAGTCGCTTTCAAGTATAAAGTTTCTTATTAAAATATTTTGTTACTTATTCCTATTGTTTTTATTACATGAAATATTTTATTTATTTAAGCTTTCCCCGAGATCCTATACTTTGTGCACTATGGAAAAACATTATAGCTGAATCGAGACGAGAGGAATACTTTGTTCCGAAAAAATCCACTTTGTTTGCTCGAATCATTTTCATCCTGTATAATTCATATTTAAGCGTGTTTCTGTGTTTGTTATAAAAAAATAAACAAGATTCTGCAAAAATAAAAAATACTTATAAAACATTGCCAACAAAAAAACAACCGTAATGCAATGACACACGATTTAAATTCAAATGTGTTGTTTCTATGCATATAACTACGTATGTATAGGTTAACTGCGGACGCTTTTTCCGTGAATTATGTACTAGACCCGCCGTCCATTTGATTCTACGTCGATGTATATGAATAATATTTTTTTCATTTAATCTATTATTTTCAAGTAAGTACCAAAGTACATCATTAGACCAAAAGGCACCAAAGTTAATTTTTATCAAATATAATGCTCCAGTTTTTAACTTTGATTACCAAGTATTTAATTATTTTATAAAAAAATTAGGGATAAATATCATTTTTTTAATGTATGCACTCCCATACACATTTTCCTAAAGAAATCTTAAGATCCGCATTCGCAACCGTGGATATGAGCCTTTAAATATCCGCAACCGCATTCGCGGATATAAAAAACCTGCATCCGCAACAACCCTGGTTTTTAAGCATTCCTCTGGGAACCCTTAAGTTTTCCGGGATAAATAAATAAATAACTGGGACAAATCACACACGGTCATCTGGTCCCAAACAAGAATTCCCAGACTGATATACATTACACATATACGTTTAAATACATACATATACAGGGTGTAAGGGACTGATTTCCGAAAACTTTAAGGGCTTGCTCAGTAGACAAAACTGAACAACTTTCCACAAGAATTTTTTTCAGGAAACGAAAAAAATAATTGGCTTCTCCATACAAACTGTCCAATCAAGTTTATAAGTTTGTATGGAGAAGCCGATTTTTTTTCGTTTCCTGAAAAAAAATGTTGTGGAAAGTTGTTTAGTTTCGTCTACTGAGCAAACCCTTAAAGTTTTTTCGGAAACCTGTCCCTTACACCCTGTATAGATATAATACACACAGACACAGAGCAAACAAATCTGCTCATCACAGAAATGTTTGCTCTAGGTGGGGATCGAACCCACGACTCTCGGATCAGTAGTCAGAATCGCTAACCACTGAGCCACAGATTCAGTCAATATAAAGTATCCTTACGAGGAATTATGCAAATGGGTCACTAGTTTTCTTGCAGACAGAAGCATAAAGGTCGTAGTCGACGGTGCATGCTCAGATTCTACGTCTGTGAATGCTGGTGTCCCTCAAGGCTGTGTGCTTTCGCCTACACTGTTCCTTCTGCATATCAATGATATGCTGCAAATCAGCAGCACTCATTGTTATGCGGATGACAGCACAGGTGATGCCTTCTATACCGGCCGTGCCAACATTTCTCGGGAAAACGTCATCGAGAGCCGAAACAAACTTGTGTCGGAAATTGAGGCCTCTTTAAAGAAAGTCTCAGAATGGGGTCGACTTAATTTGGTCCAATTTAACCCCACTAAGACACAAGTTTGCGCGTTCACTGCCAAGAAAATGCCATTTGTCGTATCACCTCGTTTTGAGGACACTCCCCTAAATGCCTCAGCTAGTATCGGAATTCTTGGTGTCGACATATCGAGTGAAGTCCAGTTCCGTGGCCATCTAGAGGGTAAGGCTAAATTAGCCTCGAAGAAGCTTGGTGTGCTCAATAGATCGAGACGGTATTTCACTGCGGCGCATCGCCTGCAACTTTATAAGGCGCAGGTTCGACCTCATATGGAATACTGTTCTCATCTCTGGGCAGGGGCACCCCAGTACCAGCTTCTCCCTCTGGACCGCATTCAACGAAGAGCAACTCGAATCGTCGACTGCCAGGATATTTCAGATCGGCTTGACTCCCTGGCGCTGCGTAGAGATGTAGCCTCGCTCTGCATTCTCTATCGCATGTACAATGGGGAGTGCTCCGAGGAATTGTTCGGATTGATCCCTGCCGCCTCTTTCCGCCATCGTTCTACGCGACAACATATTAATCCCCATCACATAGATGGTTGGCAGTCCACAACTGTGCGTTTCACTAGAAACTTTCTGCCTCGCACAACCAAACTGTGGAATGAATTGTCGCCTGCGGTATTTCCGGACCGATACGACATTCAAACCTTCAAGAAAAGAGCGTACTCCCAAATCAAAGGCCGGCAACGCACTTGTGACTCCTCTGGTGTTGCGGGTGTCTATGGGCGGCGGTAATCGCTTACCATCAGGTGATCCGTCTGCTCGTTTGCCACCTCTGCCATAAAAAAAAAAAAAAAAAAAAATATCCTATGTGTTAGCCGAGTGCTTAATCTATCTACCTACTAAATTTCATTCAAATCCGTTCAATAGTTTCGTCCTGAAAGAGGAACAAACAAACAAACATCCATACTTTCGCATTTATAATATTAGTGAGATGATTAGTATAAACAAAATAATAATAATAATAATATCCGGGACAAATCACACACGGTCATCTGACCCCAAAATAGGATTCCCTGCATCTTGGGAATCAGAGACTGATATACATACACATATACGTTTAAACACATACGTATATAGATATAATACACCCAGACACAGAGCAAACAAATCAGCCCATCACGGAATGTTTGCCCTGGGTGGGGATCGAACTCACGACTCTCGGATCAGTAGTCAGGGTCGCTAACTTTCTTGCTTTCTTTTAATGTGCCTCTGTTCCGTCATTGCTGGCCGCTTCGCACGCGCATACGATTGGGCACCGCTGAAAATCAGCGCTGTGGCACTAGTCACAGCATATGCTGAGTCGGGGTCCATTTTTCTGGCACCACAGCACTCCAACGATTATTTATGTTTAAGCTTAGTTTTTCTTTTTGTAATTTTTGTTTTATTTTTTGGTATCTTATTGTTTTATTTTTCGAAAAAACTTGTATCTTTTATTTTTAATGTGGTGTCGAAAATAAATGTTGTCTATGTCTCTATGTCTATGTCTATGTCTAACCACTGAGCCACTTTTACTCCAGATTCTGATCAGAATCAGGAGTAGAAGCACTAACTTAAATATCGGGAACTAATATAGTAGCACCTTATATAAAGGACACGCCCAACCGAAGCGACAAATGGCACCATTTTATTGGCCCTGAAACTAATATTAGAATTCTTTGAATGAACTCCCTGGCCTACTTTTTAAATGAAACTAAATGAAAAAAGTGTAAAAGCTTAATAGCAGTAACAGTATATGTACTTACATACACATTTCGCTGGTCATATAAAGGACACGCACGACCAACGGACGGGACAAGTTATTGGTATTTTAGGGCCAAAAAACAATGCCATTTGTCGCTTCCGTTGGGCGTGTCCTTAATATAAGTCGATGGATAGCAGCCGGCACCAACGGCCTAACGTGCCTTGCGAAGCACGGAAACGGTCGAGATAAATACCACTAACAGTCAAACCCATCCAGGTTATGGCCGTATCTGTGTCAGTTAAATTGTGTGATCGACGCGACCACGCAAGCTGCACTGAGCCCGACCGCTTCCCTTTATAGGCGGCTTGATGCCACACACCCTCCACCAATCCGGAGTTGGCCCCCGTGTTTAGAATATGACATTTCCCTAGGTATGAGAAAAGACCCGTGCGCTAGCAGTGGGGACGATATTATGTGTTGTTAACTGTAAATATCATTTAATTCGTCCGCTTTCGGAAAAAGCCTACGGGTCCCTCATTTACTTACGTATACATGTGCGATTCGCACTTGACCATTTTTTGCCAAATGACCAAACTTATTAAGCAGTTACTTGGTGAATGTTCTCGAGTCTATTTTTAGAAATATATGTATAAATATGTATTGTAAGTAAGTTATAATCATAAGCGTAATTTAATATATACAGCATGGTGACTCTTTAAACGCTGAAAAGCAGAAAATGACAGATAATTCTCATAATGAAAGTAAACAACTTTCTCCAATCGAGACAAAAAATTTGAATCCCATTGAACAGTCAATATACAAAAGTTTAGAATGTTTAAGAAATGCACCTTTGCTACGTTTCTTAAGGAAAGTTGTCCAATATGAAGTAAGTTGTATATCGCATATCTATTATTTTCTCCACTAAAAAAATATCACCATGTATACGATACGACTGGCGTAGTGGTTGGCGATCCCGACTGCTACGCCAAGAGTCCTAAGTTCAAAACATTTGTTTGACGAGCAGATTCGTTCAGCGTGTGTATGGTTCATTCCAATAAAAAAAAAAGCAAAACGTAAACAATAAAAAAACTTACTATGGAACTGACACATTTGTTTACCTTTTTGTTTTTTATTGGAATGAACTATACCACTAATAAAAAATTATAACCTCTAAAACTTTGTTTTAATCTGCGTTTTTCCCTTCTATTTACATTAGCAGCGATTATAAAATTATTTAAATCTGCCGATAATAGAGCCAGCGAAGTAAGTAAGTACCTAAACCGGTAAGTTTCTTAAAAATTCAAAGACTACTGACATTTCCACGAACTTTAGGACTTAATTAAATAGATGCTAAGACATTCGGGAAGTGATGCACTAAGCAAGATTCATAGATTTTTCTCTCTTCAGTTTTAAGTATCTCATAAAAGTATGGACACAGATATTTCCCAACAAAAAATAAAAAATGCCTTCCAGACGAACGGGTATCGATTCAAAAAAAATCCTCGCCACGCAGTCGCGGAGATATAAAAAAATTTATAACCGCCCCCACCTTCCTTGGTGGCCCCTCAAAAATCCCGCCTGCAGCCAACGAAGGAAATCGAACGCGCTGTATATCGTGGAAAATGTTCATGCTGTAGTTACTTGCATTGACGTGAAAAGTGAGCATAAAGCAATGCTTACGATTAGCCATGTTTAATCGCAATTCTACTGATTCTAGTTAGTTTTTGCAGAGGTTTTTCCTATTATCGAAAGTTGTTCAGATTCAAGAGAGCTCATAAATGTGTGATATTTTCAGTTTTAACTAAAACCAACCATCAGGCAACCGCCCCGTTGATCGTTTACTGGGGTTTAAAGCTGGGGCAGCAGAATAAATAAAGAATTAAGTGTACAAGTCCCGCGTGGTAGGGACTTTGTACTAGGTAGAAAAAAAATATTGACGATTTAAAAGCATGTGTAAAGCATCTACTTAAATAAAAAACAAAAAAAAAAGAGTTGTAATCAGGATCTTTGACCAGTGTGTTGCCAGTGATGACATACAAAACCGAAACATGGTCGCTTACTATGGGCCTCATAAGAAGGCTCAAGGTCACCCAAACGGCGAACGTACTATGCTTAGAGTTTCCCTACGTGATCGAATCAGAAATGAGGAGATACGTAGGAGAACCAAAGTCACCGACATAGCTCACAGAATCGCTAAACGAAATGGCAGTGGGCGGGGCACATAGCTCGTAGAACAGATGGCCGTTGGGGCAGTAAAGTTCTCGAGTGGCGACCGCGCATCGGAAAACGCAGTGTAGGCAGCCCTCCCACTCGTTAAACCGATGACCTGGTAAAGGTTGCGGGAAGCCGCTGGATGCGGGCAGCGCAGGGCCGGTCGGTGTAGAAATCCTTGGGGGAGGCCTTTGTCCAGCAGTGGACGTCTTTCGGCTGATGATGATAACGTAATCAGGGGCGCCAACTTCATAAAAATATTAATAATAATAATAATATCCGGGACAAATCACACACGGTCATCTGGCCCCAAACTAGAATTCCCTGTATCTTGGGAACCAGAGACTGCTATACATACACATATACATTTAAATACATACATATATAGATATTATACACTCAGACTCAGAGCAAACAATTCTGCTCATCACAGAAAAGTTTGCCCTGTGTGGGGTCGAACCCACGACTCTCGGATCAGAGGTCAGGATCGCTAACCACTTAGCCACCGAGTCAGTCAAAATATTGGGGGGGGGGGGGGGGCGGTTAGGTCAGTACTAGGGCGGAAAAAATATTTTTTTTTTCCTAATAATTGAGTGGGTATAGTTTTTGAGATTATCGTTGAGCGTGCATGGAAATGAATTTTTTTGGAATAAAAGTATCCCGAGAAAAAAACAACACCAGTATTTTAATATAAAATATTGGGGGCATGGGCGTAGCTAGGGGGGGGGCAGGGGGGGCCAGGCCCCCCCTACAAATCTCTTGCCCCCCCCCTAGAAAAATCAGCAGTAGGCCTGACTAAGACCGAGGTCATTCTTTAAATTTTCGCTTCTCATCTCACTAATATTATAAATGCGAAAGTATGGATGTTTATTACAATATAATATAGCTGCAAACCCACTGACTGACTGACATAATTGTTCTCCCAGAAGTAGCCACGGGGGGTAAAAATGATGTATTGGGGGTATGGAGGGTGAGCGCTGGTGAATATGGGAAAAATTCGAGATCTTGGAAATCTGCTCCTCATCAGGGAGAGACCCTACTGCCCGCCGAAACTATGATACTTAGAGGGGTACCTCTCAAACAAAAATTTCTCTAAACCATGATCAAAATTGGATGGTGATAAAAAAATGGCGGAAAGCAAGATGGCCGCCATACAAAATTCAAAGTGCAACATCTCCAAAAGTATTTGAGATTGACAGGGAGTGCTTGAACAAAAGTCATTGAGAATACAGGGGGACAGCTGCCTGACGAAATAAAAATCCAAGATGGCGGATTCAAAATGGCAGCTGAAAATTTAGTTGCGCTGATCCAGCTGAAATTTATCATTTGGAGGTTTTCACAATCGCTGATGACGAATATTGGGTTGATTTTTCAATTCCGCCATTTTTCAAGATGGCCGCCATACTTAAAGCTTTCTGTACGCAAAAGTTTTGTTAGCTCGGGCCCAGAATTTGTTAATGTTGTGTATAGGGAATTTGAACGATGGTTGGCAGTGAATATGCTTCTCATTAGGGTGTGACCCTACTTCCCGCCGAAACTATAATATTCAGAGGGGTACCTCTCAAACTGGATGGTTTTCTTCACGTGTTAACGCGGACGAAGTCGCGTGCGGAAAACTAGTTTGTTCCATACAAATGCAACAAAGCTACTACATAATTTTTTGAAAATGTGCGTGGATCGCGTTTTATCGCTTTGCCGGGTCCAAATGACTGTGATAGTACTTCTTCTGTGCGGCCCCCCCTAGAAAAAATCCCTAGCTACGCCAATGATTGGGGGCTCAGCGCCGCTGATAATGTCACTGGGGCTGGGGGTGCTCGGGCACCCCCGGGCCCTATGGGGCGTCGGCGCCAGAGGTTTTAATAAAATCGAAGACTTAAGAGTAAAAAAAAATAGACACAGACAAATAAGGTAATGAGTACTGAAAAGAAATTCGAAGTAAAATATGTTAACATTATACTTACGTCAAAGTGGTTTTAATTGGCTGGGGTTGTCAACATTTTTCTAGATAATGTAATTACTTAACTCGATTATTTATTTGTGAAGTAATTGTAGGTTTATTTGTTTCTTATATTTAGTTAATATAAGGTAAGAGGCCCTAGCAGTGGGGACGATGTTAATATGGTTAATTTGACATAATTTGTAGTTAATTACCCAATTACTTAATCATTGACGTCATGCTATTGTTTTGACTTTTGTTTTAATACTTTCTTACCTATATTTCCACACTGAAAAATACTGAATTTTAATAAGTGTTTGTTCATTAACGATTCAGTTCTGTTAATGTTACCTATGAATAGTGACCGGTAATTAAAACAGTAGAGAAGCAGTAGAGTAATCAAATTAGGCCTTTGTCCAGCAGTGGACGTCTTTCGGCTGATGATGATGGGTGATGAATCAAATCAGGTAAATAATGTACTTCTCGCTCGCTTGATATACATATTTGACTTCTGAGATTCGATAATCTAATATTTAGATACGGTTTCGTATCAAAGATGTTGTCCGGGCTGTCCAAATTCTTTTGATTCCGGATCATCATCATGTAAAAAAAAATGTGACGTAAATATGAGCCGAGAAACCGTTGCTGAGTGCAGGTCGCTCACCGCTATCGTCATAGGTCAGTGGTTGCCACTGTCTAAGACAGACAAAACTATACAGGGTGTAAGGGACAGGTTTCCGAAAACTTTAAGGGCTTGCTCACTAGACGAAACTGAACAACTTTCCACAAGATTTTTTTTCAGGAATCGAAAAAAATGGCTTCTCCATACAAACTGTCCAATCAAGTTTATAATTTTGTATGGAGAAGCCGATTTTTTTTCGTTTCCTGAAAAAATTTACTGTGGAAAGTTGTTCAGTTTCGTCTACTGAGCAAGCCCTTAAAGTTTTCGGAAACCTGACCCTTACACCCTGTATAGGTACATGCGGGCGAAGCCGCGAGCAATTTTTAAAAAAAATTGATGACCTACATTGATAAGATTATCCTGCTTTACAAAAAAAGTTTCTGAGTAAATATAATCTGTAAATTAATAAACCGTAAGAGATAACGTACGTAAATTCACTTCCTCGTTGGTCGGAGTAAACCTTGAATAAACCTAAGTACACGCCATAGTCTAATATCACTGGCTCCGTCTTCAATCTTCAAGACGTAAAAAAGAAAAATAAAAAGCCCATAAACTAAAAAGGCGGGCAGGGTGTAATAAGAACGGGGGAGGAGGAGGGGTTCTTCCTCGAACTTCGCCCGCCATTTCGAAAATCGATCACCACAGCGCGTGTGTGGACCGTTTTGGATTTCGAACTATACATACAAAATTCTAGCAAACTTATGTTGCGCTCTGAAAATATGCTTAATCATTATACGATTAAGGTTCATGTTTCGGAAAATATTTTTCGAGATTTATACGTGTGTGCGCTTCACACACACATTAAGGCTACAGCCCAAAATATTAATGTCGACCTCGGCCTGCCAAAATAGATTTTTTTAGTAGCGTAGCACAAAATTTTCGGTAATATAACTTGGTCGGTTTATCAAGGAAAAAAGGTTGCTTTTTATGGCGTGAGTGATTCATGCAAAATATCGTTTATTTTTAGAAAACGAGTTTTCAAAAGTCAAAAAGTCAAAAATATTTATTTGCGAAATAAACCAATAAGGCATGCAAATACAATATAAAATGTCATTCCTTAAATAACACAATTAAAAATTAATAAAAATAATTCATCCATAATAAAAACGATCAAAAGTAATACATTTTCATTTCTAAATAGAATTAAAAATACTATATTAATAAATAAATTTAAAAATAATAACAAATTGTAGAAAAAAGAAAAGTCACGGTTAAAGGTAACATCTTATTAATATTAAATATAATCCGTATAAATAACTTCATTACATCAACAAAACAATAACATTACAAATTGTCAAAATCAAATTGCTTTTTGTCAAAAAATTCGTTAACACTATAATAAGGTCTATTAATGAAAAAAATCCAAAGGTTCCTTTTAAATTCTACGAGGCTATCAGTATCTTTCAGATCATCAGTTAGGTTATTAAATATTTTAATGGCTATAAAGTTTATGTTATTTTGGTAGTTAGTAAAATGACTAGAGGGTAGTTGGAGCATATTCTTATATCTTAAATTTCTAGGTATGTCACTTCGCGTTAAGTAATTACTTTTGTTATTAAATACATAAATGCAAATACAATATAAATACAGTGAGACAACAGTAAATATTTCATTCTTTACAAACAATGTCCTGTGTGTGTCAGGAATGTAGCTACACTTTTCAATAAGCCTTAGAGCCCTTTTTTGTTTAAGTAAAACAGAGTTTATTAAGCAACTATTGCCCCACACCTCTACACAATATCTTATAATACTTTCAAAATAAGAGTAGTATACAGTTTTCAAAATAGCTTTGTCAGTAAATTTGGAAAGAGTCTTAAGAGCATAACAAGCACTCGCCAGTCTGTCATTAATCTTTTCTATCTGGTTATGCCATCTCAGATATGGATCAAGATCTACCCCTAAGAAACGTATACAATCTGATTTATCAATAGGTAGGTTACAGTGAAAATCAGGACTGTTCACATGACGCCTAAATATCATGTAAAAACTCTTACTACAGTTCATTTTTAATCCATTAGCGTCAAACCATTCTGTAAGTTCCTCCCAACATTGGTTCATTATTGCATTAATTAAGGTATAAGAAGCAGCCTGAAGAATTATGCTCGTGTCATCGGCGTACAAGTATGGTGAGCCACAGGACAGAGAGCTTGGTAGGTCATTAATGAAAACCACAAAGAGGAGTGGCCCTAGTACGGACCCTTGAGGGACGCCACATCTAATAGTGCCCTTATCTGAAAGGGTAGTGCTGGCCTCATCTGATCCACCTATCTCCACATATTGCTCACGACGGTCGAGGTATGTCATTAACAGCTTTAATGCCGTGCCTCGTACACCATAATATTCCAATTTGTCAAGAAGTATCCTATGGTTGACGCAGTCAAAAGCCTTTGTAAGATCACAAAAAATTCCTCCACATTTCATACCTCGATTTAAAGATTCCATTACTTCAGATACTAGACTTGTAACAGCAGCAGAAGTACTTTTATTTTTGCGGAAGCCAAATTGTCTGGTTGTAAGGTATTCATTGTCTTCTAAGTATTTTTCCAGTCTAGTAGCTATACATTTTTCAAAAACTTTGGCTAGTACTGATAGCAGAGATATAGGTCTAAAGTTATTTACATCGGTCATAGTACCTTTTTTATGAATGGGAATAATTTTTGCCAATTTGAGTGTATCAGGAAATACACCTTCGGTTAGGCAGTCATTGAATATTACTGTAAGAGGTACAGACAGAATCTCAATACTTTTCTTCACTATCAATGTATTCAAGTTATCTGGACCACATGAATTACTGTTATTCATTTTTTTAACAATTTGAATAAGCTCAAACTTAGTTATTGGTGTCAGATATATAGATTTACAGTTATTTATTTCCAGTCGCTTCAGAAATTTAAGGTGTGTTTTGTCTTTGTTGGGGCTTTTGCTAGTACCAATGTTGAGGAAATGATCATTAAAGAAATTTGCGATCATTTTATTGTCACAGATACTTTTATCACCAGTTTTAAGTTTCCATTTATGTTTGTTTTTTATTTTGTTTTTACCAGTATTTTCTTTAACAATGTTCCAGATTGCTTTGGCTTTGTTCTTAGAAGCTCTAATATTTTCAATAACGTTTAGCTTCTTCGCAGTTGTCAAAACTTTCCTTAAAATCGAGTTATATTTTTGGAAATATGTGGTGTCTTCAACATTACCAGAAATTTTGCTTGCCAAGTGTAGTTTTCTTTTAGTTCTACAAGAATTACGAATACCTCTAGTCAACCAAGTTTTGCGTTTGAGTTTTCTTTTAACTATTTTTATTGGAAAATGTGTATCAATAAGCTTAAAAATGCACTTATAAAATAGTTCCATTTTCTTATTGCAATCCGCATTATGAAAAAGAGCAAGCCAATCAACGGACTCAAGGTCAGCTAGAAATAGTATAGTCCTTTTATGTGTATATACTCGTCTTTTTGTGTGATTGTTACGAGATTTTAGCCTGGAAATCAATTTTAGCGACATCATCTGAGCAGAATGATCTGAAAATGTGCACGGTACCACTGAGACTGAATCGAAACACTCTATATCCGTTATTATATTGTCAATGGTAGATGATACCGTGTCAGTGGCTCTTGTAGGTTCAAAAATTGTGGGTTTCAAGTTATGCTCTAATAACCTGTTTAGGAATTCTTTTGTGTTACGTGAGTTTATATCCGATATATCAATATTAAAATCTCCACCCATTATAATATTAGATCGGTTAAGATCTAACAAACAACGGTCGAGTTGTTGAAAGAATGCATCGAGACACGAGCTGGGGCTTCTGTAGATAACCATTATATTAAGTTTAACATCTTTGTCTAACTCAAGGGAAAGGGCGCAGATCTCTAACGATTTCTCAATGTAATATTTGGACATATCAATTATACTACAACTGTCTACGAGGTCATTTTTTACGAAAATCAGCGTTCCTCCCCCCTGACTCTTGGTTCTAGAGGTCTGCGCGAGTATTTGATAGCCCGAAAGACAGATCGATTGATATTCATTGGGCTTTAACCAAGTTTCGGTTAAGAGAATAATAGATGGTTTACGTTCCATTTCACATTCAATAAATGCTTCCAGACTTAACAGTTTATTCCTTAGGTGGTTAACGTTAAGGTGCATAATATCTAAACTATGACAGGAATTTCCCTTACTACAGAGCTGTAGCTCCGTGGAAGTTTCCCTAAAAAATTCCCACTGTTATAGAATTTCTCATTAATTAACTTTAGTGAATAATTAAGAGTAGTGGCTAGCTTATACTTTCCGCTGCGATTCAGCTTGAAGCCATCAGATTTGTAGTCTTTAAGATTTATAATATTGTTAACATTTTGAAAGTACACAAAGTCGTAATTACTGGCAACATTAGAGAGAGCATTGTTTATTTGGTTTACATATGAGTTAAAGCTATAAGCTTGATTCTCAACACTTATTGGGATTGCACATACAATGACATTGCAATGCGACAACTTTTTTAAATGGTTTTCAATAAGATCCACTACACGATCATGCGCGGTGAAGCCATAATCACTGCCTCCACACATTATGATAACCGTATCTTTTTTTGTAAAATGTTTAGCCTTAGTGTCAATGTCTTGTAGCACTCTTTCCGTAGATCCCGCATAAACGATGTCAGACAGAGACTCGTAGTCATTTCTTCGCACTTTCGATAGAAGATACGTGACATCCGTGCCATGTTGATCTGACACTAGAAGAAGTTTTGGTTTCTTTGTCACCGTTTGAACTTTCCTGCAAACACTGTCGTCGACTGAAGGTTCTATAATTTTATTAACATTATTTCCTAAAGCATTTTGGGATTGTTCTTGAATTATTGTATTGTATTGTTAGCTTCGATTTTTCCAGTTCCCTCTTTAATGACGTGTTCTCTAGTGATAAGTTTTCTAGTTCTAAATTTGTTCCATCAATTTCCATTACTAGTTGTTCGATTCGAAGCTTCAGCTCAGTAATCTCCTCACATTGTGCCGTAGTATTCAGGGGTAGACTATTTGATGAGTTGTCAAGAGAAGTGATCAGGGAGTCCAATTCATTGTCTAATACCCGTAGATTGCTACATGACTTGTTGTATTTTTTTCTACGGCACTTGCCAACGTGTGACTCATCACCCCTTAATGACATGTTTGGACAATTATTGGTTCCAAAATCACACGACTCAATTCGGAACAGTATGTTGCATCAAATATCTGTACTTAGCACGTTTGTTGCATTTCGGAACGAACTTGTACATGACATGCTGTTGACATTGACAATTGATATACAATGCGATCAGCTGGTTGGTTACGATGCGCATGCGTCTTTATTACATAGCTTTTGTGTTGTTTTTTTTCGTATGCATTGTCCAATTTTTGATATTTAAATGCAACGGTTATCAATTCTACTCAAATGAAATGTTTTCAAAGTTAATTGTGACCAGTGCAACGAGTTATTCAAGAAGATACCTGTTTCTTTCCGTTGTATGAGGTTATTGTCACTATTTTTTGGTATTTTAATTATGTTTTCACTTGTTTTTTACTACTTAAACTCAAAAATACACTGAAAAAATCCCCGAGCACTGTTACTCTTGCTGGTGTTGCCAGCTAACGTAACGTAAGTTTGTTCAAAATGTTTGGCCTTCACCCCTCCGAATTTGTTCAAAACCGTTTTGTTCCGCGTTTTTATAGGCATTATATATTTTTTTCTCATAATAAATTTCTATTTTAATTTAAAAAAAATTGTCAACTTCGATTAATGAGCATTTTTTAATTTTATTTCATAAAAAGTTGTTTGTTAATTGGCCAATTGTATGTCCTGTAATTGTAAATTGTATTATAAATTGTGTCTTACATTTTTTTACAATTTACACATTCTCTTAAAACAATTAGTTGTTCAGTTTTATGAGAAGTGACGGGTCCTACACCTACATTGTTACATCCTGTATAATTAATTATTCTGCCTACTCCAATGAAAATAAGGAGCGTTAGTATATTATGTATGGAATTGTTCTTAAAAGATAGTTAAATTAATCAAAATATGAGAATTGAAAAAAAATGAAAAGAAGTAGTAGCATCTACCAAAACAAAACACATTTTGAGTTTAAGGAAATTACTTCCATAAAGAAAAAAATAATTACAGCTATTTTATTTATAGTTATGTGAATGTAAGTGTTAAGGTTAGGATTATTATTACTAGGATTCATCTTAATAGGTATGTAGGTGTTAAGACCCAAACTACGCTTTGATGGTGGACTTGTGGGACAATGAAAGAGTTGACTGCGATCCGTATCGAGTGGTGTATTGATGCAAATAAAAAGGGTTCACAAAGAGTTATGGCCGTATTTATAGGCAGACATTAGCGCCCTCTAATTAACTAATATTATCCTTAGTAACTAGTATTGGCGCTAGCGCCATCTATTCGATAGGTGTTGAATTTATTAGTATGCTAATATAAGCCTGCTCATATAGAGATTTACAATGGTCTTGCTACATCATCGAGAAATCTAGTTACATAGTTTTTGCTAGATAAACTAGATGTCGCTTTACATAGTTTATGCTAAATAGACTAGGTGTCGCTACGAGAAATATAAGTGTTACTTGCAGTAACATACTCCCCACCTTGAAATAATAAATTTAGTTTATTTCAAAGAGGGTCTAGGGTTGATTACCTTAGGTACACCTCAAACACAAGTTACCTCTTCCTTGTAATCTCATTCAAGAGAGAAAAAATGAAATTACAAAGAATACCCAATACCTTCAGTGGGATTTAGGGATAATGGAAAAATTAATTGAACACAATGGGAAAGTTGATAAAAGTTAAAAATTAAGGAATACTTATTAAATAGCATGTCCTAACTCTCTTTTTGTTACATTGAAAGGTAATACAAAATTTATTTTAACTACTTATAGTAATTATTGCTATCGTTTTGTTTCATTGAAAAGTAATACAAAAAATATTTTAATTACAGTTTCAAAGTACTTAAGTAATCGGTAAGTATTAAATGTAATGAAAGAATACAATTAAATATCGCCCATAGGCAGGGGACAGATATTATTAAATGAACGTTTGATGTTTCCCTTTGCCGTTTTTATCAGTGTGACCCTGGCGATGCCATCCTTCCCCGGGCACGTACTGACGATGCGGCCCAGTCTCCATTGCGACGGCGGGAGTCGTTCTTCCTTCACAAGCACGAGCGTCCCGATGGCGAGACTTGGCCCCTTGCTGCTTCTCCACTTCGTGCGTTGCTGCATCGTGCTGATATAGTCCTTGGACCATCTGGCCCAGAAGTCTTGCTGCAGCTGTTGAAGTTGTTGATAGTGGGTTAAAGCATGCCTCGGTACTGTCGTGTAGTCGTAGTCAGGCAGTGAGCTAGGCGCGCGGCCTATTAAAAAGTGAGCTGGCGTAAGGACAGGGTATTCGTCACTACTATCGGAATTAGGTAGGGGACATAATGGACGGGAATTTAACATGCCCTCAATTTGGATAAGAATTGTCATAAATTCTTCGTAAGTAAGTAAAGAGGAGCCTATTACTCGTTTCATGTGATACTTGCAACTTTTTACCGCTGCCTCCCAAAGACCGCCCATGTGAGGTGCATATACAGGTATGAAGTTCCAAATGATACCTTCGTTTGCGCACGCCGTTATCAGCTCACTCGATGCGGTATTCAGATAATCATATAAACTAGACAACTCATTACTAGCGCCGCGGAATGTAGTAGAATTATCGCTTACCAGCTCTTTCGGTTTACCTCGCCTCGCGGTGAAGCGACGCAGGGCTGCTAAGAAGGCCGCGGATTCGAGTCCTGAAATTAATTCGATATGAATTGCCTTCGTACAGAAACATATAAATATTGCTACATAACATTTATAGACCCTATAACCACGTCCTCTCCGATCTCTGACGTTGAAGGGCCCAGCGTAATCCAGTCCAGTGGTATAAAAAGGGGGAGAGGGGGTGGTACGCGCGGTAGGTAAATTGCCCATGATAGGGGTTGGATTAACGGGTTTTGCCTTAAAACAAGTCGTGCAGTTTCGTACGACCTTTTTTGCTAAAATCTTACCCTTAATAGGCCAAATTTTTTGCCGAATTGTCGACAGTAATAGTTGCGGTCCCGCGTGTAACAGTCTTTTGTGTTCGTTCTGCATAATGATTTTAGTGTATGTGTGATTAGGGTCTACTATGAGTGGATGTTTTTTATCGAATGGGAATCGTGATTGTTCTAAACGTCCACCCACGCGTATTAAACCATCCTTTATAAATGGATTTAAACTCCATAACTTAGAATTTTTCGGCAATGGTTGGTTATTAGATAGCGCCTTGTGTTCGTTCGGAAATGATTCGATCTGAGCAAACTGAACGAGTTTGTTATTTGATTGCTTTAGTTCCTTTGTAGACAAAGTACCTAACATTTTGTTATTCGTGTTTCGTGTGTTATGTAAGAATCGCTGAATGTAAGCAAATACACGTATAAGTGTACTATCGTTTGACCACTTAGAAAATAATTCTTTCATAAAGCGGTTCTCAGTACACATTTGTGTGACACCACACGACGTTACGTTTTCGTCGCATGAGTTTATTTGTGAGTGTATGTGTACGTTATGACTAGGCCAGTTGTTTTTATCCTGGCTCAGCCATATCGGACCGTGTAGCCACGTGGTGTGAGCGAGTTTGTCCGCTTTGACACCGCGTGACAGGTAATCAGCTGGGTTGTCAGCTGATGGCACCCAGTACCAATTTTTTTTTTCGGTTAGATTTTGAATTTTCTCGACTCGGTTTTTTACAAAACAATTTAATTTATGTATTGGACTGTTGATCCATGCTAATGTTACGTTTGAGTCTGTCCATAATAACGTTTCATTTATTTGGCATTTTAAAGCGTTTTTTACTTTATTAATGAGATTAGCAAGTAATAAGGCTGCGCATAATTCTAATTTGGGAATTGTTTGTGACTTAATAGGTGCTATCTTCGATTTGGCACATAATAATATTACTTTAATATTTCCCATTTTATCCATAGACCTGACATATATGGCTGCCCCATAGGCTTTAGCGGAGCTGTCACAGAAACCATGTAAGTCGATCGTTATATAATTATCTATTATTACTTGTCTAGGGATGCGCAAGTCATTGATTGAAAAAATATTTGAGTAAAATTGATTCCATTCGGTTATGAGGTGATTAGGTAATGACTCATCCCATTTAGTTTTGTCTTTCCATAATTGTTGCATGAATATTTTGGCAGTTACCAAAATAGGCCCCAGTAAGCCCAGTGGGTCAAAAATACTCGATATTATGGACAAAATCTTTCTTTTGGTAATAGGTGCTTGCAATGTTGGTATTTTTAAAGTGTACAGTAGGTTATCAGTATCAGGAGACCACGCTAACCCTAATACCTTGTAGGATTTTCCTCCCAACTCGGTAGCTGGTTCAGAGTGTTTACCATCTGTGTTTTTGTGTTGTGTTTGTGTATTGTTAGTTAGATTGGTTACCTGTTGTAAGATATTTTCGGAGTTGGATTTCCACTTCCTCAGTTTGAAGCCAGCACTGCGTAGGATGGCGTCCACCTGCAAGGCTGTCTCGACCACTTGCCTTTCGTTGTCCATACTGCTGATCCAGTCGTCCATCCAGAACTCGTTCGCGATAGCGGCAGTTGCAGCTGGAAAGTTTTGTTCATTTTCGCTTACCAACTGTGATAAACAGCGGGTTGCTAAATATGGTGCTGCCTTTAGACCAAAACTGAGTGTCGTTAATATGTATGTTTGTATAGGTTTGTTAGGATCCTCTCGCCAGAGTATAGCCTGTAGGTATTGTTGATGTGGTGACAAATAAATGCAACGGTACATTCGTTCTATGTCGGCATTTATTACATATTTGTGTTTTCGAAATCTTAATAATATATTAAATAATTCATCTTGTTTTATTGTCCCTTTGTACTGAATATCATTTAATGAGATTCCCGTGTCGGTAGGACATGACGCATCGAACACCACTCGGACCGGTGTAGTAGGGGAGTCGCGGGTTACTGCGTGATGAGGTAAAAAATTTAATGGGCCATCATAATTTTTATTTAATTTAATCATATGACCTTCCCTTTCAAAGTCACGCATAAAGTCAATGTATTTTTGTTTAAAATTAGGATCTCGTTTGAACTTTGACTCTAATCCCATAAAACGTTTATACGCTACGTTTCTCGAATTCCCCAAGTTATTTGGCGGGGAATTTAGGGGAAGCTCCACTACAAAGTTACCATCAGAAGTGCGTTGGTGAGTATTTTTATATACTTCTTCGCATATGGTATCATCATGTGGTAACTGGCAACAATATGTAGGGTCTTCGTAACAATTTTCAATTTCCCAAAATTTTTTTAATTGGTTATTGAGTGTCAAATTACATCTAGTTTGAGTTTGGTTTTTTGAGATATTAATCGGTCCCGATACTACCCAGCCGAGTCGCGTTCTTTGCAAAATAGGTAGGCCTTCACCTAACCGGTGTTGGCCTATACATAACAATGTATAAAATTGTTCAGCCCCTAAAATCATATCAATTTCACCCCCAGAATAGAACTGTTCGTCGGCTAATTTAAATCGTTGAGGGATGTAAATGCATTCTTTAGGTATTTGAGCTGTCAAGTGGCAAATATTTTTAACAATAAAACAAGATATATTTGTCATAAATAATTCGTCAAATTTAGATTGGAGTGTCACGTTGCATCGGTGAGTTATTTGTGATTTACTATTATTAAAACCCATGACCTCCATATTATAATCAATTTTTTCTAGGTTGAGTTTACTAAATGCAGCCTCTGTAATAAAATTGGATTGCGATCCAGAATCGAGCAATGCACGTAGCATAACTGGCTGTTTCTCGGAATTATAGATAAGTACCTGCGCGGTGGACAAAAGAACAGACGACGGCGCGGAATGCATGTCCGAGCCTATCTCGCTACCTGCGGCGCTGTTGTTACGCTCTATAGGTACTATCTGTGGGTGCGAAGTTAGTGTCGAGTTAACGACTTGGTTAACTGATGTTTGTGTAATATTATTTTGATTATTTGATTGAGTCTGAGTAGGTAAACTAGTGGATTTTGTAGTGAAATTCGGAGAAATCGGTTCAGTAGTCGGTGTAAAAATCGTACTCGGTCGGATTTGTGGTTCTGATTGATATTGCGATTTGTTTATATGCAGTAAAGAATGATGTTTTTTATTACAGGTGCGGCAAACAGATGCTCGGCAATTCGGCAATAAATGATTTGACCCTAAGCAATTTAAACAAAGACGTAATCTAGTTACGGTTCGAATGCGAGAAGCGGGCTCTTGGGATAAAAATTTTGGACACTGATTTATGTAATGTTTTTGAGTACAAAGTGGGCACTGGATAGGATTACGTGTGGATCCTACCTTATTACTGGAGTCTGCGGACGTGGTTACCAGGGCCTTACGCGCGGAGCCGGAGTGGTGACTAGCCAGCTCAGCCGAACCTGTCGTCTCCAGGAGGTCGGCACGCGTCCGCAGAAATGACTTGAACTCCTGTAATGAAGGCAATTTTCTCGAATCAATTTTCTCTTCCCACTTCGTTTGTAAATTTTTATCTAATTTGGCTGTCATAAAATAAATTATTAATATATCCCAGTTTTCGGTGAGCACATTAAGAGAGTTTAAAGTTCTCATGTGCTTCGTGATGTTATCTAACAACCCTCGCAACCCAGAAGGGGTTGGAGGCACAGGGTCAATATTAAACAGAGCTCGTAAGTGATTAAACACTAACAATCGCGGGTTATTATAACGCTCGCACAATAATTGCCACGCTAAGTTGTAACTCTCATCTGAATATTCGAGTGAGCTAATAACCTCTAATGCACTGCCTTGCAAACTACTGCGTAAATATTTGTATTTTATTATTGGTTTTAACGTACTGTGATTGATAAGGGCGTCGAAGGTATCTCGGAACTCCAGCCACTGTTTCACATCACCATTAAATGTAGGTAAACTAATTTCGGGTAATTTTATGCACTCACTGGTACTGCACGTGGATGTCGCATCGCGCACTGGAGTGGACTGCGCCGGCGCAAGCAAAGATGCGTTTGCGGCAGCTGTTGCGTGCTGGCTAAGAATTACCTTTGCCCTAGCTAGGGAGGAATAATATGAAAGATCGAACTGTTCTCGCTCTATTAATTGTTTCTCGACGTTACTGCATACCAGTTCTATTTTGTCTTGTATTTCCTGGAATTCGGAAAATACCTGCGGTAGGTTATCTACTCGCAGATTTATATCCATTAAATTTTCAGCGGTTACATTTTCACTTTCGATAGAATTTAAATATTTAGTAAAATAAGTTAATTTTCGTTTCACTATGCCTCGCTTTATTTTTAGGTTTTTTAGCTCGGCATTTTCTAATTTTGGTTGATCGACTACTGTATTAGTATCACTGTCGGAATTATCAGACATTTTAATTTTAAATTAATATATGTGCACAAAGAGAGCAAGAGGGATGTATTTTTAGGATTAGGGTAGGATTGCCAGCCCACTTGCCTTGCTTTTTGATGCGTTTGTCTTTTCTCGCCTCGGCGCCTTCGTCGTTCGGTGGAGTGAGCCTCTACCCTGTCGTGCCAGGGCCAACTCGTCGAAATTCGGTGAAAATATCGCCAGAAGAAGTCGGTTTGCCAGCGTCGGTGTCGCTGCCGGTGTGTGTCGGTGTTTCGAGCTCCAAATTTCGATGTAGCGTCGGTGTCGCTGCTGATTGGAGCCAAAAGAAAATTGAGGGATTGCGATGATGCAGTCAAATTCGGTGTAGCGGCCTCGTTCTTGCTGCTACGTCGGTAGTTCCACGTGTCCACGTGGCTCGGTGTCCACCTCCAAATTTGTAGATCGGGCGTTTCAAGGAAGGGAAGATTCGTTCCCTGTTCCTGTCGTTGCTACTTTGTGAAAAAATATGTAGAAATGGAACTTCAGCACCTGATTTTCCTGCGCTGGTAGTGTAGTCTACACGTGGTCGATGGCGGGTCACGGAACGGAGTTTCTTCTGTCGCGCTTTCAGCCAGGTCAAACGCACGCGGAGAGCTGTCCAGTTTCTTCTTTTTTTCAAATTTCTTGAAATATTTTTCAGTTTCTTCAATTTTTCGTCGGGGTCACCAAATGTTAAGACCCAAACTACGCTTTGATGGTGGACTTGTGGGACAATGAAAGAGTTGACTGCGATCCGTATCGAGTGGTGTATTGATGCAAATAAAAAGGGTTCACAAAGAGTTATGGCCGTATTTATAGGCAGACATTAGCGCCCTCTAATTAACTAATATTATCCTTAGTAACTAGTATTGGCGCTAGCGCCATCTATTCGATAGGTGTTGAATTTATTAGTATGCTAATATAAGCCTGCTCATATAGAGATTTACAATGGTCTTGCTACATCATCGAGAAATCTAGTTACATAGTTTTTGCTAGATAAACTAGATGTCGCTTTACATAGTTTATGCTAAATAGACTAGGTGTCGCTACGAGAAATATAAGTGTTACTTGCAGTAACAGTAGGCAACTAACTTTAAGCAGTAAACGGTGGTCCAGCCCTTTTTAGAACATAGTTCATCCAGTTAGAGGGACAAATTATCATCAACATCATAATTTTATGTGAGTTTACGTAATATGAAAGAATAATGGAAATATCTGATACAGGATAAGACATACTTATGTTACGAGTTCATGTTTTGCATAAAGTTAGTTAAAATTTTGTTTTGTTTGTTTTTGTTATTATTATTATTAATAACTAATTAGGCATTTTATATGTCTCGAAGTACAAGTAAAAATAACCATTAAAATAAAATTCGTATTACGTAACGAGATTTTGTACTCCACGATCAAGAAAATACAAGAATAATGAGTTTAATAACAAGAATCTAGTTAATAAGAGAGTGTTGGTGACGTTTTTAGAAAAGTGCAACGCGGTGTGATCGAACTCTAGTCGCAGACAGTTCCCACCTTTCTCCTAGAAGACCTGTTTCTGTTTGCACTCTGCACGTGGCAGGGTTTGACAACCTTTTTTTACAAATTAAATAAATATTCTACAACTAAAGAGTAACTATATTCTGTTGTTTATACCCAGGTGATTGTAATAATAATTAGAATGGACGTTCATTATATGAACGCTTGAAATATTTTATTTTGACTACTACCTATAATGAGTCCGATATTAAAATAGGTAAATAATGACTTTTAATTACACAGCGACATCACCAGTCACCAGTTGTAAGTATTTGACAGGATAAATTGTATACTTAATATGTATTAATAATTATGAAATTTGCCCGAGTATATTAATCTTCAGCGAATTTTAAATATTATTTTATCTGTTGTAAGTATGTGCTGGCCATCAAAGACGTCCCGCGTGATTTCAAGGAAATTACAGTAATTTGCTTGCGAAAGGGCTTTTACATAATTAATAGAGAAAAAATCAACTACCTATTACCCTATATAAAAATCAGTTAACTCTCCATAAATTAATAATAAAAAGATAATCGTTTTTTAAGTACACTTCCCGAAACGTTGAGTGTACAAGTCCCGCGTGGTAGGGACTTTGTACTAGGTAGAAAAAATATTGACGATTTAAAAGCATGTGTAAAGCATCTACTTAAATAAAAAACATTTTGAGTTTGAGTTTGAGTTTTGAGTTTAAAACTATTATCTTTAAAATACCGAGAAAAATCTGTACTTAGATAAGTATTTGTAATAAAATTAAGTGTAAAGTAAAAATACATAATTAATATAGTTTTTTTTTTATTTTTTTCATTTTTTTATGACAGAGGTAGTAAGGAAGAAATAATAAATAAATAGGGTGCTATGTAGACTAACATATTTAGTACTTATAATAGCATGCAAAAAGGCCCACTTTGTTGTGAGCCAAAGGTTGACGACCGCTGGAATAATTCTCACGGCTCTACATATTTTGTCTACACTTATTAGTTTAGTTTTTATTACTATAATATTAAAAATCTTTGTAATATATTAATTAATTAAATACCTATTGTAAAACGTTCAATCTACACTTATTAGTTTTATTTTCTTTAAAAATCTTAGTAAATTTAATAAATGAATAAAGTAAATAAAATCACGAAAAAACACTTCCGCTAACGAAGGTGAACTACTTATGTTCAATATAAAAAGGGTAAAATAATTTACACTAGATTGCGAACCGAAGGTTGACGACCTCTGGAATACTTGCTGCAGTTCGCACGCTTCCATTTAAGTCTAGCTAGGCATATTGCTTGGTTTTTTACTTTATATTTACTTGATTAGAAACACTGTTATGTACCTAATGTAATATTATGACATAATAATAAGAAAATAAAACTTTAAAAGTATACCAATCAAAGAAGTTTTATTTCGTCGGCTCTGTAATGCACTAACGCGGAAGTTTGCGGCTAAAGATGAAAATAGTGGAAAAAAAGTTATTTAAAATCACTTAAAAATAAAACTAAGTAACTTTTATTTCTACATACAATGCTTTGATACAGGCTTTAACTTAATTCACTGAATGTTTGTAAGATTATTTAATTTAATTTATTTATTAATGAAATCAACAACGTACATACCTATTTTTTTTCTGAATTCAGTTGTCAATTTTATGACGATTATAGACAAAAGTGACAAAATTATAGACAAAATATGACAAAAGAAATTAATGACGATTATAAAATAAATACTTCTGTGTAGTTAGAGGATAGAGTGTTACATATCCTCTACGTATCTTCATGACAGAATGTCCTGAAGTGTTAAGTAAGGATTTAAAGTTTTACCCTATAAGTAGATAAAACCTAGCTATTGCTGCGTTTGAATTTAGAAGTAATGGCATACAAAAAAGATTGCTAATATGCCGGTTTTAAAACTGCATAAAAGCTTTTTGCTTAACCCATCTTAACCTAACATATATTTTTAGCTATAGGCCATTAAAACTTTAAAACGCTAGGTGGGCCGATAGACTTGTCCGGATGTGTATTCGGTGGTTTCTGGGTTCTTTTTAAAGAATATTTTAACGTGATCATCAAAACATAATAATTCATATTATAATGATACGATTGACCAAACGGATAGCCATGCGAAAATACTAGGTCTATCTTTGCGGATAGCTATACGATCCGTGGCCTGTTGCTGTTGACAGCAAACTGAAGTGAAGTCAGTATCATTCTCTCCATTTCACGGTCAGCATATTGTGGTGTAAAACCACTTTAACGTGTTAAAACTAGATATCTATAGTTCATTCCAATAAAATAAAAAGCAAAAGGTAAACAAACTTACTATGGAAATGAAACATGTCAATGTCAGATGCGTACTATCTTTGTTTACCTTTTGCTTTTTTTTGATTGGAATGAACTACACATATGTTATGATTATGATTTATGAAATACAAATGTCATATCTTATCCTCTTTCGTCACATTTTGTAACCCAATGTCACATTCTATGGATGTTCTCTTGTTACTTTGAGGTGTAGGTACCTAATTTAGTAAGTACTTAGGCTGATTTGACCAAAATATAGGGTCCTTCTAAAATACCTGAAATTTAACAGTGGGCTCTACTCATGAAACTGAACAACTTTCCCCAAGGAACCTAATCTCAATTCGCAAAAAAATTTTTGGAATTCCCATACAAAATTGGCCGATAGGTTGATTGATTAGTATGAGAAGACCAAAAATTTTTTGCGAATTGAGTATAGGTTTCTTGGGGAAAGTTGTTCAGTTTCATGAGTAAAAGCCGTGGGTAATTTTTTTTCAGGTTTTTCATAAGGACCCTATACATATGTATAGTGTAAAAGTAGGTACCTACCACTTACGAAAACTTATGCGATGGGTGGGTTACACAAATAAAACTGAACAACTTTTCCAAAGGAACCCATACTGAATTCAAAAAATATACTTTCCATTCAAAACTGGCTGTACGCCAGGTATGGCCAATTAATTTGTATGAAAGAGTCCAATTTTTTTCGAATTCTGTATAGGTTCCTTTCATTGGAAAGTTGTTCAATTTTATAAGTAGAACCATGTAGAACACCCTGTTAAAGTTTCCGGATATGTTTTTTTACATCCTGTCTATACATACTACATACCTACTCACGCATTTTTTTAACACCATGTAAGTAGGTACTTATTTCGAAGTAAGATATGAACTTTGCGTAAAACAATAAATCGTACAAAAAATGGGCGAAGAAGAGTTATTGAAATAGGTAAGTAGCTACCTAGTTTAAAATTGAACCCGTGACCCCATATCTCGCACTCAGGTAGACTAACTACTGGGTCAAGGACAGTTCAAATCAACACTAATTTAATTATGTTTTAGAAGTTGTAAATGCTATTTTATTTATTTGCTCACTTAAAAATTACATTACTAGTACTTAAAGGTATTAGTAATAGATTTACTACCGTACTTATAAGTACTAAACTAAATACAAGGCCCCTCCATTCCATGACTTGCTCAAAAAATATGAAATGAATTTTTAGATTATTGATTCCGGTAACTCCAAGCCAGTGACTATACATTTTTTATATAAAGTCATACAAAAACTCACACCAAGACATTATATTCATACGATAACTACACATACGGGAAGTCACCCACACTTGCGCAACGTATACATAGAAAACTGCTGCCGTTCTCTAGCCTATCTATCTATACTTGTATAGAAAAAAAACTTCAAAATCTACGGCTTCACTCACTTTCTCAGAATAAGATACGAAAATAAAATAGAAAACTATGAAGTCTTGGCAGCAATAAAGCTGAGTTTGGTTTGTACAAAAAATATTTCTATCTCTTTCTCGCAACCGAACGCTTTCGAGTTTTCCCGTTCACGATCCAACTCAAAATACGCCAAAAATGACGTCGAACCGATGTTGTTTCGAAAACAGTGTGTCGCGTTTCTGTACAGACACCGCGCGCCCGAAACGCCATTTGTTATTCGGAATTTTCCAATCGACTGATTAGTGCCACAGTCGTAAGTTTTACAAACAAATTCGTATCCGTTTCGTATTTTTCGCGATTTAGCGCCTAATAGGAAAGTCGTAACTGGCTATCGCTAAATGCACCGTAATAGAGTCGAGTTTCGCTCGCGTTTCGTAGTTAACCGGCCGATTTTAGATGACACGTTCCAGTGCTAATTGAATGCGTTGATAACGCGTTTTCATAATGGCCGTATTGTAATAGAAAATTCTGACAGCTCGCGATTGTCACGAGAAAAAATAATGTCGTTTTTATTACATTTTTTGATAAATTATTATTCTAGTTTTGGCTCAGTGAGTTTGATACGGTCTTATCGATTTTCTTATTTGGCGCGCGTCTGTATTTCATGTATTTTCGAAAGGAGCGCGCGTGTTGGCGCTTTCGAAAAACATTTTACAATTTTCACGGCTGTGTCGAGCGGACGTCGGGTAGTTGTGTTGTAAATTGGTAATAATTCTGTTGATTACTCGATAAATATCGTGCCCGAAATATGGGTTAGTGCTCCACAAGGGACCGCGGGACTGCAGGACTGTCTCCGTGACAGATAAATAATGAAAAATACAAAGTTTTCGCCGACAAGTGTTTTCTATTTTGATAGTTGTGTTTTGTGCATTCCTGGCGTGAAAGTGCAATAGAATTATTGTTTTTGTGTTGTTACGGATGCCGCTTGTGCCTGTATTGGTGCCGTGGACCCTCGGAGAAGCTGCCAGAAGCTCATAGTCACCAATTTAATATAATACTCCATCCCTGATGTAAGTATGAACATAAATAAAAATACGACCCTAATAGGATACGAATGACCTTTATACCAAGTGGCTAAAGCCAAAATTGTATGCTCTCTTATCTGAGTCAAACAAGTCGTTATTTATCATGTCGAACAAACACAGCTCTCTGTGTACCGACTCCGTGCCTATATATTCTTAGTAATTTATATCTGTACTATTATTTTATTAATAAGTAAATAAAATTTGTGATTTTTTTACGGTATTCATTTTGGATTTACAAAGGTTACTTAAGATTGTAGACCTGCTATGTCTATGGTAGTATAACCATTAAATTCTCTAATAATTAATTCTTAAGAGCGCTTTTATCCTAGCTGCCGCCTGCAACCTGTTGTGTCAGTACATTTTTTAGGTTCCATTTATTTTCATGCGTACCACACGCATGCTGGTCGCTTTGGAGACGCCGCACGCATGCGGGCAGAAACCCACGTGACTATTAAACTGCTCTAAGTGCACCCCAACCAGTTCTTGAGATGATGTTCGAGGTATAAGAGAGAGAGATTCTCGAATACCTCGAACATCATCTCAAGAACTGGTCGGGGTGCACTTAAGAGCACTGCCACCCAATAACTACCAATTTCAATAACTACAGGTTTGATTGTAAAAAAAATTGAAAGTAAGGAAAAAGCAAGTAGCAAAGCAAGTAGCAATACACTCCCTATACAAATCTATGAAGTACAAGTACACGTTCTGAAGAGACTCGGCTGCCAGCTCAATGGCCTGGTTGAATCCGTTCTCGCCTCCGTAGGACACGTCCACCAGTTTGATGATCTTGGCTTGCAGTCGCTGGAAGTGAGAGGGTTGGATTTGTTACTTAGACTGAACTGAAGGTGAAGAGGTGGTTAAAACTTTTTATTGACAAAAAAAAAAGGTGTGATAAACAGATTTACTTGCTCTGTGACTGGGTGTTTAATTTTATATCTATGTATGTATTATTATTATAGTTTATACACTAGCAGCTATAACAGCTGATGCGTGTAGTTCACTGCACTTATGTAGTTTTTAACAAATGTTTGTCCAATTTATTTTTAAAACTATTCACGGATGGAGCACTTATGACTGTCTCTGGTAGTTATCGAATATTTACCTGATAATTATCCGTGCTGATTCATAACTTTATGACTTTAATTTTTACAGATTATAATTTCAATACATTATAATAGTAATAAAACTGAACACAAATACAAATTGCACTAAGTATTGTGTGTTGTGAACACAATTTTTGTGTACAATTCACTCACTTAGAAATCACATTTGTATACAAGTAAACCAACATAATAGCTTAATCATTTAGTTAATTGTATTCTTTTCTGATTTTTATTATTATCAAGATAATTATTCAGTGATAATTATCACTTCGAACCCTGATAGAGTGCCTATTAAATAAACTCCCTAAGAACTATTTAAATTGAATAACATCAACATCATCAGCCAAAAGACGTCCACTGCTGGACAAAGGCCTCTAAAATCTAATAAGATTGCAAAATTATTGAAAAATTTGTTATTTGTTTTGTTCAAAAGCACATCCAAGAGAGTTAGAGTATATGTGTATGTATATCAGTCTCTGGTTCCTACTGGAATCCTAGTTTGGGGCCAGATGACCGTGTGTGATTTGTCCCCAGATATTATTATTATTATTAGTTACTATTACAGGAATGCCTATTGTGAATCCCTTAAGTGTAAAAGGGGTAGACTGTTGTTAAGAAATATTAACAGATTTTGGAATCACTAAAAGCTCGAGATTAACAAATACCTAAATTTACCTAATCTTGTTGTTATTGTTGTTAACAACCCATATCATCTCCACTGCAGGGGCATATTAAGTTCTTAGTCAACAAGGATTTTAAAGTATTTCCAAGGTGACTATGGCTTTTGCCTGGGAAAGTGCATTTGAAATTTCAAGGGGTTACTCAGAATCAGAGAATACAGGAAATATATTTAAAAAAAAACAATCTTTAATTATTTTTTCAGTTTCCCATACAAATTCTTGATTCACTATTCAGATTTAGTATGGGAAACTGAAAAAATAATTGAAGATCGGATTTATTCAATATTTTTCCTGTATTCTGTACTCGATTCTGAGTAACCCTATACAATTTCAAACTCACTTTTTTTTAATAGCCTGTATATGGTAACACATTAAATGTAAACTTAAATACTTAAACGGTCACAAATACTCAGTACAATTTGTATTTGTGTTTAGTTTTATCAATAATGTAATGAAATTATCATTTGTAAGTCAAAAATCAAAGAGAACAAGTTATAAACTTATGAAGCAGCACTGATAATATCATGATAATTATCAAACAACATAATTATCTTGATTCCTGGCTGAGATATTATAAAACGGCCTTCACACTGTTCTCTGTTACACTTTAAATACGAGTAAAACTAAAAATTTAAAAATAAATTAAGTAATATAACGACATTTGAAAGGAAAAGTTGACTAAGCGACATACGTCACTCGCACAACTAACTCCTATCTCAGATATTTGAGTTTGAACTTTTTCGAATTGAAATACATGTTTTTTTTTTATTTGCATGTTAAAAATAAGATAGGAGTGTGTTAGTCGTGTGAGGGACGAATGGCGCTTAGTCAACTTTTACTTTCAAGGGTCGATAATATATTTTTTAAAGCAACTTCAAAGAAACCTACCGCAACATCTATTGTAAACTCAGAATTTTAACATGCAAATAAAAATAAAAAAACATGTCAAGATCGTTTACGTTTTGATTAGTACTTAAAGAAATACTTGATTAGTACTTGAGTACCCATAAAATGGGTAGTACTAATATTATAATTCTATCAATCCAACAGTGCCTTCTGAGGGTATGCTCTGACAGCAACCGTTCACTCTGACAACAGGATAGCATAATATAAATCACGTAAGTGTGAAAGAGAAGCACAGTGTGTTAGAAACCGTCATTTTGTCTCACCTTGATTTTATTGCAAAATACAATAGTTAGTATCATTTCAAACATCAGAGTAAAACTCCGAAATCGCTACCACTTTTAGTTTTTCAGGAAAAAAAATTCAAAGTTTGCCAATATCCGGGTCATGAAATATTAAAAAAAAAATCTTAAAAAATAATTCGATTACTTATTTCGATTTTAATTACACCAATTAAATAAGCATATAAAACCACACCTTTCTACAAGTTTTTGTACACTTACTGTTATTGTATAACGAGATATGAATTTATTTCTCATTTTCAGTTTTATTTTTTTTATGCTACGATAACGCCGTATTAGAAGGAGATTTATATATAGGACGATAGCTTAAACAAACCTTTATCAACAATATTAAAACCGCAATCTAATTCCGCGTTATACGGAAGATACAAAGAATTTAATATTTTTTTCAGGGTTGTCACTTTTTATATCCGGACGCCGGAATATTTTTCATCCGTATATACAATAGTTTATTTACAATTAAAAAGATAATTAAATTTATTAACATATGATTGATTATAGTTGATTTCATTGATAATTGCCTAAAACTAGTAAAACATTTTTTTTAGCCTAATCTTCGTTAGATAAGACTACATTTTCAATATCATCGATATCCGGGACTGAAATATCAACAGATTGTTATAGATACAATGCTTCTTTTGGTAGTGGATTCTTCTTTAATTTACATTTTCTTTCTTTAGCTCCAAAATCTGTAATTACAGGGTCTGAGGAGACTAGTGCCCTGTGGATCAAATCAAACATTGCTGTTTCGCGACTGATTTTTCTAGAATGGTGCTCCCTATCAGACCGCCAGTATTTGTTACGTGACTCTGCCCCTTGTTCTGAAAGCATCCCAATCGGTAAATTGGACAATTCTATAATTCTAGCACCATGCACTAGAATTTTATGTAATGTAACTGTCATGGGGTGCCAGTTATATTTCTCCACGTACTTGAATGCCAGATTCCTACAAAAAGTGCCAAATTTTGATGGATCAATGGGCAAGTTACTTGACAATACTGTCAAAGTAACGTAAATATCGTCCAGGAGCCATTTCTCGATGTTCAAAATCTCGGCGAAAGTCGCACGACATCGATCTGAAAAGGCGGTCCGGGCCGTATTTCCATCATTCGTGGTGCCTGAATTGGGACGCACCACATCCACCAACAGGCCTAATTTCTCTCTGATTTCGGCTTGAATTTTCTTTTTTCGCTCCTCCACTAAGAGGCCGTCTTGCGATTTTTGCGCGATTCGCCATCGTTTAACCTCAACCTTATAACCAAGCTTAAGCACAAATTCCAAAGCTCTTATCCATGCGTGTAGAGGGCTTATTCCATATATTAAGCGCTCTTCTACAACAGGCTTCGAAAAAGCTATTTCGAGATTATTAAATTGAGCTGAGGTCAACTCGCAATAGGGGCAGCGTAATTGGGAAGATGTGTTTAAAATTGCGTTTAACACTTTTCTATCGATTGCTAAAATGCTATCTTCGTCACCCTCTGAATCTGAGAATGATTGTTTATATAGAGATTGACCACTTGATCCGTCAAATCCCCAGATGCCTCTGAAAGTGCAGTCTATAGTCTGAATTTGTTTTTCTGTGCAGTAGTTGATGAACACTTTGTCAATTAATGTAAGAAGACGATCAAAAGTGTGCTGCACTAAATTTTGAACAGACACAGAAGCTTCCCTTTCAGATACTTGGACATGGTCAGGGTAGCAAGCTTTTTTTGCCTCCTGTACCCTATAATATGGCGGGTATATGTCGGAACCACGATTTTTCATATCTAGATGAAATTTATTGTATGTTTCCACTGACAAATTCCTATCTATCATGATAGAAAGGGCTTCTTCGGGAGTGTAAGGCTCAGGAGGAGGACTCTTAATTTTCTTTAAAATATCTGTTGCTGCTGTTTCAGAGGCCAGGCACAAATTAATTATAGTTTCTAAATTTTTTGCAGATGAATTTGGGAGAGGATTTTCGTTTATTTTCAACGAAGCAACAAAAGCTTTTATTTTGTTTGACGTGGCGTTTTCGTCGAGGATGTCTTGAAGCTTTTTTTGGGATCTGTATTGGGTAGCTTTACTTAGAGATTTAAATTTTTTACTCTTTGGAGATAATGTTTCGCTTTCCTCAGAAAAGCTCCGTTTGAGTTGACCGCTTATAAGTGTCCCTGTGGGCCGCCTTCGATCAACCCACATAAGCGTCGAACGATGTGGACTGTATTTCCTCTCGATGACGAACGGCAACTATGGTTGTGACTGGTCGATTTCTTTTAGGAGCAGGCTTGGAGGGAGAGAAACACTTTGCTTTCGGAGGTACAAAGTAGCGGGTGGTTGGCTTCCAGATGGACGGTGACAGAGGCACACCAAGAAACTATGATCTGACGAGTTGATCCGTTTAGTAAGACGAACTGATTCGAACTGAGCACGCTACATAGAAAACTGGCCTCTTTTTATATCATTTCCCAAGGCCATTAGAAAGAGACGGCACGATCCCTACGGCGGAGGTGACCCTATCTGAGCAATACCAACACGACAGCCACCCCCGCCGTGTGAGTGAGAGATCGGTGTGTGAGCGAGATAGCGATAGCCCCCGTGGTAAGCTTAACTACCTCGGAGCAATACCACGGGGACGACCGCTCACACCGATCTCTACTCTAGCCTAAACTAATTCCCTATCAACGATGTGACCTATTCTGCCTCTAGACCGCCCAAATGAAAGACAAACACGTAAATTCTTTTATTAAACACAAGTACATATACAAAACGATATAAAAACGACAAATAGAACTATACAAATGCGATACAAAGCGACTTATAGCTACCTTAAATAACACAATAAAAACATACACGAATTGAGCTACACTTACGAAATAACGAATAAACACAACATAACTATAAGTACTATAACTCGATAACGATTTTAAACGATTTCACTATTGCACAGACACTAAACGAACACTATTTACAGTTTTGTCGCGAACATATCTCCCGCCGCAGCTTCTAGCTGGAGTATGATTCCGCGTTCGCGACATCGGTCTTCTCCTCAGGTCCAGGCAGGAGTACCAGCTTCTTCGTCGGTCTTCGGAGCAGGCCCTTGTTGGTGCGCACGTCCACTGCGCGTACCTCGCCGTCGGGCCCCGGGAACACGCGCACGACGACTCCTCGCGGCCACTGGTTGCGAGGAAGGGTGCCGTCTGCGATCAGCACCAGGTCCTCGACTCCCAGGGGGCGACCTTTCGCCCGCGGCTCCCGCCGGTGTTGCAGCTCCGGCAGGTACTCCTTGACCCAGCGCGACCAGAACATGTCGGCTAGGCGTTGGCTGGTCCTCCACTCCTTCCTCCCGGCGACGTCTCCTTCGGTGAAGGTGCCTGGCAGCGGCACTCTGGAGGGGCCCCCAAGCAGGAAGTGGTTGGGGGTGAGCGGCTCGTCGTCGTCGGGTGATGTCGACACGTGGGTGAGTGGCCGACTGTTGATGGTGTGCTCCGCTTCAGCCATCAGGGTGGTGAGCACCTCCTCCTTGGGTGCTCTCTCTCGCAGGGTGACTTCGAGTGCCGTCTTCACGCTTCTGACGAGGCGCTCCCACGCGCCTCCCATGAACGGCGCGCTGGGTGGGATGTAGCGCCACTGGATCCCCCGGATGGTGGCCTCGTCTTGGACGGCTTCGGCTGCGGCCCGCTGGAGCTCGATGTCGGCACCCTTCAGGTTGGTACCTTGGTCGGACCACATCTCGGTGGGGCACCCCCGGCGCGCTATGAAGCGGCGGAGTGCCATGATAGCCGAGTCGGTACTCAGGCTCCCGGCGATCTCGACGTGGACGGCGCGCGTGGTCAGGCAGGTGAACAGCGCGCCGTACCTCTTCTGTTTGCCCCTTCCCACGGTGACATAGAGGGGACCGAAGTAGTCGATGCCCGTGTAGGTGAACGGGCGCTGGTGGTGCGCTAGGCGCCCCACGGGATGGTTGCCTGTGCTCGGGTGCGTCGGCGCGGCGCGCCGGACGCGACAGGCTAGGCAGCGCTTGATGACGCTGCGCACGGCGTAGCGCAGCCGCAGTACCCAGTACTGCTGCCGCACCTCGGTTGTCGTCGTCTCGAAGCCGGCGTGGTGAGGCTGGGCGTGGACCCAGGCGATGTAGAGGCGGGTCCACGGGTGCTCCCCGTCGACGATGGCCGGCTCGCTCTGGCATGCCGTGATGTCGGCCGCCTTAGCGACCCTCGATTTCAGGCGGAGGATGCCGTCGCCCCCCAGGGCAACGGCCAGCGATGACAGGCGGCTGGCGGCGGGCAGAGGGGCCCCCCGTCTCAGGGCCGCGATGTCCGATGTGAAGGCGTCTTCTTGTTGCGAGCGAACCCACAACTCCGTAGCTCGATGTAGGTGGCGCACCTCCAGCCGCACATAGGAGTGCGCGGGCGGGGGCGCCGCAGCTACTGCGATGCGTATCTTCTTTTTTCGGTTCGGTAGAGGCTTCCACGTCGCGTCGGCGGCGGCGCCCGCCGCGGTACGCTTATAGGCGACTGCGCACCGCTGGCGCTCTCGTAGCAGCTCGATGAACTGGACCACCCTTCCGGTGGCCCTGATGACGCGCTGGTAGCTCGAGAAGCGCGTGATGTCGGGTAGCGCCTCGGCCAGGCGCGTCGCTGCGACCGCGACGTGCGTTCGCTCTTCGGCGGTTGCCTCTTCGTCAGGTGGGTTCGGTTCCTCCCGCGGCCACGCCTCTTCCGGTAGGTATAGGAAGGCGGGCCCGCGGAACCACCTGTGCTCCGACGTGAAGTCCCTGGGTGTCTCGCGGGTGGCGTCGTCCGCGACGTTGTCCTTAGTCGGCACCCAGCGCCACTCCCTGGTCTTCGTTTCTTCGGCGATCTCGGCGACTCGGTGCGCGACGAACGGCTTGTACGCTCGCGGGCCAGTGCGTAGCCACGCGAGCACTGTGCGCGAGTCGGACCAGAAGACTCGTCGTGCTGGCTTCACGTCGTGCTCGTCGATGGCCGTCCGGGCTAGGCGGCAGCCCAGGACAGCCGCTTGCAGCTCCAGTCTCGGTACTGATGTCACCTTGTTTAGCGGCGCTACTCGTCCTTTGGCGGCGATGAGTGTGACGTGTACGCGGCCGGCCTGGTCTACCACTCTCCAGTAGACGGCGGCGGCGTATGTGGAGGTGCTGGCGTCCACGAAGACGTGCAGGTCTGCCGATTCCGCGCTGGTGAGATGCGGATAGCAGCGCGGCACGATCAGCTGGGGCAGACGTTGGATGTGATGGACCCAGGCCTTCCACCGGTCGTCTTCTTCTTGTTGTAGTGGCTCGTCCCACTCGATCCCGCTGCGCCAGACTTCCTGCAGGATCCTCTTCGCTTGGATGGTGACTGGAGTCGCGAGCCCCAGGGGGTCAAAGATAGACATGACCGTCCGCAGGGCTTCTCGCTTCGTCGGCGTCTTCTCTCCGCTCATCAGCTCGGGGGTGATCTTGTGGCGGTTGACGTTGAACGTCAACGTGTCGGTCCCAGGATGCCACACTAGGCCCAGGATCTTCTCGGAGTCCAGGGCTACGACGTCTTCTTTTTTCCCCGGCGACAAGGCGAATACGACGGTTTTCGAGTTAGACGCCCATCGTTGTAGGAAGTAGTTCGCCCGGCTATGCACGAACATAACTTGGCCGGACACTCGTATCGCTTCCTCTTCGGTATCGAAACTTGCGAGGTAGTCATCGACGTAGTGATTGTTGACTATCGCAGCGGCGGCTTCGGGGTACTCTGTTTGCAGTTGCTCGGCATTCTTGTTTTTCACGTAGATCGCAGTACACGGAGACGATGTGGCCCCGAAGATGACGGAGCGCATGCGATACTCGATAGGCGCGCCAGTGCGCCTGTCTCCTCTCCACAGGAAGCGCTGTGCATCTCGATCTTCTTTGACGACCGCGACCCGCATGAACATATCCTTGATGTCCGCCGTTACTGCCACGGGCCGCTGACGGAAGCGCATGACTACTCCCGGTAGCGACTGGAGTAGATCGGGCCCAGGCAGCAGCATGTCGTTGAGGCTCGTTCCCTTCGTGCGGGCTGCGGCGTCGTGCACGATCCTCAGTTTCTCTGGCTTCTGCGGGTTGATGACAGCGAAATGTGGTAGGTACCACGTCTTCTTATTCTTCGATTCCGGTGCCGGCTCTGCGTACTCGTTCTCTAAGAGTACCTCCATCTGTCGGTTGTAGCGGCTCTTCAACTCGTGGTCCTTGTCCAGCTTCCGTTCGATTAGCTGGAGTCTCCTGAAGGCCGCGTCGTAGTTGCACGGCGGGGACGGGTCGTCGTCTCTCCAAAGTAGGCCCGTCTCGAATCCTCCCGCCGGTAACCGCTTCGTCTTCGCTGCGAGGATGTCGAGCGCTCTCTGTTCGTCGTCTGTGTACGAGCGCTTCGGTGCCACCCCCAGAGCCTCCAGTGCGAAGTGCTCCCTCATCAGCCTCTCCATCTCGTTCTCGTCTTCATCGAGGACCCGGATGTGGTGGACTCGGTGTGCGTGCTGCGGCGTATGGCCGGTGCCGTGAAGCACCCAGCCAAGTTCGGTGCGAGCGGCGACCGGCTGGTCGCGCTCTCCTCGGCGTATCTCGTGCGCCAGCAGCAAGTGCCAGTTGTCCTGGCCCACCAAGACGGTAGGCTTCCCGTCGACGGTGATGTGGTCCTCCAGGTCGCGCAGGTGTGAGTAGGCGCGCACAGTCTCGGGTGAGACCGACTGCGACGCCAGGTCCAGGCGCTCGATGGTGCGCGCTGACACGATGAAAGCGCGCGAGTCGCGCCCGCTGATCTCGAACTTGACCCGGCGTGATGTGTGCGCGTCCACCCGCGCACCGGCGACCCCTTCGATGTAGAAGGGCTGTGTGGGACCCTCCGCCCCGATCTTCTCTGCAACGGCCGCGTCGATCATCGTGCAGGTCGACCCGTCGTCGAGCAGTGCGTAAGTGTCGCACGCACCCGACGGGCCGGCGACCCGCACCGGTAGCACCTTCAGTAGTGCAGTGGGCCTCTTCTCTCTTGCAGAGGTGACGATTCCAGAAGCAGGCTCTTCCTTCGCAGGCGTGGATGGCGCGGCAGGCAGTGGTGTGCTGTGGAGCAGCGGGTGGTGCGTTCCCTGGCACCCGTTGACGTTGCACCTCTGCAGCTTGCACTTGTGTGTGAACGAGCGATATTGCAAGCAGCGGAAGCACAGCCGATGCTCCTTCGCCAAACTCCAGCGCCCGTCGACTGCAGCTTGCTTGAATGTAGGACAAGCGGTTTCTGTGTGCTTCTTCTGGCACACTCGGCATCCCTCGGTTTTCGTTAGCGTCGGTCGCTGCACCTCGACGTGATAGGTGCGCGCGGCTGCGGGAGCGGGACGTCGGTTCGGTCTTGCTATCTCTTTCTCCCGCCGGTCTTCAGTCGGCGTGAGTTCGGCTGGCGCGAAGCTTCCCACTCGGTCTGCGGTTCGCTGCAGGAACCTGGTCAGCTTCACCAGGTCTGGCTCGTCGTGTGCGTTCTCGGCAGCGAAGTCGTAGTAACGATAGCGAAGTGTCGACGGTAGCTTCTCGATGACGGCGCGTACTACCTCCGGGTTGTACAGGTAGTGTCTTCGGTCTAGCGCCTTTACCGTCGCGGTGATGTTCGCTACCCGAGATGCGAACACGCAGACGTCTCTGGGGTTCTCGGTGATCTTCGGCAGCCCCCGCAGTTTCTCCATTTCTGCCATGGCGAGGGCGTCGGGACGGCCAAATCTTCCTCGTAGTAAGTCGATTACTTCGGCCGGCGTAGTCCTCCCGACGAACAGGCAGTGCGTCGCTTCCTTGGCGGCGCCTCGCAGGCACCGGCGCAGTCGCGACAGATTTTCGCCTTCAGTGAGCTGCCCGGCGGTCTCCTCATAGGCGACGAGGAATGGCAGCCAGTCACTCGACGACCCGCCGAACGACGGCAGCTCCGGTACGATGCGAGGCGCAGCGGAGCGAGCGGCGGTGGTGATGGCTGCGGCGAGCTCGTGAAGGTCGACGCTATGGTTCCCTTCTGGAACCTTCGGCTTCTCATCTTTCGGTTTCGGTGGGGGGTCGAAGTGGCGGACCGGTGACGGCCGCCTCTCGGCTCTCTTCGGCTCCCTCTTAGCGATAGGTACGGGCTGGTGCTCCTCAACCCATTTCTTCGTGCGTTCGTTACGCACAACGGAGCTCACTGACTCGAGCTCTTCATCATCGGTTTCGGCTTCTAGTAAAGCGATGCGCGTCGACTGCAGCAGCACTTCCTTCTCAAGGAGCGCTGCACGCGCCGCTAGTAGCTCTCGTTGTCGACGGCTGCTCTTCGTACGTGCGGTGTGTGTACGGGAGGAGCGGGTACGGTGATGCTCCGACGGCGGTGGGACGTCACGTCTAGCCTCGACGGCGGCGGTGGAGGGGGCGGTGAGAACGGCAATAACCGCGTCCCTCTCTTCAGTAGGCTGACGTGACGGCCGGACGGTATCTTTCGTCGCCGTCGTAGCTCGCGTCTCTCCTGTGGCGGTGGTAGCATCCGTCGTCTCGGTGGTGCCAGTGGTACCCGTAACAGTGGTACCCGACGATCCCGTGGCACCCGTAGTGGTGGTCTCCGTCCCCGTGGCGGTTTCCTTCGTCGTCCCGGACCCAGCTGTGGCTGTCTTCTTAGACCCCGGGCTGGAGTCTATGGCTACGACGTCGGGGTTCTGGATAGCCTGGTCGATAGCTTGTTCTTCACCCGCCACTTGAACGGCGGCTTGACCTCCGGCAGCGACGACCGGTGGTCTCTCCCTCGACGGCTCGGAAGCCATGCTCCTTGTCACAACCATAGCGAAACTAGTATACGATATCCGGCTCGAAGGACCAAAATTATGTGGGCCGCCTTCGATCAACCCACATAAGCGTCGAACGATGTGGACTGTATTTCCTCTCGATGACGAACGGCAACTATGGTTGTGACTGGTCGATTTCTTTTAGGAGCAGGCTTGGAGGGAGAGAAACACTTTGCTTTCGGAGGTACAAAGTAGCGGGTGGTTGGCTTCCAGATGGACGGTGACAGAGGCACACCAAGAAACTATGATCTGACGAGTTGATCCGTTTAGTAAGACGAACTGATTCGAACTGAGCACGCTACATATTTTTTTTTTTTTTTTTTTTTCGATAGGACATGTTTGTTGTTGGCCGTTGGGCCTTTACAACTTCACCGGACAGGGAAGGCGAGTACGTAGGGTACTCAGCCTAAGCAAAAAGATGCAACTGCCTAAGGGCGCCCAGGTGGGCACGGACCTCGGCTTAGGACGTTGCTTGGACGGGGAGGATCGGAGAGAATCGGCCCGGTATGTGCCGATAGCGCTGGTAGGCGCGAGAAGCGGGGAGACGCCGCCCTCGCCGGCGAGGGCAGTATGTCGGTGTGGTGTTACTCTGTGGTTGGGGCGGGGGGGTCATGGCTGCTACGGCTAGCGTGATAGGATCGTCGGGATCCTCGAGTACGTGCCGGGGGCGTCGGATCACGCGTATGGGATTCGCGGGGAGGTCGTAAACTGCGGAGCTTACGAATAGGGGGTTGGGGTGATGGGGGGCGGAGTCGAAGTAGCGTTTTGACGCTTGCTTCAGGTATTGAGCTATGGTGGGAAGCTCTAGATCGCAATGGAGATTTTCATTGCGCACGAACCATGGGGCGCCCGTGGCTCGGCGCATGAAGCGATTTTGGATGACCTGAAGTCGGTGGATGAGACTGGGCTTTGTATGGGCGAACGCTACGCCGGCGTAGGTGAGAATGGGACGGATGCAAGTTTTGTAAAGTGTCACCTTATTTCTAAGGGACATTTTACTTTTCTTGTTCGTGAGGGGGTAGAGACGGCCTAAAACAAAGGCTGCTTTGTTTCGGACTCGTTTGATGTGGTCTTTGAACGTCAGTCGGTTGTCTAGGGTGACGCCTAGATATTTGACAGAGCGTTCCCACGGGATGGGGCGATCGAACAGTTTAATGCTGCGATCGATGGGATTGGTCTCGGTACTGAGCCGTTTGAATGAAAAGAGCATGGCTGCACTTTTCTCGGGGTTCACTTCGATCCTCCAGTTCCTAAACCATTTGCCCAGGGCACTGGCAGAGGATTGGAGGTTTCGAAGGATGAGGCCCGCTGAGCGGCTGGATAGATAGAGGGCTGTGTCATCTGCGAAAAGCGCAAGGTTGACATTTGGGAATCGCGGCATGTCGCTCATGTAGAGCGAGAAGAGTGTGGGGGCTAGAACGGAACCCTGGGGGACTCCGGCTCTGATGGGTCGGGGGGACGAGTAGACTCCTTCTATGCGATAGCGAAAGCTCCGATTCGTGAGGAAGTCTCGTAGTATGAGTACGAGCCGGTCTGGCAGTCCCAGCTGATATAGTTTGTATATCAACGCTACATAGAAAACTGGCCTCTTTTTATATCATTTCCCAAGGCCATTAGAAAGAGACGGCACGATCCCTACGGCGGAGGTGACCCTATCTGAGCAATACCAACACGACAGCCACCCCCGCCGTGTGAGTGAGAGATCGGTGTGTGAGCGAGATAGCGATAGCCCCCGTGGTAAGCTTAACTACCTCGGAGCAATACCACGGGGACGACCGCTCACACCGATCTCTACTCTAGCCTAAACTAATTCCCTATCAACGATGTGACCTATTCTGCCTCTAGACCGCCCAAATGAAAGACAAACACGTAAATTCTTTTATTAAACACAAGTACATATACAAAACGATATAAAAACGACAAATAGAACTATACAAATGCGATACAAAGCGACTTATAGCTACCTTAAATAACACAATAAAAACATACACGAATTGAGCTACACTTACGAAATAACGAATAAACACAACATAACTATAAGTACTATAACTCGATAACGATTTTAAACGATTTCACTATTGCACAGACACTAAACGAACACTATTTACAGTTTTGTCGCGAACAGTCCCACTAAGCCAATCTCCATGTTTTTTTTATAAAGTAAGTTTCATTGCCCTTACAGTCCTTCAACAATTTAAAGATTTTGCTGTAGAATGCTGTAAGTATGCCTTTAAACTCGTCATCGTTTCGTGATAATTGGTACTGAGGACTAAAATAATCAATAACAGTACGCATCCGTTCAGCTGGTGGTAAATCCTTTGATTTTCCCTTAAACAACTTAAAAGCTTCTAAGCGAGTTAATACTTTCGTAGTAGAACTGCTTTCACAATCATCTCCTTGCGTACTTGCCAACACCCCCGGAGGTTGAAGAGTGCCGGTTGTGGCGCTTTCCACAACTTCACAATATGCCGCTCGCTGACCAACACGAGGGTTGGCGCCCTCATGCCCTCCTAACATTAAGTCCTCTGGTCGGAGCCCAGAAGGACATCCCTCAGCAGGGCGGGTCAGGTCCTGCCGAGGCAAAGTGGCATCATGAGTCTGGAACGGCTCCATTTCATGACGCCTCGCCCCCGGTCCCTCCATGCAACATGTATTTACACGGGGTTTTCGCATTTGCTTTACGAGGGTGGACTCCTTCCCATGTAACATGTAACATTTCATCGAAACAAACCAAAAACATAATAATTTAAAAAATCAGAAACCTGCTTGCGCATAAAATCATCTTAAATTAGAACTGAAAAGAAAGAAACAAGTCCAGTAGTCAAGAATTCTGTTAAGTGCGGAACATAGTAAGTAACAAAGCTGGGACCCATTAAAAATCAAGACCGGCTCCAATCTTCCCAATAATGTGCCCCACTGTTAAAGTTACTTTATACCGTACTTAACAGAATTTTAGAATACTAGCCCTGTTTTTTCTTTTCAGTTTTTATTCAAAGATCACTTTTTACCCAGTTGGTTTTTTATTTTTACACTTTTAGTTAATATAGTAAGTATATTAATTTGACCTATGATACGCTTATATTTTTTTCAGCCCACACATTGAAACACATAAAATCTGCTATTTAGAGTTTTTAAGAATCATTTTTACCTAGTGACACTCACGCAATCAAGACGAATCTAATGACGTATTATATACCAAAATCGGTTCATCCGTTGAGAAGTTATGAGGGGACATAGGAACGAATATACATATATACATATACACATACAGGTCAAACACATTGCCCTCATATTTTCGTTTCGCTGTAGTCGGGTAAACAAATATCATAAGATAAATCCGATTCCGGATATATTAATAACTGACCTGAAGTGACAACCCTAGCTGCAAAAAATCCGGATAAAACTTATATTTCTTGCAACTTCCGTATAACGCGGAATTAGATTGTGGTTTTAATATTGTTGATAAAGGCTTATTTAAGCTTTCGTCTAATATACAAATCTCCTTCTAATACGGCGTTATAGTGGCATAAAGAAAATAAAACTGAAAATGAGAAATAAATTCATATCTCGTTATACAATAACAGTAAGTGTACAAAAACTTGTAGAAAGATGTGGTTTTATATGCTTATTTAATTAGTGTAATTGAAATCGAAATAACTAATTGAATTATTTTTTAAGATTTTTTTTTTCATATTTCATGACCCGGATATGGGTAAACTTTGAATATTTTTTCCTGAAAAACTAAAAGGCGTATCGATTTCGGAGTTTTACTCTGATGTTTGAAACGGTATTAACTATTGTATTTTGCAATAAAATCAAGGTGAGACAAAATGACGGTTTCTAATACACTGTGAGAAGGTACAAAACCGTGGCTGTCAGAGTGCACCCTTGGAACGCGACCCAGTAGTTGACTGCTGGTCACCTAAATTACTTTTAAACAATTATCAAAGTTGAAACTTTGTTCTAAATATTATATGTTTGAAATTGTGAACGATGACGTCATTGTTTAATACATACTTATTTCGAAATTTTGATTAATTAAAAATATACAATAAAAAATATCTGCAGTATGAAAGGGACAGTGATGTGCGACAAAATAATGTTTAAAAAACATATCGCACCGCAAAAAACATATCGCAAACATTCGCATCGCAACGTTTTCAACTTTAAATAGTTAAAAGTCCAAAATAGGTAAGTTGATATACCACCTCGTTCACCTAAATATCAACTCAGTCTTGCAGTTTTCAATGTTTTTTTTACATTGCAAAGACATTGTGTAGTGTCCTTGCCTTGTTTGTAAAGTTATAAGCCGACGATCCGTGGCCTGTTGCTGTTGACAGCAAACTGAAGTGAAGTCAGTATCATTCTCTCCATTTCACGGTCAGCCTATTGTGGTGTAAAACCACTTTAAAACTAGATATCTATAGTTCATTCCAATAAAAAAAAGCAAAAGGTAAACAAACTTACTATGGAAATGACACATGTCAATGTCAGATGCATACTATCTTTGTTTACCTTTTCCTTTTTTTTAAATTGGAATGAGGTATACCTTAAAACCCCTAATCTCTATTCCAAACTTGATGATGTGGCATGGGTGACAGCTGTCAGCTGCGTACTTCTAGCGCTGCATCTCAAAAGACGATAATCGATTAACGACTTTGTGAAAACGCTTAAGGTACGTCCTATGAATATGTCACCCATATCATCCAGTTTGGAATAGAGTTTAGGTCCATCTTCAATCCTGGTCACGGCACCAAATTGTAAAACTATTATCTAATCTGTGGTGAAGTCAGCAAACAAGGGACCTCGTCAATAAAACTTTGGCTATGGAGAGAAACCATACAATACAGCAGGCTAAATTAGAATAGAGTACAGAGTCACGATATAAATGTAAATAGATATGTTTTTTTTTTATAAACCCTGACAAGAAGTCCTTAATTTACTTATCAAACGCGAAAGTCAGTTAAACGTAGCCACATAGTAAAATATTATAGTTCATTCCAATAAAAAAAAAGGTAAACAAACATAGTATGCTGATGACATTGACATGTGTCAATTCCATAGTAAGTTTGTTTACGTTTTGCTTTTTTTTGATTTGAATGAACTATACATACATTTAGTAGAGACACTCCATGCCGCTCTCTGAAGGCGACCGTGAGGGGTGATCCAGCGGGTAAGATCCGGTGACTGACAGTCCATACACAACCTAAATAACGATATTTAGGTATCTCCTTCGCATTTACACGTTAGAAAGGGAAGTCTTAAGGCCGGCAACGCACTTGTGACTCCTCTGGTGTTGCGGGTGTGTATGGGCGGCGGTAATCGCTTACCATCAGGTGATCCGTCTGCTCGTTTACCACCTATGGCCGTAAAAAAAACCTGACGATTTGTATGGAATGTCCGGAGTGTGATGTAGCATGGCCAACTTTGATTGTTCTCTTTATGCGCTGCGGAAGAAAGTTCTCCATTGCGGAAGAAATTACTGCTACTGGAATACAAGTAGTGTTTCAGACAAGGAAATAAATGTCCTACCAATTCAACAATTACATTAACACTCGATTCTATATCAATCTGGGAATTACGACGAATCTGACGATTCACTCGCACTATAAAATCTATGAAGTCTTCTTCGATACAGGCAGTAAAATGAAACTGACGTACATACGCCCGCAAAATGCCATAGTAAAAACTATTAGTAATATTGTAATCTTGTAATCCTCTTAGGCAGTCGCAAAACTCGCAAATAAGCGCAACAATGACACATTAGGGATAAAGACAGCGCATGGTCCCGCGTAATACCACAATAGTTAACAACCCATAGTGTTCCCACTGTAAGGGCACGAGAGTCTTCCACTATGGGAGCTATAACCTTAGGCCATACTCCACACACGGGGGCCAAGTCCCCTTTGGTGGGGGCTGTCGGTCTAGGAGCCATCTAGGGGCCAACCCCAGTGTCAGAAGTTTTCAAACCGCCAATAAGGCTTCTAATATGACTTAAGGACTGCCATATAGTGATAGAAACCGGCATTAATGGCTTAACGTGCCTACAGTACGTGGAAACGGTAGAATGCCACTGACAGTCAATCCCATCCAGGCTAAGACCGTATCTGTAGTCAGTTAACTTGGGTGAACGACGTGACCGCACTGAGCCACGACTGTGTCCGATCGTTTAAAATGCTATTTATTTTAAACCACAGTTAAATATTACCTAAATATGTATGAAGACATTTCATAACCTTAATATGTATAAACGTAAAAAACATAGGTATATTATTAAGTCGGCTCAAAATACTTCAAAAGCAATACATATTTACTTAAAATAACAGTTTGTTGTTTTTAACTCGAATAAACATTTTGTATGACGAACTGATTGTGTTGTATGGGTTTAACATAATATCCTGTATATGTCCTGTGTAGAATACAGGAAAAATATTGAAAAAAAAAAACGATCTACAATTATTTTTTTCAGTTTCCCATACAAACTCTTGATTAACTACATATTCAGATTTCCTTCACCTAAAGGTTGTCTGGAAGAGATCGCTCTTTAGCGATAAGACCGCCTACCTGTATAACTTTTTTTAAATGTTTTTATTTTATTTTCCTGTTTTGTTGTGCAATAAAGTGTTTTCATTCATTCATTCAGATTTAGTATGGGAAACTGAAAAAAAGGAGCTGTAGATCGGATTTTTTCAATATTTGCCTGTATTCTACATTTGATTCTGAGTAACCCCTTTAAATTTCAAACGCACTTTTTTACCAACCTGAATAATATTAAATACCTATTATATAATACAGATTATAACTGCGAAACAGTATTTCCCTTTCCCTTAAACAGAAGATTATCAGGCAACTGTGGAATTAATTGTCACTTGCGGTATTTCCGGACCGATACGACATTCAAAAGCGTTTCCTTTACTACCTCACCTTCCGTGACAACAAATGTAAACAGATACTCTCCTATGAATCGCGTCTCTCTCACTATCACATGATTTCCTTGCACGATCGTCGCAAAATACTTGATTTAATGTTCCTTTTCAAACTTATTCACGGTTACATTAATGCACCGGACATTCTCGAACATCTTAGGTTTTCTGTGCCCCGCCCTAGTAGCCGCCTACAAAATCGCAAGACTTTTCTGCTTCCCGCCTGTAGAACTAATCTCGGTCAGCACTGTCCTCTATATCGTATGTGCTCCTTCTATAATGGTATCAGATTTGACTTTGATATATTTTCTGGTTCTTTAGTCTCTGCTAGAAAAGAAATTTCAGATTCAATCTCGGTACTGCCTCAGTGATCTGTCTAAATTTATTTTACTTACTAATGTGTTTTTTGTAATAGTCGCTCGTACGCTTGATTTTTACTATGCATGTTGTGTTCACACATTGTAGGATACTTTCTACTCGTAGATATTATGTATTTAATGTAACTTTATTGATAGTATCCAGTTTTGTGAACCTAAATAAAAAAAAAATAAAAAAAAAATTCAAGCCTTCAAGAAAAGAGCGTACTCCCATTTCAAAGGCCGGCAACGCACTTCACAACTCCTCTGGTGTTGCGGGTATCTATGGGCGGCGGTAATCGCTTACCATCAGGTGATCCGTCTGCTCGTTTGCCAGCTATGCCATAAAACAAAAACCATTTTTCCTAAGAAACCTACGGTTATTCGAAAAAATATATTATTTAAATTCGGTATGAGAAGTCCAAAAAGCTTTTTCGAGAACTACTTGCCTATTTCATGAGTAGACTTAACTTTCAAGCGAAGTACGAATTTACAATGTATTTAAAAGTAATTTTGTATGTGGAGAAGTCGCTGCCAAGATGGAAAAGCGTCATAATGGCGATATCCATTGGTATTAGGTACGTCCTGAACATTTCACGAAACCCAAGTTTTTCAGCTTTAATCATTAAGTACATCTGACGTTCAGGTTCCATGTCAGGCCTGCAAGCAAGTCTGTCGCGCTCCCAGCACCTTAACCCTTCAAAAGTATTGCGCCAAGACACTGTGGCTGTGACGTGGAAACTCTTAAAGGAGTCCTTTGTTCAGCTTCTTCTTCTTCTTCTCTAGTCGATGGCAATCAAACAGACTCCTCCCAAAATCTTGCCACGCGGATAGCGTTCTCGGTGGTCAGCATCAAGTCCTCCCGCGAACAGGTGGCATGGCAGGAAGGACAAGATGTCAGATTCATGACATCTTTGTTTGTCTTGTCTTGACAACTTTGTTCAGCCACAGCCACAGAATAACCAATAGTACAAGTACCACAGCCCGGACGCTCCATACAGTTTGTCGGAGTTACCCACAACGAGTTCCCTTAGGAGTGGGCGAGATAACGGAATGCCAGTGACACTTAGAGCAAGGTTACACGCTCAGTCTGGCGTCAGTCTGGTCCATCGGTCTTGACTGACGCCAGAATGATGGATGATTTTCACGGTACACGGTTAATCTAGACTGACGGCAGACAGTGGGTTACACGATCATTCTGACCAGACTGATGGACCAGACTGACGCCAGACTGAGCGTGTAACCTAGCTCTTATGGACCATCACCGGATCATAACCGCAGAGGGTGTGAGGTCGCAGTTATTTACCTACAACGACTTTTTTTATTTTTTTTTATTTTACAAATTTATTGCACACTTAAAAAAAGAAAGATACACACACATGATTATACATATTATGTACAATTGGTATGAATAACTCTGTAAGAGTTTTCTTCCTACATACCAAAGGTGATGAAGAGACAAGATGTGAAGGCTTCCCTTATCAGTGGGCGAAATAACGGAGTGACGACTGTATGGTCCGTCACCGGATCATAATCGCAGGGGGTTTGAGGTCGCAGTTATTTACCTACTACGACTTCTCTTTCTAACACGTAGGAGCGAGCGAAGTGAGTGACGACTCTATGGGCCATAACCGCAGGGGGTGTGAGATCGCGGAATATGGGAAAGGGTCAGTGCCCCAGCAGTGGGGATAATTTGGTCAGTAACGTAAAATTTGTTCCTGTATAAAATAACAAACATGAATCCTTTGAAATATCTACTTCCCTAACGTTTTTATAAGTTTTCATTTTAATAGAAATAAAAAAGTAAGCACATAAGAAGAAATATAGTACATATATACATAATAGAAATTTTAATAGTTACTTAGATGTGAAGTTGTCATGGCACTGCACACACATGGAAAAAAATGCAATCGCATTTGTATGTGTGAGTGGTGTTACTGTGTATGTAAATAAAAACAAGTACGGCGGAACTGCAGTATAGACAAGTGCTAGTAATGCATCATTTATGTTTATTCTTTTTTTTTATGGCAGAAGTGGTAAACGAGCAGACGGATCACCTGATGGTAAGCGATTACCGCCGCCCATGGACACCCGCAACACCAGAGGAGTCACAAGTGCGTCCTTTATTTGAAACCAGCTGTCTAGTGTGAGTAGCATCCGTGCATCGAGGGTTCCGTACCAAGTTACAGTAATAATTAGAATTCAATTTTATTTCAGATAATTAAAATAGAAATTAATTACCTAATGTATCTAAGTGGAAACATTCTAGCTCGTAGAATATATGGCCGCTGGGTTAGGTTCTTCTGTAGAAGACCAAGCGTAAGCAGCCCTCCTCGGTGGACTGATCACCTAGTGAAGGTCGCGGAATGCTCTTAATGCGCCCAGCCCAAAACCGTTCGTTGTGGAAATCTTTACAGGAGCCTTATGTTCAGCTTTGGACGTATTTTCGCTGTTATGACTGGTTATTATGAAGTGAATGCTTCTCATGTCTTCCAATTCGATCTGCACTAGAGTGATGTGATCATGGCGGCCCATTCGCGCATCTGCACATTCGAAAAATGTTTGCGAGCGAAGCCGCGGGCAAAAGTCTAGTACATGTATATCAATAGAATCAGAAAACAAATTATCCTTCGTTACAAATTATGTTCCGGATGTCACATACAAGTTCTGTAGCTGCCCATTCGAGATGAAAACAAAAAAATATCCACTCCAGAACTGAAATACTGCCTCATAAGAAAGAAGACCGCAAAGTATCCGTGTACTTTGCGCCCTTTTTTCTTATGGAATAGAATAATCTAAACTTTGCATTTGCAGTTTTTTGCCGCAGATTAAGTAATAAGGTTGTACTTAGTTACGTTTAGCTACTCTACTGTATCGATGCTAACACCGTGCGTGTAACTCAACTCGAATGCAATTTAAAGTATTTCACACACACACGCACGCACACACACAAACATACATCGGGTGAAACTGAGAACTGTCTCGTAGTACATGTAGATACTGAAATATTTATGGCTTATTTGATATGTGATATTTTGTTTTTGATTTTTAATGTTTACCTTCGACGCAAATAAGGAATTTTCCAAGTTTACACTTGTTTAGGTTTGGGAAATATTTAATCGCCCATCAAAAGCTATAAGGTTAGGTTACATTTTGCAATTTAGTTGATTTCGTGTGCATCTAGTATTTTTCTGATTTTTCGATTAAATACTATCCTTTAGGTTTTCTCTTCTTCTTCTTCATGTTTTATTTCTAAGCAGGTTTCGTTGTCGTGTCTCTTTAACTACGTTCGTTTGATGCAAATTGACTCAGTGGTTTTCAAGCTAATATGACTGCTATGGTTAGGGATTATAAAAAAGTGTACATGGGGTAAAGAAGAAGGGAGATTCCATCGTTTAGGGGATCACCTAGACTCACTGAGACTCCCTATATTAGTCCCACCCATAAAATCATGGGACCCTCCATTTCCATACAGTTAAATCAGCTGAAAGATATACAGGTGAATTGAATCAGCTGAAAGATATACAGGTGAATTAAATCAGCTGAAAGGTATACAGGTGAATTCAATCAGCTGAAAGGTATACAGGTGAATTCAATCAGCTGAAAGGTATACAGATGAATTCAATCAGCTGAAAGATATACAGGTGAATTAAATCAGCTGAAAGATATACAGGTGAATTAAATCAGATGAAAGATGAAATTGAAATCGCGGAACAAATAACAGTGGCTTCTAGTCTTGAAACTGAACAACATTTTTTAAGAAAATTTGACTCTTCATACAAAATACAAATCGATGAGATGAGCAGCCAAATTTGTATGGAATGGAAAGTCCCCAATTTTTTTTGCTCCGATTTTTAATTCGTTAGAGAAAGTTGTTCAGTTTCATGACCAGAAGCCACAGTTGAAATTTGTTCCGCGATTTCAATTCCATCCTGTATTTAAGAGGTTGGGTCCAAAACGTTCGTTTTAAATTATTTTTTTCAGTGTTTCAACATTATAGGTTAGCTTTTCTATGTCTAAGTAGTTGTATAGGGTGAAATACCCAAAAAAAGGTTTCTACTTATGAATCTGAACAACTATTCTCAAAAACCTAATGGTCTATTCGCAAAAACATATTCGGCTATCCAAAGTTGGCAAAACAGCTGACCAATTAGTATGAAAATATTTATCTGCGCCTTTAGTATTGATTCCTTGTAAAAAGTTATTTACTTACATGCGTAGAAACCACTGTTAGTTCTTTTTATGTAATTTCAAAAGAACCCTGTATTTTTTACATAGATAGGTACGTAGTAAACGTAAACAAAAACTTAAATGTTTTCAATTTGTTTTTGCATTTACTAAAACCTCGACCTTCAAATGAATCCGCTAAGCTTAGCTTAGTGCAATTCGACCTCAAATCGTTTTACAATGCCGCTGCCGCAGTAGAAAGGGCTAAACCAGCTATCTAGTTTATAGAAACCGCCATTCTTGGTGTGGGTTAGTTACTTTGAAATTAGTGATGTGCTGTTTTCAAATTCTGCTGCCAAGTCCGAAAATGGGACGGTACGATATCGTCTATCTGTCGGATAGCTATTGTAGACAGATGTTCTAAAATAAACTAACCAATTGAAAACCAAATATCTACTATATGAGGTCTAATAAAACCAGCGGAAACTTTTTCTAATAGTGCTTCTATTCGTGATGTTAAACATAATTCACGAAAATTGATTTCACGAAAATTGATATGACTGACTCGGTGGCTAAGTGGTTAGCGATCCTGACCTCTGATCGAGAGTCGTGGGTTCGATCCCCACACAGGGCAAACTTTTCTGTGATGAGCAGAATTGTTTGCTCTGAGTCTGGGTGTATTATATCTATATATGTATGTATTTAAAAGTATATGTGTATGTATATCAGTCTCTGGTTCCCAAGATACAGGTAATCCTAGTTTGGGGCCAGATGACCGTGGGTGATTTGTCCCAGATATTATGATTATTATGATTATGATTATGATTTTGACTAACAAGTCATTCAGCTAATACGCCATATTAGTATGGGAAGTCGTAGGATGTAAAAAAAAATATGGACCTAGATATTTTTAGCGAGTAGACAATGAATTCTTTAACCAAAGTTGTACAGTTTCATAAGAAGAAGCTTCAATTTAAATATTAAAAGCTCATTTTGTTATATCTTATTATGAATCCTATATCAATCTAGGAATCGAGGCGATTCTAACGACACGCCTCGTTTATAAAAAATCATCAAGTCGTTTTCGCTACAGACGAACATACATACTTACCCGAAAAACATCACTCTCTGCTTGAGTAGTCGGCGTAATAATAACATTACCTTATTATTTTTGCATCTACTTTCTATCTATATTGTTTTTTCTTTAACTTGAGTGAGATATTCGTAATCTATGAATCAGTTCCAGTCCCACAAGTTCAGTTTCGTATTCGATCGATTGATTCGATAATCGAACTTTCGGCGTTGGTCACATAGTTGGCACATCACTATTTTCAATTCACTTTGCCGCTATCTGTCCGCTGTTTTTGCAGCACCATACTGCATAAGAAATAAGGCCGCAAAGGACACGGAAACTCAATATACTTTGCGGCTTTCTTTCTTATGGAGGGCAGCATAATGTATTTACGATTCAGTGGGAAGGAAGCAACAAAAAGTAGTCGCATTACATTGCAACTTGCATTCGTCTATCTGTGTGTGTGAGCGTGTCTAATGTCCGTAGTCCGTACATAGGTACGCAAAATAAATACCTGCGTAGGTAATTTGATTTTTGTTAACAATGTATGTACTTGCTGGGTTAAATGTATTGGAATACATACAAAAATATAAAAAAAATATATTAAAAGTTTAAAGACCGGCAACGCACTTGTGACTCCTCTGGTGTTGCGGGTGTCTATGGGCGGCGGTAATCGCTTACCATCTGGTGATCCGTCTGCTCGTTTGCCACCTCTGCCATAAAAAATAAAATTAAAAAAATATGTAGCTGTCTTCTTCTAATCGTGTGGCACATCCGTTCTATTCACAAGGTATAGACGGCGGTTGCCTAGTGTTGCACTCTGGATCACCCGCGGTCACGTGTAGGGCATTTAGATACCTACGGACGTGTGTAACGCTACCATCATACACATCTAGAAATCAGATGTGCAGGTTTCCTCACGAAAACGCAGTGAGGTTAGGCCTCCCACTCGGTGGACCGATGACCTGGTTGCGGAAAGCCGTTGGATGCGGACAGCGCAGGACCGATCGGCTTGGAAATCCTTGGGCGAGGACTTTGTCCAGCAGTGGACGTCCTTCGGCTTATGATGATGATGATCCTTGTTGAAAATCATTGCTTCACTCCTTCATTCATTCATTCATTTATTTATTGCAATCATGTACGATATAAATAGGTGCTCTTGAATAACATGATAAAGTCAATTACAGGAACCCTGTATAGGGCATAGCAACTACAATTAAATTTTACATTTTTAAATAGATACATTGTGCGAATTAATAATTTAAAAGATGTTATTATTAATATATTTTTATCAGATTTCATTAATAAAAATTTGAAAGTAAAAATACATGAATTAATGTCTTCACCTGATTTGCCAACTTTGTGTGACAGTCAAAGATATTTGACAAAAGTGTGGAAGCTAGTTTCAGGTGTTTTTGAAGGACCCCTATAATATCCGTGACAGTGCGATCAAGAGACCCTGCGACTTATTGAATCTGCTCTTAAAACTAAGAGAAGAGAACTCTGGGTCTTTCTAGGCTTAACTAATTATACCTAGTGAGTGATTTATTTGTAGTTTGAATTAAAAGTCAAAATATGTTTATTCGAACATTGTACACTTTTTTCAGGCCATTTTTTAATCTACCTAATACGAAGTTCCTACCACTTGGAACTCTTATAGGTATCCATCGTTGCGGGAAGTATTTGCGGAGAGAGAAGAAACGTCGGGTCCAAAAGAAACTCCCTCCAATACATTATTTGATAATTGACCACGCTGAATACGTTAAAAACAACCGACTTCAATCGCAACAACTCCAATTTTGATATGTTTTTGTTGATTTTCTCAAAAACCGCTAAATCGATTTCGATATAATTTATATGGGACCACCTGTGAAGTATACCCTTTTAAACAAAAAAAGAATTTTCCAAATCGGTTCAGGCGTCTTCGAGTAATCGGTGAACATACATAAAAAAACGATTCCGACGAATTGAGAACCTCCTCCTTTTTTTTGAAGTCGGTTAAAAAGAAATGGCAAGTTCAAACTTTATTTGTTTACTCTGTTCTCGTATCTTAGAGCAAGGTTACACGCTCAGTCTGGCGTCAGTCTGGTACATCAGTCTTGACTGACGCCAGAATGATGGATGATTTTCACGGTACAACACGGTTACTCTAGACTGACGGCAGACCGTGGGTTACACGATCATTCTCCGATCATTCATGGACCAGACTGACGCCAGACTGAGCGTGTAACCTGGCTCTACCGTTAAATTGGACACCTTCCCTGTTTAACCGATCCCAGCATGAAAGCAACGACGACGGAAAATAAATTGGCCTTTTTTGCAACAACAAAAAAATACCAACTCAAAATTTATCCTATTTTAAATCGCGTAGCTAAAAACTTTCAGTCTAATTATTAAATACAATACAATGATTTAACGCAGACATTTACTTTAAAATAGCAATTAGTTCGCCAGCTCTATAATTTAAACTTTCGCCTGCCGCGCCGTCGCCGTCGCAGCTCTAGCAATTTCAAAATGGCAATGCAAAAACATGAAATCAATACAAAAATACCTGTCTATTCATGCAAAACGTGTAAAAACTGCGTTCGCGCTCACCTGTAGACGTTTTCCAATTGCGCATTGTATTGTAAGAATATGATTTGTGTTTTGAGTACAATTGCTAAGGTGTAATGGTGATTTGTGAATCGATATTTTTTCTGTTTTATCCGTTAACTCATATATAGTACATAATAATAATCACAGAGCAAAAAATCTGCTCTTCAAAGAAATGTTTGCCCTAGGTGGGGATCGAACCCACGACTCTAGGATCTGTAGTCAGGATCGCTAATCACTGAGCCACCGAGACAGACCAACATAATTATCATGCTCACTGATGAGGCACTAGTTAACAACATGGGTTGTTAACAGTCAGCTCAGCAATCGTTTACAACCCAATCGTCCCCATTGCAGGGGCACGGGTCTCTTCCTTTTCCTTGGGAAGGTTAGGCCATACTCCACGGAGGCCAAGTCCGGTTTGGTGGGGACACACGGGGGCTAAGTCTTCCCACACAAGAGAAGGGATGTGTTTCATAAGTTTTTAAGCCGCCAAAGGCTTCTGACATGGCTTAACAACTGACTGATATCACAAAACACATAGATACAGAATTTCCGCTCAATACGCTCACAAAAATCCTTAGCGTATACATGCTTATAGACGTATACGGTCGTTGTAGGCAAGATCACGTACTGTGCGATCGTGACCTTGCCTCGAACGAGCGTATATTTCTAAAAGCATGTATATGCTTACGATTTTAGTGGTTTGTATTGAGTGGACCTTCTGTGTCTATTTTGTGCTGATATCTAGTGATAGCGACCGATACCAACTCCTTAACGTAATCCATCCAGTTTAGGACGGTATATGTAGTCAGTTAACCTGCGTGATCGACGCGTCGACGCAAGCCGCACTGAGGTAAACTATGTTTTACCCGACTTTCAGAATTATAACATGCATTGACTGACTCGGTGGCTCAGTGGTTAGCGATCCTGACTACTGATCCGAGAGTCGTGGGTTCGATCCCCACCCAGGGCAAACATTTATGTGATAAGCAGATTTGTTTGCTCTGTGTCTTTGTGTATTATATCCAAGGTTCGGAACCGGTTAACAAATACCGGTTAATTTCGTTCGAATTTCGGTTAACGATTCCGTTCAGGTTAAAACCGGTTTCCAGCTTAACCGGTAAATTTGAATAAAATATCGGTTAATCAGGAAGCGGTTTTCTAACCGAAATAAGAACTAAATTAACCGGTTAAAACCAAACTTAGTCAAGTACAGGCGCGTCGCACGGGTGCCACTGCCCGAGTCTTCTGCTCACTTTCTCGCACGCTTTCAATTGATTGCACGCGGCAAACATGTCTACAAAGTCGCATATTCTTCAAATTAACCGGTTAATTCCGTTCGAACGAAAAAATATCGGTTTTGGTTAAACCGGTTAAATATACCGGTAACCGAAACCTGAACGAAACCTTAACCGAAATTATTTCGATATAGGGGTCAATGACCGAAACCGGTATTTTCAAAAAACCGGTTTCCGAACCCTGATTATATCTATATATGTATGTATTTAAATGTATATGTGTATGTAAGTATATCAGTCTCTGGTTCCCATAGTACAGGGAATCCTAGTTTGGGGCCAGATGACCGTGTGTGATTTGTCCCGGATATTATTTATTATTTATTTATAACAAATGCAACCTATTTTATATAATATAATAAAATAGGCGAAGGACCTATCTCTCTCTTATCGTGTGGCACAATTTAACCGTCCTATCCGCAAGGTATAGGCGGCGGTTGCCTGGTGTTGCACTTATCATCACCCTTGGTCACGTGTAGGGCATTTAAGCATTTACACCTACAGACGTGTGCAACGCGACCATCATACACAACTAGAAATCAGATGTGCAGGTTTCCTCACGATGTTTTCCTTCACCGTTAAAGCAGTCGGTATGAAAATGCACGTAAATTTCGAAAAACTCATTGGTGCACTGGCCAGGATTTGAATCCGAGACCCATTACCATTCTACTCATTCATACCAAACTTATCATTATAATTTCACTGAAGCGAGTTTGTGAAATTGTATGAAATGGAAGCTATTGACAAAAATCTGTCTAAGTACGATAATTAAACGCAAAACCCAAAATGTTTTTTAACCGACTTAAAAAAAGGAGGAGGTTCTCAATTCTTCGGAATCTTTTTTTTTTATGTATGTTCACCAGTTACTCGAAGACGCCGGAACCGATTTGGAAAATTCTTTTTTTGTTTAAAAGGGTATAACTTCACAGGTGGTCCCATATAAATTTTATCGAAATCGATTGAGCGGGTTTTGAGAAAATCAACAAAAACATAGCAAAATTGGAGTTGTTGCGATTGAAGTCGGTTGTTTTTAACGTATTCAGCGTGGTCAATTATTATTTAAGTATAATATGCTTTACAAATTCTTTTAAATCGTCATTGTAATTTCACAGTTTACAATATTAATGCTGTGACGACATTACAAATATTATGGGGCGGAGTAGAAGCCTGGGAAATGCCTCGTGTTTTTTTAGTATTAAAGCGTTAAGTTATGCTAACATGTACTTGGGGTTTCGGCTGTTTAAAAGTTTAGCTCTTTCTCTTGTATTGTGCACAAATTATCTTACTATCCCAAGGGGTAGACTTTGGTGGTTACATGGTGTACTTAAAACATCGTATAAGCATTACGTACAATACGTAAAAAATCCTATAATTAATTATATCGTAATTTATGTTATGACACAATAACTAAAACACATTACACAAACACAATAGCACATTGAACTAAAATTACAATGAAGTTACCGTCATCATCACTTAACATCAGGTGAGATGATGCCAAGGGCTTACCAAGGGTTGAAAAAACTTGAGGGTAAAAAAAAACAAAAAAAAAGTGTTTAATTGTACAATTTAGGAGGCCTTATGGCTTAGATTAGACAAATGTCTTTTAGGTAAACGTAAGAACGGAAAAGTAGTGCAAAGTAAACAATAATAAAATTACATGAAGTTCTAAACCAGATATACATTGGTATAATCATCATCAGCCGAAAGACGTCCATTGCTGGACAACAAAGGCCTCTCCCAAGGTAGTCGGGGATTTAGTGCGATGAACCGTTTTATTTTGGATCCGGCGTTCAAACTTGGCACAGTTGTTCCCTAGGCCGTTCTGAGTGGATTAAGCCCGGGAGCCATCGGGAGCCATCCCCCGTTTGGCAGGTGGAGGGGGGTAAAGTTTGTTTCTGCCGCGCTCCATTTGTGGGCTTATATCTCCAAAACTATTGGTATTAGGGCAAGTAAAGTATCATTTTCGTATGATTCAAGGATACGGGATTCATTTCTGTAACAAAAAGATGACTTTCCATATATAAAAAAAAGAAATATTTGATAAAACGTATAAAACACGACTACCTTTTTTCCGCATATGTGTCGATTAATTTTTAATGGCCTAAGATTTTAGCGTGAAAAAAATATATTCTGAAAGCCACACTTCCTAGCATTATAAAAATATAAATTTCATTAGAATATCATAACAAATATTTAGTGAAAAAAATAAAATTCAATGCGTGGCAGCGTGGTATAAAACGCGCGGTCCGCGCGGTTCTAAATTTCAGCAGTTATATTTTTTTTATTTTTATGAAACGTATTTTTTTTTGTTGCAGTGATGAATTTGACATCCTTGAAATATCAGAATATCGGACTTGCCCTAGTACGTATAGTTATGGAGTATAAGCTTCAAAAGAAGCGCGACTCAACAAGTAAACGATGAAGCGTGGGTGATTTTTTTCCACATATGCGTTGATTAATTTTTAATGGTCTAGGATATTAGCATGAAAAAAATATATTCTGAAAGCCCCATTTCCTAGGATTATAAAAATGTTAAATTCATTAGAATAGCAAAATAAATACTTCGTAAAAAAGAAAATATTTTGATGCTCGGCAGAGTAGCATAAAACGCGCGGTTTTAGTATCTGTTGTTTGTAAGTAAATAAAATTAATCATCTAGCGCCCAAAAATGACTGTTAAGTAACATAATATAAATAGGTACATAATATTATTATTTAAATATTTCTCGCACGCACAAAATATTTGTCACGTAGAACAAAAAATATTTTCCTTAAAAAAACATATATGAGAAAATCCGAAAAATGTGACTATTTCTCATACGAATTATGGTGGTTTACTATCTATCAGCCGAAAGACTGCTGGACAAAGGCCTCCCCCAAGGATTTCCACAACGACCGGTCCTGTGCGGCTCGCATTCAGCGGCTTCCCGCAACCTTCACCAGCTCGTCGGTCCACGGAGTCGGAGATCTGCCCACACTGCGTCTTCCGATTCGCGGTAGCCACTCGAGAACTTTACTGCACCAACGGCCATCTGTTCTACGAGCTATGTGCCCTGCCCACTGCCACTTAAGTCTAGCAATTCTAAGAGCTATGTCGGTAACTTTAGTTCTCCTACGTATCTCCTCATTTCTGATTCGATCACGTTGGGAATCACCAAGCATAGCACGCTCCATCACCCTTTGGGTGACCTTGAGCCTTCTTATGAGGCCTATAGTAAGCGACCATGTCTCGGATCCATATGTCGTCCCATCACTGGCAACACACACTGGTCAAAGACTTTTGTCTTGAGACACTGCGGTATTTTGGACGTTAAGATATTGCGGAGATTACCGAACGCTGCCCAGCCGAGTTGGATTCGACGATTGATCTCTTTCTCGAAGTTGGACCTACCTAACTGGACTGTTTGTCCCAGGTATACATATTCGTCAACAACTTCGAGTGTAGAGTCTCCAACCTTCAGAGGAGTGTGTGTAACACGGACGTTTGACATAATTTTCGTCTTATCCATGTTCATTTTAAGACCCACTTGTTGGGAGACTCTACTGAGTCCATCGAGCATTGCGCCTAGGTCCTCCAAGGTTTCAGCCATGATCACGATATCGTCAGCAAATCGAAGGTGAGTGATGTACTCGCCATTGATGTTGATGCCGAGTCCTCTCCAGTCCAGAAGCTTGGAAACGTCTTCCAGTGCGGCGGTGAACAGTTTCGGAGATATAACGTCTCCCTGTCTCACCCCACGCTACAGCCGGATAGGTTTCGAATTCTGATCCTGGATCCTGGACCGACATGGTGGCGTTTTCCTACAAACACTTCAATACTTCGATGTGTATCGATAGTCAATTTGGCACCGTTGGACAGTAACACAGCCCAGGTCTCGATTGAACCAAAAGCTTTCTCATAGTCCACAAACGCCATTATACTCTTCGGTCTTCTGTATAATCTTCCGCAGCGTATGTATGTGGTCTATGGTACAAAAGTCTTTTCGGAAACCAGCTTGTTCGGGAGGCTGGAAGTCGTGAAACCTGAGTGCGAGACGATTTGTAATGACTCTCGACATGGCTTGTAGACATGGCTCAGGAGTGAGATGGGTCTGTAATTCTTCAGCAGAGTCTTATCACGCTTCTTGAAGAAGAGCACCACTACATTTCTGTGCCATGCTGTAGACGTTTTTCCCTCGAGAATGACGGAAATGAATAACTTCTGAAGAGCTATAAGTATCGGTTTTCCACCTGCTTTCAGAAGCTCAGCAGTAATTCCGTCATCACCCGGTGCCTTCTTGTTCTTAAGCTTTTTGAGAGCCATTCTTATCTCGCACAGGCTGACGTCTGGGATATCTTCGGTATAATGTCGGCTCAATCCGGCTCTCGGATCTTAAGCCAGATTACTGACAGGCAAGGATGTAGTCGTGTATAATTGTCCGTAGAACTTCTCAACCTCTTCCAACAGCTCGGACTTGGACGACACGACTCTGCCATCCTCGATCTTCAGCTTTGCCAGCAGACAGATTCCTTGCCAAAGCACATCTCATTGGGTGGTGGCTGAAAATCAGTGTCCCGTCCTTGGGCGGGGTAACAACACTGAGCCGTGGCCCATTTGTGATCGCTGCGGCTCACACACTAGGCACATCATAGATATTTAAGTTTGCTTGTTTTTTTCTTTTTTTACTTATTATTTTATTTTTTTGTTTTTCCTTATTTATATTTTGTTAATATGTTATAAGTTTGTATGTTATTATTCTTATTCATTTTTCCTGTGTTTATCATTTTTGTGTTCAAGTTTGTTTTGTGTGTGTGATCACAGCAATTACAATAAATGCTTTATCTATCTATCTTTCGGGATTTTGGAGTTGTATAGGCGGTGGTCGCAGCGTCATCAGTTGTCAAGAACGTAATTTGACGTGGCTTGCGAAGCACGGAAACGGTTACGAGATTAACTCGCCAATGAGAGCCAAACTCATTATGGTTATGTATGACCTTTTCTGAAGTCAGTTAACCTGGGTGATCAACATGACCACGCAAGTTACATAGTAGACCACCATAATACAATGCAAGTTAGATAGTAAACCACCATAATTCGTATGAGAAATAGTCACGTTTTGCGGATTTTCTCAAATACGTTTTTACTTATAAGGAAAATATTATTTGTTTTACGTGACAAATATTTTGTGCGTGCGAGAAATATTTAAATAATAATATTATGTAGGTACCTGTTTATACTTTGTTACTTAACAGTCATTTGGGCGCTAGATGATTCATTTTATTTACTTACGAATAACAGATACTAAAACCGCGCGTTTTATGCTACTCTGCCGAGCATCAAATTATATAATATTTTTTTCACTAAGTATTTATTATGCTATTCTAATGAAATCTATATTTTTATAATTCTAAGAAGTGTGGCTTTCGGAATATATTTTTTTCATGCTAATATCAAAGACGATTAAAAATTAATCGACCCATATGTGGAAAAAAGGTAGCCATCTTTTATACGTTTTATCAAATATTTCTTTTTTTATATATGGAAAGTCATTTTTTTTGTTATGGAAATGAATTCCTTATGCTTTAATCATACGAAAATGATATCTCACTTGCCCTAGTACCAATATTTTTGGAGATATAAGCCCAAAAATGGAGCGCGGCAGAAACAAACTTTCCCCCCCTCCCCCTGCCAAACGAGGGATGGCTCCCGGTGGCTCCCGGGCTTAATCTACTCAGAATGGCCTAGGGAACAACTATGCCAAGTTTGAGCGCCGGATCCAAATTAAAACGGTTCCCATACTAGACGTTGCACTAAATTCCCCACTAAGGATTTCCACATCGATATAATATAGTACCTATAGATAAAATGATATCTGTATCCATACAAGTACAATAACATTACACATTAAAGTTACCAAGATAGGTAGGTTCCTATTTTAACATAAAGCTGCACCGTGGCTGCACCTATACATATGCGAAATTCCAATAACTTTGTAGGCCCGCACCCAAAAACTACCCTCATTCATTTTTTTTTATTATAGGTCAGTACTGTCGTCGTGGTGTTCGTGCTATCGACCCAAATTCGTCTCATAACAAAGAAGGCCGCAAACTATGTGGATTTGCCGTATATTTTGCGGCCTTTTTCTTGTGATTTATATTTATATTTACCCGGCGATACGAGGGCTTTCGTTTTTGCGTTTTGGAAAACTGGGTTGCTGGTTTATAATTTTGCAAATTTTTTTTTTTTTGCTAATGAATAATGAAACCCGCAATGTATCGTCTATTCGTCTTTTTTCAATAACTGACGTAACTAACTGTCTTCAGACTTTACCTTGCTTTTACATTTGGTTTGCACGTCATTTTTTTAAACTAGCAATATTAAATGGAACATGACGTGTCTTTGAAATTTGGTTTACTTAAGTGTTTAAAAGTTGAAACATAGGGGTAACTTTGAGGGGACCGTGGTGCCGGCCACCCCACACCCCCCGTGTAACAAATCCCTTATTTTTTTTTAGGTGAATATCATAAAAGGCTAGAAGGGTGTCGAAAATTTACCCCCAATTCCCTAAAAACGTGGAATGGGGTGCACTTAAATGGCTTCCCAACGGGTAGTTTGTAGAGATGTACCGATTAGTCGTCTTTTCCGATTATTCGGCATCGTCAACTGAAAAATAAAACCGCTAAATCGCTCAGAAGTTACTATTATTACGTTAAAAAATTGCTCTTTTTATTTACAGTTGCAGTACTCTTATTACTTATGATTTAACATGAAAATTTCATCATCATCATCACCATCAGCCGAAAGACGTCTAGTTCACTGCTGGAAAAAGGCCTCCCCCAAGGATTCCCACACCGACCGGTCCTGCGCTGCCCGCATCCAGCGGCTTCCCGCAACCTTCACCAGGTTATTGGTCCACCGAGTGGGAGACCTGTCTACACTGCGTTTTCCGGTGCGCGGTCGCCACTCGAGAACTTTAATGCCCTGGTTAAATGCAAGGAATTTCATAGTATGTGGAATTTCGTATTATCGGGAATTAACCAAGCTTGTCTGGAAGAGAATGCTTATAGCAATAAGACCGCCTCACTGTACAATCCCATTATAACTTACACTACTTATATTTACTTACATATAATTTTAATGTACTAGAAACTGTAAATAAATAAATAATCCAAGTTTTTCATACGTTTGCAATTAAATAAGTATCTGTAAACAAAAGTCATTACGACTTAAAAAGTGAAAATTCGCACGGAAAGACGAAGCGAAAATATAGGTGACACTATTGATGGACACTGCCGAATAGTCGACCGATTAGTCGGAAAACCCAATAGTCGACCCATCACTAGTAGTTTGACCTCTTAAAATTAAATAGCTAGAAGCGCATTGATCTTGAAGAGCTGTAACATCTACCGCTGCCTATTGAAATCTGCAACACCAAAAAGGTCATCAGTGTCTTGTGGATACTCGAGGGCTAAGATGGAAGGCCTCGTCTGCCGATGGTCGTGCTGACATCTTGCTCTATGTATAAAGGCTCCGTAGCAATGGGCTACCATGGGCCAGCAAGAGGGACAAAAGTACAAGAAAGTAGAGTGAAGATGTAAGAACGTCCTTGTCTAACATATAGTTCTGTTCCTCTTGCTGGCCAATTGTGTAGAGGGGACTTAAGAATACGCTGTTAACTATTTATCTTATGTGTAGCACTGCTTGACGACTGATATGGACCAAGCAGTGCAGTGGCATACCCCTGGATACTCCAACAAATAATCGCCTTAAATTGCCTTGGGCTTGGGGCATTAAAGTTCTCGAGTAGCGACCGTGCACCCGAAGACGTAGCGTATGCAGGTCTCCACTCGGTAGACCGATGACCTGGTGAAGGTTGCGGGAAAACGCTGGATGCGGGCAGCGCAGGACCTCTCTGTGTGGAAATCTTTGGGAGGCCTTTGGTCCAGCAGTGGGCGTCTTTCGGCTGTTGGTTATAATTGCCTTATTAAATCAACATCAAAATAAGACATTTTTGTATTGCGTGTGTTGCGTGGCTTGCTCTAAGCAAATACCCCCGGATCTTCCCCTCAGAGTAGGCAGGCGGCCCTTAGTAGAGAGGGACAGGTAGTGTCCATACTGATATCAGTACAGCAAGTACTCCTGTATAAATTAACTATGGAAATTAATCAAAATAACCAAAGACCGCAATGTTTTCGTCCATTATTCTAGAAAAAGTAATTACAATTCGCATCGTATCAACCATGGAGTCCAATCACCCGCACTTTGCGCTGATTACGTAAATGGTTACGTTTTTAAAAATGAAATATTAATGTTGTTGTTTTTTGTCGACTTCGAAAAACAGCACGATAAAAATAATGTACTTTTATCGTGGCTCTTGCGTAATTTTGGAAAGATAATTTTAATGTCAGAGGTTCAAAGCCCTTATCGCTGTCAGCTACTCAAAATAGACGAGGATTCTTTTTTTATTGTTTGAAATAGTCACAACTTCACAAGTAATATTGTTTGCAGTAGTTGTTTGTTAGTAAAAAAAGATAATGTTTGGTGAAGCGAGCTGCCATGTTTGATTTCGTTTTGAAACGGATCGTGTTTTCTTGTGTAAGTTTTTTTTTTAATTTCGAAATGTTTTGAGAATTTGCCGAAATGCCGTCTCAGTTTGCCGATTGCGATTCGTGTGAAGTGTCAAACTCTGAACTCAAATTCAAAATGTTTTGTATTTAAGTAGTTGCTAACAGCGCGGCATTGATGTATTCCGGCATGAAGATAATATAGCCAGTTCCCATTGCGTTGGGGAATCTTGGTAAGCCCGCTTCCATCTTCGGCATCATCATCACTTAAAAAAAGGTTTTCTTTTAATCGTTTTTTACTCTACTTAGTACAAAGTCCCTACCACGTGGAACTTGTACATTTAACGTTTCGGGAAGTGCAAGCGAAGCGAGACGAATTGAGTCAAGTCCAAAAGAAACTCGTTTCAACGTAAAAAAACCTCGTAAATTCTATTGCAGTTGTTGTCATCAATAAAATTACAATACAAGCCATTTCCAGACAGACGGAACTCTTTCAAAGCTTATTTTATTATTATGGAATAGAGAAATCTATACTTTACTTGGTCATAGTTATGCCATAACGATCCAACTGATTTAAAGAAAGTAAGGGATAATGTACTTTATGTCACTGACATAAATTACATTATCTTTCGCTTACTTTAAATCAGTTGGATCATAAATTACATTATCTTTCGCTTACTTTAAATCAGTTGGATCTTTATGGCATGACTTCGGCCATTTATCTTAGTAAGTCTATTAATAATGCCGCTGTATCTATTTTTATTATTTGTTATAAAAATAGACTTGATCGCACAGAGTCGTTAGAAAAAAAAGAAAAAACAGTTATGTTTTGGCGCCCTACATTTTAAACCTGGCTACAAAAAGATGTTATGTATTTCGTATTTTATCTATGGTATAGTCGTTCCGTACAACTGCCAAGTCATAGTATAAAAAAATGATTCTTAGAAAAAGTTTTTTGTATGTGATAAGTGGCAAACGAGCAGACGGATCACCTGATGGTAAGCTTAATCGCTTATATGTCTAATGTCTAAAATACTACATATGTAGACCATTATTTAAATTAAATTATTATGTCAGAGACTTTTCATTTTTATTGAAAGTAAAAACAAATATTTATCATCTTTTTTTTTTTAAATCCAAAATCGCTAAGCCTAGGCTTTACCTTACCTGATGTAAGTGAGTGATGTAGTGAAAATGATGATGATGCCAAATGATGGAATTTGGCTTTCCAAGATTCCTCAACAGTAGTGTAAAGTTCATTCCAATCAAAAAAAAAGCAAAAGGTAAACAAACTTACTATGGAAATGACACATTTCAATGTCAGATGCGTACTATCCTAAAAGCAAAAGGTAAACAAAGATAGTATGCATCTGACTTTGACATGTGTCATTTCCATAGTAAGTTTGTTTACCTTTTAGTTTGTTTACCTTTTGCTTTTTTTTTATTGGAATGAACTATAGTTATAATCAGTTCGCAAAATACTTTTTAGATTAAGGTAAAAGGTGCGTTGCCGGTTTTTTGGTAAAGAAATAAATACTTTTTGATTCTTAATTTATTTTTGATTTTGAAGGAAGGTGTAACAAAATCAGCTGAAACAATTTAAACTGGGACTTAAACTGAACAACTTTCTTTAAACAACCCATAGTCAACTCGGAAAAAGATTTTGACTTTTCTAATAATTTACAAATTCGCGAGTTGTTCAGTTCATAGAAAGTTGTTCAGTTTCATTAGTAGAGCTCCAGTTTTAAATAATACAGCTGATTTAAGTAGTTGGCTCTTAAATAAATAATTATGTGTACATTTTGGGAGTCAAAACTGTTAGTCGCCGGCCTTATAATAACAGAAAGCGTATTCTCGAAATTTTTTGAGACGAAACCAGTTTTTATTTAGCTGCGTCATTCATTTCGTTTTGTTTGTTATGGAAAAGTTTTGGCGTGGAATTTTTGGAGTTTACGATTTATAATTTTGTATGGTTCAAATTGGTGAAGGCGAAAATGGACTTTGTTTGTTGGATATTTGTGTATGGGAAGAGATTACCCCTTTGCTCCGGTAAAGAGGCCAATACACGGTTATTTTTGGACCCTCCACTAAAATCTCACAGTGGCTTCCATTAATGAAACTGAACTACTTTTCCCAGGAACGAATGGTCAATTCGCAAAAAAAAAAAACCTTTCATACTATGTCATTTGATCAAGTGATCGGCCTACTTGTTACGAAGTTTTTTTATTTTTTATTGTATGATGGACCACTAAATGACGGAAGCATCATAATATTACAATCTAGCCTAAATGTACTATAGGAACTTTGTACTAGGTAGAAAAAAAAGACAATTTAAAAGTATGTGCAAAACATCTACTTAAATAAAAAATATTTTGATTTTGATTTTGTTGCTCAGTTTCATGAGTAAGAAGCCACTGTGAAGTTTTGGTGGGGGATCCAAAATAACTCGTATAGAGGTTAAGATTTGGTTATGCAATTGAATAAATAAGTAAGTTATAAATTCGACTTCCAAGATTTGTTTACATGCAGTAGGTGGAGCTAATAAAAGCCTGTTCAAAATAGAAATAATTTTACTGAGAAAAATAGAACGTAAAGGAATCCTCCGTGGTCTGGCAAAATAATTGGGTTGAGCATCGGTTATGTAATTTAATAATCTGGTTAAAAAAACAGAAATAATTTGAATAAGAAAAGTATTCAGTTATAATAACTAGTGTCGTCCCCACTGCAGGAGCACGGCTCTCTTCCCTTACCTTGGGAATGTTAGGCTACACTCCACACATGGGGGCCAAGTTCGGAGATAAATGCCATTAACAGTCAAACTCATTCAGGTTATGACCGTGTCTGTAATCAGTTATAACTTGCGTAATTTTAGTAGTTAACGCAAGCCGCACCGAGCCACGACCGCTTCTCTTCTCATACCACGAGAAAATTAAGCCATGCTCGACACAAGGGATTCGAGTCCGGATTGGTGGAGTTGTGAGGCTGGAGTCCAACACCCTTTTCGGAACTTTTTTAAGCCATGCATCAAGCTATGACCGTGTTTACCTTCCGTAAATCGTTTAATGATGCTTCCGCCAAATCGTTTAATGATTTGGCTAGGTTGTAGGAAGCCGGTGGATGAATGAGGCTCGGAATGATCCCAATTTCACATCTATTAGGGAAAGCCTATATGCAAAAGACATTTAAATTTTTAAATATTAACGGAATTTTCTCTTTTCTTGCAGGTAAAAAGAAAATCAACCACCGAGAGAAGACATTCCAAAAAATACTATTTATTACTATAAAAAATAGTGTACTAAAGTACCTAAAACATTGAAATTATCTTGTACCTATGTATCTATTTAATTAAAAATAAGAAATACTTGAAGAAGAATAAAGACCAAAACTTTCAACCAAAATTTGTGGAAGACTATTAGCTAACCTGCCTTTGATACCAAAGCCTTATTTAAGAGTTATTGAAAAGTATTAGCCTTTCTCTGATTGAAGATTGAAGAGAAGTTATGAAAATGACGCCGCAGCAATACTGTCTGAGGTGGAAGCACCATCACAGCAATGTGCAGAATATGTTCGCTCAGCTGCTCGAAAAAGGTTGGTAAATATTTCTGTCTTTACTCGACAACAGTCACCGACATAGCTCATAGAATCGTCGTCATTATCATCAGCTAAAAGACGTCCACTACCGAAGAAATAGGCTTTCTACGCCGACCAGTCTTGCGCTGCCCGCATCCAGCGGCTTCCACGTATCCAACTCAGGGAATAAGCAAATTAAAATGGCAATGGTCAGGTCATTATAGCTTGCAGAATTGATAACTGATTGGTATGGATGTTTGGTGTTTCCCTACGTGTTCGAATCGGAAATGAGGAGATACGTAGGAGAAAAAAGTAACCGACATAGCTTACAGAACCGTTAAACTTAAATGGCAGTGGGCGGGGCACCTAGCTTGTAGAACAGATGGCTGTTGGGGCATTAAATTCTCAGTGGCGACCGCGCACCGCAAGACGCAGTGTAGGCAGGCCTCCGACTCGGTGGACCGACGACCTGGTTATGGGTACGGAAAGCCGATGGATGCGAGCAGCACAGGACCGGTTGGAGTGGAAATCCTTGAGGGAGGCCTTTGTCTAGCAGTGGTCGTCTTTCGGCTGATGATGATGGGTTCTCGATTGGCGACCGCGGGCCGGAAGACGTAGTGTAGTAGAGCGCCCGCCAGGTGGACTGATGTCAGTGAACAGTGCTAAGTGGAAGTTTATGGCCAATGTTTTCCGACTGATACAACTTTCCCTATCAAACAATGAAAAAAAACTAGACTTAGTTCGCAAAGAATAATTACTTCCCTTTCCAAATTGGCCGAACAACTAATCGAAATCTATTCGAAGGCCAATTTTTTTTCGCAATTGAGCTTAATTAATTTATTGGGAAAAATCTTCAGAATTGTTTGATATCTAGTTTGAATATTCAAATCAGTTTGTATGTAGGGTAATTCTAACTTCATGCGCCCCTATTTGGATTATACAGGGTGGAATGTTGTAACCTCACCTGGAGGGAAAGTACTCTAAATACTGGAGATAGCAAATTTTACTCAAAGGAGACATTGCTTTATTTTTAAAAAGAAGCAAAACTACGTTCAAAGTTTTTGGAAAATACCCTTGTCTCATCCAATAATCGAACGGGCTAAAATCGGAAAAATTACCATTCTGTACTTTTATGGCATTAATCGATAGAGTCAATCAAATCTCTCTAACAAACATGGTAGGTTAAATTAAAGGTTACAACATTCCACCCTGTATATGTAGTTGTATACGTAGTTTCGAAAATGTTTGGTCCACTATAATTAAATGCGCTCCATTAGATGCCTAGATTGAGGCCCAGTTTCAAAAAAATAAAAATAAAAAAACAAAATGCCAAATAAGAAGTCAAACAGTATCGAACTTGGGCCTCTTTTGTCCGATTTGTTGTTGTTCTAAAAAGTTGCACGTGGAGAGGTGTCGTTGATCTCTTTGGTCAGACTGAATACCATGGAGTCTTTAAGCGAGAACGAAAAGTTATGGTTAGATCGAGTGCCGTTTTTAGGGTTTCGTACGCAAATTGTTTTGAAATAAGCATTCGTCAGATATCTAGGTCGTAATCAGAATTCAGAATGAGCTTACAGATCTCAAATGGATATTTGGTAAAGAAAAAACGAAAAAACCCAAAAACGAAACTTCGAAAAAATCTGTTCGATTTTTTAATCTCATATAATAATAATTCACGAAGAAAAATACAGACACGGTCACAACTTGGATGGGCATAAAAATCAGTAACTATCACTAGATGGCAGTCGTCAAGCCATGTCGGGGGCGTTAAAGGAGCTTCGATGAACTTATAGTCAAGCCCATCCAAGTTAGGACCGTGTTTGTAGTCAGTTAACCTGCGTGATCGACGCGACCACGTGAGCAGCACTGAGCCACGACCGCTTCAGTGTCGTCATTGTGTCTTGACATTACAGTTGATAACATAAGTGATTTTGGTACTTATGAAAATCTCATACAATTAACTGTTCTTTGTGCATACTTTGTCACCCCATGGCTCCGATTCTGCATTGATTTGGGAGTTATGACTTATGTAGGGTTATTAAGTTCATTCTAAGGGATCTATTGGCATACAGTTTGTTCGTATCGATTTTGGGTTTTTTAACCGACTTCAAAAAAGGAGGAGGTTCTCAATTCGACTGCATGGTTTTTTTTGTATGTTTGTTACGCGATTACTCCGCCAATTGTGGATCGATTTTAATAATTATTTTTTTGTTTGGTAGGTAATACTTCAGAGGTGGTCCCATATAAATTTTATCGAAATTGATTCAGCGCTTTTTGAAAAAATCAACAAAAACAAAAAAATATAGCAAATTTGTATTTGTTTAGATTGAAGTCGGTTTTTAACGTGTTTAGCGTTGTTGATTATGGTTCATACAATGTGGACCTTCTCCTTTGAAAATTTTATATCAACAAATATCCCCTATTTTATTTAATCTCTACTACGAACCAGACCACGCAGAAATTGAACTCGCGAACTCCTTACGTTAAGTGAAAGCACTAGCCAGTATGTCATGTAGGTTGTTAAAAATATGCTGCCCTTCTTTCCTTGATGAGCGGTTTCAGATCTAGCCAAGTCTATATTTTTTATGTATTTAAAATATTTTTGTAAGGGTATGTAGAAATCAAAAAACCTATCAACATGGGGCGCTTTAGGCGCCCTCCTACCCCATCTACCAGGCCCACGTCCAACTATACAAGGGCGCTTGACGCCCCCCTAAGATCGGCGCCCTGTGCCTGGGCAGGGTGGCTCGACCCAAAGGCCGGCCCTGAGACAAAGGATTTCTTAGACGACAGGTCTTGCGCGTTTTTGTTGATAAATAGGTAGAAAGGCAGGTTTTGTCTCAGGCAAGTCAAGTAAAAAAAATCAATGAAATTAAATGTACGATAGTTAAAGAATTATGATTAGAGGCGCCCATGGGTGAGTGCGAAGGGCGGCCACTGCAGCTCCTCGCAGGCTGCCGCACGGGGCTACTGCCCCGGTTGGCCCTAGGGTAAATACACCCCTGGGGATTCCCTTTAAATTGTAAATATAATGTTATTATTTTATTTTTTAACGACGATAGCAATACAAACTCTGTGAACATTTTAAGCGTCTACCTGATGCCATTATTTAACATCGAGCAAAAACGAAAAAAACACGTTGATAGACCTTTGGACTACTTATAAAATAAAGCAAAAAAAAAGAGAACAAAACTAAGCAGATTGAATAATAATAATAATAATAATAAGTCCCAGTTAGTGGAGGTTATGGGATTATTGTGGGACTCTGACATGGCTTATCAACTTGGCACCAACGACTTAATGTGCCTTGTAAAGCACGGTCACGATCTAGGTAAATACCACCGGTCTAATCCATTTACGCTAAGTGGTGTATTGTATTGGAAGGTGTCCAAAAGTTCCAAGAGTCTGTGAAAGCCCGTCTTGCAAAGAGATTTGGGCGTTTTTGAAAAATATGGTATATCAAAGTTTCCATTTTAGATCAAAAAACCGGTTAAGTGCGAGTCGGACTCGCGCTCCGTATAAATTCATAATCACACATGTCTTGAACTCTATATTTTTTATATTTGAGTTGATTGAATGAAAGGTAATTTGCGGTTTACGATTTATGAAGTATTAAAAAAAACTACTTACTAGATCTCGTTCAAACCAATTTTCGGTGGAAGTTTGCATGGTAATGTACATCATATATTTTTTCTAGTTTTATCATTCTCTTATTTTAAGAAGTTACAGGGGGGGGGGGGGGACACCCACATTTTACCACTTCGGAAGTGTCTCTCGCGCAAACTATTCGGTTTAGAAAAAAAATATATTAGAAACCTCAATATCATTTTAGAAGACCTATCCATAGATACCCAACACGTATAGGTTTGATGAAAAAAAAATTTTAGAGTTTCAGTTCTAAGTATGGGGAACCCCCAAAATTTATTGTTTTTTTTCTATTTTTCTGTGAGAATCTTAATGCGGTACACAGAATACATCTACTTACCAAATTTCAACAGTATAGTTCTTATAGTTTCGGAAAAAAGTGGCTGTGACATACGGACGGACAGACAGACAGACAGACAGACAGACAGACATGACGAATCCAGAAGGGTTCGTTTTTTGCCATTTGACTACGGAACCCTAAAAAGAATCGGTCGCCTTGCGCTACTAGTGATACACGTGTATCGCCGTGTTACACATATAGGTTGTATAGGTTAGGGTCACTGCTCATATCCATATTAGTTTCTGAAAATAGTTTTTTTGTATTAAGTATTATTATTGTCTTATTTAACTGAAGTGGCAATGGGCAAAATCAAAATCAAAATGGTTTTTTAACCGACTTCAAAAAAAAGGAGGAGGTTCTCAATTCGTCGGAATCTTTTTTTTTTATGTATGTTCACCGATTACTCGAAGACGCCTGAACCGATTTGGAAAATTATTTTTTTGTTTAAAAGGGACCCTAAAAACGACGATTTAAAAGTATGTGCAAAACATCTAATTAAATAAAACCGCTGAATCGATTTCGGTAAAATTTATATATGGGACCACCTGTGAATATACTTCACCTGTGAATATACTTCAAATTTTTTTTTTGCGATTTCACTATGGGTTCCTTGAGGAAAGTTGATCAGAATCAGGAGTAGGAGCACTGACTAAAATATCGGGCACCAATAAAGTAGCACCTTATACAGGATGTAACAGAAAGGTGTGATAATACTTCAAGGTTGGCTTTTACCCATCAAACTGAACAACTTTTGTTCTACAACTTTGTTCAAATAGCAAAATTTTTTTTTGGACTTTTCATACAAACCGATCAGCTGGCGAGTTTGTATGAAAAGTCCAACATTTTTTTTGCGATTTCAACAAAGTTGTAGAACAAAACTTGTTCAGTTTGATGGCTAAAAGCCAACCTTGAAGTATTGTCACACCTTTCTGTTACACCCTGTATAAGGTGCTACTTTATTGGTGCCCGATATTTTAGTCAGTGCTCCTACTCCTGATTCTGATCAACTTTCCTCAAGGAACCCATAGTGAAATCGCAAAAAAAAAATTTGGACTGTCCATACTAATTTGGCCGGTCAGTTGATCAAATTGTATGGAGAGTCAAAATTTTTTTTTGCGATTTGACTATGGTTTTCTTGGGAAAAGTTGATCAGAATCAGGAGTAGAAACACTGAATAAAATATCGGGCACTAATAAAGTAGCACCTTATAGTATACAATTCTGCTAGTCATCCGAATTACTTTTGATTAAGTGTCATAAACGACTTTTTAAAAATTAAATAAAAACTCACCTACCTATTTAGTGAATGTAAATAAATTTATTCTGATGATTTGAAAATTTATCGAGTCTGCGTTTGTATGTATGTATGTAGTTCGAAAAACTTACTTGCAATATTTTCCTTTACAGAGCGGTTTTGCGACGTCACGCTGTACTGTTCACCAAGCGTTGCGTCGTACAAGGAAGCGGAAAATATTCGAGGGGTGTCCCTCAGGGCACACAGGTTGGTCCACTGTTTTATTTAGTTATATAGTAGTAGTGTTAGGAGTAGTAGTCCAATCTGGACTTTGCCCCCGTGTGTGGAGTAAGAGTAAGACCTAACCTTCCCTAGGCTAGGGAAGAAACCCGTGTCCCAGCAGTGGGGACGATATGGGTCGTTAACATTGGAGTAGTACTAGTATTAGTCAAGGATAGTTGATGTTTTAGTTAGCATAAATAGTTTTGTAACTTCTCATCAAGAAGAATAGAATATAAATAAAAATATTTTTTATTTACTCTTGAACTGGGTACGTAGTGGTCTTAACTGCGGCAAGAGTTCGACGCACATTACGCGCGAGTTAACATCGCTGATAGATAACGTGCCGTCTGCCTGCTGCACTTGATGCAACGACGACGCGACGGCGTCGGAGGCGCCGAGCTACTTGTCTGTATACCTGACTGTTTTTTGGATCTTTAGATAGAATACGAATATTGCCAGACCTCCGAGCGTAGATTCTGCGTTCACTACCCAACCGACCGTCTTAGAATTAAGACCTGCAATGTAGCCATTTTAATGTAATAATATTTTATACAAATAAATACCATAACAACCACAATGACTGGACTTCATCAATTGTTTACTCGCGCAAGCATGCAAGGTTGGGTTAAAAGTGAAGAATATTTAAGCTTTATTTAAGATATTCTCTCAGGGCGCAAAGATTGGGCCACAGTTTTATACGGTGCATAAATAGTTAGATACTAGCCTACAATAGTTGAAGTATTACTTGTAGCTCAGAGGAAGGATCTTGTAGTAATTACACTGAGTGGATCAGTGACGTCATACTGCCTAGCGGCCCTACGAACAAGTTGAGAATATTCGAGGGAGATCTCCAAAGCACCTGTGTCCAGATTAGATAATAGTACTACGTAGGGGCCTGTGTACGTGGGTCCCCACAATTTTTATATAAGTGTTAGTCGACGACTAGGCATAAGAAGCCAGAATAGTTATGTGACGTCGCCCTGTAAAGCAAGCATCGCGATCCACAACAATGTGGACAACATTCAAAGAGTATGAGTTCGCTTTTTATTTATGATTATTTGCTGCTCAACAGCTGAAAATACGTTCACGTGTGAATTGTCAAATATAGCGAGACGGTTGACCTAATCAAATTCTTTCTCTTAATTATTTTCCATCCCTTTATTTATTGTAAGTTTCTTTTTTACAATCTCGTTCCTTTTTATTTCAATCTTCTCTATCCACCCTCTTCAATATTATGTAATTGGCGACTTCATGGAAACCGTCATTCTTTTTTTTTTTAATAGTAGTAGTGAAGATTCTTATACGTTACCTGTATTCTAATTTCCATACTCAAAAAAGTTCGTCATTCCAGAGTGGTGCTGGCAGCCTGCTCCGAGCTGCTCGGCACATTGCTCGGTGCTCACGAGGCGCAAGGAGAACCGGTGCTCGTCATAGATGGCGCTGAGCCGAAGCACTTGAAAGCCCTGCTGGACTACATGTATACTGGGGAGATGAACGTGCACCATGTATGTCGCTTTCTATCTTGTTACTGTAGCTATAGGTGCGATAAGGATAGCATTAGGTTCGAAATCAGAAACTGTCGCTCAGCCGGAGCATGTGACATGTGTACTGTGAGAAGGATTGAGAAAATTACAGGTTCTTGTGGTAGGTGGCGCTGTACCCAAATATATGAAAACGCTACTACTGGACGGGCTCAGATGAATATATACCAAGTGAATCTGTATCTTGCAATTGTATCTAAAGGTGTGACAAAGATAGGAGGTCCCGTGATAGATGGCGCTCACGATACTTCTATCTGAGGCTTTTAATTCTTACAAGTAGGTTGCTTATCTCGCTCATTTCCGTGCTTCGCAAACCGCGTTAAAGTGCCGTTCACTCTCAGTAGATGGCAGTCTTTAGGCTATATCAGAGTCTGTCTCAGTCATGAACCTACTGCTATAAAGGTGGCTTGAAAACTGCCAGTGGGGTTGGCCAATAGCCTTGCTACCTCCACCAATCCAGACTTTCCTATCTTTTGGGCCATAAATACCCGAGGTAGAGACCCTGCAGTGAAGACTGCATGCGTTGTTAACGTCAATCTATTAATAACATGCATCTGTAAACTCTTAACTAATGGTGTCCACAGTCTCAGCTGGCGAGCCTGCTCAAAACGGCCGAGGAGCTGCGCATCAAAGGGCTCACGGACATTCGGTGGAACAATAAGGATGAACCGCCGGACTGCCAAGCTGGTACGTACCTCCATTTGTAAGCACCCATGCAGTGTTGCCAGTTGTAAGATGGAAAGACGAAAAAAAAACTTTCAAGCTTTTTGAACTGAAATGAAAATATTTAATTTAAAGTAAGTAGCAGTGTACACTTTTCGAACGTCATTCTTTTATCTACCTAATACGAGGTTCCTACCACTCGGAACTCGTATACCCGCCGTTTTGGGAAGTGTTTGAGGAGTGAGAAAAAACGACGGGTCCAAAGAAACTCCCTCCAACACATTTTTGTTAAAAACATCTTGTATTCTAGAATATTACATCTTAATGCTAGGTCAAGAGATGATTTGTAGTATAATGTCATATCTGTAAATAAAAACAAAAAGAATAATTAAAGAAATTATTTTTTAAATAAAGTATGACCATATTCAACAAAGAGGTTTATATACAAGAGCCGCAATCACCTATAACGCTTCCATGACAACGTGGAGTAAAGTAACAAAAACTAGGACGTAGCTTTGAAACATGAACTTATGTGAAAGTGACACTATATTTGTCTCACTCTTACTAAGCGAATCTATACAACTAAACGTCAAGTAAGAAAAAGAGGGCGATATGTTTTCAATGACACCTGAACAATGTTGCCAGTAGTAGTATCATATTCCCCCAATGAATGAATGAACGAATGAATGATAGATCGATATTTTTGTAACTGTAATGTAACACCGAGTGGATAATATCGTATTATCTAATTACTAGTAATAATTTAAAAGCAAAAGTGAATAGGCGTAATGAAGCTTACAAAGGTTTTTAAATTAATAGAAACTTATGAAAATATTTATTCAGACAGAGTGTAATAAAATGTTAGTGATGAAACAATAACAATTAATTGTAATTGGCAATTATTGGCATTTTAACAATTAATTGTAATGAGAGGTTTTTAAAAAAAAAAAATTGCCGAATCTCTTCAATAGGTGGCGTTGATGGAAAGTTAGGTATTAAATTAAACAGCTGGCAACCCGTACTCGGCCTATATTTCCATGGGAACTTTGTATGGAGTACACAATTTTTTTACAAAGATGTGGGACAAAAGTTTTTCAGTTTGATAAATATTATAGAATCTCTAAATCGCCCCTCAAAAAGTACCTAGTTCTAATTTTCTTAATACTCTGTATAAGGCTGCCGACCATTTTAATGGTATGAATATGTGCGTGTTGTATTTAATAATCTTCTTTAAATGTCCAATAAAGAATTGTAATTACCTATAAAAAGAATTACGTACAAACATGAAATCTCATAATTATTTATGACATTATCGCTCGACTTCGGTGCAGCGCCATCTATTGTCACTGTTGAAAATCACTAAATTGCTTGAAAATGAAAACCCTTTATTGTTACGTTTACTGAAATGATTTAAAAATTACTATTTCAACTTTTTAGTCAAATACTTGTTAGTAAAACATTCAGATGTGACTTCCGAAAGACTTTTCTCAATAGCAGGATTAATAAAAACTGAAAAATGAAAGAAAAACTAAAGAGCTGTTTTTTTAATTTTTAATGTTAAACGACATAAATCATATAACTTTTAGGTTTGACGGGTCATTTTGTGTCGTGTTTGAGAACTCGTACTTTAATTTTTAATTGATAGTCTTTTAAAAATCCAGGAACTTTTATTAAAATTATCAGAACTCACTCGTAAATATTATCAGAACCAATTTTAAATTCAATTATTAGGTTGTTCCAAAATAAAACACAAAATATGGCTATTTCACAAAAAAGGACTCTCTTACATTTGAATTTACTCCATACGATGTCACCTTAGCAGAGATTTATTTTTCGATAGCTTGTGAAAGAATCAGGCTTCTGAGCTACCGAAAAAAGGCAATAAAGTATTTTGAAAGTTTTAAGGCTAAGGATTTTCTTTCAAATTTTGCTAATATAAAAATATTTAGTATTTTATTTTGGAACAGCCGAATTGTAATTGTAATCGGCATTTACTTCAAGCAATAACTGTAATTAATATAAAATACGAGTATTTAGTTTTATCAACTATTGTATTTATTGTCACGAGCTTTCGCCCGCGACTTTTATTATTTATTACTATTTTTTTCTCCTCACGGGATCTTTGCGAATCCTAGTTTACGTTTTAAATTAATATAAAATACAAACAACATTTTTATTTATTGTTTCTTCTCTCTCTCTCTCGCTCTTATCGTTTATTTATAGTAGGTGTTAAAAAAGTGCGTTTTGGGGTTATTCAGAATCAAGTACAGAATACAGGAAAAAATATTGAATAAGTCCACAATATATTTTTTTCAGTTTCTAATACTGAATCTGAATAATTTATTAAGAATTAGTGTGGAAAACTATTTTTTAAATATTTTTTCCTGTATTCTATACTTGATTCTGAATAACCCTTTAAAATTTCATGCGCGCTTTTTAACACCCTGTATATATTTTATACAAAAAATATACAGTTACAGTAGTTTTACAATTTAAACAGTTATCGATAGACACACGTAATACGTCCTCATCATTCATTCATTTAAATTCCCCCAAATTAGGGTATTTAGTATTTTTATTTTTAAGCAACACTGAACGATGGAAAATGGCGACAATTTGTGATGAATTTTTACGAAGTTATTTTTATTCAAAATCTTAACAAAATACTTATTGACCTGTGAAATGTGATACCGTTGTTCTTGTTATCTCTGGCGGAATGAGATTTACACGATTTTACTACGCAATTCGGCATATTTTTGTGTAACAAGGAGTGAGTACGGAGGACACGTTGTCGTGACCGAAGCTTGATACAGACTGAGTAACTCATAAGACTTTTAGCCTTATATGCCGTTGGGGCATGTTTGCGATATAGAATAGTGTTCTGGAGATATGACATTTCACTGATATTCAACAAGAAGTAACATACTATTACGTTCTGTTTCACGCAGGAAACAACATAGTAACGACGACATTCAAGCAACCATCACCTGAAAGGAAGCAAGAGAAGCAGAGCGAGCCGAAGCCAGCGGCGAGAAGTCCCAGCCCAGAAGCGAAGCGAGCTAGCCCCGTAGCGAAGCGAGCGAGTCCTGAAGTGAAGGTTGTCAAGAGGGATGCAGAGGATGCTAAGGTTGGGGACAAGTGTAATGTTAATGGTAAGTAAAAGCAAATACTTTATATTTACAAGAAGAGTTACAATCTCTATAGTGACTTCGGACGAATAAGACCCGCCTTTACACTCCTATATACCCTTCAGCCGAAGTAATCTGTACGCGCGAAGAGGTTATCGTTTAAGGTTTAATCGTATTTTCCCATACCACTATCCTTTTCTGTCGCTCAGAAACATAATTCACTAGAGCGAGAAGAGAATACGAGTGACACCTGCACCGGCAATGTGAAAGAGTGCGAGCACCACTCGTATTCTCTTCTCGCTCTAGTGAACGATATTTCTGAGCGACAGAAAAGGATAGCGCTACGGGAAAATGCGATTCTGTGCGGCCAGATATGGTTCAACACTTAGTGTGACAGATTTTGCTAAGTGTGTCATCGTCATCATGTGTAACGAATAAATGAATAAAATAAATAAATAGCGACACGTTTGGATGTGGGCTAAAGTCAAAATGTCTGATTCTTCAATCATCGTCAGCCAAAAGACGTTCACTGCTGAACAAAGGCCAAAATTTCCACATCCTCCAAAGATTTCCACATCGAAGGGTCTTCCACATCCAGCGGCTTCCCGCGACCTTCACCAGGTCATCAGTGCACCTAGTCGGAGGCCTGCCTACGCTACGTCTTCCGATGCGCGGTCTCCGCTTGAGGGGCCTCTCCAGGGGCCATCTGTTCTACGAGCTATGTGCCCGCCCACTACCACTTTAGTTTAGCGACTCTGTGAGCTATGTCGGTTACTTTAGTTCTCCTACGTATCTTCGGATTTCTGATTCTTCAATAGGTACGTTTTTTTTAAAATTTGTATTTGTTTCTAGGAGGACCACCGCCACTTATAAAGCTACCGTCAAAAGACAAATTAAGTCCCGTGAAAAGAGAGAATTCCGACACGTGAGTTTTTTTATTAATTTTACTGAAATATTTATACAGGTGTTAAAAAGTGCATTTGAATTTTTTAAGAGATTACCCAGAATAAAGTGAAGATCACGCGGGAAGAACAAGGAATGTCAGTTAGAAGTGTTTACGAGAAAATCGACTTTCTCATAAATACTTTAAGAATAGAATAGAATAGAAAATATTAACTGATATTCCTTGTTCTTCCCGCGTGGTCTTCAAGTATAAAATACAGGAAAAATATTGAAAAAATCCTGTCTGAATTTTTTCAGATTACCGTACTAAATCTGTATAGTGAATCTACTTACAATTTTTTTTATGGAATTTGTATGGAAAACTGAAAAAAGTTGTAGATCGAATTTTTTCCATATTTTTCGTTCTTATTCTTATTGTGTGGCACATTTCACCGTCCTATCAATATTTTTCCTGTTGTCTATAATAGTACTTGATTCTAAGTAACCCCTTAAAATTTCAAACATACTTTTTTTAACACCCTGTATTATTAGATAGTCGGCATTGAATTAATGACATATTTTGATATCACAACTGGCTATTTATAGGATAAAAAATATTAAGAATAAAATAGTTACTTATTGTGTCAATTAAAAAAAAAAACAAAACAACGTCGCCTCAGTGCTTATTTGTCCTATCTACCATTGCTTAAATTTTACAGTAGAAGATTTTTTTGCTCTATTTAAAAAGAAAACTTTAGTTTCTAGTTTTTGAGGTCTTTCTTAATACATGAGTTACCTATGAATTGATTGCTATAATTTTAGTCTATGGATGTTAATTTTTTATACTTTATTTTACAGTTTTTATGTGGAGATAGAACAAACATGCATAAAAATAATTAAGAATGTGGACTTAGAACATTACCTCATTAGAGATAGGACAACGTGACTGTTTCATTTTTGCGTGCTTATTTGTTCTATTTCCCAGATGTATATACAGGATGGTGTTATAATTCCCCAAGTTATTCATAAAAAGACTCAAACGCTATATACACCTATTCTAGTTAAAAAGTGTTTTATCAATTTCTTTCGAATTATGAGTTTGAAAGAAGACAAAATACTCTTTAACTCTAGAAGTTTACTAATCGTTTTAGTTTTTTTAAAATACGAATACAGTAAAGCCCAGAACACACGGAGCAACCCAAAAGTGACAAAACTGAAAATAGAGTTACTTTTGAGTCCAAAGCTTTTGCTTTGTGAGTGTTTGGCTTTAATATATTACACTGACTAGCATCACCTTTTGAAATCTTTCTTTAAAATTTTGAGATTAAGGGGCTTAATAAATAATATCTTTTAAAAGATAGCGTGTATTCGAAATCCGGTCCCTGATTCCCTCAATCTTGGTAAAATTAAATACTATTTTCTGAATACATATTCGTCAAAAGATATCGTAGCTGTAATTTCAATTATTGACAAAAACGGAAATGAAAGCTTGTGAATACGCATACACTTACACTTAAAGTCCGGACTTTTCCCTTTACTTAAATTTAAAATTCAAAATCATTTATTTCTTTACGTAGGTACATTAAGCACTCTTATAAACGTCATATCATTTTGCTGAAGGAATATTCTTGTGTTATAAGCATTGCTTGTTGCCAAATTTCATGATTCTAGGCATACATACGGGAAGTGCCCTATAGGTTTTGATTCCCATGCGAGTTTCCGAATATGCGGCATAAACGGCCGTATCTCTTGATTGCGTTGGCATAAAAGTTCACCGCTTCAAGGGATTGCAGGCCTGAGTATTTTATATAAATTTCATGTTGATACGTCTATGCGTTCCTGAGTAAAAGGGTTGTGAAAGACAGACAGACAGACAGACGGACGGACAACGAAGTGATCCTATGATCCTTTTTTCCTTTTGAGGTACGGAACCCTAAAAATAAGTTCAAAAACTAAAACCCGACTACAGAAAATCTCTTTCTGAAAAGTATGAAACAAGAAAAGATTATATAGTGATGTTCACAGGATAGCTGTGGTTATATGCCACCTTCTCCTAAGGGTTGTTTATACAACAATATATTTTATAGTATAATGGTACTAACCGGTTTTAGAGCAAGGTGGCATACGACCACGGCTATCCTGTGAACATCACTATACATAATCTTTTTTTGTTTCATACTTTTCACAAAGAGATTTTCCGTAGTCGGGTTTTAGTTACTGAACTTGTTTTTTAAATTATTTTGGAGTTTGGCTCACATTATCAAGCGAATGCAAGCAAAGCAGCGAGCAATAGCTAGTAATGTATGTATATTTTTGAAATGTGCTCGTTAAGCCCTTTCATTTGATACCCAACACGGTACCATTTAAGAATTTTTTTTGGTCGTCGGTGGAATACACACTACCTTTTAGAAGATACAATTTTTTATGACTGGGCGGTGTTACTTAGCGTCCCATAGTTTTTTTTATGGTATAGCTGGCAAATGAGCAGACGGATCACCTGATGGTAAGCGATTACCACCGCCCATAGACACCCGCAACACCAGAGGAGTTACAAGTGCGTTGCCGGCCTTTGATATGGGAGTACGCTCTTTTCTTGAAGGCTTGAATTTCGGATCGGTCCGGAAATACCGCAGGCGACAATTCATTCCAGAGTTTGGTTGTGCGAGGCAGAAAGTTTCTAGTGAAACGCACAGTTGTGGACTGCCAACCATCTAAGTGATGGGGATGACAATTTTGTCGCGTAGTACGATGGCGAAAAGAGGCGGCAGGGATCATTCCGAACAATTCCTCGGAGCACTCCCCATTGTACATGCGATAGAGAATGCAGAGCGAGGCTACATCTCTACGAAGCGCCAAGGAGTCAAGCCGATCTGAAATATCCTGGCAGCCGACGATTCGAGTTGCTCTCCGTTGAATGCGGTCCAGAGGGAGAAGCTGGTACTGGGGTGCCGCTGCCCAGAGATGAAAACAGTATTCCATGTGAGGCCGAACCTGCGCCTTATAAAGTTGCAGGCGATGGGTCGCATTGAAATACCGTCTCGATCTATTGAGCACACCAAGCTTCTTCGAGGCTAATTTAGCCTTACCCTCTAGATGACCACGGAACTGGACTTCACTCGATATGTCGACACCAAGGATTCCGATACTAGCTGAGGCATTAAGGGGAGTGTCCTCAAAACGAGGTGATACGACAAATGGCATTTTCTTGGCAGTGAACGTGCAAACCTGTGTCTTAGTGGGGTTAAATTGGACCAAGTTAAGCCGACCCCATTCTGAGACTTTCTTTCTTTAAAGAAACTTAACTCTACTCTTTACTCCTCAATTTCCGACACAAGTTTGTTTCGACTCTCGATGACGTTTTCCCGAGAAATGTTAGCACAACCGGTATAGAAGGCAGTGCTGCTGATTTGCAGCATATCATTGATATGCAGACAGAACAGTGTAGGCGAAAGCACACAGCCTTGAGGGACACTAGCATTCACAGACATAGAATCTGAGCATGCACCGTCGACTACGACCTTTATGCTTCTGTCTGCAAGAAAACTAGTGACCCATTTGCATAATTCCTCGGGAAGCCCATAAGAAGGAAGCTTCGCAAGAAGTGCTTTGTGCCAGACCCGATCGAAGGCCTTTGCTATGTCCAAACTAACCGCCAATGCTTCCCCCTTAGTCTCGATCGCCCGTACCCAACGATGTGTCAGGTAGAAAAGAAGATCACCAGCGGGCCGGCCCTTACGGAAACCGTACTGTCGGTCACTAAGCAGCTGACGGTCCTCTAGATACCGAAGGAGCTGGCTATTGATAATGGACTCCATTATCTTTGAGAATAAGGGGGTTATGGCTATCGGCCTGTCGGATCGGCTTGGACGGATTCGAGCGGTCACCTTTTTTAGGGATCGGGTGCACCAAAGCTGTTTTCCATGACTTCGGGACTACGCCAGAAGAGTAGGAAAGCCGAAAAAGGCGCGTTAAAACTGGAGCCAGCTCTGGAGCACACACCTTCAACACGATGGGAGGGATTCCATCGGGCTCACTCGACTTATGAATGTCGAGGGAAAAAAGTGATTTACGCACTGAGCGTTGGTGGAACTGGATATCCGGCATACAGCTTACACCGCGGTATGGTCGGCGGCTCGTTTCCCCCGTCATCCAATGTCGACTTGGACGCAAAGAGTTTGCCTAGAAGATCGGCTTTCTCCTTTGCGTCGTGGGTCAATGAATCATTTCCCATGTGCAGTGGTGGAAATTATGGCGTGCAGAAATTCCCCTGGACAGCTTTGGCCAGAGACCAGAACGCACGAGTTCCCGAAGGAAGACGCTCTAGTCTCTTGCCAATTCTGCCTATGTGCGCCGACTTCGCCCTGGCAATGTCTCTTTTGAAGGACCTGGAGGCAAAGTCATTAAAAAACAACACCCTGTTTCAAATTCAAAACGGAATCGAGTGTAAATTAAAAAGTACTTACTGCTCAGTTTGCGGCTGCGTCTGCTTAAATTTACTTTTATAATATGTTCTAGACATGATTTGGCATTTGTCTAAAATAATTTAAGCAAAAAAAACACAAAAATCTAAACAATTTTAAGTTTTTTTCGGGAGTGACGAGGTGACTCTTGTGATGTCTTCAGCCAAAATATCAAATCAAACAAAATGGCGGACATGGCGTCGCGGGCTGTGATTGGTCGACTGAGTGGACATAGAACACTCAAGCACTCAACGTCTCCTACGATGTAGGATATAAAACAAACACTGGATATAGTACAAATAAGCACAAAATTTTTATTACAGTGTCGTGTAACGTATAAAATTGAAATGATTTTTTCGTTATTTTAAGAGAAAAAAGTTTTAAATCTTTCTTAACCAACCGGATTGAAATTTAAGTCTTAAAAATACTGCATTTAAAGTTTATTTTCGATAAATTTGGTGGATAGGACAAATAAGCACTCAGGCGACGACAAGGCAACATTGCTCTGGACTCGGCCCGCAAATCGCCAGTGTGCCCACAGAGCAGACGTTTTAAATCACATATTTTTGATGCTAGTCTTTCTGTGTATTTTTTAACACATTTTTTTAGCTTCATACCCTATTGGGGCATGAAGCTAAAAAATTGTAAAAAAAATAAAAAGCTCCCCAAGTTGCGGCTGTGGGGCACGACGTGGCATATCGTAGAGGAGTGTCCAAACCGGCGCTTTGGGGGTCGGGAGATACTGAATAAACTCAATGCTAAATTTTGGATACAGAACCTGCACGGGTAGCGTGAGGCGTAGGCAAAGCTGTTTGTCGCGCCAAACACGAGAACAGCTCAGCTGTCTCTTTGATCAGCTTAGCGTTAGAACGGAACAAACGCTTTTAAAACTCGCGTCGCGCGCGAGATATGTCGCCATGCTACTAGAGCTGGACATAATTTTGTAATTATTTTCCTTGAAGCAGGATCTAAGAAAGCCCATACGATAATAATAATAATAACAGACCGATAATAGCGGCTATGCAAAAGGCAGTCCTCCTCGACAATGCCCGGATTGTCTGACGCTTTCTCTCCTCGTCGCACTGACCTCCAGCCGACTGTGCTTCTGCTGGAGTAGCTCCTGCCGCTTCGCCTAGCGCCAAATGGGCAGAGTAGCCCAAGTGTATATCTCAAAATAATAATGAGCTTGATTTGTAACTAACTAACTAACTTTATTTACAGAGAAAGTCCAAGCCCTAAAAGACAAAGACATATAAGCGCTAACGAGAATACCGACGATGATTCCGCCTCTTTGAAAAAGTAAGTGTTTTTAATTTTGAATCCGAAAGTTGACTGTAAAGAAAAATAAGTTTTTGTTAAATATTATTTATGGTAGTATTTGTAACAAGTAATCGAATAAAAACGATTTCTATTTATTAAAATAAGAAAACAATATTTTAATTTTGATTTACAAAAATTGAGTTTTTTAATCAGTTATTCAAATGTCTGTAACGCCAGCCGCCATGATGTTTTAGATCGTGACGTCACTAGGGTAGTAAACAATAACATTTTGTGCTAAATCGTACGTAGAGTTGTCTTGTTTACTATCCTAGTGACGTCACGATCTGAAACATCATGGCGGCTAGCGTTTTGACTTTTTCACCTAATGATCAATTGTAAATACTTTTCAAAAAATGGTAAAAACCCTGTGAAGCAGTTTAAATGTGATTACACCAAATTATTTATTTATTTTTTGTTTTTTCAATAGTGAGCGGGATTCCGAATGGCAGCACGGAAATATGGTGAGATTTCATGTTTCCTTTATAAATATAGTTTTCCAGTAGTATTACAAACCGTCAATAGATGGCGAATATCAGTTTAAGTTTTGCAAAGAGATTGTATGTTTCCGCGTAAGCATAATGATTGTACGATGCAGAATCATAGTTATAAAAACGTTTTTCATATGTGGCAAGAGTCTAGTTTGTTTCCTTTTTTTAACTAAACAAACAGCGCTACCTGTGACATATATACGAAAACTATAACTTAAAAAAGGGAAGCTAAAGTTAAAGGTTTATTCTGTTCTATTCAAAATTTTGAAAAAACTAAAGCAAATTAACTCTTATAGATTTTTTTCGGTGACCTCTCCATTAACTAAATATTTTCTTATTCTTAAAATAACTATGGTATGGTACATTTCCGTCCCAGCAGGACATATCGGCTGAGCGCGTCGTCGGATGGGGCGCCGGCTCCGAGGGGGGGTGGTCCCGCGATGACGACGACGACTGGGCCGACGCGCCGGCCGACATCGGTTCCTTCCTTCACACCAATCTGCGGGTTGACGGGGATAATAGTGCCGGTGAGTTGGTGATAGATGGCGCCACTTGAAACCGTGTTAGCGCCATCTAGTTATAAGTTATAATATTAAGTGAACATATAGCCAGAGTAATAACTAAGCCAATATAGGCTATTTCCTGCACACTAACTTGCGGGTTGACGGGGATAATAGCGCCAGTGAGTTGGTGATAGATGGCGCCACGTGTCAAGATAGATGGCGCCACACCTTGCCTCGTCAGCGCCATCTAGTCATGAGTTATAATATTAAGTGAAGAGTAGCAAGTGCAAGAGTGAAAACGCGACTAAAGGGCGAACCTCATTCAAAATATGAATGAGGTTCGCCCTTTAGTCGCGTAGGCGACGACTTGTTCATTGCCGCAATGTATGATACTTCCTGTACACGAATCTGTGGGTAGACGGGGATAATAGTGCCGGTGAGTTGGTGATAGATGGCGCCACTCGTAACCGTGTTAGCGACATCTGGTTATTTTTTATGGTAATAAGTAGTACCGTGTTAGCGCTAATGAAGATTCTGATAAAGATTCTGATTCTGCCATCTAGTTATGACTTATAATATAAAGTTAACATATAGCAGTAGTGATAGCATTTCCAATGTCCCATTTGATATAGGCTCATTCCTGCACACTAATCTCAAATCTCACAGTTCATCTGATATCACAGTGCCATGGCACTTATCCGTCACACTAGCACCATCTATTAACCATCACACTAGACCAATTCCTATGATTTGCCCACGACATATCGACCCACTGCCCTCAAAATATTATTTATGTATTTGAAGTAGGTATCACTGTACACTTTTCATAGGTCCTACCAGTTGGAACTCGTATACCCCACATTTCGAGAAGTGTTTGCGGAGAGAAGAAAGTGGGGCCCAAAGAAACTCCCTCCAACACATTTTTTCAGTACAAGGCTTACATTCTGTTACATAGTTTAAGAAAAGTTTTCATAGAAAAAGTCTGATCATATTTATAGCTAGTTGCGTACCATTATAAGAGAGTGTAAAGGATCGACAAAATACTCAGGTACATACTATTATTAATGATAATGACTAGACAAACACCAGTGACAAGAGCAGGCCAGTTCGCACGGACAGCACGCGATCACGAGTATAACGCCGAGAGTCAGCCACCGCTCCCCTCAACCATATTTGAGGGAAGGGAGCGACCCGGCTCCATCGGCACTTGATTATAGGTGGGACTTAATGTTCCACTGTGATCTAAGAATAGATTTAATTGTGAGCCTTACTGTAACTTCCTCAATCCTATAATAGTTCTAATGAACTGTGGAATGCATTTGAAATGTGGTTCAATGATGACCTTAGATTGACCGTTGGTTCTAGACAGTGGCTAATATCTATGTATCTGGAGAATATCTTATTGTGTTCGTCGTCTTCGAGATCAAATCTACCCTGGTTAGTAAAGGATCCATGCTGAAACAGACTCTATTCCTTACAGACGAAGAGTCCTGCGAGTCTACCACGGCGCGTGCTCAAACCTCATCCACGTCGACATCAGCTTCTGTTGTTTCCAATATGGCTGGCGATAAGCTGGATATGATATTCGCGCCGATGCCCAAGCGTGAGTCATCATCATTATGATCATTACAGTAATTCACATTTAATAAGGCTTGCCGATGTATCTGCGCAGTAGACAATATTTTAATTACGCGGGAAACTGATGGACCAATCAAGTAGCTTCATTGTCACCCGTCATTACACGTTCCGAAAATCTCTGCCGCTATTGGTTGATTGATTTCGCGCCTGATTCAATGAAATTGTCAGCTGTCAGAAAGCTGTCACCGTGCGTTGTTTCGGGTGTTTCCGTCGATAGTTTGTTCTTGTCTGCGCGAACGAAGATTACCGACGCGCCTTATTTTTTGTGTACTCACTGTACCATCATCATCATCAGCCAAATCATGACTCGGGCCTCCTAACCAGAGGTCTCGGGTTCAAATCCCGGCCAATGTACCTACCAAAGAGTTTTTCGAAATTAACGTACATTTTCATACCGATTGCTTTAACGGTGAAGGAAAACAGCGTGCGGAAACCTTCACATCTGTTTACTTGATGTCCGTAGTTGTTAGTCTAAATCAGTGTTTTTCAACCTGTGGGTCGCTACCCCCTGGGGGGTCGCGAAGCCTTTTTCAAGGGGTCGCGGGTAAAAGAAAAAGTGTTTATAGGTCCTACACTGCAATGAAAAAATACGATTTCAGTAAGCCTATTTATTTTTAACAATTTATCGAAATGTGGTTATATTTTGGAGACGTAAATAATTAAATCATTTTATAACTGAAGAAAATTTTAAACGTAGTCTTTCAAATTCTATCATTTTGTATATTTATGGCCCTAGGGGGAGGGGGGGGGGTCGCAAGAATTTTTTAACTTGCAAGAGGGTCGGGTATTAAAAAAGGTTGAAAAACACTGGTCTAAATGCCTTGCCTTAGTGACTGCAGTTGATGCTAAGTGCAAAATCGAGCAAACGTTTATCCTATGTAAAAGTACCGTTAAATAGTGCCACATGATAAGTAGAAGAATCATCAGCATCAGCCAAAAGACGTCCACGGCTGGACAAAGGCCTCCCCCAAGGATTTCCACACCGACCGGTCCTGCGCTGCCCGCATCCAGCGACTTCCCGCAACCTTCACCGCGCATAAAATGTTTCTGTACCTTTTTCACCCATACGTTTATTCCTTTTTTATACAATTACGTTTTCCCAACAGAAACCGGCGGCCCCAAATCTGGCCCCACCGATCCCCGGTTCAAGGACGTTGTGAAGCTAAACGACTACCTACAGCACGGCCGCCGACCGCACTTCTGGGAGGAGAACTACGTCAAACGGGTCAGTGCCCCCCATACAACCCCATACACACCCATACAATCCTGTGGTTGACTGCTAAGACTACCTACAGCACCGCCGCAGACCGTACTTCTGGGAGGAGAAGTACGACAAGCGGGTTAGTGCCCCCCATACAACCCCATACACACCCATACAATCCTGTAGTTGACTGCTAAGACTACCTACAGCACCGCCGCCGATCGTACTTCTGGGAGGAGAAGTACGACAAGCGGGTTAGTGCCCCCCATACAACCCCACACACACCCATACAATCCTGTAGTTGACTGCTAAGACTACCTACAGCACGGCCGCCGACCCTACTTCTGGGAGGAGAAGTACGACAAGCGGGTTAGTGCCCCCCATACAACCCCATACACACCCATACAATCCTGTAGTTGACTGCTAAGACTACCTACAGCACGGCCGCCGACCGTACTTCTGGGAGGAGAAGTACGACAAGCGGGTTAGTGCCCCCCATACAACCCCATACACACCCATACAATCCTGTAGTTGACCGCTAAGACTACCTACAGCACCGCCGCAGACCGTACTTCTGGGAGGAGAAGTACGACAAGCGGGTTAGTGCCCCCCATACAACCCCATACACACCCATACAATCCTGTAGTTGACTGCTAAGACTACCTACAGCACCGCCGCCGATCGTACTTCTGGGAGGAGAAGTACGACAAGCGGGTTAGTGCCCCCCATACAACCCCATACACACCCATACACTTCCAAACACACCATACAAACCTATACAATCCTATATAGGTACACTACACTTACATACACACCCATACAATCCGATAGTTGACTGCTAGTCATCTGAGTTATAAACTGATAGAAAAATGGATGCGTGGAGTAAGACCTTATCTTCCCTTGGTATGGGAAGAGATCCGTGCCCTAAGCAGATGGGTTGTTACCAATATTATTATCTTTTAAATATTTTATTCGAAGTAGGTAGCAGTGTACACTTTTCGAACGTCATTCTTTTATCTACCTAATACGAGGTTCCTACCACTCGGAACTCGTAATACTCGCCGTTTCGGGAAGCGTTTGCAGAGTGAGAAGAAACGACGGGCCCAAAGAAACTCCCACCAACACGTTTTTTGAAAATGTCTTATATTTTATTACATCTTAATGCTAGGTCAAGAAATAAATTATTCTATAATGTCAACTCTGTAAATAAGAAAACAAAAAAGAAAGGATTCAAATTAGAATCTAATTACTAAGAATTACGCACAAAAAATAACCAATGACAAGAGCAGGCCAGTTCACACGGACAGCACCCGATCACGAGTATAACGCGGGAGTCAGCCATCGCTCCCTCAACCATATTTGAGGTAACTACCCGGCTCCCGAGGACCTTAACCAAATCTTATCTAATTAAGGATCTTAACTAAATCTTGTCGCCAAACAATGTTAAGAGCATTCATATGTTCCGGCATGGAGATATTTAAGATAGCTAGTTCCCCATTGCGTTGGGGAATCTTGGTAAGCCCGCTTCCATCTTCGGCATCATCACTTTCCACCAGGTGACATGATGCCAAGGGCTTACCAATTAAGGGTAAAGAAAACATGTGATTTCTGTCTCTACAGGTAATGGAAGCTGTCCGCCTGAAAGAGTTGGAGATGAAGCAAGCGGCTGAAATACTTGGCGTGTCCTACGGAACTCTCTACGGACGTTACCGAGACGTCTACGGATGCATCAACAGGCCGTATCGGTGAGAGTTCATTCATTCACTCACTCATTCGTTCATTCGTTCATAATCAGACTGTGTTTGTTTAAACTCTTTATTGAACTAAAGTATTGTATAAAAGTGGACCTTTCCCATTGCTTTTTTCATTGTTAACAAATATCATAAATACATGTCCCATTGCATTTTTTTCATTGTACAATAACATATAAACATATACGTATAGGAGGAGTTTTATTAAATTATCTTCAAGTCTTGGATTTTAATGAAAAAATTAAGCGCATTCAAACACACTAGGCCTAGAAAAAAGGCATATAAAATATATCTGTATTATACAGTTTCGATTTGAGGCAAATTGATTTACTATTTAGCAAAAAATTTATAATTTCGTAGCGCCACCTTGTTTTAATCAACCTGAAACTATTGTATCTGGCGCCATCTTGTTTTAAGGACAATTTTTGAGAAATGATCCTTGGTATGAAGGTTAGCAATAGATATAGCTATAGATCCTAACCATAGAGTAATGTAACTATACCAAAGATAAGTTTTAACAAGATTGTCTTTGACTCCATACAGAATAGTCCAAACAGTTGATCGATTTGTATGAGAAGTCCAATACTCGTGAAACAAAAATTGTTTATTTTTATTAGAATCCGCATGAGTATTTTTGTCAGTCTCTAATTTTACAAGAACCCACAGTAAACAAGTCTGTCTTGTTACATAATAATAATATCCGGGACAAATCACACACGGTCATCTGGCCCCAAACTAGGATTCCCTGTATCTTGGGAACCAGAGACTGATATACATACACATATACATTTAAATACATACATATATAGATATATACACCCAGACTCAGAGCAAACAATTTTGCTCATCACAGAAAAGTTTGCCCTGTGTGGGGATCGAACCCACGACTCTCGGATCAGAGGTCAGGATCGCTAACCACTTAGCTACCGAGTCAGTCAAATCCTCACATCCTTTATAAGTGTATGTTTATCAGTCTCTAGTTCCCATTTCAAAGTACAAATAGGAAATGAATGCCGATTCCTTGGGGAAAGTTGCTCAGTTTCAAAAGAAGCATCTAACATTGCCGCTTGTCGTGAGTAAAATATCATCCGCTGTATAACCATGAATGTTTTGTTGCACTGTATAGAATTATCATTTGTAAAATTTTGGCCACTCTCAAGCTTACTTGTGCAAGCTTTTGGGATTACTCTGATTCACCCGAAGACCACCCCCTATAGATACCGCATATCGAACATTTTGTTCCCGCTCAGTCACCAATACGGTGCTGTAATTGACTCATCCAATAACACGCGGGAACTGACAATTTTACGTCTTATTCGAACAATCTTCTTCTTATCGAGCCGATAACAATCCTAACTAAATCGTGCTGGCCCAGAATTTAGCTACGAGTATAGTATTCTTAGTAGCCTCCATTAGTTCTTCCTGCGTGCAGGTGACAGGGCACGCGGGGCAAGAAATTAAGTGTTCCATAGTTTTCGGAGCAACACCGCACCTGCATCCCAGATTGGAGCCATCCGTGAACCCCCACCTGAACATGTTCTCTTTGCTTCGGCGAACACGAGTTCGCAGTCTGTTTAAAGACTTCCAGGTTGACCAAGGCAAACCATGTCCAGGAGGAGGGTCCTCGGAGGGTGGGACAAAGGGGGTGGGTAGGGTGGCACTGTCCCGCCACAGCTGGCATCTAGAATGAGAGTATTCGCCAGTCACCACGATGACAATCCCAAATTCGAACAATGCTCTCTTGTCTTTGTTTTCACGGTTCTGCTCCAAAAAGAGGCCATTGTTTTTTACACAGAAATGAAATTGGAATTTCGGATAAAATTTCAATGATATAATAAAATAAACTGGATTCTAACACTGAACAACTTTCTCTAAGGAACCATTTCAATCGAAGAAAACAAAAATATTTGGACATTCTATACAAATTTGGCTACTCAGCTCATCGATTTTTATGAAGAGTCCAAATATATTTTTTATTGCTCTGATTTAATGGGTTCCTTAGAGAAAGTTGGTCAGTGCCATGAGCAGAAACTAGTTAAAATTTGGTGCGCGATCTCAATTTCATCCTGTCTGTATGTATCTGCAATGCAGAATCTTTTTATACTCCATTTCTTTAGGTACTGAATAAAACGTAAACATACTTGACATGTCTTTTTATTGAGATGTGCATGTTAAAATTCTGATATTTCTTGCAAACGTAGGTACTAAGTTTCTTTTGCATTTCTATTAAACACCTAATACACGCTTTTAGGCAATTTTAACATGCAGATATCAATAAAAAGTCATATTGAAGATTGTTTACATTTAATTAAATACCTAAAAAAATGGAGTTTATTCATGTTTGTTTCGAAAAGGTGTATAAATATTTCAGTGTGGGACTATGCTTCTGAAACTGAATAACTTTTAGAAAGAATGACTTTGTCGAAGTTAAGAAACAGACTTAACATAAACATAAATAAATAAAATAAAAAATAGATTAGTTCCGTCCGTGGCTGCCGTGAACAAGTTGATATCTCGAGATACTTATATGGTTTTCTTTTTATTTGCTAAATCTTCCTATGCATATGGTTTTATTTGGAAAAAAAACACATAAAAAAATGTGTAATCAGCATTGTTTAATGTTTAATTTTTTTCCAAATAAAACCATAGGCATAGGGAAGTTTTGCCAATAAAAAGTAAAAAAAAAAATATCTCGAGATATTAACTTGTTCACGCCAGCCACGGATTATCGTAGGTACTTATGTATGGGAAGTTGATTGTTTTTTTGTACAAAAGTTGTTCAGTTTGATGAGCCGATACCCTTAAGGTATTGCTTACACTATTTTATAAAAAAAGAAGTAAAACCCGTTCTCAAGGGTGTCATACACGGGCGCTATACTATACTATTTTATCTTACGATATCTGCAAATAAAAAAAACTTATAGTTTAATAAGCTATCACACATGGCGGCGAGTAATATGTCATCGTACGTTATATTTCTTTATCGGGCGGTAACGCGCGATATCACGCTATACCGCGCTATGCAACAATATAGTATCTTCGCTGTTTTTTTAATGTGATAGGCGGCAAACGGGGAGACGGATCACCTGATGGTAAGCGATTACCGCCGCCCGTAGACACCCGCAACACCGGAGGAGTCACAAGTGCGTTGCCGGTCTTTGAAATGGGAGTACGCTCTTTTCTGGAAGGTTGGACGTCGTATCGGTCCGGAAATACAGCAGGCGACAATTCATTCCACAGTTTGGTTCCATATTCCGTGTGTGATAGTCCATCGATTTGTATGGCGAGCTATATTTAATCTTATGATACAATAGTTATAGTATAGCGCCCGCGTGTAACGCCCTTCATTGGACGTTTGAAATTGCACCATTTCTCACTGAAAACATGCTATGTTTACAACTTCATTACCTAACTAACCAACTGCCTCCTTTCGCTAACCATCAGCTGTTACTAACAATTCTTGGGGACCACTTCCGAAAATGTACGATGTTGCTATAAACTTGTCTTTTTATTATAAAAAGAAAAAGATAACAGTCGAAAAACTTACTTGCTTGGAATTTCATTACAACGGAATGACAACACAAAATTGTTGTAATTTTAGTTACATTCCAAACATTTTTAGAATAAATCGATTAATATTTTGATTAATTGACAAATTGAATTTGGACTTTGACCTTGTCAAAAATGACTTTTTGTTCTAAAAATGTTTAAAATACTTAGATGTGACGTCATAGTTTTTCAGTGTCGTTAATGAGCTCACTTTTGATCTTTATTAAATTAAAGATGAGATGGAAAACAAGAAAAATTTGTTTTTTTGAAATTTTTGTAGGAGAGCAATTTGGTAAATTACAGCTCATATTTTTTTTGATGCGTATTGGGCAGTTTAGGTCATCCACGAAGCTCCCATCAACACACGTAAAATAAAAATATCTCGCCAAACGATCACTGACAAAATACCTATTTCAAATTTTTCGGAAGTGGTCCTTCACCCCTCGCTGCACTGTTAACTGTCATTTCCAAGTTTTTCTCACACGGCAACACCAAAATAGATACAGATCAGAGCAAATATTCTACGACAGTACTGCGAGGGAGTTCTGGCAGGCCAAGGGACCTTCGGAGGTGCTTGAGAGACTGCAACGCGGCGAGATATCGCTCGACACGGCCGCCATTACGCTGGGTGTCAGCGCTGCCAACCTAGCGGCGTACGTCGCTGACGTGCCCGTCACTGATAAAGGTAAGTACCCAGAAATAAATCTATAATATAGAAAAGATAATGAAATTAAGTCTTTTTTAAGTCTGGGGCATATACTGGCAGACCACGAATCCGGTAGACTGCTAGTCAACTTTTTTTTCTAAAATTGTTTGAGTTGATGCGGCCGTGACTGATCGTGATCGACGCGACCACGCAGGTTAACTGACTACAGACACTGTCATCACCTGGATGGGTTTGACAGTAAGTGGTATTTATCTCGACCGTTTCCGTGCTTCGCAAGACACGTTAAGCCGTTGGTGCCGGCTGCTGTCGCTACATGGCAGTCGTAAAGCCATGTCGGAGGTCTTATAGGCAGCTCGAAAAACTTCTGACACTGGGGTTGGCCACTAGCCCCACAACCTCTACCAATGATCTTACCATTCCTAGTTATGGGAGAAGACCCGCGCCCCTGTAGTGGGGACGAGGGATGCATGCTGCAAAACATTTTTTTTTAAAGTTCAAAATCGAAATGAAATGAACCTTTTTACGTTACTATAATTTTACACGGCAATATCGGAATATCGTACCTCTCATATACGATACAAACCAACATTAATTGCTAATTTGTCAAGTCTACGACCCTTATTCTTTGCTACTGATTATAAATGTTTATTGCTGATTTGTGTTGCATGATTTATTACTATTATCGTATTATATTTGAGACAGTAATATACTTCTTTTCTCCTAATTTTGCTGAGGGTCCAGGTTTTTTTTTATGGCAGAGGTGGCAAACGAGCAGACGCATCACCTGATGGTAAGCGATTACCGCCGCCCATAGACACCCGCAACACCAGAGGAGTCACAAGTGCATTGCCGGCCTTTGATATGGGAGTACGCTCTTTTCTTGAAGGTTTGAATGTCGTATCGGTCCGGAAATACCGCAGGCGACAATTCATTCCACAGTTTGATACCGTTGATACTTTCCATGTTGATACTTTGTATATTTTAACACCTCTGTATTTGTAAACACATGGAATGTAATAAAGAATTGAATTGAATCGTGTGTTAGGCAGACAGATAGAGAGATAATTTATCTATTTCTTTAAATAAGCAGCACCATACAGATAAAAGGTATTGTGAACAAAATTAGGAAAAGGAAATAATAACGACAAGTGAAAAAAAAATTAGAAACAATTAAAAAATAAATTAATTAACATAAGAAAAAAAGGCCCAGCTCAGCATAATGTCATATATGTAGAAAACATGCACAACGCTGGTTTTCAGCCAAGACCAGGCAGGCCTTCCACTCGGTGGACCGATGATCTGGTGATGGTTGCAAGAAGCCGTTGGATGCGGGCAGCGCAGGACCGGTCTGTGTGGAAATCTTTAGCAGTGGACGTCTTTCGGCTGATGATGAATCATGTGTATGCCCGATGATCAAAAGGAATTCGCGAGAAAATACTTTCGTATACACACGGGGTTGCTCTACAATTAATTTGTGCTAGTTTTTCTAAAGAGCGCACTGCGTTGCGTTGCAGACTTCGAGCCTATCCCCATTGAGGTGGACCCGTCGTTGCAGATGAAGCCACGCCCCGCCACGCGCGCCAAAGGAACCAAGGTACGACACAATAAGGCGTTATTTTACTAGGTGAGATGGCAATAAAAGGCTGACGGTCCACCTGATGGAACTAAATGTAGCATTGATGTGTTCCGGCATGAAGATAAGATAGCCAGTTCCCCATTGCGTTGGGGAATCTTGGTAAGCCCGCTTCCATCTTCGGCATCATCGTCACTTACCATCAGGTGAGATGATGCCAAGGGCTTACCAATTGAGGGTAAAAAAAAAAAACCCCCATAAGGGTTATCAGCGCCTCGCCGATCTTGAGGGAGATGGAATGCCTCTTATGCCGGTAATCACGCTGGCTGTCACCGGCACAGCGCGCTGCTGGCGGCGGGTGTAGAGCGAGCAGGGACCTTCTCATCTCATCTCACTTAATATTATAAATGCGAAAGTATGGATGTTTGTTTGTTCCGCTTTCACGCCGAAACTACTGAACGGATTTGGATGAAATTTGGTAGGTAGATAGATAAAGCACTCGGCTAACACATAGGATACTTTTTATCCCGGCAAACTGAAGGGTTCCCGGAGGAATGCTTAAAAACTCAAAATTTCCACTTCGTCACTAGATGGCGCCAGCTTAACATTTTCTTTCTCTCTGGAGTCTAGAACCAATTCTGAAGTCCACGCGGACGAAGTCGCGGGCGGAAGCTAGTGCATAATAAGATCCTACCGCTGGTTTTAATCGCTCAAGTGGTCCAAAAGGATTTAGCCGGATTATATGTATAACAAGAGCGGCCCCCGTCAGTGATTTCAATGATATTCAAATGTTCAAATGCAGTATTTGCAGAATAAGATGACTATTTCGGAGTATTATCAGTTTATTATAGCAAATTGTTTTCGAGTTATTGACAATAATGTCATTAAAGTAAGGCTCTTTAAACTGCAAACCCGCCCTGAAATATTCTGCTCTTGTTCAAAAGTACCAGGGGAGCATGGTCGAATAGAAGGTTGGTTAGTACAGTCTCGTGCAACTAAAAGTACACAGCCAAGTAGTGCAAGTAGTACTAGATGGCACGGCTACTCTGTATACTTTTAGGTGCACGGGACTGTACTATCCATGTAGCATGCATAGGTAAATGAAACGTTAATGTTGGCAGCCTCAGTCTCAACATGGCCGACGGGGGCACAGCGATGAGAATGAAGGCTCTTTGCCGGCCGTCATCGCGCCATTCGAGTCTCCGCAGCAGGCTTCGGGCGGACCAGGTAAACACTGCTAAAATCCTTTAATCCTTTTTTATATGTCATTAAAGTATAAATCAACTCTTGACCTTAAATTAAGAAAAATGTGTTAGAGGGAGTTTCTTTGGACTCGTCGTTTCTTCTCACTCCGCAAACACTTCTTGAAACGGCAGGTATACGAGTTCCGAGTGTTAGGAACTTTTTACTGCTGGGTAGAAAAAAAATGAAGATTCAAAAAGAATGTGAACTCTTCATACAAAATTGTCTGATCAGACTTGATTAACTTGGATGATATTGGCACTGGCAGATATTTTAAGAACACCGTATGTACTGTGCATTATAGAGATAGGTAGGTCTGGCTGGAAACAGATAGATACAGATCCGGATAAGCGATAGCCAATAGGTAAATGACAGCTGTTCCGCCAACTTTGTATGGGGAGTCAAAACTATACTTTTAGAGTTTAATAACGTTCCATTGGGAAAAGTTGTTCAGTGTTATGAGAAAGCCTCCATTTGTTTCCGGTAGAAGTATTTTTACATGTATGAAGTAAGCTACCGGTTTCTCCGGTCCTGAATATTATTTTATTCATTTATTTCCAAATTCCCAGGCAAATGGCCAACAATTCGCGTGGCGTCACTCGAGACGCTCCGCGCCGACACCCCCGCCTCGCCCTCGGCCCTCATGCGCACTCGGCCCGACCTGACCATCGTGGCCGCCAAAAAGACCGACAAGGCCGACGAAGCCACGTGATCTAGCTAGTGCGACCTCGTGTTGAGGCATTTCGAGGCATTGGCGGTGAACGCGGCGAGGAAGTTGAGTGAAAAGTGATGGTTCGGGGTGTAAAGTGACGATTGGGGGTGTAAAGTGACGGTTGGGGGTGTAAAAGTGACGGTTGGGGGTGTAAAGTGACGGTTTTGTAGTGAAATGTGACGGTTTTGGGGTGTAAAGTGACAATTCTCGGCCGAGCGTAGGTTTAAGTGATTGTAACGTCTTTGTTGACAAGAAACTTAAAAATGTAGATGAAGTCACTTGAACTAGCTCAATGAATACAGCTAGGAAATTGAGTGGCAAGTTGCAATCTCGCATGAAAAGTGACAACTTTGAGTTGAAATCTGAAAGAACCTGACTGTTTCGGATGAAAAATGACGTTTGCGAGTGAAAAGTGGTAGAATTTAAAAGGTTTAATATCACTTTCTTAGTGTTTACTGTAGTTCATGTTATGTTAACACTTTTCTAAACAAAGCTATTTAGCGTATGTATTTACATACGCTAGTGAACCATTTTCGTTCAATCAAGAATTCTAAAATGAAATGATAAAATGAAATAAAAAAAGAGAAAAATGAGTTGGTAAAGATAACAAATATAGTTCGCTCTTTTGGATCATTTTTAAGGTTCCATACAAAAAGTTGTCTCCCATACAAATCCTTCCATACAAACTTTTAAAATTATTGAAAATGAGCAGGTCGATTCCAATAAAATTTTAGGATGGTATTTGATGAATTTTAGGATGGCAATTGATGTTTTTTTAAATGAAATAAAAGTGAATCGCACATTTAATGAAATTTCGAGTTTTGCGTGTATAAAATTTAATTAAAATCAACGGACTTCTCATTTCAAAACATTTGGATTATACTTTTTTTTTTATAAGAAACCACTTTTCATTGGGAGTTCAAAGCGATTTATTTTTATGAAGTAGTATTTGGAAATATTTCGACAAGTTAGCAGTGATTGCTACTAGCATATTGAGTAAAATATCTTATATTTTAAATGTTAAATATAATATTCGTTGAATATGTTTTAAAGAGGCTGGATATGATGGCGTAGCACTGAATATTATACTAGTACTATCATAGATTTAGTATGGCTTTTCGATGCTTGATTCGTCTTCAGCGTAGCGAAAATACTATACTCACGGACAAAAAACTCGACTCAAAGTTTCATGCACGACTTTTGGAAAATTAACTCAATCTAGCAAAATAAAACTAAACCAAAAGTTCAAAAACTGTGTGTTTACTGTTTATGATTTTAGTTTGATGGTTTTCTAGTTTTATGCTTTTAGTGTTTAGCAGTTTTGTAGACTGAGTTATTTTGTCAAAAGTCGAGCAACAAATCTTGAGTCGATTTTTTAGTCCACCAGTGTAGATCTATGAGTACTATAATACAGTATGGCCACTCCCTGCCCCTCTAAAGGCGACCTCTCCCCCTGCGGGTAAGATCCGGTGACAGTTGCTGAGCATGAACCACGCAACACACACATTTACGAGTGTATAAACTTCTATTTGTGTTCATTTGTCGTAAATATTGAGACTTGGCAAGTTAGCAGTGATTGCTGTTCAGAAATCATGCACATGTTGAAGCATTGATGTGTTCCGTCATGAAGATAAGATAGCCAGTTCCCCATTGCGTTGGGGAATCTTGGTAAGCCCGCTTCCATCTTCGGCATTATCATCACTTACCATCAGGTGAGATGATGCCAAGGGCTTACCAATTAAGAGTAAAAAATGGGTGTAAAATGGCTATTTTTTATTCTTAATACACTTCGGATACACCGACATAGCTTACAGAATCGCTAAACTGAAGTGGCAGTGAGCGGGCACATAGCTCGTAGAACAGATGGCCGTTGGGGCAGTAAAGTTCTCGAGTGGCGACCGCGCACCGGAAGACGCAGTGTAGGCAGCCCTCCCACTCGTTGGACCGATGACCTGTTAAAGGTCGCGGGAAGCCGCTGGATGCGGGCAGCGCAGGGCCGGTCGGTGTGGAAATCCTTGGGGGAAGCCTTTGTCCAGCAGTGGACGTCTTTTGGCTGATGACGATGACACTTCGGACACTATGTAAATGTTGCCTTATTATTGACATTGAGTGTACAAGTTCCGAGTGGTAGGAACTTTGTACTAGGTAGAAAAAATATGACGATTTAAAAGTATGTGTAAATCATCTACTTAAATAAAAAAGATTTTTAATTTTGATTATAATTGCCTCTTACTACTACATAAACAGACGACAATGGGGAAGAAAACGCAAAGCTATTTGCAGATGGCGCTACGGACGCTTGACTCATAACAACTTTCAATTAGTTCCGCGTTTTTTATTATCGAGGTGTTATAAAATAGTTTTTTTCTGTAAAATTGTTAAATGGCAAATATAGGTATGCGACTTGGACTGTTCCTCAATTAAAGGCGAAGTTCAAAAATACATGATTGAAAACGTAAGTTTTCCCACGTCTTCTTCATCCGAGAATCTTTAGGAAACTAATGATTTCCATTATTATTGCAACCAATCGCCACACAACGCGGCATTTTTTTAATAAATCTTATGTTTAGTTCACGTAAACAGTTTTTCTATACGTTTTGACAGTTAGTGATGATTGTTGAGTCAAGTGATATCAGCGCCTCTATCGGCGAGTTCTGTCAGTTTTCTTCCCCATTGTACACGCGTAAATGTGTGTTGCGTGGCTCTCGCTTATCAACCGTCGCCGGATCTCACCCGCAGGGGGGCAGGTCGCCTTTAGAGGGGCAGGGAGTGTCTATACTGTATGTTGTATTACTGTATAGTTCATTCCAATAAAAAAAAAGCAAAAGGTAAACAAACTTCCCCCAATTCCCCCCCATCCCCCATCCCATTTCAGAGGCCGGCAGTTGTGACTCCGCTGGTGTTGCGGGTGTCTATGGGCGGCGATAATCGCTTACCATCAGGTGATCCGTCTGCTCGTTTGCCACCTATATCACATTAAAAAAATGTGTTAATTCCATAGTAAGTTTGTTTACGTGTTGCTTTTTTTGATTGGAACAAGGTATAAATACTATGATCTTCGCTAGAAATTTCGTTAGACGTGAACTTGGTGGCTAAAATATTGTTTCTTCGAAACAATGATGAATGAAGGAAGGGAATTTTAGGTCCTGACAAGTTAGTGGGGAGTATAGATATCTACTTCAAAAACACACTTTTTCTGTTAGATTAAATATCTGTAAATAATAAATATCATGGACCACTCGTTATTTGATGAAAAATTAAATAAGGTCAAATAATTCCAAACCAAATAGTATTTTCCAAAATTTTCTTGTCTGGAATAATATTCTTCTAGCATTGGTTTTATAACCTTATTTGTTTTTACTTATAATAATTTCGACGGTGTCACTGCAAAATAGAAATCACATGACTTAATGATCAGTAAAGTATTAAAAAAAATGCTTTGTAAGTTGCTTTTCAAGATTTTTTGTGCAGTTCATTACTTGTAAAATACACCAGTACCTAAAAAATATATATATAAATAATACATAAATAAAATGACACAGCATTAGGAAAAACACACAACTCATGGAATTAAAATGAAATGTTTAAAGAAAAATATAATTTGCCAAACATTTAATAACAACAGGTCTGTTAATAACTGAAAGAGTACTTCATTTTCCCACAAACATGAACAAATAAGTTAATTTATATGTACTTTAGAAAACAATACTTGTTAATGTATTAGTTAATCTAAAATTAAAAACATGTTTATTTAAATTTAATTATTTAAACAGTTGTTTACAAGAACAAAGCTACTTCATCATGAAGACGAATTTTTTTTTCTTGTGATAAAAGAGTTTTAGAAAGCCACAGCGGTAGAAATATATTTGGGTATCTCTATAAAGATCATTTTGAGAGTGTATGCATGAAGTAATACGGATGAAGTATAATGAGAATTGTTGGCTCTACATTACGCTGTAAATATCAGTTATTTGAGAAACTTGCGAGAGAGATAGTGCTATATTGGGTATCCATATCCGTATATATCTTTCTCTTTTTGCACTGTTTTCTTAAAATTATGTTTTAGTATATATATTATAAAAGAAAAACGGCTTAAGACGCTAAAATTGAGTTTTTATCTTCAGCTGATATTTCTTCGTTCATTACAATAGCTCAATTTCAAAAATTTTAATAGCACTTAATTCACAATTCAATACATACATATGTGGTTTTAAAAATACAATTGAACGAAACTTGTTCGATTCTTTTTCCCTCCAAATTCAGATAATTAAAACCATGTAACTTAAAAATATGGCTAACTTTGAACAGACTTATGTCTAACTTTTATATTTGTAGGCAGGTGTTGTTGATATATATGTAAATGTATTAAACTTTTAGAAAAATAATAACACGTTTGTAATAAGGAGTATTTTTTTTTATTTTTTTTTGTGTCTTTCGGCTACATTAACCGCAACACGCGACATGTATAGGTTCTCAAAATTGTAGTTTTTCAGTAGGCCCGCTTCATGTGATGTGGAGATATTAAAAAATACATTAATTGTAAGATATTTTCTTATTGACTGCTAAAATATTTCAAAATTTGTATTAGATGTTAAATAAATATTATTATATTTAAAACAAGTAATTGTTATTATGAATTTAAAATAAATAATTGTAAGGTTTAATTTTGGATAAGATATATTTATAAATAAATTAAATATTATTTAGGATAAAAAATGTACTTTAGCTATATATAAAAGTAGAAGAAATACTATACATAAATATAACTTGTAAATAAAATATGTCAAATCCACGAAAACCATCTTTAATAATATGAAACTTATAAATAGTATATAATATTTAGTAGAAAAATAACGATATAATAGCCTTAATTGTAAGTACCTACAAACGAATTATACAGGGTGTCAAAATACCACTACTGGACACTTAAAACTGAACAACTTTTCCCAAGAAACCCATACTAAAATCTCAAAAAAATATTTGTATGAAAATGCAATTTTTTTGAATATTTACTATAGTTTTTATAATAAATTTGTTCAGTTTCGTGAGTAGAAGATTATTTGGGGATTTTTACACCCTGTATTTAGCACATACAATATTTATATGTTGTTCCTCTGTCATAAATCATAAATAACATTTATACGGTGTGTAACAAAAAGCTGTAATAATACTTTTAGCGCTTCTATCTGCTCGAAAATCTGAACAACTTTTGAATATCCCATATAAATCGATCAGTTAAAAAAATCCAAATCGTATGGGAAGTAAAAAAATATATTTTTGCGATTTCAACAAAGTAATTTTTCAACACGAAATTCATTAATTAAAAATTTAATTACATTTGTGTTTAATTGTCACATAGTATGAAAAGGTGTTCAGTTTGAAGAATGAGATTGAGTAGATGAAAACTAAAGAGAATAATCATGCTTTTATGTTACACACTGTATAATCTTTAGAATAAGAAATTAAAAATAAGTTAAAACTTACTGATAAAGACATTTTTAGTCTTGAACTAAATAATAAGTTTTGTTAATGGTATATTTTAAGTAAATTAAAATAATAATTATATTTGTATGTAGTTAAGCAAACATTTGTTTATTTAAGTATACAGGGGATGTTAAAAAAGTGCGTTTGAGATTTTAAGGGGTTACTCAGAATCAAGTATAGAATACAGGAAAATGTTAGAAAAATCCGATTTACAACTTTTTTTCAGTTTTCCATACAAATTCTTGATTCACTAGTATGGGAAACTGAAAAAAGTTGTCTATAGGTTTTTTTTTTTCCTGTATTCTATACTTGATACTGAGTAACTCTTTAAAGTTTCAAACGCACTTTTTTTAACATCCCCTGTATAATAATAATAGTTATCATTCCGTTGCAATCAGAAATACTCCTTAAAAGTAGTTGTTTTTCCTCGAATGAATGACCAATGTAATTTTAACTAAAAAAAAAACACATTTATACAGATTGGGTTGAATTGAAAGATAGATCTTTTTAGATAAATTTTAAATGGAGTCTGGGTCGTGGATATACAGGGGATGTTAAAAAATAGCATTTAAAATTTTAAGGAGTTCCTCAGAATCGAGTATTGAATAGAGTACAGAAAAAATATTGGAAATTTTCGATCAATTTTTTTTTAGTTCTCCATACTAAATCTGAACAGGGAATCAATAATTTGTATAGGAAAGTGAAAAAAAAATGCAGATCGGATTTTTTCAATATTTTTCCTGTATTCTATACTTGACTGAGTAACACCATATTTCAAGCGCACTTTTTTAACACTAGAAACGTTTTAACACTGTGACCGCCATCGCCAGTGTCAAATTCGAGAACTTATGTTGTCCTAAGGGCCCTATACAAACTGATAATTAACTTTTTTTTTATATGAACAAGCTGATTGTAATAAGTCTTATTCGATGTAGTTTTTAAAATAAAAAGGGTGTTATTTTGTTTTAAAATACCCATTAAAAAAATGAAAATGTAAATTGTATGCTTAATTTTTATTTCGCTTACGTGTGTATGAAGTTTCGTTTTCAAGAATTTGTATGGCATATGACGCCCTGTAGAGACCATTAACACAAAATACACAGATACAGAAGGTCCGCTCAATAGGCATACTAAAATCCTAAGCATATACATGCTTATAGACGTATACGGCCGTTGTAGGCAAGGTCACGATACTGTTGTGGTACTTTTCCGCGTGACCTTGTCTCGAACGACCGTATATTTCTATAAGCATGTATATGCTTACGATTTTAGTGGTTTGTATTGAGCGGACCTTCTGTGTCTATTTTGTGCTCTTAAGAGGACAATCAGGATTTGGCGTGTTCTGGGATACAAACCAGACTCCATTTTCGTGTGTTTTAGATTAAAACCTATTTATCTGTCTTGTAAATATTGGATGTTTGTGGAAGCTTTTTTTGAACTCTGTGGATGTTTCTATACCAAATTTTTTAAAATTTCTAGTTTTAATATTTTTCATTTACTAATAGGTTTAATATGTTATTTAATTTATTATTATTATAATAATGTATTGTTATAATTATATAGACCGATTTAGGTCTTGTTAGCGTTTTGTTTTCTTAGTTGCGAATTTTAGCTATTTTAACTTTGTAAACTCATTATTGTAAGAATTTGTTTTTTGTAAGATCTTTTTTGTTTTCGAATCAAAAAAGTTTAATTTATCTTTTTCTTTATTGGTAGGTATATAACGTAGTCATTGTAAAATATCAAGAGTATAAGTGACTTTATATACGAGATATATTCATTATCTGTTAAGTAATTAATAAATTTAAAGGTTTAATTTAATTTGGTTTTTTATTGTAGCAAAAGCCTTTGTTGACTATATCGAAAGTAAATTATGAAATATTGTTTACTAAATAACTCTTTTATTACGATAAAATTGCAGAAAACTTAATCGCTTTGAATTTCATTACTTACATGAATTTTTTTTTAAAGATTTTGTAATAAGTATGCTAACTACTAAATTTCATACATTTTTAGAACAAATTGTTGTTTTTGACATGTGTTAAAAAGTAACTCTGATGACTAACAGTCAACTACCTCGTGTCCGTTAAGCTAAGACTTTTTATATTTATCGGGTATGTAAAAATCCCCGACCGACGGCGAGGAAGGGGTAGACCACCTGTCACCTGGTGGTCAAGCATGCAGAAAGAGGTCCAAAAAGAGAACCTGAGCGCACCGACAACCCAGAACCGAGCTCTCTGGCGCAGACGTACAAGGAGACCCGACCTCAGCTGAACTGGGGAGAGGGTTGGACAAAGAAAGATTTATCGGGTATGTGTCTGTTGGGTCGAGTATACTGCCCTCATAAGAAAGGCCGCAAAGTACGGAGTTTCCGTATACTTTGCGGTCTTCTTTCTTACGAGGGCCCGGGAGTTGACTGCATGAAAAATAAATTACGAAATATTACTGACTAAATAGCTCTTTAAATAAAATTGTTGAAAACCTTAATCACTTTAATTTTCATTACATTTTCAATTTTTAATTTCTAAGAATTTCCTAATTAGTATGCAAACTACTACTTTGAACAATGACGTCATCGTACAAAATTACAAACATTTTTAGAGCAAAATGCCGTTTTTGACATTTGATAAAAAGTAACTCAATGACTAGCAGTCAACTACCGGGGCCACGCCGCGAGCGAGCGTTGTTCGCATGTTTTCATACTTCGGTTCACATCGCGAATTTCAGAGTTAAACTACGCCAGCGTCTTGAATGATGTGAACGAACTATCCCAGCTAAGCAGTTGAGCAACCGATCCGTAGTCACACCCAAGTCGCCACACCGGTGTGACTACGGATAGTGAATCGGTGGGATTACGAGTAAACAGTCAATTACTCGTCGACCCACCAGTGGGTCAATGCGTTGGGACCACGAGTCGGGAGCGATAATTTTATTTAATCATAGTCACACTATACATATAATCTTTCTAATACAAAGGTACACACACCACAAATCAACACTTACACACACACACACACACACACGCATACACACACACACACACACACACACACGCACACACACACACACACACACACACACACACACACACACACACACACACACATACTGAGTGTAACAAAACCACTTTTTAGTAAATAGTATAAGTTTCTACTTTTTTCTTTTTTATATTATGGTAACTTGAAACATCTCATAACTTGAGCGGAAACTTCTGCCACAAGTATTATAATATACTTAAAAGAAGTTTCTTGCAATAGAATTAAGAGTGCTTGTGAGATACTGAAATATTGTTTTTTTTTTTTTTTTCTAGGATGAATTATCTGATTTTCTCGATCTGGCGTTAGTAAGCAACCGAAACCTAATTACCTGTGCTAATTACGACATATTGCAGTTAGTTGTCTAAACTGAATGTGTCTACGCAACCTAATCTACGTATACTCTTCTTTTTTCTGAGATATCTTTTTCGTGCATCAATTTTTTCCCCCAAGTCTTGGTTACTACTCTTGTTTCACCAGTGATGTGCTTGCTGGGTGAAGGTGCTCATACTCATTGGATGGATTGTATCTCGAAAAGTTTAATTGCTCAAATTCTGAGACTTGGCATGATGATTACTCTGATTATGCCCTTAATTTTAAGAAATTTCAGGTAGTATTCTCCTAAGAGTCCTAGGAGAAATGAAAAATGAGCTTGCTGGGTTCAGGGACACAGCTCAATTGGACGTAGTTTAGCAGAAATGACTCAATCCACAAGTAGATAATACTTCAGAGGTGGTCTCATATAAATTTGGTCTAAATTGGTTCAGCGGTTTTTGAAAAATCAACTAAAACAAAAAACATAGCATAATTGTAGCTGTTACGATTGAAGTCGGTTTTTTAATGTTTACAGCGTTGTTGATTATTGTCTAGACTAGAAGAAGCAATTCGTTATTTTTTTAATTATTTTTTTTGATTAGGTATTTCTGTAACAAAATGTTGAGAAGTGGAACTTAAAAAAAAGGAGTCGAAAGTAAAACCAAATATTTTTTTTATGTCACATACCTGTATTTCACATCATACAAATAAATATATTATTATTTTATTTTCAATTACACAACACCAGGTATTCAGATTCACAACTTAACATGTCACGCCGCCACTAACGACATTTTTTAACGTATTCATTCGAGATGAGCCACGATGTTCTCCATTTTTATACACAGTAACATTTTAGGGGCTGCGAACGTGTTAAAAGACACAATGTACTACTTATTATAATCTACATTACCATTCCAACTTCTATTGAATAACATTATAACAATATTTAATTGTAGACCACAATTCTTATATGAAATTAGGCCGAAGTCACACTAACGGCTTTTGAACTGTCCTTGTAATTCGACCTTAGAAGCCGTCCACAAATCACGTGCAAAGGAAAATGAATTTGGGTCACATAATTTGTGGACAGCCACTTTTGATGTAGCTTCTAACATTGATGAATTTTGGATCGCGAGGGGTTTTAAGCTTACGACCCTACTTATCCAGAGTGTCTAAAAGTGTGTGAAAAGTTTTTACTCATCACTCTTAACAACTTTTCTGGTGGACCGATAGTGAATTTACAAAAAAAAAAAAAACTCCGATACAAAGTTAGCCGTTCAGACACAAAATAGACACAGAAGGTCCGCTCAATACAAACCACTAAAATCGTAAGCATATACATGCTTATAGAAATATACGGTCGCACAGTACGTGAACTTGCCTACAACGACCGTATACGTCTATAAGCATGTATATGCTTAGGATTTTTGTGAGCGTATTGAGCGGACCTTCTGTATCTATGTGTTTTGTGGTTCAGATGACCTACTTGTATGAGAAGTATTTTTTTGAGCACTCTGTATAGATTCTTTGAAGAAAAATGTTCATTACGTAAGATGTAGAAGCCCCCACTAACATTTCCTTAAGTTATTCTATCAGTGTAAGTCGCATATCGACGGGGAAGTGCTAAAAACTCATAACTTACAAAGTTTAAAAAACTTAGAATATATTTCCAGCCAAAATTAATCAGGTAGTGATGGACCTTAATATAGGAGATATTTCCTCGGTGCCTAGCTACATCAATTTTGCTAATTTCAACTTAATTCATATACCATTAGACGCGCAAATTCATTCTCTTGTCATTTATAAGTCGTTTACGTAAAAAATGTAAGTTAGGAGTTGTTAGCACTTCCCCGTCGATATTTTGCGAGAGTGTCCTGACATTAACTTGAAAATAAGGGTACTTGTAAAACTTTTAGACTGAAGTCTAAAAGTATCGATCATTATAATATTTTTACCGGAAATTCGAGTTATTAACAAAAGTATTATAATTTTAAATTGAGCCCACAGATACAGATAATTTCACGTCTAAATCATTTATAAACATCGACGTCCGATGAGGTCAGCTTTAAACTATTTTCTATTAATTTCAGCTACATTACAAATACAAAATTGTGCAAAAATCTATATATTAATATGTGCAGTCATAAATAGTATATTATATTTTTGTTCGTCATTTTTTTTGCTATTTTTGTTACATAAACATTAAAATTTATCACGATTATACAACAACATTTCGATAAATAGTTTTAATTAATTACATATTACAAAAATTGTGCCAATCTAAAAATATATATATTTCTATATTTTTTTAAATCTACATAGCGTGCAAAATTCACATTTTAAGAATTAAAATATTATACAGATGTCACAAAAATATGCGGTAACTAACTGATAAATCCTAACTTTTTTTTTACTTTGGTAACTAACGTTATTACTTACGTTACATAATTCACTCAGTTTAAACAAATTGTATGAGGAGTCAAAAAACAATTTAAATTTATTTTGAACATTTTACCAAAGCCTTAAAACGAAAGCTGTCCAGTTAGTACTATTAATAATACTAATATTAGATGTTAGTATAACCGCATAGATTTGTTCAAACTGTATTTTCGAGGCAGCATAAGTTAATCACATAATATACATAAATAAAAAACAAAAACATTGGAATGATTATGCGAAAACGATTAAACTATACCCGTCTCGCTCTTTTCAACATAACTGAAATACGCGAGAGCGAGATAAAGCTATTACTTATCCCCGATACATCTTGGAAGGAATTTTCAAAATTCGTTTCTTATTTAAACTTAAATCGGACTTAATTTTTTGAGTCAAGTTTGTTAAAAAAAACATGTTTTGCTTACATACCCCTTAAAATACTAAACTAAATATAACAGTTTATTTATGTATTTAGAGTGTATCATTTTATTTCATTTATTTATTTTATTATTATATTATATATAGAATATTCAACAAGTTTGCGTTTGGAGAGGCATCCGTTAAAAAAAATTGAGTCAACCATACAATAAAAGGTGCAAAAAATTAATTCCCAAACAAAATTCGTTAAATAATAGTTCAAATAGACACCTTAAACTTATAACAGACTTTTTATTTGAAGAAATGTGTGGAAGGGAGTTTCTTTGTATCCGACGTTTCTTCTCTCTCCGCAACACTTCCCGAAACGTTGGGTATACGAGTTCCGAGTGGTAAGAACTTCGTATTAGGTAGACTAAAAAAAAGCCTTCGAAAAGTGTACAGACTTCGAATAAATTTGATGTTTTTCAATGAAAAATTCCATTTTTTTTAACCAAAAACCTTTAAGTAATTTGAAGCTGAAGCCCCACTTTAAACCTTTGCAAAGTCCCTTCAGTTTTTTAAGCTAAACCACCTTTGAATGAATACTACATTCGCAAAATTACCTGCTACAAATAAATATATTTGATTTAATATTTTTAACGAAAAATACTCATTTTCTTAAGCTTTTAGTTAAGCCAATGACTCTTAAACATTTCTTTCAACGGACACATCTCTAAACTCGTCGAGCTACTAATCAGCAATCACCACAAACCGCTTAGTTGATGGGTGACATGTAGGTGATGTCATCCCACGGATGCCGGTACAGAGGCTGCTTCATCCTCTTCTGGTCCAGATAGTGTCCCACTAGGCCGATGCTGCGGCCGAGAACGAAGAGAGCGTTGATCGAGCCCATCGCTATGTAGTTGTTACCTTCCTCCCTGTGAGCGAGAAATTAAATATCTATTGGTAAAAAAAAAAGGTGGTCATATAAGATTTTAAATCATACTTATAACGGACAGAAATGAGGAGATACGTAGGAGAACCAAATTAACCTACATAGCTCACAGAATAGCTAAACTCAAGTGGCAGTGGGCGGGGCACATAGCTCGTAGAACAGATGGCCGTTGGGGCAGTAAAGTTCTCGAGTGGCGACCGCGCACCGGAATACGCAGTGTGGGCAGGCCTCCGACTCCGTGGACCGACGACCTGGTGAAGGTTGCGGGAAGCCGCTGGATGCGGGCAGCGCAGGACCGGGCGGTATAGAAATCCTTGGGGGAGGCCTTTGTCCAGACGTAGATGTCTTTTGGCTGATGATGATGTTATGGTCCACTCACTATGTGGACACCTGGCAGTGGCGAAACAGGTCGACCATGGCACAGGCCACTATCCCATCCACGCACGTTGAGTAATCAGAATTCCACATCTAACGCTAGAATATAGCTAGCTCCATTCGGGACACACTGTATTTTTTTTAAGCCTTTGGCATCATCTCACCTGAAGTGATGATAATGCCGAAGATGGAAGCGGGCTTACCAAGAATCCCCAACGCAATAGGGAACTGGCTATCTTATCTTCATGCCGGAACACATCAATGCAATGACATTTATGCTTGGCGGCAAGACTTCGATAAAATGGTGGTAGCTAGCCAGGCGGGCTCAGAAAATGCCCTACCACCAACCAAACCGAGTCCTACAAAGTTGGACCCCGGAAATCGAACCCGCGACCTTCTGATGTGATGCGAGCGGACAAGCCACTAGGCTACGGTATAGTTATAAAGTGGTATAAAACACTGTGTGAACAGGTCGACTATGGCACAAGCCAGTCTCCCATCCACGCTGAGTATCACGCTTCCACGTCTAACCCTAGAATATAGCTAGTCCCATCTGGACATATTGTATAGTGGTACAGTGTGTATAGGTATAAAGTGGTAAATAACACTCACTGAGTAAACAGCTGGCAGTGACGGAACAAATCGACCATGGCGCAGGCCACTATCCCATCCACGTTGAGTATCAAGTTCAGCTGTCTAACTCTAGAATATAGCTAACTCCAACCGGGAAACACTGTATAGGGGTACAGTGTGTATAGGTATAAAGTGGTATAAAACACTCACTGTGTGAACAGCTGGCAGTGAAGGAACAGGTCGACCATTACACAGACCACCACAGGCGATGGCTTCCACGTCTAACCCTAGAATATAGCTAGCCGTCCGGGACATACTGTATAGGTATAAAGTGGTATAAAACACTCACTGTGTGAACAGCTGGCAGTGACGGAACAAATCCACCATGGCGCAGGCCACTATCCCATCTACGTTGAGGATGAGGTTGGGCTTCTTGCGCGTGGTGATGGCTTCCACGTCCAAAGCGTAGCGGGTCACGGGCCACGCGGGCCAGCGGGCCGTAACGTACGCCTTGAGTTCACGCACCCGCGAGTCCGGGTTGTTGATGGATTTTACTCTGGAATGGTAAAAAAAAATGTTATTAAAAAAATGTGGAGATATGGAATGTTTACAAAATATTGCCCTTGCCTAAGTTTCATCAAAATCCGTTCGTTGGTCTTGGCGCTAGAGCACCGGATAACAGTGTCTAAAATAAATATTAATTAAAATATTACCACCTTTTGTGCCACATTTGAAGCAATCTTATCTACAAAATCCGAAAAAACTTTCACCTAGAACAAAACTCAAAGGCTTTCGTCAGATATACTCTTCTTCTTGCCGAATCAATGTTAAAGGATTTTCAAGTTCTATATCCATTTCCGCCACGGTACAATATGAGAAATCGTGTGACGAAATATGAAAATCCCAAATCCTGGCGTGTCTGCAACGAAAAACCATTATCGGCCCTAACCGACAGTGGCGGTCGAAGGACTAAGCCGACGTGATCACGCACCTGTGGCCGATGCCCATGATGAGCTCCCCCTTGGCGCGCTTCTCGTTGACGAACTCTTGCGGGTGCTGCCCCTTGTCATACGCAGCGCAGAAGTCCGCCGCGGCCCGGTCTAACGCGCCGCCGAAGCGGTCGCCCTGGGGGGGAAGAGGGGGGTTAACATGTAGTTGTAGACTGTCTGTGGTGTGGGCTCCAATGTGGCTTTTATTTTATTTATTTTTATTTTATTTTTTTACAACTTAGCTTAACCGGCAAAAACCAAAGTAACAAAACGATAACGAATGATAACGTCAATAGTAAAACTAGTGGCTCTGTGTATCGGACTATAGTTCATTCCAATCAAAAAAAAGCAAAAGGTAAACAAACGTAGTATGCAGATGACATTGACATGTGTCAGTTCCATAGTAAGTTTGTTTACCTTTTGCTTTTCTTTATTGGAATGAACTATAGTGGCTCTGTGTATCGGACTAGTGGCTGTGTATTGGATTAATGTCACCATGTATTGGACCATTGACCCCGTGCATTGGGCTGGTGACCCCATGTATTGGACTAGTGACCCCGTGTATTGGACTAGTGACCCCGTGTATTGGACTAGTGACCCCGTGTATTGGACTAGTGACCCCGTGTATTGGACTAGTGACCCCGTGCATTGGACTGGTGACCCCGTGTATTGGACTAGTGACTCCGTGTATTCGACTAGTGACCCCGTGCATTGGACTAGTGACCCCGCGTATTGGACTAGTGACCCCGTGTATTGGACTAGTGACCCCGCGTATTGGACTAGTGACCCCATGTATTGGACTAGTGACCCCGTATATTGGACTAGTGACCCTGTGTACTGCACTCACGATGGTCAACAGGCCGCTGACTACGGACGAGATGAGGTCCTTCCCGGCGCGCGCGGTGACCATAGTGTTGTGGGCACCTGACACCGCCGGCCCGTGGTCCGCCGTCACCATGAGGACCAGCTCGAAGAACTTGCAAGCCCACTCTGGGAGCTCGCGTTGGAACCTGGCATAGAATACATTAAAAGTTAAATTTTAAGAAGAATTTCTATGCAGTGACGTATTTTTGTTCTCTTTTTGGTTGTGAAGTGACAAAGCATTTTTTTTTACGCTTCTATCTTGTTGTTGTATGTCAAGTTGTAAATAACAATAAAAATGAACGCTGAAACCTGGCGCAAGGGAGATAATCAAACGCTTAAAATAATAACCAACAATAAAAACTTTTTTATGATTTATTATTATTTTTTAACCGACTTCAAAAAAAAGGATTTTTTAACCGACCTCTCAACTAGTCGGAATCTTTTTTTTTAATTTTTTTTATGTATGTTCACCGATTACTCGAAGACGCCTGAACCGATTTGGAAAATTCTTTTTTTGTTTAAAAGGGTTTACTTCACAGGTGGTCCCATATAAATTTTAACGAAATCGATTCAGCGGTTTTTGAGAAAATCAACAAAAACATATAGAGTTAATTTTAACGTATTCAGCGTGGTCAATTATTTATCCGCAATTGCTTATGTCAAGTCCTTACTTTTATCTCACCTGGTGGTAAATGTTGGTAATGGTGTCGATTCGATGTTTATCATTAAGGCGCTAAGTATAGCCAAATCGCAATATTCAATTCAAATTCTTGAAATAATGGTTAAAGCTATCACCATGGAAAAAATATATAACATACTTGAAACAATAAAAAACAATTGTATTGAACAGAATCATTAAAATCACAGAAACTTTGATGAAAAAAAAATCCTGTAAACCCTGTATTTTGCATTAATTGCAAATTCTCTCGGAAACACAATATTTGTTTATGTTGAAACCAACACACAAAAATCGGCCAATTTAATACCTTCAATTTGTATTGAACGGTTTTTTTTAACTTATTTGAAAGCCAAGAAAAGTAATAAAAACATCGAAATCTCGAGAATTTTGCGTTCGGCCTTGACGTAACCGCCGCGACGGTACCCACACTGATCTGAACTTAAAATGATTGGCGTTACGGTCGATATTAAATTATCATGCATCATCCTGCTCAGATTGAGTGTACTTCCCGCCTTAAACATATTCGACAGGACTAAACTTAATTTAAGCGTCCTGTCCTTATTTTTACTATAGAGAAAGACAAAGACAGAACACTTAAGTTTAATCCTGTCAAATAAGTTTAATCGCGAAAACCGAATCGACACCACTGTTTAGGTATATTGTCCTGCTATATGTGGTGCAACCGCCACCGCTAAACACTTTAAAAACAATGAAATTAGATTTTATTACCCTTTTGGTGTATGTTATGTAAATATTGTTTACTAGCTTCCGCCCGCGACTTGGTCTGCGTGGACAGAAGGAAAGAAAATTTTAAGGTGGTACCATGTAGTGATGAAGTGGAAATTTTGAGTTTTTAAGCATTCCTCCGGGAACCCTTGAGTTCTCCGGGATAAAAGTATCCTATGCGTTAGCCGAGTGCTTTATCTATCTACCTACCAAATTTCATCCAAATCTGTTCAGTAATTTTGGCTTGAAAGTGAAACAAACAAACATCCATACTTTCGCATTTTTTATTAGTGAGATGAGATGAGATTTATCAAAAACTGCACCTGAACCTGATAAAGTTTCTATAGGGGGTGGAATTGATTTAACAAATGAGTCAGTACTGATGATGCCACGACCCCTGATGATGCCACGACCCCTGACGAAGCTATGATGATGTTGACACTCACCACAGCAGGCTAATGACGCCGCCCACGCCGAGCTGCCGCTCCAGTATCTGCGAGATGGGCACTCCGCAGTAGCTCAGCTCCTGGCCTCGCTCGTCGCATATCGTGCTTATGAAGGCCGCGGGTTTGCGGATTAGGCCTAGTTTCTGGGGAGAGAAACAGTAATACAAATTTTATTTGGCTTACGCAAAAGACAGAATTTTAATTACGCAGGAAGTAAGGCTATTATAATTTCCAAAATACTACAAAGTTAAAATAAAATCTTCTTTTAGAATCTCTGTTATATGTTGTTTTCAAATCCCAAAAGGCATTTTTGAGTTGCGATAAAGAACCTTGATTAAATGTAAATTAAAAATCATAGTTATAAGGGGCGGCGAAAACAATTTGGCACAAGCCCTCGAACAGCTAAGGCCGGCCCAGTCTGATGAGGAGGAGGAACTCACCCTCGCCCAGTCGTAGTCCATGGGTACCTTGGGAGGGTCTACCTCTTCCTTCTCAATGATCTTGCCTTCAGCTACCAGTTTCTTGTAGACCTGTGAACGAGGAGTAGAATTTTACATATTTTTTGTGCTAGATAACAAAAGGCAATAAAAATATACAGGGTGTAACAGAAAGGTGTGATAATACTTCAAGGTTGGCTTTTACCCATCAAACTGAACAACTTTTGTTCTACAGCTTTGTTCAAATCGCAATTATTTTTTTTGGACTTTTCATACAAATCGATCAGCTGGCGAACCAAATTTGTATGAAAAGTCCGAAAATTTCTTTGCGATTTCAACAAAATTGTAGAACAAAAGTTGTTCAGTTTGATGGGTAAAAGCCCACCTTGAAGTATTATCACACCTTTCTGTTACACCCTGTATATTTTTTTGTTTATCCTTTGCCCCAGCAGTGGGGCGCTATGGATTGTTAACGAGATAACGAGTCCAGAGACAGTCTTGCATTCTTGACATCATCGCCAAGGGTGTCAATGGAATCCGGTGCCAAACATCAATGTTAACAGCACTGATGTGTTCCGGCATGGAGATAAGATAGCCAGTTCCCCATTGCGTTGAGGAATCTTGGTGAGCCCGCTTCCATCTTCGGCATCATCATCACTTACCACCAGGTGAGATGATGCCAAAGGCTTACCAATTGTGGACTACAGATGGTCATACGCGGCGGTAGCTATTTACCATCTGGTGGGCCGCCAGCCTTTTGCCACCTTCTTATTCTTCTCTAATTTAAGAGCTGGGCTCTTGTCGGTGCCGCTCACACCATTCACTCCTAAGTCCTGTTCAAGGCGTTCTCCTTGACTTCCTTGTACATCACATCAACCATCTTCTTAACTTGATCTTTAAAGCTTACCCTCGATCTTCCTGTTCCACGATTTCCTTCAATCTTTCTTTAACCGACTTCAAAAAAAGGAGGTTCTCAGTTTGACCTGCATGTATGTATGTTTGTCCGCGATTATCTCGCGTTTGGCTGAACCGATTTTGATACGGTTTTCAGAAAAGTATTTGTTACATTTAGAAGAAGGTTTTGTTTAGTATTTTGACCGACTTTAAAAAAGGAGGTTCTCAATTTGACCCGTATGTTACGCGATTAAAGTCGGTTCTTAACGCGTTCAGCGTTGTCGATTATTCCATTAAGCTTTTCGTCATGTCGATGTCATGAGATGGCCGGTTATCTTTCCTATTCTACCTATGACCTAACACAATAATAAAAAAAACAAGTCTAGAGACAGTCTTACCTTCCTCACAGCATCGCCCAGGGTATCAAAGGAGTCAGGTACAGTCGCCCCGAAGGCCTTCAGACCGGCGTTCTTGGCGACCGCCTTCTCTACCGCGGAGCCGGCGAGAGAACCCGCGTGACCGAATTGCACTTCCGATGTGAACATGTCTGTGGACAGAAGATAGTGTTAGGGACAATATTAATTGCAGCTATAGATTGAAAAGACTGTACATTGTTAAGGAAAGAAAATAGATTTTTGTTTTTTGGAAAAGAATGTGTAAAGCATTCACATAAATAAAAACTATTTTGAATTTGAGTTGGGACATAATAATCTCAGCTATAGATTGAAAAATCAGTACATTGTTAGGGACATAATAATTAATTTAATAATAATGCAGTGTTGAAAAATTACGATTGAAAATTTAAGGGGTTGAGAATCTGATTTTTCCAATATTTTTCCTGTAATCTATAGGATCCTTGTAAAATACCTGAAAAATGTACTTGACTACATAAATAATTAATTCGTTAACAACCCATATCGTCCCCACTGCAGGGGCACGGGTCTCTTCCCATATTTCGTGAAGGTTAGGCCATACTCCACACGCGGGGGCCAAGTCCGGATTGGAGGAGATTATTATTTTACTTATTTATTTTTTCTCTAACAATACAGGATGTTACAAAAGTGCGTTTGAAATTTTAAGGGGTTACCCTGAATCAAGTATAAAGGTCCTTCTAAAATACTTGAAAAAAAAAATTAAACACTGCTTCTACTAATGAAACTGAACAAGTTTCTCCAAGGAACATATACTCAATTTAAAAAAAAAAATTTGGTGTCCTCATACTAACTAACTCATCAACTGAACCGCCAATTTTCTATGGGAAGTCCAAAAATTTTTTTGGGACCTGAGTATAATAATAATATCTATAATAATATTAATATCCGGGACAAATCACACACGGTCATCTGGCCCCAAACTAGGATTCCCTGTATCTTGGGAACCAGAGACATACACATATAGATATAATACACCCAGACTCAGAGCAAACAATTCTGCTCATCACAGAAAAGTTTGCCCTGTGTGGGGATCGAACCCACGACTCTCGGATCAGAAGTCAGGATCGCTAACCACTTAGCCACCGAGTCAGTCAAGAGTATAGGTTCATTGGGGAAACTTGCTCAGTTTCATGAGTAGAAGCCGTGTTTAAATATTTTTTCAGGTATTTCAGAAGGACCTTTACACTTGATTCAGAGTAACCCCTTAAAATTTCAAACGCACTTTTGTAACACCCTGTATTGTTAGAGAAAAAATAAATAAGTAAAATAATAATCTCCTCCAATCCGGACTTGGCCCCCGCGTGTGGAGTATGGCCTAACCTTCACGAAATATGGGAAGAGACCCGTGCCCCTGCAGTGGGGACGATATGGGTTGTTAACGAATTAATTATTGATTTAATTTTTTATTTACTAACACTTTTTTGTACATAAAAATTATATATAAGTAGTGAACATAATTATGGGACTGTACAGGCAGGCGGTCTTATTGCTATAAGCAATCTATTCCAGACAACCTTGATGTAGACAAGTACACTATTATTTACTCAATTTTAAACATTTTAGAACGAAATTTCGATAAAAAGTAACTCGTAAAGCTGGCATTCGGCTATCGGATTGTGCCACACGATTGGAGAAGAAGAAGAACCTCAATTTTAAACGTTTTTAAAATGAAATGTCGATAAAAAGTAACTCATATGATTGGTCTTCGGCTACCGGATTATGCCACACGATTGGAGAAGAAGAAGAACCTCACCCGAGCAGGTGCCGATGCACCAGGCGACCACCGGCTTCTTGATCAGCCCCTCCTTCATGGCGCGACACACGTGGTATTCTTCCACTCCTCCCACTTCTCCTAAGAGGACTAGCATCTTCACGTGAGGGTCCGCTTCGAACCTGGAACGGAACGGCGGTGCTCACTACACGACAACTCAAATTAAACTTCATACAAATAAAAATATACCATAATATCACAATAAGGGCCTGTGCAGACGAGGGATTTTTGTCCCAAGAGTTAGAGATACAGTAAGTATACTTAGTATAGAATCTAGGTTCTACACCATAAAGAAGATGCGGACCTCAAGGCGGATATCACAATGCACCGGATTCCGGTCCGGTGTGCGGTGCTACGGTTTTTTCCTTGACAGCGTCAAGTAAAAAGTCGCAGCTCCGCACACCCGGAGCGGATTCCGGCGCAGTGCGACATCCGCCTTAAGGCGAGAACGTACTAGCTAGGCGAAACAGTACTGTATCGGAGTGACGCGACACGGCGTGACTAAATGTTCTTTCGATGAAATGGGGAAGAAAACGGACAAAGCTCGCCGATAGAGGCGCTGATATCGCTTGACTCATACTAACTGTCAAAACGTATAGAAAAAATTGTTTACGTGAACTAAACATAAGATTATAAAAAAAAATGCCGCGTGGTGTGGCGATTGGTTGCAATAATAATGGAAATCATTGACTTCCTAAAGATTCTCGGATAAAGAAGACGTGGGAAAAGTTACGTTTTCAATTATGTACTTTTCAACTTCGCCTTTAATTGAGGAAAGGTCCAAGTCAAATACATTTTCCATTTAAAAAATTTACAAAAAAAAAAACTAATTTATAACACCTCGATAATAAAAAACGCGGAACAAATTGAAAGTTGTTATGAGTCAAGCGTTCGTAGCGCCATTTGCAAATAGCTTTGCGTTTTCTTCCCCATGGTAAAAAAATGGCTGGGTAGATAATAATAATAATATCTGGGACAAATCACACACGGTCATATGGCCCCAAACTAGGATTCCCTGTATTTTGGGAACCAGAGACTGATATACATACACATATACTTTGAAATACATACACATATATAGATTTAATACACTCAGACTCAGAGCAAACAATTCTGCTCATCACAGAAAAGTTTGCCCTGTGTGGGGATCGAACCCACGACTCTCGGTTCAGAGGTCAGGATCGCTAACCACTTAGCCACCGAGTCAGTCAATATATAAATATAATAATAGATAGGTCTGGTAGATGGTCTCACCTGAGCAGATGGTCAATGAAAGTGGTCCCCGGGTACCGGTCGCCGCCGATGGCGACCCCCTCGCAAACACCGTCGGCGTTCTTCGACAGAATGTTGTTCAGTTCGTTGCTCATACCGCCGGAGCGGGACACGTAGGCCACGCTGCAATAAAAAGGAGAAGCTATTATTATTATTATTCTCTCTCTCCCTCTATGGGCATGGTTTGAGAAGAGACGAAAGTTATGTGACTAGGAGAGCGTTTGTTTGTTTGTTTGTAACCTATTTATTGTACTAAACATAAATATGAATGTTCAATAGATGGATTAGTGGGAAGAGGAAGGCCAAGGAAGAGATGGCTGGATTCTGTGAAGGATGATATGAGTATGAAAGGAGTGAGCACTGAGATGACAGCAAGAAGAGATGAATGGAAGAAGAAGACATGTTGCGCCTTCCCTCAATGAATGAAAGATGATCATTCTCTCTCTCTCTCTCGCACTCTCTCTTATCGTGTAGCACAATTTAACCGTGCTATCCACAAGTTATAGAGGGCATTTGATTTCTAGATAAGATGGTGGTATTTACCTGCCGGGCCGGTACAGCTTGCTGTCAATAATGTTGTCGATCATACCAATTGATGTTTGGCGGCAAGACTTAATTAAGCTGGTGGTGTTTACCTGCGGGCCGGTACAGCTTGCTGTCAATAATGTTGTCTATCATGCCAATTGATGTTTGGCGGCAAGACTTAATTAAGCTGGTGGTTATTACCTGCCGGGCCGGTACAGTTGGCTGTCAATAATGTTGTCGATCATGCCAATTGATGTTTGGCGGCAAGACTTAGACAAGATGGCGGTATTTACCTGCCCGGCCGGTACAGCTTGCTGTCAATAATGTTCTCGATCATACCAATTGATGTTTGGCGGCAAGACTTAATTAAGCTGGTGGTATTTACCTGCCGGGCCGGTACAGCTTGCTATCAATAATGTTGTCGATCATGCCGGCCGTGTTGCCGATCTTGAAACAGCCCGGCTTGATGCCCCCCACTGTGGCCGGACCAATTATATTTACCTGTGGGACAATTATTTATTTTTAGTTCAATTAAATTTAACTTAACAATTTGATGTGTGATCTATCATAATGTTTGCACATGTCTATCTAGCCATAGTAATAAAATAGTTACAATATTACAATAAAATAATCTCAGTAATAAAATCTCACAATAAACATCTAAAATCAAAAAACTAAGTAAATTAATTAATGACTTTCTTTAGATATTAAATTAAATATAAACAAACTTTTGATACTTTGTCTTTTTATATTTATTATTTTCATCCCTATTTTTATAGCCAGCTTCTCTAGAAATCCATGATCACTCACCCCTCTAGTGTCGGCCAGTTTGATGATTTTCCTGGTCATGTTCTCCGGGATACCTTCAGCGATGATCACAATCGTGTTGATTTGTGGGTGTTGCATCGCCTGTGCAAAACAATTATTTTATTTATTTATTCAGGGAACATACAGCAGTATAGTGTTACATATAAATTATTATACCTAGACCTAGAGTCGTAAAATATTATACAAAAATGCATAGACAAGTCCACAAGCCCAAAGGAAATTGTTTGATTGCAGAACTCAATAGACCGCCTACTTGTATAACTTTCTTTGCATTGGTATTGTTAAAATTTTCCTGTTTATGTTGTGTAATAAAGTGTGTTCATTCATTCATTCAATACCTAGCGTGGGCAGGGACCGAGGACCTGGTGAAGGTCGCGGAAGCCGCTAGATGCGGGCAGCGCAGGTGTGGAAATCCTTGGGGGAGGCCTTTGTCCAGCAGTGGACGTTTTATGTTGTCAATTTATAGATAATTATAGCGAAGTATATAACTGTCTCTGTGACTAAATAGTGCTCAAAGTGCTCATACGCTAACGTAACATACCTGCATAGTGCTGTCGTAAGCGGAGCGGAGCGAGGCGAAGTTAACGAGAACCGTCGCTTCTTGGTGTTTCCTCATCGCGACGTCCATGTCCGAGAATACTGTTAAACAAACAGATAATTATACTATCTTCTTCTTCTTCTTTTACAGTCAATGGCAAAGGGCTTTGAGTATTACATTTTGGTGTACCTTCTGTCCGCCGATTTTTTTAAAAAAGCGGACACCCATGAAAATAGCATATTTGTATTATTTCATGCTATTTTCATGGGTGTCAATACAAACAAAAATGGTATAGTTAGAAACTTCCTAAAGTGACACAGTTACGAGATGTACAGAGCGATAAAAACATGTCATGCAATATTTTAACTATGGCTTCAACTCATCAAACTGAACAACTTCCCCAAGAAAGTCATGGTCAAAAAGCAAAAAAAAAATTGGACTTCCCATACAAAGTTAATCAACCAGCTTACGGATTTGTATGAAGAGTCCAAAATTTTTTTTGCTTTTTGCGTACTATGAGTTTCTTAGGAAAGTTGATCAGTTTGTTGAGTAGAAGCCACAGTTAAAATGTAAAAAGTAAAGAGGTGTGGTAATACTTCAAGGTGGGTGGGTTCATCGTACTGAACAACTTTTGTTCTACTACTTTGTTGAAAAAGCAAAAAATTTTTTGGACTTTTCATACAAATCGTTCAGCTGGCGAGCCAAGTTTGTATGAAAAGTCCAATTTTTTTTTGCGATTTCAACAAAGTTGTAGAACAAAAGTCGTTCAGTACAATGAGTAGAATCCCCAGTTAACGGGTCCTACACCACTTTTGTTACACCCTGTATATTTCGAACCCTGATCTTAGTATTGCAGTAACACAAACCTGGTATAAACACTTCCTTGTTGCCAAAGTAGTACTTCTGTTTGTGGTCTGCGGTGAACGGGTACACTATAGCCACGACGGATGGCTCAGCGCGCCGGCAAATGTAGTCGAAGTCCAGCATGCCCTGCGCAATGAAAAGATAACAATAAAAATAACTACCTGTAAAAAAAACTGTTTGGACGGACATATAAGTAAGAAAGAAAGAAAGAAAAGAGAGAGAATACGAGAATCTATCTATCTATCTATCAGCCGAAAGACGTCCACTGCTGGACAAAGGCCTCCCCCAAGGATTTCCACACCGACCGGTCCTGTGCGGCTCGCATCCAGCGGCTTCCTGCAACCTTTACCAGGTCGTCGGTCCACCGAGTCGGGGGCCTGCCCACACTGCGCCTTCCGGTGCGCGGTCGCCATTCGAGAACTTTACTGCCCCAACGGCCATCTGTTCTACGAGCTATGTGTCCTGCCCATTGCCACTTAAGTCTAGCGATTCTGAGAGCTATGTCGGTAGCTTTAGTTCTCCTACGTATCTCCTCATTTCTGATTCGATCACGTAGGGAAACACCAAGCATAGCACGCTCCATCGCCCTTTGGGTGACTTTGAGCCTTCTTATAAGGCCCATAGTAAGCGACCATGTCTCGGATCCATATGTCATCACTGGCAACACACACTGGTCAAAGACTTTAGTCTTGAGGGACTGCGGTATTTTGGACGTAAAGATATTGCGAAGCTTCCCGAACGCTGCCCAGCCGAGTTGGATCCGTCAATCATGTCAAACGTCCGTGTTACACCCACTCCTCTGAAGGTTGGAGACTCTACACTCGAAGTTGTTGACGAATATGTATACCTGGGACAAACAGTCCAGTTAGGTAGGTCCAACTTCGAGAAAGAGATCAATCGTCGAATCCAACTCGAATACGAGAATATCTCAATAAAAATAACCGTAAATAAAAAGAAACAATTTGGACGGATTACCGTGGACATGAAGATCACAAAAGTGAACTGATTACAACACTGTCATTACCCGGATGGGTTTGTCTATTATTGGCTGTCGCTTACAGCTTCAGTCAGATACGTATCTTTTTATAAGTTTTATAGATAAGCTTTTTTTTAAATGAAGTTTAAGTACGATGGCCAAGTAAAATGTAAATGTCATTTCTGTTTAATTTTCAGAGGAGCGGTGCGACGATATGAAACATATTCGTTTTTCTTATTTTTTCCCCTTGTCCACCACATCTTGCAGTAAGTAGGTCAACTCTCTGACAGCTGACGATTTCACTGAATCAGGCGCGAAATCAACCAACCAATAGCGGTGAGATTTTAGGAAAGTGTAATGGATCCAAGCAATTTGATTGGTCCATAAATTTCTCGAGTAATTAAAAATGTGTCTACTGAGTACTGCGCAGGAACATCGGTAAGCCTTATAAAATGTGTATTACTGTAAAAAAAGGAACTTGTATGGCTCTATTTTGCATGCCCCATATAACAGCCTTGGTGCGATCTGAACAACGGCAGTTTAGGTCACAAGTCTCAACAGTCGTATAAAAAGTAAAACAACGCACCTGTATGACCCTATTCTGCATGCCCCATATAACAGCCTTGGTGCAATAATATATTTTTTTATATTGATTCAAGATAAAAAGTTGCAAATAAATACGCACCTGTATGGCCCTATTCTGCATGCCCCATATAATAGCTTTGGTGCGATCGCTGAACAGCGGCCGCGCGGTCGACACCTGCTGGCCCAGGTCGAGGCGGGTCGGGGATTGCGAGCAGACCAGGTTCAACAGCTTCGGCGTGAACTCTGGGATGTTCAGCGTCGGTTTTGGCTGTGGGCGAAGAGTTTAGATTACGTTAAGAGGATTAGCGTTAGTAATGGGGAAAGTGTATTAAATTCTGGTGACATTAAGGTCGATGACCTTAAGTGTCGCGAAGGTTATTAACCTTAAGTCAAGTAAAGTTCAAACTTAAGCATATGAATAATTTCTTAAATCTCAAGTATCTTAAAGGAAAACTGCCACAAGTGGCTAAAAGGTCATAGAACTTAAAATCTAGAGAAGCACATTCTTCTTTATTTTTCTTTATTAGACAGACTATAACCGGGGTGGTCCCATACAAACAGTCCCAACAATTTTCCAGCAACGTAAACAAAACAAAAAGCAGAAAAACTAAAATCGTTAATAAAAGTTAGTCCGTTTGTGGAGTATGGCCCAACCTTCTCGAGTTACGGGAAGAGCCCCCTGTCCCCGCATTGGGGACGAATATGGGTTATTAACGATATTTTTCTTCTTGTCGAGTCAATGGCAAACTCAGATAAACTCCTCAAAAAATCTAATCTAATCTACGATATTTAATTGAAACTAATTTTTGGCCGCGACTCCGCCCGCGTGGATGTCGCTTTTTGACTGTCATTAAGGTATCCTTCAGGAATCATACATTTTCCAGGAGCAAAAAGTAGCCCATGTGTTAATCCAGTATTTGATCTATCTACCTTCCAAATTTCATCCAAATCCTTTCAGTAGTTTCGACGTGAAAGCGGAACAAACAAACAAACAAACTAACATCCATACTTTCGCATTTATAATATTATAATAATAATATTATTAAGTAAGTAAGATGAATAGAACGATCGACTTACGCATGGCTGCGGCTTAGGTAGCTGCTTCGGCGCGTAATCCAGCTGATGGTCGCTCGGGATAGGCGCGTGGCCAAGCGCCAGCCCCACTATGGCAGTCATATTGCTCTCTGGACCAAATACGTAGAGCGGGATGCGCAGTCGGTGACCCACTTCGCGCATTTGTCTGTAAGGGAGGGAGGGTTTGTGTTAGTACCGGCGGTTGTCGCTAGATGGCATTGGTAATCATCTTTAGCCTCACAGTATATGGACATTATACAGTATGGACAGTTGGACACTCCCTGCCGCTCTCTGAAGGCTACCTCACCCCCCCCTGTGTGACCGATCTGTGACCATTTGTCAAGAGGCTGGCACATTATTAGTATTATAACCAAAGACAATTTTATTTTTTAAGGAAAGAGCTAAGTCTTCCAAGGCTATACAGCCTTGTCTGGTGTACACGGTCTTTATTTTATTTGTAAAAGTCTAGCTAATAATAATAAAGAACAATGAGGGCTAATTGAATCTTGAATCTCGATTCAACCCTAGTACATCACGCACACATTTACATGCGTACAAACATGAATGTCTTTGTAGTAAACCATGGCGCGAAATTTGTATGAAGTGTCCGGGGTGTGCTTTAGCCTTTACATCTGTTTTGCAACGGTTTCCTTTAGTACCGGCGGTTGTCGCTAGATGGCATTGGTATTCATCATCATTGGCCTTAACGTCAAACGATTCAATATGGTGCTTTAGGGGGGTTGGAGGCCACTTTTACGGTGACTAAATAAACCGATGCAAGAGCGATACTAATGATTTGACTTTACACAGTAAGGTTAAACGTCAGTGTTCCCTGGTTGAAAAAATCCAACAGGTGGCGTTAATTTGTCTATTAACCCGGTTTCTTGATTTAAAAATAGTGTAAATAACCCTAAACCATACTTATGTAAACGAGAAATCAGTTACAAGATCAATGTAGGCTAAAAAACCAAAATAATGTCAATTTAATAAGAACTTAGAACTATTTGATATTTTTTTTAGTTCAACTGAGCTCCTTTCATGACATAACGCGCTTACAATGACATAAGCCTTATTTTAAGGTCCCTCTCTCACCTGAGTCCCTCCTGGTAGTTCGGGCCTCCCCTCCTCACGAAGATGGTGACGTTGTACTGAATGAGCGCGTCCTTGTACGTCTCTATGGCGGTGATGATGCCGCGGAAGGTATCCGCCACGTTTGTGAAGTTAGCTATGCCGCCGCCTATGATCAGTACCTGTGGGATGACAATGTATGGTTAAACTTATGGGGGTTTTATAGAAATACAAATAAATCAAATACTATAAATCCGTGCTTCGTAAGGAACGTAAAGCGCTCCCCAGCTCGCAAAAGGTGTTAAAAAAGTGCGTTTGAAATTTTGAGGGGTTACTCAGAATAGTCAGAATCAAGTATAGAACCCAAGAAACATATTGAAAAAATCCGCTCTTCAAATTTTTTTCAGATTCTCATACTAAATAGAATTTGTATGAAAAATTTTGTCAATATTTTTCCTGGCTTCTATACTTGATTATGAGTAAAATTTCCCTTAAAATTTCAAACGCCCTTTTTTTAACATCCTATATGTCAGTCCTTTTGGTACCTGACAGGCTGATGTTAGATTATTTGAGTGTTTCTCATCCTTACCTTGCCATTAGGATGTTTCTCCCTACACATAAGACTGAAAATGGTCTTCGCGTAGTTCGCAGTCTGGCTCTCGGTGGGAGCGCCCGAGTATTCGCCGTAGTTGGCCAGCTCAGCTTGACACCTATTTTTACTCTATTATTTGCTTTTACCCAACACTTAAGCATCCCTTACCTTGCCATTAGGATGTTTCTCCCTACACATCAGACTGAAGATGGTCTTCGCGTAGTCCGCCGTCTGGCTCTCGGTGGGAGCGCCCGAGTATTCGCCGTAGTTGGCCAGCTCAGCTTGACACCTATTTTTACTCTATTATTTGCTTTTACCCAACACTTAAGCATCCCTTACCTTGCCATTAGGATGTTTCTCCCTACACATCAGACTGAAGATGGTCTTCGCGTAGTCCGCAGTCTGGCTCTCTGTGGGGGCGCCCGAGTATTCCCCGTAGTTGGCCAGCTCAGCAGCACCTCCCAATTCGCAGATGGTGTCAGTGTAAACTACGCTGGCGCCTCCGCCGGCCACCATCGTCCAGATGCGACCGGACTTGTTTAGGACTGTCAACTGTAAAACAAAAAAAAAAGTGTGTGACAAAAAGCTTATGACGTCATAAGCTTATGATAGAAATGAAAACTTTGGATTAAGAAAACATTTAATCTGTATCTGTGCCGCCTAGTTATACGTATAGGGTCATAACTACACTGGTGCAAAATAAAACATAACCAAAAGTTCAAAAACTGTGTGTTTACTGTTTATGATTTTAGTCTGATGGTTTTCTAGTGTTTTGCTTTTAGTGTTTAGCAGTTTTGTAGACTGAGTTATTTTTTCAAAAGTCTAGCAACAAATCTTGAGTCGATTTTTTTGTCCATGAGTATATAAACAAATGTAATATTTTCTTAACTTTGAAAATACTTATTTGTTTGTATACCAATCTTTTAACTTGTTAGTGTTTTTTTACCAATAAAATTTGACCTACCTTCAAGCTAGCCCCACTTTTCGCATCCAAATCGGCTATATGTGCCTCCTCGGGATAAGCGTCCCTTCCAAACGGCGGGGGGAAGGTCACATCACCCCAGTTCTTAGCGCAGATGAAGTCAGCCGTCTGATCCAGCTTAGCTGCCAGATCCAGGAGGTAGATACGCTCGTTGGTGATCACTATAGGGTTGATCTCCATGTACGTGAAGTACAGGTCTACGTATACTCGGTAGAGGGATAGGATGAAGGTTGTCAGTATTCTGGAAAGGAATATTTGCAATTTAGACACGGAAAGTACAAAACATGTTTTATTTAATCTTAGTCGGGTGCTACACGGTCGCCAACAACCCCTACCAAGGTGACATTTGTTGTTTCCAACCGTGTAGACAATGTGGTCACCGACCACGGTCCACACGGTTGGAAACAACGAATGTCACCGTGGTTGGGGTGCTTGTTGGCGACCGTGTAGCACCCGTTTTAAGTGTAACAAAGGTCACTGATCTCAAATACCTTAAAATGTCGTTGACCTCAATAGTCTAAAATACAACTGATATTGACATGTCTGTCTGACACAATTAACTAGAAACATATTGATCTTGAGTGTAATAATAGAATAATAAAGGTAACTAATCTCAAATACCTTAAAAGGTCACTGACCTTAAGTCCTAAATGCAATCAAGACAAACAATGAAGTAGAAACAAATTGATTTTGAGTGTAATAAAGGTCACTGATCTATCTCTAATGTCTTAAAAGTCACTGACCTTAGGTGCCCTATAGATAATCGTCCCTAAGTTTCTTAAGTATCTTGACCCCAAGGATATAATTTATTTAAAACTCTGCGTTGCTATTACAATACGAACAATCAAATCAAATACTCTTTATTGTCATACAAGAAACATACAAACATATAAGTATACATAACACAGTAAGAAAAGAAACAAATCGACAATCTGGGCGGTCTTATCGGCCAAAAGCGATTTTTTCCATACAACCCGTAGTCCGGAAAAAAAGGCAAGAAGCAGAGGCACAACGCGAGTAACATTGAGAAATGAAATAATAATTGAAAAATTAGCAATATCAGAGTGGGTTTGACTCTCGATCGATACTGGAGTTGGTTGTAGTATCTAAGTACCTCGCCTATATGCTCGGTGACCGTCGGCTGCCCTGTATGCGGTGTATATGGGGAAGAAAACTGACAAAGCTCGCCGATAGAGGCGCTGATATCGCTTGACTCATACTAACTGTCAAAACGTATAGAAAAAATTGTTTACGTGAACTAAACATAAGATTATTAAAAAAATGCCGCGTTGTGTGGCGATTGGTTGCAATAATAATGGAAATCATTAATTTCCTAAAGATTCTCGGATGAAGAAGACGTGGGAAAAGTTACGTTTTCAATTATGTACTTTTCAACTTCGCCTTTAATTGAGGGACAGTCCAAGTAGCATACATTTTCCATTTAACAATTTTACAGAAAAAAAACTAATTTATAACACGTCGATAAAAAAAAACGCGGAACTAAGTGAAAGTTGTTATGAGTCAAGCGTTCGTAGCGCCATCTGCAAATAGCTTTGCGTTTTCTTCCCCATTGGGAGTAATCTATGCTGAGGCCTATTTTCTAAGACGGACTTATGGTTTTTTTTACCTTTAATTGGTAAGCCCTTGGCATCATCTCAACTGATGGTAAGTGATGATGATGCCGAAGATGGAAGGGGTTTACCAACATTCCTCAACGCAATGGGGAACTGACTATCTCATCTTCATGCCGGAACACATCAAAGCTGTTGACATTCATGTTTGGCAGCAACACTAAGATAAGATAGTGGTAGGTAGCCAGGGAGCTCAGAAAATGCTCTACCACCAACCCAACAGAGTCGAACCGGGATTCGAACCTGCGACCTCCTGATGTGAAGCGAGTGGACTAGCCTCTAGGCAACGGAGGCGGTTAATGACGATAATAAGTGGAAGCTCACCTCTTGATCGAAGCTGATTTGATGTTCTTCAAGAGAGCGCGTTCAACGTCCTCCCCAGTGGGAAAAGTGTCCACCGGTACCTGGGGATAAATATAAAAATATGCATATTATACAGGATGTAACAGAAGTGTGTGACAATACTTCAAGGTTGGCTTTTACCCGTCAAACTGAACAACTTTTGTTTTACAACTTTGTTGAAATCGCAAAAATTTTTTTGGACTTTTCATACAAACTTGGTTCGCCAGCTGATCGATTTGTATGAAAAGTCCAAAAAAAAATTTGCGATTTCAACAAAGTTGTAAAACAAAAGTTGTTCAGTTTGACGGGTAAAAGCCAACCTTGAAGTATTGTCACACACTTCTGTTACACCCTGTATACAGAGAAATAAAAACATTCATCTATACACGGTATAAAAAGACCACTCCCAAAAACTTGTCTACCACTAGAGTTCCACTCATGAAACTGAACAATTTTCCCAAGCACAGTTACTAAATAAAAAAAAACTTTCAAAGGCAATCTCCAACCGCACTTTAAGTTCGTAATGCGCCATCTAGCGATGAGTTACAGTACTACTTGAAAAACGTTCTGACTGAAATGTCAAAGCTTAAAGAGATGCCAATCTGTCTCTGTCGCACTCAGTGTGGTAGCTATAAGTTTGACATTTAGTGTGCCATCTATTCTTTTGTCCCTCTCGCACTCAGCATGCCAGCTATAAGTTTAGCTTTTTCACACTTAGTGCCACTTGTGCCAGCCATACGTCTTGTCCCTCTCACACCCAGTGCTCTGTACCTCTCACACCCAGTGCTCTGTCCCTCTCCCTCTCCCTCCCACTCACCTCTAGCCGCACCGCGAGAGCGTCGACATCGCCCACGTCCACGCCCCCCTGGTGGTGGAACAGGATAATCTGTCTCTCTCGCTCTCAGTGTGCCAGCTATAAGGCTGGCCTTTTCACCCTTACTGCCACTTGTGCCAGCCATACATCTGTCCCTCTCACACCCAGTGCTCTGTCCCTCTCCGTCTCCTTCCCACTCACCTCTAGGCGCACCGCGAGAGCGTCGACATCGCCCACGTCCACGCCGCCCTGGTGGTGGAACAGGATCGTGTCGGAGCGCCGGCCGGACTGGATGCACAGGTACATCTCTTCGTTCTGGGAATGTTAAAGAACACACTGTAAAATACATCCATAAAACGAAGTATTTGAGTGGCTGATCTATCCCTCTCGTAATTACTGCGTAAGCCACAGACTCGCCTTGTCCCTCTCACACTTAGTGTGCCAGCTGTAAGTCTGGCCCGCTCGCACTTAGTGAACTATCTATACGTCTGTCCCTCTCGCACTTAGTGTGCCAGCTATACATCTGTCCCTCTCGCACCCTCCGCGTCCCCCACACGCCTGTCCCACTCTCGCACTTAGTATGTCAACTATAAGTCTGACACTCTCGCACTTAGTGTGCCAGCTATATGTGTCGCACTCACCGGCTCGTGCCTCACTATGAAATGACACATACTATAAATTGTCTCAGTTTGCCCCCAGCCCCCACCGCTTGCTCCTAGCCCATATGTAGGCTCTAATGTGCCAGCTATTGTATAAGTCTATCCCTCTCGCACCCACTGCGTCCCCCATACACTTATCCCTGTCGCACTCACCGGCTCATGCCTCACAAACGGCTCGACTATGAAATGCCTCAGCTTACCCACAGCCGCGCCGCCCCCACCGCTTGCTCCTTGCCCATATGATCCCCTCGCACTTAGTGTACCAGCTATACGTCTGTCTCTCTCGCAATTAGTGTGTTAGCTATAAACCTGTCCTTGTCGCACTCACCGGCTCATGCCTCACAAACGGCTCCACTATGAAATGCCTCAGCTTGCCCACAGCCGCTCCGACCGCTTGCTCCTTGCCCATATGCTCGGCGATCCATCTCCGCACGTCCGCTGCAGTTTTGTTCACGCCGACAAGACCGAGCTTGCCTCGACGCTTGATCAGTTGGTCTGGCTTTACTACTAGTTGCTGGAAAGAGATGGAAAACATTTTTTTAACGAGAAAGTTTTGTATACTCTATATGGGAAGTAAATTCCTTTTAACCGACTTTAAAAAAAGGAGGAGGTTCTCAATTCGTCGGAATCTTTTTTTTATGTATGTTCACCGATTACTCGAAGACGCCTGAACCGATTTGGAAAAAAGGGTATACTTCACAGCTGGTCCCATATAAATTTTATCGAAATCGATTCAGCGGTTTTTGAGAAAATCAACAACAACATAGTCAAATTGGAGTTGTTGCGATTGAAGTCGGTTGTTTTTAACGTATTCAGCGTGGTCAATTATTAAGTCTATGTTTAGGTCTTAGCCCTCAAAGTTCAGCATGGCACTGAAAACTTTTATGTCTGAGGTTACAGATGGTTATAGGCTACTTTTAATCTGTTAACAACCCATTACGTCCCCACTGCAGGGGCACGGGTCTCTTCCCATAACTCGGGAAGGTTAGGCCATACTCCATACACGGGGGCCAAGTCCGGATTGGTGGAGGTTGTGGGGCTAGTGGCCAACCCCAGTGTCAGAAGTTTTCAAGCCGCCTATAAGGCATCTGACATGGCTTAACGACTGCCATCTAGCGATAGCAGCCGGCACCAACGGCTTAACATGCCTTGCGAAGCACGAAAACGGTCGAGATAAATGCCACTAACAGTTAAACCCATCGAGGTTATGACCGTGTCTGTAGTCAATTAACCTGCGTGATCGACACGACCACGCAAGCCGCACTGAGTCACGACCGCTTCTTTCCATTTGGCATAACACAAAATCAAAAAGATACTTTGGAATTCTCATTTACCGCCTTTTAGCAGTCAAAAATCAACTTTAATTAAATTTTAGTAGGAACATTATACAGGGTCAAACAAATTAGGTGAACGATCCATAAACGGAAATGGCTACTCGTCTTACTGAAAATCTTTTCTTTATTTCCCTGCAATTGGTAAACCCTTGGAATTATCTCACCTGGTGGTAAGTGATGGTAACACCGAAAGATGGGAGCTAATTTACCAACGCATTGACGAACTGCCTGTCCCCATGCCGAAACACGTGAACATTGATGTTTGGCGGCAAGACTTAAGATAATTTACCAACCAAAAGTTTCACTAAACCTGTTTACCTTGTCAGCCTATAAAAAACCAATCTAGAGGTAGCAAATCAGGAACCTTACCTCTTTGGTGAGCCATGGATTCTTGCCGATCTCGTCCTCCCACACGGTGGACTGTTCGAAGGTGGCGAAACGGCATGGCACCAGCGCAGTGCCTGCCGCTATATGCCTGGAACACAATAGGGGTTTTCACCATTTTTTGAAAAGTATCTCAAATTGATCATTAGGTGGGAAAAAGTCAAAAATATATATTTTTTTTTTGTAACCTATAAGTACCCCAAAAATACATTTTAAATTACAATTCCCAATTAGCGCGCGAAAACGATAGCCGCCATGATGCTTAGGTCGTGACGTCATTTCAGGAGTAAACAAAACAGCTCTGTACTAAAATTTTGACACATATCGCGAACAAAATGTCATTGTTTACGACTATTGTGACGTCACCTGACAACCAGCATGGCGGCTGTCGTTTCAGATATTGGAATAACAGATTAAAAAACTTGATTTTTGTAAACCAAAAATAAAATGCTTTTTCTCATTTTATTGTATAGAAATCATATTAAATCGATTACTTATTACAAATACCACAGTAAATAAGCAGTTTTAGATTTTTTCTTGTATAGAGTAAAATACCCTATTGAAGCATGTCAAGAAAAAGAGCAAAATACATATTTCATTTGGACGTAGTTTAGCAGAAAGGACACAGTCCATTAACCTTGTTTAGTGGATTAAGTACTTTAAGGTTTGTGGATAGAGTCCATTTTGCTAAACTACGTGTTTTTGGATTGAGTCCTTTCTGCTAAACTACGTCCAATTCATTTATTCGAAGACCAACATTTACAGACAAGCCAAGGTGGTATGACCAAGCCTAGCCTAAGCAGCCCTGGATACTTACACACACATTAACACGTATACAGACATGCAGAAGTGTCAAATTTCTATGACTGTATGAAACAATAACGCGATATTTGTATGAAGTGTCCGGGCTGTGGGTAAACCTTTATTGACTTTGATGTTTGTTTGCATTTCATAGATTTTGGAATGCAAGTGTTGTTAGATTCGTCTCGATGCTCAAATAGACATTGAGATACATCTCCGCAATCGGCCTTTTTCTTGTTATTAAATTGGTTAGTTGTAATTTGATATATGACCAGGTGAAGGTCGCGGGAAGCCACAGGATGTGGATATCACAAGGCTATCATTGTGGAAATTCTTGGGGGTGGCTTTTGTTCAGTGTACATTTTTCGGATGATTCTTTTGAATTTTAGCCATGCTCTCACAAGGGAAAGGTGTAGTCTCGACCGCTTCAAGTTTTTGGTAGGTAATCAGGTAAGCATCAGCACGGGTAGCACGAGGCGTAGACAAAGACGTTTGTCGCGCCAAACGCGAGAAAACAGCTCAGCTGTCTCTTTCATTAGCTTAGCGTTAGAACAGAACAAATGCTGTAAGAAATTTCGGCAAGCTACTAGGGCAGGAAAATGTAGCGTGGGACGAAGGTGGAGCGATGATTTGCGCAAGGTTGCTGGTAACAGCTGGATGCGCGTGGCCGAAGATAGGTATAAGTGGCGTGCCTTGGGGGAGGCCTTGTCCAACAGTGGACGAATGCAGGCTGATGATGGTGATGATGATGAGAAAAGGATTTACCTGTTTATTAGGTCCTTGCCGGTCGCCTCGTAAATAGCTTTGGACGACATGGTGGCTGGTGCGCGGTGGCTTTTAGATCAGTTGGCTGTAATTACTGCTGACCTCGCGTCATAGGGCTGCTGTTGTGTGTTTCTGGAACAAAAAAAACAAGAACAAGTCAGTAAGTAAGTAAATAATGTATGGTGAGTACAAGTTCCGAGTTGTAGGAACTTTGTACTAGGTAGACAAAACATATGTATAAGAATGGGTAGCTCATCTCATATCTGATCGATTCTGTGTTTTTACAATATTTTATTATAAACCAAATTTTTAAGTGGAACAGTGATTTATTTAAGTACTTATATGTATAATTTATGCGAAAAAATTAATACAATACAATGTTTACGTAGAGTAAACCGAAACGTATTGACTGACGGATTCCTATGACGTCTGTCTTTTGTGAGATTTCACTTAGAATATAAAAAACACAAGGTAAATATTTGGTTGTATAATATATTTCGAAATAGATAAGTATATCGAACAAACTACTTATTTTCTGATTGTACTATAAGGTTCCTTAGAGAAAAACAGTGATACTTTTAACTATTTTGGTTTATTTCCAATTAAACTTATTAAAAGATTTAGATAGATGTTTACATCATGACGAACCCTTTTTTTTTTTTGTTTGGTTCTTTCCTGCTTTTGCAAGGAAAAGGCAAAGGCTTCTCTGGCCATACAGCCTATTCTTACGTAGTTTGCTCTTCTCTAAATATTTTTCTTCTAAAAATAAAGTATTCTGGGTCAAAAAAGTGTATAAAAATTGTCTGTCGTCTTTTTCTATTCTTCAACAAAATGATAGCATTTTTGATGAAGATTACATGGACTTCTTGAGAGCACTCGAAACACAGTCTACACACTTTTATTTCATTATCCTACATATTAGACACTTAAATGGCACTTTATTGAATAATACACCATCAATATTATGCATTAAAAACCACGATATCTATTTTTTTGGATAATAAAAGAAAACTGACAAACTATTGCTACGAGTTCCCGCCAAAAAGTCCGACGAACCCTTAGAGAATTTTCGGTTCAAAACCATCAAAATCCGACAGCGAAAAAACAAAATTTAAAATGAAAAAGACGCTATATCTTGTTTGAGAACTCCCAAATAAATAAGTAAAAAGCAATTTAAGAATAAACTCCTTGCTCGAAACAGGAATGTATATTACATCTTCTTTTTAACCGCACAGGTCGAGCAACATTGGCTGGTCAGAATGCTCAACTCCGCTGTGATTGGTCGAGCCACTGTGGCGTGGTATCGCGCGATTTTCCCGCTCTCTGTACGATCGCGGGTTCGCAGCGTCGTAACAACGTGAAATAAAAGTAAAAGTTTATTTTAGAAGGAAGTAATGTCAGCTAGTTTTACAGTTGGTTATATTCATAATGGTTAATCTCCCGAAACTTCTTTGGCGGTCATTTTAGTTAGTATTAAAACTGAACTACTTAGGTTGACTTAGGTATATCCACGCGGCCTGCGCACTGCGCATCCTCAACAATAGTCGTAATCATAATTGACCACGCTGAATACGTTAAAAACAACCGACTTCAATCGCAACAACATTTTGCTATGTTTTTGTTGATTTTCTCAAAAACAGCTGAATCGATTTCGATAAAATTTATATGGGACCACCTGTGAAGTATAAACCCTTTTAAACAAAAAAGAATTTTCCAAATCGGTTCAGGCGTCTTCGAGTAATCGGTGAACATACATAAAAAAAAGATTCCGACGAATTGAGAACCTCCTCCTTTTTTTGAAGTCGGTTAAAAACAATATCCACACGGGCGGATAATATCCTACAAAAACATAAATGTCAAAGGAAGACAAGTTCGGATAACCGCTTCGAGCTAATAAAAGAAGTGAAACCTGACTGGATACCAAGTTCTTTCACAGTTTCTTAAATCATGCGTAAATCGTATAAAACCTCCTACACAGTATTCCTCAGTTGCTTCAAAAGAGAATTTATTATGTTCTTAGCTATTCAATAGTGCGAGTTGGAAGAGAAGCGAAGCAAATCCTTATTCAAATCAAGTCCACAAGAATACGAGCGACACGACATCTCCAAGATCACGGCTAAGCAGGCGGGGTCGTTGGCCACCACGACAAGACACGAAGCGATATCTGGGTCGCCACACGAGGTCAGCTCGCGATCAATGTGGCGACCTCGTGCCCTAGTGGCGACCCTTCAGTTCTGACATACTTCTAAGAGACATTTTTGTATTGTAAAAGCTGTCAAAGCTGACGGTACACCTGATGGAGTGGCTTCTATCTACACCAAGGGTTATCAACGCTTTGCCGACTCTCATACTGGCAGTCATACTTTGAAAATTTCAAATGTTTCAATCAGTACTCGACTTCCAACACCGACCACCACATTTCATCACCTTCACCAAAAACCGTCAGGAATATTTTAAGAAACGTATTGATGTCATTGGCAGAAAACAAAGAACACAATACTTAAACTAACTTCATAAGCCTTCATGTAGAACCATTGTAGAACTGACATCTACAAGAGGAATGTCTACAACATGTGCATTGTATTGTTCAAAAATGTTCTTGATGAAATCAAGATTCTTAGTGGTAGAGATTTCAAAACAAAACTGCCCAAATGGCTCTTGGAATTACTATTTTTACTCTGTTACGGAATATTTGAATTATAAAACTTCAATACTATGATAAATGAATAATATTTTGCATGCTTAGTATAGGTTGAATATAGGGGACATATGTATTGTAAGTTTTAAAGACCACTGGAATGTAATATCCATATTCTGCACATAAATTTTATCTTATTACTAGCGACCCGCCCCGGCTTCGCACGGGTGCAATGTATTATATACATATAAACTTTCCTCTTGAATCACCCTATCTAGAAGTCGTTCCAAAACCAAGGTAGGGTGAGGTAGAATTTAACTCGGAGAAATGAAAGAGACGTAGCTATTTTGAGAAAGAGAAAAAAATATGATTTTGGAACGCTTGCGAGTGATTCCAGAGTGACAGGGTAACAAACGTCATCGAAAATAATTCAGAAAGGTTTCTAGCTTTTTTGGGTAGTGTTATGTCTTATTTATGACTTTAACACCTTAGCAGATACAAGCAATCGTATTTCAAAACAATTCCGAAGATAAAATGTTTGTTTGTCTTAGTCTGTTTGACATTGACTACGAACTTCCCGCCGAATAAACTGTCAGGCGAATTTTAACGGTAATCAAACAGCGTTAAAAATCGCACTTGTCAGAGTGAAAATCGCATTCACGAAGGCGTTCCGAAATCCCGACGGAGAACTGTCAGGCGATCATTCGGTTACCCTCGGTTTCACTCGGCTCGGTTTTGGAACGATTTAGGGTAAAATTCGCATCACCCGAGTGAAATCTTTGGTATTGGAACGCAACCCTATTAAATAAAACCGCATCAAAATCCATTGCGTAGTTTTAAAGATCTAAGCATACATAGGGACAGACAGCGGGAAGCGACTTTGTTTTATACTATAAAGCAGTGTTTTTCAACCTGGGGGTCGCGACCCCCCGGGGACATTAATATAATAACTAAATCATTTTCTAATTGAAGAAAATTATGCGCCAATATAAACGTAGTCTTTCACTATCACTAACATTTTGCATGTTTATGGCTCTAGGGGGGTCGCAAGAATATTTAAACTTATACAGGAGTCGGGTATTAAAAAAGGTTGAAAAACACTGCTATAAATAAAGTGATGTAAAGCATACTTCGAAAACTTTCAGCCTTACTGTAAGCCTCTGAAGGAAGCTCATTCCAGAGCCTAAAGAGAGAGAAGATATACATTTTAAACCGGACGCTTCGATACCTCTTCAGCCATTTTTTAAAAATTAAATAAGGCTGAATTCTACATACCAAATATTTACTTTGAACGTCTGTTTAAAGCAAATAAATTTTATTTAAATTTGAATGATCTGATATGTAAATGAGAGGCGAAAATTGGCTGAAACAGGCAATCATATTCAACTGCGCAAACTCCAGACATTCGAACAATGGATTTGAAAGAACACGCTTGTGGATGATAAAAAAAAACACACTCGCTCAATCACTTGTGTAAAATAAAAATACAAAGTGTTAAGTTTCTATACAACTAGCGCTTTTTTCGTACAACCAACTGAACATTCCCCCAACATTATCAATTAGCCAAAAAATAAAAATTTTGCCTTCTCGAGGGTGTTTCGGACCAATATTTACAGTTTAAAGCGGTATCTTTTTAAACAAAATTGGTAAGCCCCAGTCATTATCTTACTTGATGGTAAGTGATCACGATGTCGAAAGATGGAATCGAGTTACCAAGATTCCCCAACGCTATGGGGAATTGGCCATGTCCATGTCGGAACACATCAATGCTTTTAACTTTGACATTTGGCGACAAGACTTACGGGCTATCTCGACTGTACACAATGGCGACTATACACAAACGCACACACTAACTCACACACATACATACACAGACACTCACATAAACGCTCTCAAAAACACACACACACACACACACACACACTGACACACATGTTTTTTACCTCTTTATATGTTTTTTATATTTCCTGTGTTAAGAAATTTGTATAATAATATGTCTTTAGTAACTAACTGTACTTTTATACAATTGTAACTAAAATTGTTATAGTTTGAACCCACTCTCATCCGGAGCTGGGCGCAAACAGCTGCGACACAGTTTATACTACTGTAGCTGTTTACGTAATATCAATTATGTTCACATTTTTGTTGGTTCATAAATAAATCTTTAAATCTTATCTCCATGCTGGAATATATCAATGCTATTAACATGAATTTTTGGCGGCAAGACTTAGCTAGGTGGTATCTAGCCAGCACACCTTATTGTCAGCTATTTATCCCTACAGAGAAACATTAATATTCATTTCCCCTTCGAAGCCTTTCAATTATCATAAAGTAATTTAGACTAGAACAGTACGTAACCTTTTTACGGCAAGGTGTCAAATTACCATAATCAAAATGTTTTATTTTATTTAAATAGACGCTGTACACATTATTTTAAATTAAACCGACATATTTTTCTGCCTAGTACCAAGTTCCTACCACTCGGACGTCGCACACTCAACGTTTCGAGAACTTTTCTTAAGGCACGACGTACTCAATCTGAGCAAATATAATATCGACCGTAACGCCTCTCATTTTAAGTTCCACATCAGTGTGGGTACTATCGCGGCGGTTACCTACGTCAAGGCCGAACGCAAAATTCTCGAGATTTCGATGTTTTTATTACTTTTCTTGGCTTTCAAATAAGTTAAAAAAAATCCGTTCAAGGTAAATTGAAGGTATTAATATGGCTGATTTTCGTGTGTTGGTTTCAACATAAACAAATATTGTGTTTCCGAGAGAATTTGCAATTAATGCAAAATACAGGGTTTACAGGTTTTTTTAGTCATCAAAGTTTTTGTAATTTTTATGATTCTGTTCAAGGCAATTTGTTTTTTTATTGTTTCAAGTATGTTATATATATTTTTTCCATGGTGATAGCTTTAACCATTATTTCAAGAATTTGAATTGAATATTGCGATTTGGCGATACTTAACGCCTTAATACACCAGCGCAGTTTCGTTTCGGTCCTTCGAGCCGGATTACCGTCAGTTATTTTGTTACAGAACGCGAAGACACAGATACGCCACTTACAACACACATTGTAGAAGCGACCTCTGACTTCTGTTTGACGTCGACGAAGCGATTTAATTATACTGCATAGGTAAATGTGAGTAGATTTTAAGGTCCACCACGTGTTCAGTTTAATAGCTGGAATCTGTGCTAGTGTTACGTAGCCACAAGAATCCAACTTTAAAAAAATATAAATAAATGCAGAAAAAGTTATAAGAAAACATCCACTTTTTATAGATCGATATTTCGCACGATAATGTTATTTTTCTCCGTTACGTTTTTGAACGAACGACTGTATGAAGGTAAGATACCTTTGCTTTGCCGACTAGGTGACAACTTATTGTTTTTTTATAATTATAAATCTACCTTAGGTTTAGGTTTTATATCTCTTGTTTCCTATACAGCCTTAAATATTGATGGAGGGAAAACATCTACGGAATTAAGTATTAAATTATGCAAAAAAACCCTGGTTCTAAAGGCAGGCAATGGCATATGACATAGGGCCTAGCTAGACACTAAGATATGGTTATAATGGTATGAACTTATAATAAAAGATCCAACTGGATGGACACCACTGTCCCGCTCTACATTATCTAATCTGTGGCTCTGCACCTGTCACCGAGCCTGCTGTGTTCCGGCGGGTGGCGCGAGATCTCTAGTTACTGGCATAAAATTTCCCCCTAGGATGGCAGTTGGCACTAATAACCACTCTTGAAGTAAGACATGTCCATTTAAAACAAAATAACTTCATAGCGTCTCTAGGAAATGTAGTCTATTTTTTATCTGTATTTGTCAAGCCCTTTGCCAATGCAAATCGATATTAGCATCCCTTTGCATCCCTATATTCCCGTTACGTCACATCATTTTCAGTCACATTGTTACACAACGGCAAAAAAATTCCTTACACGTGTGACTCAACGTTTTTTTTTCCGTTGAGTATCAGTGTTACTCAACGGGCCGAAAATTCCCGTCGCTTTACAGTGTTAATTTAGCAGTCTTACCGAATAGTCCTAGTACCAGTTGAATTAGACAGACTTACTACAAGAATGGTGGGGAGACCAAAAAGAGATGATTCATCATAACTATAGCTGGGAGAGACTGGATGGCCACTGGCCGAGATAAGAGTTTTTTATTTTTTTATTTTAATTAGAACTTAATACTAACAAAACTAGCAAAACTTATTCATTTGAAATGTAATAGTCATTTTTTGTAAGTATGGAAATAAAAAAGCTACAAAACAAGTAGGAATTTTCGTCGATTTTTTCATCGTGACGATGATAACGAAAATGGAACCGGCTTACCACGAATGCCCAGAATGGGGAACTGGCAATATTTCTCATTACACATACCATAACTCGTTGCCGTGTGTAAATTGTGAATTAATACGTCACCTCTATTACACGTATACATAGGTATGTTTTTCAATCAGTGTGAATCTTGAGACATCGCCTCGTGTGTGACATAAACTGATATAATAGAATTTTATCAAGGGTCGTGACCGACAATCGTTCTTCAATGGACTAACTGCCTATCTACTTATTGTTGTCATTCACGTTTTCTGCATAACTCACACACCACGGCTTCACAAAAATATACTTTTTATTACTTAACCTTAAAAAAGTACTATTTTTGGAACTTCTTGCAATAATTATAGCTCTGAAATGATGCCGTTAAATATTATTATAATAATAGTGTGATGTATGATTTAGAAATGTATTTTTTTTTATTGCATACTATAGTTTGGACTCCCGATATAAAGTTGGTTAAACAGCTGATCGGTTTGTAGTTCAAGTTCAATAGTACATTATGGTACTAGTGTGTAACATTGGTGATTATCGTCGAGGCGCCATTGAGACCCGAGCCGTAGGCGAGGGTCTTAAGAGAGCCAAGGACGGTAATCATCAATACACACGAGTATCATACGACGTTTTTCAACACACTTGTGAATAAAATAACAATAAAAACTCATTTTATTTCAACAGTGAAAACGAGTTGTGAAAAATGTTTCGCTATGGCGGGAAAAATTAATCAGTTTTCCTATGCGCGCGCATTGCGATCGGCCACAGACTAAAGGGATGAGGTTTTTTTTTTATTTTCGGCGCATAGGATTTGCGCCTATTCTGCCACGTACAAAATGGGGAATTTAAAGTTTTCTTTTATTACAGAGAAAACAAAAGTTATATTTGAGTGAAAGTTTTATTAATTAAACACGTACGAGTTAAAATTATCTATTTAAATAAGAAGTTGCATGAAATGAGCAAGCAATAGGAACATTAATTTATTTGTTCTATTGAACACGATCTTTTTTTTTGAATAAAAACTTTTTTAAGAACAAAGCAACTCAACCAATAAAAATTAAAAAAAATCTATAACTCACTAGTGAGTTATAGCAATGAAAAGGTCACAGTTTGATTATGGGTGTCATTCTGTGCCTAATTGCGGTGACCATAGAGCCACTTTATGAGCAAGTGTGTTGAAAAGTTTATTTATTGCATAACCACAGGTATTACAAAAAAGGTCTTAAAATATATATATTTGAGAAGTCCTCCATGGCTTACCTTAAAGGTGTACAATTTTACAAAATTATTGAAACCTAATAAAAACATTTACAAATTCATTAAATTCAAAATAAAATAAAGTCAAAATAAATTCATTAAAGTCAAATAAATAAATTCATTTGCAATTTACAAAATAAAATCAATTACATGCTTAAAAATATTAGTCATAGTTTTTTTTTCTGTACAGGTCCTTCTAAATATGTAGCTGAAAAAATGCACATTTCATAAAGATCAGATTTTTTATTTTTTTTATGGCAGAGGTGGCAAACGAGCAGACGGATCACCTGATGGTAAGCGATTACCGCCGCCCATAGACACCCGCAACACCAGAGGAGTCATAAGTGCGTTGCCGGCCTTTGATTTGGGAGTACGCTCTTTTCTTGAAGGTTTGAATGTCGTATCGGTCCGGAAATACCGCAGGCGACAATTCATTCCACAGTTTGGTTGTGCGAGGCAGAAAGTTTCTAGTGAAACGCACAGTTGTGGACTGCCAACCATCTATGTGATGGGGATGAATATGTTGTCGCGTAGAACGATGGCGGAAAGAGGCGGCAGGGATCAATCCGAACAATTCCTCGGAGCACTCCCCATTGATTTAAAACAAAAATAACTGACCTTTTTGAAAGGTGCATTGCATTAATCTGCGTGCATTGCATTAATCTGCAATCTGCATACACATTCCCACCCGTTTTGAAGATCTTGTGAGGCATGAGTAAGGTTTTTTCAAAGACAGTATGGGATTGACTACATGGGGATTATTTGGTATAATGTGAAGGCACGACATTGTCACGCGACAAAGTCGCTCTTGGCCTCTTTGTGGTACAATAGCGAATGCCCTAGCTTCGTTCAACAGGCGACCCATGATCATTCTACAATACTTATCATTTACTAGCTTCCGCCCGCGACTTCATCTGCGTGAACTTCTGAATTGGGTCCAGATAGAAAGAAAATGTTAAGATGCCGCCATCTAGTGACGAAGAGGGAATTTCGAGTTTTTAAGCATTCCTCCGAGAACCCTTAAGTTTTTCGAGACAAAAAAGTATCCTATGTGTTAGCTGAGTGCCTTATCTATCTACCTACCCATGCAAATCCGTTCAGTAGTTTCAGCTAGAAAGTGAAACAAACAAATAAACAAACAACCATATTTTCGCATTTATAATATTAGTGAGATGAGATATTGGTAAACTAGCGACTGGTGAGAAATACCACAAGAACGAGACCAGCGGAGACTCCTGATAATTAAGGAGGCCAAGCAAGACACACTGGTTCGCGGTCGCTGAGCCAGCGGAGTAAGTAAGTATATTAGTTACTCATTTGCCTTCGCAATATAGTGGTGAGTTCTCAGGGTAAACCCCAGAAGGTCGCCTATTCGAACTTTTATTTTCAACTTTTTTTTAAATAGTCAAAATTGGTAAGCCCTACACGTGAGCAAGGGTGATGATAAGTGCAACACCAGGCAACCGCCGCCTATACCTTGTGGGTAGGACGGTTTAATTGTGCCACACGATAAGATAGAGAGAGAGAGGTAAGCCATTTGGTTAGATTATTTTTAAACTGTTCTATAGAGTATCAATTAGTTCCTAACTTCTCTTTAAATATTTTTACGTTTTTCGAATTCGCTTTTGCATTCTTGAACCTTGTTAAGCACTTTGTGCCGCTAGATGGCGCTGCAACTGTTACATTTAAGTACCTTTATAAGGAATTCACATTGCATAATGAACCACAATTAAAATAACTAAGTCATTAGCTAACTAGGTGGGGTACGTTTCAGCATTTCTTGATTAAGAAAACTAAGTAATTAATTAAACTTTGCTTCTGAAACTACGAGGATTAATTGCCTATTTAATAAACCTCGATACTTACTAATATACTGTAATCTAATTAATTACTTCGTTGATATACAGGGTGTAACAAAATTGGTGTAGGACCCGTTAACTGAGGATTCTACTCATCGTACTAAACAACTTTTGTTCTACAACTTTGCTCAAATAGCAAAAAAAATTGGACTCTCCATACAAAAAATTGCAAAAAATGACAAAACAAGATGATCAATTTGTATTGAGAGTCCAAAAATTTTTTTGCGATTTGAGCAAAGTCGTAGAACAAAAGTTGTTCAGTACGATGAGTAGAATCTCCAGTTAACGGGTCCTACACCAATTTTGTTACACCCTGTAAAGAATGTTGTTTTGGTCAACAACCTACGCGACAATATATTCATCCCCATCACATAGATGGTTGGCAGTCCACAACTGTGCGTTTCACTAGAAACTTTCTGCCTCGCACAACCAAACTGTCGAATGAATTGTCGCCTGCGGTATTTCCGGACCGATACGACATTCAAACCTTCAAGAAAAGAGCGTACTCCCATATCAAAGGCCGGCAACGCACTTATGACTCCTCTGGTGTTGCGGGTGTCTATTGGGCGGCGGTAATCGCTTACCATCAGGTGATCCGTCTGCTCGTTTGCCAGCTCTGCCATAAAAAAAAAACCTCTGCTCAACAGGTGGTAATCATGATAGGTGCTAATGTCAAGTAATATTTTAAAAAAAAAACCTCAACATGTCTTCCTTTTGTCATTTCATCCCATACAAATCCGTCAGCCTGACTTTCGTTTGTGAACGTTTTTTTTTTATGTGACAGGTGGCAAACGAGCAGACGCATCACCAGGGCCCTGTACTATAAAGATGACAGGTGACAGGTGACAGGCGACAGGTGACAATCTACAATTTTACAATTTCCTGTTCTATAAAAATTACAGGTGACAAAATTGTCATGGTGGAAAATTTACATATTTGTCGAAATGTCATGACAATTTTAAATATTTCTGTTCTATAAACATTTTCAAGTGACAGGTGACAGGTGACAATTTGTCAGGAAAAACTTGTAGAATTTGCTTTATAAGACAGGAAATTGTAGTGACAAGTTTACATATTTGTAGATATGTCAGAACAATTTGACATAGGGTATAGGGCAATGTCGAGAATCGAAACACAAAATAAAACGGCGCTTTGAACGAGTTTGATTGAGTGACCGCGAATTAGAAATCAATTATGGTTCTTATATCTAGTTCAGAGAGTAGCAGTTATAATGAATACGTGGAACTTAATTCACGGGAGCGTCGTCTTAGGGTGTTTCGTGAAAGAGTTAACTTCTCTGTATCTCTTCAATATTTCCAATCTTTGTTGAAAATGCCTAAGACTCTTAATGTTTCTGCCACTTCCTTCCATTTTTTAATTTTATCGTCATGCGTTAATGTGTCACTAAAACGACCGAATAATATATTTTTGTTTTCATTACTTAAAGAAAGGATGGTTAATTTATTATTTTGCTCCATCGTAGCGAAAATGTAAGACCCAGCAACTTAAAAAGAACCTAAAGAACTTAAAGAGTACCTAGTTATCATGATTTTACACCTACCAGCATTAATACTCATTTAAAAAAAAATTACAATATTGTCAGTTACCATGACAAATTTGTCATAGTTACGGACATACTTATAACCTACAATTGTCATCGAAATCCGACAGGCGATTTTTTACAATTTGTAAAGTTTTATAAGACAGAGTTGACAGGTGACAATGCGACTGCTGTTTACCAGTCACATTTTTACAAGTTTGTCACGTTTATAATACAGGACTTGTAGTGACAACTCGACAAATTTGTCAAAATCCGACAAATTTGTCGAATTGTAATCTTTATAGTACAGGGCCCTGATGGTAAGCGATTACCGCCGCCCATAGACACCCGCAACACCGGAGGAGTATAAAAAGTAGCACCAAAGTATTTTTATCCTGTTAACCCATATCGTCCCCTAGCTGAGGTACGGGAGTCTTCTTAATAATAATAAAAAATGACTCCCCATACTAAGTTGACCGATAGAAAAATTACATTGTTGGAAAAGCCATAAGTTTCTTTGTAAATTAATTTATGGGTTCCTTGGGTAAAGGTGTTGGATTTCATGAGAAGTCAGAGTTTAAATAAATTAATTTCAGCTGATTTTGATAGACTTTGAATATATTTTACTAAATAAAAGTTTATTCACTATCATGTCATCTTGAGGAAACCTGTTAATAGACTTTGAATATATTGTATTTTACTAAATAAAAGTTTATTCACTATCATGTCATCTTGAGGACACCTGCACATCTGATTTTTAGATGTATACATATCGCCGTTATACTGCGAAAACCTGTTATTTCGATTTTTTACTATAAAGGACTTAACTATACATAATCTCATTGTTTATTGTCTTCTTTCGTCTGCAAAAACCAAAATTATATACTTTCCGAGGTAATACCTTGGAAACTATGTAGTTTTGCGTAAAACAGGTTTTCGCAGACGAAAGAAGATAAAAAATAATGAGATTATGTATAGTTAAGTTCTTTACAGTAAAAAATCTAGATAATTGGTTTTCGCAGTATAACGGCGATATAATGGTCGCGTTGCACACGTCCGTAGGTGTAAATCTAATCGTGTAGGGCATTACACGTGACCGCCGCCGCGGGTGATGCTAAGTGCAACACCAGGTAACCGCCGCCTATACCTTGTGGATAGAACGGTTAAATTGAGCTACACGATAAGAGAGAAAGAGACGTCAAAAACTAACAAGCAAAAATAAGTAAAAAACAAACTTTTCCCCCTCATGCCCAAACTAAAAAAGAAAGAACTTGAATAGCCATCAAATAAATAAATACGTTTAATATTGTGTTAGTTACAATTGCGTATGCAAATCAAGAAACGGTAATTATGCAGGAATTTGCTTGACATTTTTTCCGTCAATCAATTCATTCGTAAATGACCGCATAAAAAAGCGGCCAAGTGCGAGTCGGACTCGCCCATGAAGGGTTCCGTAGCAGCAAGTAACATAATATAAAAGTTCTTGTAGTTCGTTTTAGGTATATTGCGGTTTACGATTTATGAAGTATTAAAAAAAACTACTTACTAGATCTCGTTCGGTGGAAGTTTGCATGGTAATGTACATCATATTTTTTTTTTAGTTTTATCATTCTCTTATTTTAGAAGTTACAGGGGGGGGGGACATATTTTACCACTTTGGAAGTATCTCTCGCGCAAACTATTCGGTTTAGAAAAAAATTATATTAGAAACCTCAATATCATTTTTGAAGACCTATCCATAGATACCCCACACATATGGGTTTGATGAAAAAGAAATTTTTGAGTTTCAGTTCTAAGTATGGGGAACCCCCAAAATTTATTGTTTTTTTTTCTATTTTTGTGTGAAAATCTTAATGCGGTTCACATAATACATCTACTTACCAAGATTCAACAGTATAGTTCTTATAGTTTCGGAAAAAAGTGGCTGTGACATACGGACGGACAGACAGACATGACGAATCCATAAGGGTTCCGTTTTTTGCCATTTGGCTACGGAACCCTAAAAATGGTGAAACAATGGTGTCGATTCGGTTTTCATGATTAAACTTATTTGACAGAACTAAACTTAATTTAAGAGTTTTGTCTTATTCTCTCTGTATCGAAAAGACAAGGATAGGATGCTTAAATTAACTTTAGTCCTGTCACGCAAAGTCGCGGGCGGAAGCTAGTTATTATATACATAAGTTGCTCTTAAAATATCTGCCAGGGCACAAACTGGGGATTCTACTTTTGAACCACGATCCCTAAGGAACACAAACAACCACAAGAAGTCAATTCGCAAAAACCAAAATTAGACTCCCCATACAACTCGACCATCTAATCACCCAACTGAGTATGAACAGCAGCGTTGCCAGACGTCCCGATTTTGGCGGGACTTTTAGCTTGAAATTGAATGTCATGCGCGGGATAGGCACTGACCCCGTGTCCCGCTTTTTGGGGTAAACCTGAACATGGAAGTTTGTTTTGAAATGATTGATAATCCTGCATCTTTATTAAACTTGACAAACAATATCTCAATTGATAATTATCTTCTTATCGTGTGGCATATTTGACCGTTCTATCCACAAGGTATAGGCGGTTGCCTGGTGTTGCACTTAGAATCACCCGCGGTCACGTGTAGGGCATTTAGATTTACACCTACGCACGTGTGCAACGCGACCATCATACACATCTAGAAATCAGATGTGCAGGTTTCCTCACGATGTTTTCCTTCACCGTTAAAGCAGTCGGTATGAAAATGCACGTAAGTTTCGAAAAACTCATTGGTGCATTGGCCAGGATTTGAACCCACGACCTCTGGTCAAGAGGTCGAAGTCAATACCGCTTAGCCACCGACGCTTTTTTATTTATACGAAGTAGTATATTAGAAGAACTATTATATTGATAATTATACGAAGGACATAGTAACTTGATAAAATCGTCCTTGGAAGTAGTGCAAAATTGTAACGAAACAGTTTGAGCCCGTGAAGATATTTTAAGAGAACCCTATAGATATGGTTAATATATTCTCACAAGTGGGGGACGAGATAGCCAGCGCAATTACCGGCATAAGAGGCATGTTTTAATAATAATTATTAAGTCAGTTTAATCACAAGAGGGCATGATAACCCTGACAATAACAAGTGTTAAGTCACATCTTCGATTCAAACAATGTTATTAAGACAACGAAACTGCTAACACCACTGCTATTATGTAGAATCGTAATTTTTTTAATGCCACTTTTATGTCATTTTGAACTTTGTAATTTAAGTGAGCGTGAAGTCGGTGTATATTGACAGTCCTCGTTAGTGTCACGAAGTACCGGTTTTTGCTATCATCTCCTCCAACAACTATTGAAAAATCGAAAATTTTCAACGCCATTCATTGATTTACGTAATATGAATAGTAAACAGAATTCAATTAGCAGCGGGTATATCATTATTGTGAATATATTGAGTTCTTACGTAACTGGTTGGAGCGATGATTGACTTTTTTTATAATTAATAAAACAGATAGATAGATATACAGTAAAAAATTGTGTAGGACACGCTTCTATTCGTCATTTTGAACAACTTTTCTCCATAAAAAAATGGCTAGATTCTATTCTATTTTAATTTGTCTATTTGTAGTACGGGCAATTTAATGTTTAGGGTCAAAAAAAAAAAACCTAAAGCTGATTTTTTGCACAGTCATTCCTTAAGACCATAGAAGTATACCCTGAAAAGTCCCAACTCCTAGGGTGCCGGCGTCCCCCTCTCCCCCCCCCCTCAAAAGGTCCCGATTTTCAGTATTTTTCATTTTATTCAAAACCAGTAGGAGTTAGATGAAAATTGTCAAAGAGGCAATTAATCCTTATTAAATTACCTATCAAACGGTACTTTTTTTATATTAATAGGAGTTTTAGTTATTGAGATATGCTTGTCTATATATGACAAAAAAAATTAAAATACCCAATTTTGTACCGATTTCTTGATTTTCTGAGAAAATTGTAAAAGTATTTATAAAACATTGTTAGTAAAACTTATTCCTTTCATGTTTAGCAACAAAACGAGATTACATTAATAAAAATTTACAAATAATTAATTAAGTTGTAGTTCATTACATCTTAGCTGATAAATATGATTAATTTTCTACGTATAAATTTCAACTCTAAAGCATCGTGACTGACAACTTGTAGTTATTATCTATGTATAAAGTTGTCACATGGATACAAAAAAGCCTTAAAATAGAAATAAAATAAAACATACGATTCTTTAATATTTACGAATTACTATATTTATTCGCCCTTCTGATCATCGATATCTATGTTATCTTATTATTTACGAGATGAACCACGGTGTCGACCCATAGTGCCTGCCACATTATATTAAATAGTACTATTTACATTAAGTATGAATAATCCCTGTTGCTCTCTGAAGGCGACCCCACCACCCCTAAGGTCCGGTGACAGTCCATACAGTCGCCAGTCCTCACTCGTCACGCACTTCTCGCTCGCGTCTACATTTTAGATAGGGAAATTTTAGTAGGTAAATAACTCAAATGATTAGTATCGAGTGTCCAGGATGTGAATCTGCAACTGGTTCAGTGCAAATGGAAGCTTGGTAGCCACAGGTATAATGCTTTACCCCAAAATTTTCCTCTCCAAACCTGAGGATTCAATTATTATTGATGTCCATCCAAACTATTCTTGTTATTCTGCAGTACACGTGCAGTGAATATTGCGCATACGCATCAGAGGTAGGTGGCAAGGATACCAGTCGCAGTTTAACTGATATCCTTGCTACCGCTTCTGATGTGTGTGCGCAATATTTATTGTACGTGTGTACCTGCAGGTACATTAATAGTTTGGATGGACATCAATTGAATCCTCAGGATTGGAGTGGAAAATTTTGGGGTAAAGCGTTATACCTGTGGCTACCAAGCTTCCATTTGCACTAAACCAGTTGCAGATTCACATCCTGGACACTCCATACTAATCGTTTGAGTTATTTACCTACTAAAATTTCCCTATCTAAAATGTAGACGCGAGCGAGAAGTGCGTGACGAGTGTCGACTGGCGACTGTATGGACTGTCACCGGACCTTAGGGGTGGTGGGGTCGCCTTCAGAGAGCAACAGGGATTATACATACTTAATGTAAATAGTACTATTTAATATAATGTGGCAGGCATTATGGGTCGATACCGTGGTTCATCTCGTAAATAATAAGATAACATAGATATCGATGACCAAAAGGGCGAATAAATATAGTAATTCGTAAATATTAAAGAATCGTATGTTTTATTTTATTTCTATTTTAAGGCTTTTTTGAATCCATGTGACAACTTTATACATAGATAATAACTACAAGTTGTCAGTCACGATGCTTTAGAGTTGAAATTTAGTAGAAAATTAATCATATTTATTAGCTGAGATGTAATGAACTACAACTTAATTAATTATTATATTTGTATTTTTTTATTAATGTAGTCTCGTTTTGTTGCTAAACATGAAAGGAATAATTTTACTAACAATATTTTATAAATACTTTTACATTTTTCTCAGAAAATCAAGAAATGGTACAAAATTGGGTATTTAATTTTTTTTGTCATATATAGACAAGCATATCTCAATAACTAAAACTCCTATTGATATGAAAGTAGTACCGTTTGATAGGTAATTTAAACAGGGTTAATTGTCTATTTGACAGTTTTTACCTTACTCCTACTGGTTTTGAGTAAAATGAAAAATACTGAAAATCGGGACCTTTTGAAGGGGGGGAGAGGGGGACGCCGGCACCCTAGGAGTTGGGACTTTTCAGGGTATACTTCTATGGTCCCAAGGAACGACTGTGCAAAAAATCAGCTTTAGGTTTTTTTTTTCGACCTCGCCATACTAGCTTCACCTAACTTGCCCGTACTATTGGTACATAAAAACAAAGTTATTTATGATGTATACGAGTTCCTCGTGGCAGTAATTTGTACAATTAATAAAATAAATGACGATTTAAAAGAATGTGTGAAGCGTCTACTTATAAATAAAAATACATTTTGAGTTTTAGTTTTCGATGGGTAGAACGTCTAATAATTATAAAATGGCCAAATAACATATTTACTTTTACTAAAAACAGTTGAATTTAGGTTATGTTTAAATTTAGCTACAAATACTCTACAAATAGGACTACATTATCGTATATGGACACTATTAATATCTAGTAAAAAAAATGGCAAAGCATGACTCACATTTTAAAAAGTCGAGTTTTTGAATAGGCGTTTTTTAAGGAAAAATTGCTAAATATTCAAAAGTAGTAAATTACTATTTTCAATACCCCGACGCAGGAGAGGGGAATGTTTCAACTTTAAGGTTTTTCTATTCGTAGGTATATTTTGTGTCTGTCTATGGAATCACAGCTCTCAAACGAGTGAACATATTTAAATGCGGTTTTGTCGCTTGAAAGCAAGTTTCATCGCATATGTTTTTATTTTTTTATATCTACAATTGGTAAGCCTTTGGAATCATCTCACCTGATGGTAAGTGATGATGATGTCGAAGATGGAAAGCGGGCTAACAAAAATGCCTAACGCAATGAGGAACTGGCTACCTGTTGGGTGAAATCAGCCAAGCTGTTTTCGACTTACTCTACTTTCACTCTCGTGGGTCTACTCTTATTTTTTGTTGGTTATTATATTAATTAAGAATTTATATGAGCAGGGGTAAACTAAACTGACTCGGTGGCTCAGTGCTTAGTGCTCCTAACTATTGATCCGAGAGTCGTGGTTCTTTCTGTGATGAGCAGAATTGTCTGCTCTGTGTCTTGGTGTATTATATCTATTTATATATGTATTTAAATGTATATTTGTATATTTATCACTCTCTGGTTCCCATAGTACAGGGAATGCTAGTTTGGGGCCAGATTACCGTGTGTGATTTGTTCCGGATATTTTTATTTTATTCTGGTTAGATTCAAACCCAGCAACACTTTCACAGCTTTTGACTTTAATATTATCAGTCAAAGCATAAAAGATTCCTTTAAATCCGGGAGTTGACTGCATGAAAAATAAATTACAAAATATTATTGACTAAAGCTCTTCAATTGAAATTGTTGAAAAACTTAATCACTTTAATTTTCATTACATTTTCAATTTTTAGTTTATAAGAATTTCCTAATTAGTATGCAAACTACTATATTGAACAATGACGTCATTGTACAAAATTTCAAACATTTTTAGAACAAAATGCCGTTTTTGACATTTGATAAAAAGTAACTCAAATGACTAGCAGTCAACTACCGGATTATTGGACACTTCATTACATACTCACTTTCTCAAAGCCGTTGTCATGTGTCCATCATTAATTAATACGAAAAATTACAATATTATATTATACCCATAATTCTGAACCAAAAATCCCGTTACCCAACAAATACCAATACAACTCGTACCAGTACCATAGCGTGTAAATTCGAATTTCTGCATTAAATTTTCCTCTTACATAGCAATTTCCAAGTTCACTGGTTCATATATAATCGATAACTCTCGGCTATTTCGTTACAATAGTTGTTGTGAACAACAATTTTACAGCGTAACGTGGTTACGTGTCGTTCGTATACACTTTCGCTCCGAACCGGCATCTAGTGACCGCGATTAACATATTTATTTCTTTCATTCGTCATAAAATTTAATAAAGTATATATAGGTATATTATTAATAAAACATGAGCACACTCACATAAACGCCGGCGCGTTCGGCTGTATTAAGATAGGCGTTGACACAACTATCTAACTAAATAAACGCGGAAAGAAACACGCGATTTTTGTCCACTGCGCGCGACGCGTCCGCTCTTTGCGGCTGCTAACGATCGACTGACAGTGATATACGATGTCGATGTCGATGTATCTGTGTCGTCAACAGGGCCAATGCGTGAACTGCGCGCACGCAGGTTGTGGTGCGCGTTGCTGAGGTTCGTTCGCGGGCCCAGTGACAGGTGCATGGACCGTTATCACTAAGAGGTTTGGGCAAAACAATTTGTGAATGCAGAAGATAATTAACTGGCGTGATTTGGATAATGTTTATTGACTATTATCCCTTAGTTGCTGAGACGGGCAATTAGTCAGGTTGTTAACTAATGTAGGTAATGTTAACGATTTTTGAAAGTTAATACCTATTGTTGATTAGTTCAGCAACAAAAAAGAAGCAAAAATACTTTTACTGCAGTTTGAAAAAAGGTGTTTAAAATATCTAGCGGGGCACAAACTAGTGTTTCTATTTCTACACATATATTTGAACAACTTTCTGATTCATTTTTTTTTATGATATGGAATGAAGTCTGTGAACACTTGTTTTAGCGTAAAATAGGGAAAATATTGAATAAATCCGATCTATTTATTTTTAATTTTTCCATATAAATTCTTGATTTACTATTCAGATTTAGTATGGGAAATGGGAATCTGTAAAAAATTGAAGAGTGATTTTTTTGAATATTTGTCCAGTATTCTATTTCTATACTTGATTGTGAGTGTGAGTAACCCCTTAAAATTTCAAACGCACTTTTTTAACACCCTGTATTGTATACTCTAACCAATCACATCTAGATATTTCAGTTAGTTTCTTAAAAATCTAAAAAATACGTTTCACGAATTCCAGCACCAGCACATTGTTTGACTTAAGTGAATGAGTAATTTAACTCAAATAAAATATTATTTAAAAATCCTTATTATTATTTTTAATTACTAATAAACCATTAAATCTAAAAATAAAACAAAACTTTGATTTACTTTGAAGTTTCAAAACAAATCACGATTTTTGAAATGACGTCTGACAGACTACACCCCACTTGAATATTTACAAAAAAGTCACCGCAGTCGCATTTTATTTATATTGTTATGTAAGTAGGTAATTGTTTTTATTCTATTTTGTTTACAACACTTTTTCATAATAGCAATGAATTTAGCATGATAAGCGTAAAACAAATGTTGTTCGTCTTGTCTAGGACTTAGACAATGATTTTTAAGGTCAGAACAGCATTAAATACAATATGCGCACGATAATAAATAGATTTGAAAGTAGTTGACCTGTTACTAGAATAGTACTATACAGGGTGTAACAGAAAGGTGTGATAATACTTCAAGGTGGGCTTTTACCCATCAAACTGAACAACTTTTGTTCTACAACTTTGTTCAATCGCAAATTTTTTTTTGACTTTTCATACAAATCGATTAGCTGGCAAACCAAGTTTGTATGAAAAGCCGAAAATTTCTTTGCGATTTCAACAAAGTTGTAGAACAAAAGTTGTTCAGTTTGATGGATAAAAGCCCACCTTGAAGTATTATCACACCTTTCTCTTACACCCTGTATAATATATTATATAATAAAAATATCCGGGACAAATCACACACGGTCATCTGGCCCCAAACTAGGATTCCCTGTACTGTGGGAACCGGACTGATATACATACATATATACGTTTAAATACATTATATAGAATAGATATAATACACCCCAGACACAGGGCAACCAAATATGCTCATCACATAAATGTTTGCCCTGGGTGGTGATCGAACCCACGACTCTCGGATAAGTAGTCAGGATCACTAACCACTGAGCCACCGAGTCAGTCATTGGCTCTTATATTTGATAATAAGACTGCTCATCGTAATATAGGGAGTTAAAGGTCTCAACTTTAAAGTGGTACTTCCTGTTACTTCTTATGATTCTTACAACAATACTATAGTTCGCGTCACGTAAAAAGAGCGCTGGCTGATGATGCACTCTGACAGCAAATGTTTAGTACCCTCTCTTTCACACTTACGCGATTTATATTATGCTATCCTGTTGTCAGAGTGAACTGTTGTGCCCTCGGAACGCCCGCCAGCGCTCTTTTTACGTGACGCGAGCTGAACATCCTGTGTCTGGAAGTGGTACATGGTATCGGAATCTTTTTTCTGTGGTATCGACAATGCAGATCGAGATGTATAAATAATGACCAAAGACTGACCGACCTGACTGACTCGGTGGCTCGGTGGTTAGCGATCCTGACTACTGATCCGAGAGTCGTGGGTTCGATCCCCACCCAGGGCAAACATTTCTGTGATGAGCAGATTTGTTTGCTCTGTGTCTGGGTGTATTATATCTATATATGTATGTATTTAAATGTACATGTGTATGTATATCAGTCTCTGGTTCCCAAGATACAGGGAATCCTAGTTTGGGGCCAGGTGACCGTGTGTGATTCGTCCCGGATATTATTATTATAATTAAAGAGAATTTATTTCTTTGTATAGAGTATGTAATAAATAATACTCATTATTGCACAAAAAACTTAACAACTAAAAAAGCGAGGTTTATGGTAGCCAGCTAGGCGGCGGAGGATAGTCAAAACTACCACTAACCAAACCAAGTCCTCCGTCGGAAATCGAATCCGCTCCTTATGAGAAGCGAGTCGACTAGCAACTAGGCCATGGAGGCGGCCAGTGTTTGAAATACTAAGGCGTTTGCTGACTTATAATGTGTTAATAATAAAACAGACTTCGATCAAGTTTTCATAGATAATTGTTTATTTATTGTATAGGATATAAGCGGCCTTCAATTTACCGTAAAACAGCAAATATGACCTTAGACCTTTGCGTTACGCAATCGTCTTCTTCCTCACTTCTAAAGTACGAGTAGGTACAGTCAGCATCATAATCGTGTTGTTGTTGACAATAAAAGGAAACTAAAGTTGTCAATAATATCATATAACACTTTCCTGCTCGTTGGTCAAAATTAATGTATATAATAATTATATGTATATAATAATTATATACATATAATGTTAGTAAAAAAACTTAATTTTATTTGTAATTAGCTTCCGCCCGCGACTTCGTCTTCAGAATTGTGTCCAGAGATAAATAATATGTTAAGGCATCGCCATCTAGTGACAGAGTGAAAATTTCAGTTTTTAGCCATTCCTCCGGGAGCCCTCGAGTTTTCCGGGATAAAAACTATACTATGTGTTAGCCGAGTACTTTATCTATCTACCTATCAAATTTCATCCAAATCCATTCAGAAGTTTCGGCGTGAAAGTGGAACAAACAAATAAACAAACATCCATACTTTCGCATTTATAATATTATAGTGAGATTAGTGAGATGAGGTTGTTTTTCAAACTGTGAATGTCTAAATTACGCCTTAATTTTTATAGTGTGGATAAAGTGGTAAAATGCTAACGCCTCATGACAGGTTATGACCTGGTGACTTTATTTTATGGAGAAATATTTCAGATTCCTCGATTAATTATAATATGTATAAATATAAACTCAAATGATATCACTCGCGAGTATCATCATCAATGTCACACGCGTACCATGCATTGATTCGCGATCTTTGCCTGCGAAACACCTGTCTTTTTTATTATGGTTGTGTTTGACATTCAGCAACTACCTACCTATGTAATGGTGACTGTACCTGCCTAACAAAGTACCTAACAATACAAACAAACTCTTCTCGTGACACCTTAGTAGCGATGGCTGACACAGAAATGAAGAATACCACCAATTTTTGTTTTTTATCTTAAAATATCTATCTATCTATCTATCAGCCGAAAGACGTCCACTGCTGGACAAAGGCCTCCCCCAAGGATTTCCACACCGACCGGTCCTGTGCGGCTCGCATCCAGCGGCTTCCTGCAACCTTTACCAGGTCGTCGGTCCACCGAGTCGGGGACTACTTAAAATATACTCTATTAAAAATATAAAAATATGGTGAAAACATTTTTTTGATACGTTTGATAGTTTCCGAGATACTGAATTATTTAGGTAGGCAAGTGACGCGGGGTCGCCGCACGCTGCTGTGACGTCACTCTGCAACGGTCGCTCAGTGCGCGCACCGCTCCCTACCTCTATGTATGAAGTTTGCGTTGAAAATTTTAAAAATGACGAATCCAAAAACTAGAAAATCGTGCTCGTGTCAAAGTGCTTAAATACAACTACCAATATACCCGAAAAGTTATTTTTTACTGTTATATTTTTGAACCTTAAAGTCAAAAGAAATACATGAAAAGTATGATCCACCCAGACCCAAAGCCAAAAGTTGTGTCTATCACCTTCTCTTTATCTGATAACTTTTGCATAAACAGTAACGTCGTCGCCGTAGCTATTTCTAGCCAATCTAAAATAAAATAAATATGAGTTAACCGATACACATAAAAAATAAAAACCGGACAAGTGCGAGTCTGACTCTCGCGCAGAGGGCTTTGTCCACACCTACAAACAAACAATATTTTAAATTTTATCAACTTATTTTAAGATTTATAGATAACTTCTTAGAGATTTTCAAGTAATTTATAAGCGAAGATCTATTTTCTGTATATATATTTGTTTAACTTTTATGCCCAGTTTTCGGAAATAAGGAGTGAGGAGCATGGTAAAGGTGATGGTGTCAAAATCACTTATGTCATCAACTGTAATATAATGACACAATAACGGCACTTAAGCGGTCATGGCACAGCGCTGCTTATGTGGTCGCATCGATCACGCAAGTTAACGGACTACAGACACGGTCACAACTTGGATGGGCTTAAATATCAGTAACTATCACTAGATGGCAGTCGCCAAGCTATGTCGGAGGCGTTATAGGCAGCTTGGATGGACTGCTAGTCAAGTCCATCCAAGCTGTGACCGTGTTTGTAGTCAGTTAACCTGCGTGATCGACGCGACCACGTAAGCAGCGCTGAGCCATGACCGCTTCAGTGTCGTTATTGTGTCATTATATTACAGTTGATGACATAAGTGATTTTGACACCATCACTTTTACCTTGCCCCTCACTCCTTATTTCCGAAATATCAAGTTCATAAATATCATTATTACCTAAATTTTTCAATACTAGCAATGAAAAATAGGTATGTAGGTATATATGTATAGGTATCTTATAAGGATCAACAGATTTGTGATAAGAAAGAAAAAAAATAAGTTGTAAGTACTTTTGCATTTTTAATCATTGTCTTGGCGGCCGCGGTAAAGAAATCGGAGTTATTTGAGAAATAGTAGCTTAACTCGTCTATTTAAGGAATCATTCGATTTTTCAATCAATTTTTAAAACTGTCATCGATTATACTTGTAACACTACTGTAACACCGATTCACATAAAAAAAAAAACTACAGTTAGAAATGTTATTGTGGGCGAACGTAGGGACCATCCGATAGCAATGTATGAAGAACACAGTACGGTGAGAGCGGCGAGTTGCGGTATGACGTCACGCGCGCTTGGCGCGCCCGAGCGAAGTATTTGAAAAAGGCGGAAACTAAAATTATCGTAACTTCAAAACTACTCGCTTGATTTAAATGAAACAAAAACAAGTGTATTTCTAGACATTTAGGCTACAAGGTCATAAAGTTTCAAGTGATTTAACGGACCCATTAACATTCTTCATTGTATAAGTAACTCTAATGTGTTTTAGAACGAAACAATGGATATGTTATAAATTATAATCTGTTTTTGAAGCTGTAAGTCAAAATAACGCCTCGATTTTTATATCGTGGATTAAGTGGCAAAAGGCTACATGGATGCTTGACGAATGATTGGAAGATCCGGTTTTGATCAATTGTGTGCCTTTATTTTTTGACGTACCTATCCATTTCATTATTAGCTTCGATTTTTTTGGACATGTTTACGAGTAGCTTGATTCGTCCACATGAGTGTTATATAGATAAAATATACTTGACAGACATGCGGGGTTTCTTTACGTGTTAGAATCAGAAACGATGAACACATAGATTATGCAAGTTGAAGTAGCAAAGGGCCATATGGCTCATGACACGAACTTATAATCGATGGGGAATACAAGATTCCGAGTGGCGACTGCGCATCGGAAGCATCTGGACGTATGTGGCTACAACCATGCTAAGTAGAATTCTTTTGGGTTAACTCAGTTGCATATACAGGGTGTAACAGAAAGGTGTGATAATACTTCAAGGTTGGCTTTTACCCATCAAACTGAACAACTTTTGTTCTACAACTTTGTTCAAATCGCAAAATTTTTTTTGGACTTTTCATACAAATCGATCAGCCGGCGAACCAAGTTTGTATGAAAAGTCCAAAAATTTCTTTGCGATTTCAACAAAGTTGTAGAACAAAAGTTGTTCAGTTTGATGGGTAAAAGCCAACCTTGAAGTATTATCACACCTTTCTGTTACACCTGTATATTAGGGTCGCGTTCCAAGGGTGCAACTCTGACAGCAACCGTTTACCTTCTCTTTCACGCTTAAGCGATTTATATTATGCTATCCTTTTGTCAGAGTGAACGGTTTTTCAAAAATCGATCATTAAGTGTTAAATATTTTATGGTAACTGCACGGGTAGCATGAGGCGTAGACAAATCTGTTTGTCGCGCCAAACGCGAGAAAACAGCTCAGCTGGCTCTTTCATTGGCTTAGCGTTAGAACGAAACAAATAATAATAACAATAATAATATATTATCCGGGACAAATCACACACGGTCATCTGGCCCCAAACTAGGATTCCCCGTATCTTGGGAACCAGAGACTGATATACATACACATATACATTTAAATACATACATATATAGATATTATACACCCAGACTCAGAGCAAACATTTCTGCTCATCACAGAAAAGTTTGCCCTGTGTGGGGATCGAACCCACGACTCTCGGATCAGAGGTCAGGATCGCTAACCACTTAGCCACCGAGTCAGTCAAATGTCAAATGCATTTAAAACTCGCGTCGCGACATGTGTCGCCATGCTACTAGGGCTGTGGGGCTGGAATTACTAAACAATTCGATAGGCTTATTTATGGTTTATTCCAATCAAAAAAAAAGCAAAACGTAAACAAACTTACTATGGAACTGACACATGTCAATGTCATCTGCATACTACGTTTGTTTACCTTTTGCTTTTTTTTGATTGGAATGAACTATATATGGGTTTACATCCGAACCACAAACCGGACATTACATACAAATCGTCCGAATTATTTACCGACTACGACCTCCCTTTCTAACACGTAGGAGCGAGCGAGATAACCGAGTGACGAGTGATGACTGTATGGTATCGACCGTCACCGGATCTTACCCACAGGGGGGTCATCTCACCTGATGGTAAGTGATGATGATGCCGAAGATGGAAGCGGGCTTTCTAAGAATCCCCAACACAATGGGGAACTGGCTATCTTATCATCATGGCGGAACACATCAATGCTGTTAACATTTATGTTTGGCGGCAAGACTTAGATAAGATGGTGGTAGCTCGGCAGGCGGGCTCAGAAAATGCCCTACCAACCAAACCGAGTAAAGTTGGACCCCGCCGGGAATCAAACCCGCGACCTCCTGATGTGAAGCGAGCGGATTAGCTACTAGGCTACGGAGGCGGTTAAATAAATCTGTCAGTATGGATATGTAGTTTTAATATACTGTCTGAACTCTACGCAGACGAAGCCGGGGCACACCACTAGCAAAAATAAAGCTGACGAGAGATCAACGTGAAAATCATTCGATACAAAGATAAGAACACCGTGTTGACTGCATGCTTCCTGATACGGAGGTGGGGGTCGCGTGGGGGGGTCAAACCGCGAGATAGCGCGACCTTCGCAATGTCGCCACAATGACGCCGCGTCCTGACCCCCACCAAGGGCAATAGTATTTTATATAGGGAAAATCAGTCAAAGAGACTTTATTTAGGCGCCATCGGCAACTTTTATTAAAACTAATACAGATGCTCATAGGCAACAGTTGCCACTTTCAATCAGTAAGCAGTCAGTTAAAAAAAGTCTCCAGAGAAATGGGGAAGAGGGTATCTTGTCTCCTATACTGAAACATGTTAGCACGTTAAGAGATAAAGTCCTGACTTTAGTTTGCTAGTATTTCTTGTATCCAGATTTGTAGGTTCAATGTCTGATGCACAATGACAAAAATGTGATCATTCATCTTTTATTATTCAATTACCCAATAATCTTTTAAGTGTATGTATTTTTTTATGTAATCATCATTTGTACATATTAAATCACTGTCATAATCTTTTTACAAGATAACATATACCTTGTTCCAATCAAGAATTTCAAGAAAAAGCAAAAGGCAAACAAACTTACTATATGTAGAACTGACACGTCAACATCAGTTGTCTACTAAGTTTGTTTACCTGTTCCTTTTTTTTTATTGGAATGAACTTAAATAGGTGTGGTGCTCTCAAAATATTTGTCAGAGTCAAAACTGATACTTCTATACAAGATTCTTTGATAGTCATTTTGCAAAATTATTTGTAGAAAAAGCTCCACTGATTGGCCAAAACTGAGTAGAGTAAGTCTTTTTTCAAGTTGGCTATTTGTAACTAAGTTGTTCAGTATCATAAACATAAGATAGAAACATACTTAAAATAGTTTGACACTTTGTTAATACTTAATTCAATGGTTTCAAAGTATGTAAGTATGCTATATATTTTGTATAGTTTGATTTATGTATGTATAATGTATGCCCGTTGATACTAGTTCATCGTCAACGACAAAGTAATAAATAATGTTTTATTTTGACAGCAACAAGATAATATCATTTAAAAATGTGATTAAAAGTAAATAAAACAATATACACACTTAACACCTAATGTAAGTAAGGGTCGCTTCACACAAAGAGGCGTCGGGCCACAGAATCGACTTTTTAAAGGTGCAAATTGTTCCTTTTAGTGTGATATAAACAACCATGGTTATCCCAACAAGGGAAAGATGACAGATGGTAATACACTTTAGAAAGTGCAGTCTATTGATGGGACTATCATACACATCTAGTTAGTAATGGTATTTTTTTGGACTAACTCCTCCTTTGGACATACGTCTAGTAGAATAGTATGCAGGTTTTTTCAAATTTTTTTTCTTCACCACTAGAATATAACAAAACTACATGATATACTAATCGGGTAGACTTGAAATAGAACTAAAATTAACTCCAAAGCCAATTTTTGCAATCTCCGAGTAATCATTTTTAATAAAATAGTAAGAAATATATTTTAACAACTAGAAACTAGAACACCAATACATAAACACGAACGAAGTATAAAAAACAATGTCTTTATAAAAATATATGGACCAGATTAAACGATAAAATCAGTGCAAAATAGACCATTGTCATTGTAATTGGTGTACTATCAATAGCGAGCGTAGCTTATTAACAAATCAGCATTTTTAGTGGACAGATAGAGTTTTACAGGAGTTCGTCAGTCGGTAAACGAAACTCGTTAAAACTCGAAAAGACGCCGCACTATTGAGGTTATCTTCGATTTTGAAGCGGAAAATTATAAGTTAACACTCACCAATTCACGCCGGCTGCAAGTCTCGCGATTTAAACGTTACACAATGCAATATTACACCAAATTTCTTAGTAAAATTCGACTTTTTTATGCACGGAAACGATGAAATTACAACGGGTCGATCACCATTTGACGTTTACAAATCAGCCATTTGTAAAATACGTCCAAAAATATGTTTTTAGATTTTATTTTCAAAGAGAAAAAATACAATATTTTGTATTCAACACAAGAACAACGGCCGAAGATGTAAGCAGATATCGATTTGATTCACTACAGTTTGTCCTTGACAGATATGTTTTCCGTTGCTTTATGTTTTTGTTTTTAGTACCTACCTCTGTCCTGCCTGACGAATATCGAAGGCACAGTCGAAAGGTGGTCGAAAGTTTCAGAACAGAAATCTATCTATCAATGTTATATGTCAATGACATTACAGTGTTGCCCGTTGTGTTATATTTTTCACAAATATGAGAAATTCTACTGTTCTGCAAAGGCAGAGGGCACAGGTCATTGTAAGTTCAATCTTTATTAAAGTTAGTAATCTCAGAATAAGGTAATATGATTAAGTTTACATTTTCAAGATTGATATTGGAAGACAAAAAATAATAATCCAAAAGTCAAAAGATCTCAATTAGTATTTACTTTTGTGTGATATTTTAAATTTAGGCTTGTTATACAGACATTAATTACTTTTCAACGAAAACAACATCTCAAATGAATTGTTTGGATTTATTTTATGAATTATTAGAATTGTCGTTTGTTTGTTCATGAAATTAGAAGATTCACTTCCCGTCCTTATTCTCTTAAGTGCACACCATTCACTGTCGTCCTTTTTAAAAACCACTACAACGAGCAAAAAATGGACACTTTACAAGCAACAAGTGGTTCTTCATCAAAACAGGAATTAAATAGTTTTTCCAACATGGAGATGTTGTGCAGGATATGTCTGGATCAAGATCGCACGATGAAGAACATGTTCGACTCTTTGGACCCAGAAACAAACAGTATATGTGATAGAATAATGTACTGTACTGGTGTTAAGGTAAAATCCTGGCTGGCTTTCTTGTCTGCATTTTTTTTTTTTTAATATACACCGTGCTAATTTAATGGCTGTTTTCCTGAAAACTGCGTGCTATATGCATTATTCCTAAGCCTTAGGGACTGTTACTTTAATAAAAAAACAAATTATAAATAATTTAAATTAAAAAAACAACAACTGCTTCTAGTGTCCCTACTGAATCTTAATACGGGCATAGCTTAGCTACTACAATAATAAATAGGTACGCACGCATGCAACTGACCCGCAGTTTCCCTTAAAATGACAATGTAATCAATCACGTAATCTTTGAAATAAATCCGCCGAGCATTGACCTCGAGGTACCGACCGTTGATAATTTTAATAATAAGGTTGGCAATCGCAAAAAAATACGTAAAATAAGTATGTTGATATTTTTAGCGTATTTAAAAAAATGGGAATCAACTTTTTGACACTTTTTACTTATGTATTATTTATTAAACTTATTTCATTAGTCAGATTATAAAAACTCACCTTATTCTAACGATACTGCAGTAATTGTTCAAATTGGTGACCCTCACGCTCAATACACAGTCGTCAACGTTTAACAATGCTTCCCTTTAGCTTTTGCAAGGTCTCAGTTTGAGTTTTTACCACTTCAAAAGCGTCAATAATTCTTGTTTTGAGTTTGTTTAAATTTGCACTTCCTCACTGTACACTAGTCTTTGATTTCCGACCATAAGTAAAAGTCCATGGGCGTAAGGTCAGCCATCCTTGGTGGCCAAGCCACAGGGCCTCCACGGCCTATCCAGCGATCATCAAATTCGGAGTTTAGGTACGCTCGGACGGACAGTTGGTAGTGCGCAGGACAGCCATCATGCAGTGATGATAAGTATGCAAGGGGCATATGTATGCCCCTGGCACTTCGTCGAGTAAGTCAGGCACTATGCGCTGCCTGTAGCATGTTTACTAGCACTAGGTGTTCCTGTTCAGCGTACAATCGCCTAGCTTCTGCCATGTCATTGCCTGCAATTGCATACATTCTAACCATTTGCAAATACTCGATATTGGAGCAAACATAATGTGGATCACCCATGTCACCGTATTACGCACGCGCGTCACTCGAAAACTATGCAACAGGCACCCCGTGCATGCACGAAAATTAGACTGATTTTGATTTGTTTTGTGATGTGTGATGTGATTGTGTAGGGGAGGGGGTGGTCGCGCGAGCGCGCATCTTAATTGGTCGAGAGTCCACGTGGACTTTGTTTTATTGGTGTTTACGTAAACTAGGTACAGATCGCGTTCGTTTGCTTGTTGTTGCCGATGAGTAGCAGTAGCAGGAATGGGAACCACGAAAGTACAAGTAAAAGTGAACATAGTAGGGCAACCTATTATTATTATTTTTTTAAAAGCTTTTGTTAATCTTATCTAGGAATTTATTTTTTATGTAGATGCATATAAGGTATTACATACATTAACATATTCGCGGGAAAACAGCCATTAAATTAGCACGGTGTATAAAAATTTGATTTTACCCCATGATTTCTTGATGGGTAGCGAGTAGACTATTCACAAGACCACAGGTATAAACCTGTGTATTTAGTAATAAGTTTTTTTTATGGCAGAGGTGGCAAATGAGCAGACGAATCACCTGATGGTGAGCGATTATCGCCGCCCATAGACACCCGCAACACCAGAGGAGTCACAAGTGCATTGCCGGCCTTTGATATGGGAGTACGCTCTTTAGTTATTTAATCTTACTCCTATCACTTTCAGTTTTTGCAACAGGAGGGCTTATCAGAGAAAATCTGTACATTGTGCCTAGAACATCTAACCATAGCTCATAAGTTCAAAACATCTTGCATTTCTGCTGACGAAATATGCCATAAACTAAGCAAGGACTTAAAATTTGACAAACCAGTTGAAGGGAGCAATGAAATTGGTAATGATACTAATAATATTGATGATAAAGTTGATGTTAAAATTGAACGGTTGAGTGAAGCCGAAGATGGTTTCGAAGATGAAGTGGAAAATGATAGGTGAGTTTAGATTAGTAAAACAATAAGGTGTAAAAAGACCAGTCCCAGAAACATTAACAGCTGAACTGAACAACTTTTCCAATGGGAATTATACTAAATTTGCAAAGAAATGTACAATTTTCATACAAATTGATCGTCTGATTAGCCAATTTTGTATGGAGAGATCAGTTTTTTGAAAATTCATTCAGTAAGTATGGGTATCTTAGGAAAAGCTTATTCAGTTTCATGAGTGGACCCCACTGTTTATCTTTCCTTGAAAAGCAGGGAACAAACTTTCATTTTTTTAAGCCCTCGTTATTCATACAATACAATGTTCCAATTTACAAAAATTTGTTACAAGTTAATAAAAAAAACAATGAAAATTCTTGTCTGTTTGCCCTTTGGCATAGGCCTCCTCCAACTTTTTCATTTGTTTCAGTTCTGTGCTTGTCTCGTCCAAGTTTTCTCTGGAACATTAACTATGTTGTCGTCCCATCTTTTGTAAGGTTTTACATTTTCCATTTTGTTGGATACCACATAGTGATGATCTTGCTCCATTTTTCTGGTCCTCTCACAATATGACCGGCCCATATTCACTTTAGAAGTTTTATTTTCCTAGTAATATCTTCAGTTCTTTTAGCTTTTCTAATATTTTCATGATTTATTTTCTCTACTATTGTATTTCCTGTCATGCTTCTTTTCATACTAAGTTGGCAAGTTTGTAGACGAACTTACATTAAGCCGATGTTACCGGTTCAATTTTCATTCAATATTGCTTTCAATGTAATTTCTTCAATGGCATTGAAATGTCTAAACATAGTTCAATGCGATTGCACCATGTAATTAAAAGTCTAAATTTTTCGCTAGCTTTCAATGCGATTGATTCAATATTGATCATTGCATCATCGGTCAATGCGATTGAACCGTGTAAACACGAAAATTGAACGATGAATGAATTGAATTACTCTTCTGTGCGTGGAAGCCTCCTACTACACCTACATTGTATCTTCAACGTTCTAGCTGAAATGAGCATTGAAAGTCATTTTATAGATTTACCGTGTAACTACGTAAAGACGTTCAATGTTCAATGTCCAATGCCTTTCAATGAAATTGCTTCAATTTGATTGACTTGTGTCGTGTGCCTTTAAATACTATTAAATTGAAACCATCCCTCTATACTGCCTTCATTGGAAAGAAGGCCGCTAAGTAAGTAAACGTGTTGGGGCAAGTTTCTTTTGGGCTTGACGTATCTTCTCGTTCCGCTAACACTTCCCGAAACGTTGAGTGTACAAGTTCCCAGTGGTAGGAACTTTGTACTAGGTAGAAAAAAAGACGATTTAAAAGTGTGGGTACAGCATCTACTTAAATAAAAAAATATATTTTGTTTTTTTATTTTATTTTGTATATGGAATTCCCGTATACTTAGCGTCCTTCTTTCTTATGAGGAAAGTGTAATAAACAACTACTACATAAAAAAAAGTTTGTTTTTTACAGCAAAATAGACACAGAAATCGAAGCGAAAACTAAAAAGAAAAAACGTGAATATAAGATCAGAGTTCCAAGACAAAAGAAAAAGATGATATTAAGGAGGTTTCACTGTAAATCTTGTGAAATTAACTTCAAAACTAAAGAAGAGTCTGTCAGTCATAGGAAAATACATAAGGACAGTGATTGTTTTATTTGTGAGGTCAGTATTATACATATATCTTTTATCTTTTATTTAAAGAGAGCAAATTAATATGAACTCTGATTCAAGAGCTGCAACATATACAGCAGGACCTCTTTAATTCGAACACCGAATCCGAACCCCTCTATAATCCGAACGACCCCCCTATCCCCGCCCATCCCCCGTTTCTCAGTAAGTCGCTGTACCACAGATGCATTAAAGTACTGAGACTACTGAGTTATACATCTGAAGTGGTACACGTTTGCATAAATTAAGGGATAAAGCGTTTTCTGTGTCGCTGAATACTAGTTGTCAAAGTACTATACTGAAATTCTTTAAAAATATATTTATAATAGCATTATCATTTAGTTATATTAAAGTTTTGCATGATTAAAACATAGTTTCATTCAATAATAAACACCTTTGTTTTATTGCCAGAAATGCCCTTCAGAAGTCTACATACTATAATCCGAACGCGCCACTGATCCGAATGGGGGGTAGATTTTGGCTGTTCGGATTAAAGAGGTCCTACTGTATGTATACAGCGTGATTGGTAATTCGACGTGATTCTTCAAAGGGGTTATACTAGAGGTCATTTGCAACAAATTAAGTCCTGTTAACCAGGGGTCAAAAATGTATGGTTACTGAGATATTACTGTTTTTAGATTTTTTTAAATTTTCTACCTTGTTACCAAAAACAATTAATTATGAAAAAAACATTACACCGTTTACATTAAATTGATACTTTTTTAAAAGCTAAGAAATGAGCGCTTGCTTTGAAAAAAAAAAACTTGCCCAAAACTCACATAGTCTCAAAAATAAACGGTATTAAGTTGCATAAAAATATTATTTTGTATAAATTTTCCATAATTAATTGAGTATTACTAGAAAAAAATGTAGTGAATTTGGCATACAAATTAATGACAAAAGTTCCTTGTTTCATAAGCTTTCTAAAACGGTACAAATGTTACCAACTTTTGCACGGGATCGAAAAAAATCCAATAAACCAAACAAGTAACACATTTTTTCCATACATATCCTGCACGGTGCCGCCCTCTCTTTTATTCGTGTCGTGCGTGACTTGTGAGCTTAACATGATTCGATAATTTGTAGCAATCTTCGCGACAGTTCGTTGACACGAACTCGCACAGTTTCCAACCAGATGGTTAGTTCGTGCGTACAGAAAAGTCACAGTATTTGTTAAATAATAGTTGATATCCTTGTTAATTGACTAAAACTACGTTTAAACACTTTTAAGTTTGATATGCGTGGTTTTGGAACGCTTCTTCAGCACGAACATAGAAGCGTTCGTGGCTCAGTGTGGCTTGCTTGGTCTCATCGATCACGCAGGTTAACTGACTAAAGACACGGTCAAACATGGATGGGTTTTTACTGTTAGTGGCATTCATTTCGACCGTTTCCGTGCTTCGCAAGGCACGCTAAGCCATTGGCACCGGCTGCTATCATTAGATGGCAGTCGTTAAGCCATGTCGGAGGCATTAATAAGCATATTAACTATTATTTAACGAATACTGTGACTTTTCTGTCCGCACGAACTAACCATCTGGTTGGAAACTGTGCGAGTTTGTGTCCACGAACTGTCGCGAAGATTGCTACAAATTATCGAATCATGTTAAGCTCACGAGACGCACGACACGAATAAAAGAGAGGGCGGCACCGTGCAGGATATGTATGGAAAAAATGTGTTAAGTAATGGTTTTTTCATAATTAATTGTTTTTGGTAACAAGGTAGAAAATTTCAAAAAAAAACTAAAAACAGTAATATCTCAGTAACCATACATTTTTGACCCCTGGTTAACAGGACTTAATTTGTTGCAAATGACCTCTAGTATAACCCCTTTGAAGCAACACGTCGAATTACCAATCACCCTCATGGTCATCTAGCCCCAAAACTAGGACTCATAAACATACACATATACATTTAAATACATACTTATATTATCTAGATGTAATACACCCAGAAATGAATCTGCGCATCACAGAAATGTTTACTCTGGGCACAGATAATATAATACTAACGTACTCTGGGTGGGAATCGAACCCACAAACCTCACATTCCTGTATATCTCTGATTGCCAGATGACCTGATGTAGTTTATCTATGGATATTATGTACTATAACTTCTATATTATTGTACATTATATATTACAGATATGCGGAAAGTCGTTCACACACCGCTCATCGCACTACTCTCACATACGGTCGCATCTGGCACCTAAGCACGAGTGTCCACACTGTGACTACAAGACTTGGCACAAACACGACCTGAAGAAGCACACAAGGATACATACTGGTAGGTATTTTTTAACTGATGTAGATAGAAGTAAAAGTATGATTGATTGCCTTATACAGGTGTAACAAAATTGGTGTAGGACCCGTTAACTGGGGATTCTACTCATCGTACTGAACAACTTTTGTTGTAAACTCTCCATACAAAAATGGCAAAACATGATCAATATGTATGGAGAGTGCAAACATTTTTTGCGATTTGAGCAAAGTCATAGAACAAGAGTTGTTCAGTACGATGACTAGAATCCCCAGTTAACGGGTCCTACACCAATTTTGTTACATGGTGTTAACAAATTAGCTGTCATTACTTTAACTGGGACTTCTACTCATGAACGTGAACAACTTTCCCAAAGGGACTCATAGTGAATTCGCAAAAAAAAATCCCATACTAAGTGGACCGATCAGGTGACCGACTTGTCAGAAAAGTACAAGAAATTTTTCGTCAATTGACTTCCAATTGGGTTCCTAGGGAATGGTTGTTCAGTTTCACTAGTAGAAGCCCCAGTTTAAGTAATGACAACTGATTTCTTAACATCTTATATGTATAATCACATTAACAACATAATAAGGGTGTTATAAAAAAGTGCATTTGAAATTTTAAGGGGTTACTCAGAATCAAGTATAGAATACAGGATAAATATTGAAAAAATCCAATCTACAGTTTTTTTTAGTTCCTCGTACTAAATCTGAATAGTCAATCAAGAATTTGTATGAGAAGCTGAAAAAAAAAGGATTTTTTCAATATTTTTCCTGTATTCTATTCTTGATTCTGCCTGAGTAAGCTCTTAAATTTTCAAACGCACTTTTATTTAACATCCTGTATATTATACCCACTGCTGGGCCACGTGTGTTTTCGTATACCTGTATAGGGAGGGAACGTTAGCACACAGACACGGGGGCCAAGTCAGGATTGGTGGAAGTTGTAGTAGTTAGTAATAGCAGCCGGCACCAACGGCTTAACTTGCTTTGCGAAGTAAAGTAACGCCACTATCGCACGCACGCACGCATACACGCACGCACGCATACACGCACGCACACAAGTATTTTCCATACGCTACATTACGTTACATTACTTTTCACTAATATATCACTTCTCACTATCTCATCTCACTAATATTATAAATGCGAAAGTATGGATGTTTGTTTGTTTGTCAATTTGTTCGTTTGTTCCGCCTTCACGCCGAAACTACTGAACGGATTTGGATGAAATTTGGTATGTAGATAGATAAAACACTTGGCTAACACGACATTTTATCCCGGAAAACTTAAGGGTTCCCGTAGGAATGATTTAAAACTCAAAAATTCCACTTTGTCACTAGATGGGCGCTATCTTAAGACTTATACTGAAGTTTAAGTATGTTATAAGGAGTGTTACTATCAATCTCCTGAGCCCTAAACGCATACTATACTGTAGTTTAAGTATGTTATGAAGAGTGTTACTATCAGTCTCCTGAGTCCTAAACGCATACTATACTATACTGAAGTTTAAGTATGTTATAAGGAGTGTTAATATCAGTCTCCTGAGTCCTAAACGCATACTATACTATACTGAAGTTTAAGTATGTTATAAGGAGTGTTACTATCAATCTCCTGAGTCCTAAACGCATACTATACTGAAGTTTAAGTATGTTATAAGGAGTGTTACTATCAATCTCCTGAGCCCTAAACGCATACTATACTGAAGTTTAAGTATGTTATGAAGAGTGTTACTATCAATCTCCTGAGTCCTAAACGCATACTATACTATACTGAAGTTTAAGTATGTTATAAGGAGTGTTACTATCAATCTCCTGAGTCCTAAACGCATACTATACTGTAGTTTAAGTATGTTATAAGGAGTGTTACTATCAATCCCCTGAGTCCTAAACGCATACGCCACTGATCTTGTCGGCAATTTAAATTAAAAAAAAATATATATATATAAAAGTTTGATTTTAATCATCCTGGTTGTCTGCAATTTCAATAAATGAAGAACCGGCCAAGTGCGAGTCGGACTCACGCACCGAGGGTTCCGTATAAATTTATAATCACACTTTAAACTCTATATTTTTTATATTTGAGTTGATTGAATGAAAGGTAATATGCGGTTTACGATTTATGACGTATTAAAAAAAACTACTTACTAGATCTCGTTCAAACCAATTTTCGGTGGAAGTTTCCATGGTAATGTACATCATAATTTTTTAACCAATTTTCGGTGGAAGTTTCCATGGTAATGTACATCATAATTTTTTTCTAGTTTTATCATTCTCTTATTTTAGAAGTTACGGGGGGGGGGGGAACACATTTTACCACCTTGGAAGTGTCTTTCGCGCAAACTATTCGGTTTAGAAAAAAATGATATTAGAAACCTCAATATCATTTTTGAAGACCTATCCATAGATACACCACACGTATAGGTATGATGAAAAAAAGAATTTTGAGTTTCAGTTCTAAGTATGGGGAACCCCCAAAATTTATTGTTATTTTTTCCATTTTTGTGTGAAAATCTTAATGCGGTTCACAGAATACATCTACTTACCAAGTTTCAACAATAAAGTGGCTGTGACATACGGACGGACAGACAGACAGACAGACAGACATGACGAATCCATAATGGTTCCGTTTTTTGCCGTTTGGCTACAGAACCCTAAAAAGAGATCAATTTCAATGAGACTTTAATTCGTTCAGGAGTGTTACTGTCAATCTCCTGAGTCCTAAACGCATACTATTCTGGAGTATTAGTATGTAATTAGGAGGTTTACTATCTATCTCCTGAGTCCTAAACGCATACTATACTGAAGTTTAAGTATGTTATAAGGAGTGTTTCTATCAATCTCCGGAGTCCTAAACGCATACTATTCTGAAGTTTAAATATGTTATAATGATTTTTACTTAAAATCTCCTGAGCCCTAAACGCATACTATACTGAAGTTTAAGTATGTTATAAGGAGCGTTACTATCAATCTCCTGAGTCCTAAACGCATACTATACTGAAGTTTAAGTATGTTATAAGGAGTGTTACTATCAATCTCCTGAGCCCTTAACGCATACTATACTGAAGTTTAAGTATGTTATAAGGAGTGTTACTATCAATCTCCTGAGTCCTAAACGCATAGTGTACTAAAGTTTAAGTATGTTATAAGGAGTGTTACTAAAAATCTCCTGAGTCCTAAACGCATACTATACTGAAGTTTAAGTATGTTATAAGGAGTGTTACTATCAATCTCCTGAGTCCTAAACGCATACTATACTGAAGTTTAAGTATGTTATAAGGAGTGTTACTATCAATCTCCTGAGTCCTAAACGCATACTGTACTAAAGTTTAAGTATGTTATAAGGAGTGTTACTAAAAATCTCCTGATTCCTAAACGCATACTATACTGAAGTTTAAGTATGTTATAAGGAGTGTTACTATCAATCTCCTGAGTCCTAAACGTATACTGTACTGTGGTTTAAGTATGTTATAAGGAGTGTTACTAAAAATCTCCTGAGTCCTTAACGCATACTATACTGAAGTTTAAGTATGTTATAAGGAGTGTTACTATCAATCTCCTGAGTCCTAAACGCATACTATACTGAAGTTTAAGTATGTTATAAGGAGTGTTACTATCTATCTCCTGAGTCCTAAGTGCATACTGTACTGTGGTTTAAGTATGATTTAATGAGTTTTACTAAAATCTCCTGAGTCCTAAACGCATACTATACTGAAGTTTAAGCATGTTATAAGGAGTGTTACTATCAATCTCCTGAGTCGTAAACGCATACTGTACTGTAGTTTAAGTATGTTTTAATGAGTTTTACTAAAATCTCCTGAGTCTTAAACGCTAACTATACTGAAGTTTAAGTATGTTATAAGGAGTGTTACTATCAATCTCCTGAGTCGTAAACGCATACTGTACTGTAGTTTAAGTATGTTTTAATGAGTTTTACTAAAATCTCCTGAGTCCTAAACGCATACTATACTGAAGTTTAAGTATGTTATAAGGAGTGTTACTATCAATCTCCTGAGTCCTAAGTGCATACTGTACTGTGGTTTAAGTATGTTTTAATGAGTTTTACTAAAATCTCCTGAGTCCTAAACGCATACTATACTGTAGTTTAAGTATGTTATAATGAGTGTTACTATCAATCTCCTGAGCCCTAAACGCATACTATACTGAAGTTTAAGTATGTTATAAGGAGTGTTACTATCAATCTCCTGAGCCCTTAACGATACTATACTGAAGTTAAAGTATGTTATAAGGAGTGTTACTATCAATCTCCTGAGTCCTAAACGCATACTGTACTAAAGTTTAAGTATGTTTTAATGAGTTTTACTCAAATCTCCTGAGTCCTAAACGCATACTATACTGAAGTTTAAGTATGTTGTAAGGAGTGTTACTATCAATCTCCTGAGTCCTAAACGTATACTGTACTGTGGTTTAAGTATGTTTTAATGAGTTTTACTAAAATCTCCTGAGTCCTAAACGCATACTGTACTAAAGTTTAAGTATGTTATAAGGAGTGTTACTAAAAATCTCCTGATTCCTAAACGCATACTATACTGAAGTTTAAGTATGTTATAAGGAGTGTTACTATCAATCTCCTGAGTCCTAAACGTATACTGTACTGTGGTTTAAGTATGTTATAAGGAGTGTTACTAAAAATCTCCTGAGTCCTAAACGCATACTATACTGAAGTTTAAGTATGTTATAAGGAGTGTTACTAAAAATCTCCTGAGTACTAAACGCATACTATACTGAAGTTTAAGTATGTTATGAAGAGTGTTACTATCAATGTCCTGAGCCCTAAACGCACACTATACTGAAGTTAAAGTATGTTATAAGGAGTGTTACTATCAATCTCCTGAGTCCTAAACGCATACTGTACTGTGGTTTAAGTATGTTTTAATGAGTTTTACTAACAATCTCCTGAGTCCTAAACGCATACTGTACTGTGGTTTAAGTATGTTTTAATGAGTTTTACTAACAATCTCCTGAGTCCTAAACGCATACTATACTGAAGTTTAAGTATGTTATAAGGAGTGTTACTATCAATCTCCTGAGTCCTAAACGCACACTATACTGAAGTTTAAGTATGTTATAAGGAGTGTTACTATCAATCTCCTGAGTCCTAAACGCATACTGTACTGTGGTTTAAGTATGTTTTAATGAGTTTTACTAACAATCTCCTGAGTCCTAAACGCATACTATACTGAAGTTTAAGTATGTTATAAGGAGTGTTACTATCAGTCTCCTGAGTCCTAAACGCATACTATACTGAAGTTTAATTATCTTATAATGAGTTTTACTAAAATCTCCGGAGTCCTAAACGCATACTATACTGAAGTTTAAGTATTTTATAATGAATTTTACTAAAATCTCCGGAGTCCTAAACGCATACTATTCTGGAGTATTAGTATGTTATATGGAGGTTTACTATCAATCCCCTGAGTCCTAAACGCATACTATACTGAAGTTTAAGTATGTTATAAGGAGTGTTACTATCAATCTTCTGAGTCCTAAACGCATTCTATACTGAAGTTTAAGTATGTTGTAAGGAGTGTTACTATCAATCTCCTGAGTCCTAAACGCATACTATACTGAAGTTTAAGTATGTTATAAGGAGTGTTACTATCAATCTCCTGAGTCCTAAACGCACACTATACTGAAGTTTAAGTATGTTATAAGGAGTGTTACTATCAATCTCCTGAGTCCTAAACGCATACTGTACTGTGGTTTAAGTATGTTTTAATGAGTTTTACTAACAATCTCCTGAGTCCTAAACGCATACTGTACTGTGGTTTATGTATGTTTTAATGAGTTTTACTAACAATCTCCTGAGTCCTAAACGCATACTATACTGAAGTTTCAGTATGTTATAAGGAGTGTTACTATCAATCTCCTGAGTCCTAAACGCATACTATACTGAAGTTAAAGTATGTTATAATGAGTGTTACTATCAATCTCCTGAGTCCTAAACGCACACTATACTGAAGTTTAAGTATGTTATAAGGAGTTTTACTATCAATCTCCTGAGTCCTAAACGCTTACTGTACTGTGGTTTAAGTATGTTTTAATGAGTTTTACTAACAATCTCCTGAGTCCTAAACGCATACTATACTGAAGTTTAAGTATGTTATAAGGAGTGTTACTATCAATCTCCTGAGTCCTAAACGCATACTATACTGAAGTTCAAGAATGTTATAAGGAGTGTTACTATCAATCTCCTGAGTCCTAAACGCACACTATACTGAAGTTTAAGTATGTTATAAGGAGTGTTACTATCAATCTCCTGAGTCCTAAACGCATACTGTACTGTGGTTTAAGTATGTTTTAATGAGTTTTACTAACAATCTCCTGAGTCCTAAACGCATACTATACTGAAGTTTAAGTATGTTATAAGGAGTGTTACTATCAGTCTCCTGAGTCCTAAACGCATACTATACTGAAGTTTAATTATGTTATAATGAGTTTTTCTAAAATCTCCGGAGTCCTAAACGCATACTATACTGAAGTTTAAGTATTTTATAATGAATTTTACTAAAATCTCCGGAGTCCTAAAGGCATACTATTCTGGAGTATTAGTATGTTATATGGAGGTTTACTATCAATCTCCTGAGTCCTAAACGCATACTATATTAAAGTTTAAGTATGTTATAAGGAGTGTTACTATCAGTCTCCTGAGTCCTAAACGCATACTATACTGAAGTTTAATTATGTTATAATGAGTTTTACTAAAATCTCCGGAGTCCTAAACGCATACTATACTGAAGTTTAAGTATTTTATAATGAATTTTACTAAAATCTCCGGAGACCTAAACGCATACTATTCTGGAGTATTAGTATGTTATGAGGAGTGTTACTATCAATCTCCTAAGTCCTAAACGCATACTATACTGGAGTTTAAGTATGTTATAAGGAGTGTTACTATCAGTCTCCTGAGTCCTAAACGCATACTATACTGAAGTTTAAGTATGTTATAAGGAGTGTTACTATCAATCTCCTGAGTCCTAAGTGCATACTGTACTGTGGTTTAAGTATGTTTTAATGAGTTTTACTAAAATCTCCTGAGTCCTAAACGCATACTATACTGAAGTTTAAGTATGTTATAAGGAGTGTTACTATCAATCTCCTGAGTCCTAAACGCATACTGTACTGTGGTTTAAGTATGTTTTAATGAGTTTTACTAAAATCTCATGAGTCCTAAACGCATACTATACTAAAGTTTAAGTATGTAATAAGGAGTGTTACTAAAAATCTCCTGAATTCTAAACGCATACTATACTGAAGTTTAAGTATGTTATAAGGAGTGTTATTATCAATCTCCTGAGTCCTAAGTGCATACTGTACTGTGGTTTAAGTATGTTTTAATGAGTTTTACTTAAATCTCCTGAGTCCTAAATGCATACTATACTAAAGTTTAAGTATGTTATAAGGAGTGTTACTATCAATCTCCTGAGCCTTAAACACATACTATACTGAAGTTTAAGTATGTTATAAGGAGTGTTACTATCAATCTCCTGAGCCCTTAACGCATACTATACTGAAGTTTAAGTATGTTATAAGGAGTGTTACTATCAATCTCCTGAGTCCTAATCGCAAACTGTACTGTAGTTTAAGTATGTTTTAATGAGTTTTACTAAAATCTCCTGAGTCCTAAACGCATACTGTACTGAAGTTTAAGTATGTTATAAGGAGTGTTACTATCAATCTCCTGAGTCCTAAACGCATACTGTACTGTGGTTTAAGTATGTTTTAATGAGTTTTACTAAAATCTCCTGAGTCCTAAACGCATACTATACTGAAGTTTAAGTATGTTATAAGGAGTGTTACTAAAAATCTCCTGAGTACTAAACGCATACTATACTGAAGTTTAAGTATGTTATGAAGAGTGTTACTATCAATGTCCTGAGCCCTAAACGCACACTATACTGAAGTTAAAGTATGTTATAAGGAGTGTTACTATCAATCTCCTGAGTCCTAAACGCATACTGTACTGTGGTTTAAGTATGTTTTAATGAGTTTTACTAACAATCTCCTGAGTCCTAAACGCATACTGTACTGTGGTTTAAGTATGTTTTAATGAGTTTTACTAACAATCTCCTGAGTCCTAAACGCATACTATACTGAAGTTTAAGTATGTTATAAGGAGTGTTACTATCAATCTCCTGAGTCCTAAACGCACACTATACTGAAGTTTAAGTATGTTATAAGGAGTGTTACTATCAATCTCCTGAGTCCTAAACGCATACTGTACTGTGGTTTAAGTATGTTTTAATGAGTTTTACTAACAATCTCCTGAGTCCTAAACGCATACTATACTGAAGTTTAAGTATGTTATAAGGAGTGTTACTATCAGTCTCCTGAGTCCTAAACGCATACTATACTGAAGTTTAATTATCTTATAATGAGTTTTACTAAAATCTCCGGAGTCCTAAACGCATACTATACTGAAGTTTAAGTATTTTATAATGAATTTTACTAAAATCTCCGGAGTCCTAAACGCATACTATTCTGGAGTATTAGTATGTTATATGGAGGTTTACTATCAATCCCCTGAGTCCTAAACGCATACTATACTGAAGTTTAAGTATGTTATAAGGAGTGTTACTATCAATCTTCTGAGTCCTAAACGCATTCTATACTGAAGTTTAAGTATGTTGTAAGGAGTGTTACTATCAATCTCCTGAGTCCTAAACGCATACTATACTGAAGTTTAAGTATGTTATAAGGAGTGTTACTATCAATCTCCTGAGTCCTAAACGCACACTATACTGAAGTTTAAGTATGTTATAAGGAGTGTTACTATCAATCTCCTGAGTCCTAAACGCATACTGTACTGTGGTTTAAGTATGTTTTAATGAGTTTTACTAACAATCTCCTGAGTCCTAAACGCATACTGTACTGTGGTTTATGTATGTTTTAATGAGTTTTACTAACAATCTCCTGAGTCCTAAACGCATACTATACTGAAGTTTCAGTATGTTATAAGGAGTGTTACTATCAATCTCCTGAGTCCTAAACGCATACTATACTGAAGTTAAAGTATGTTATAATGAGTGTTACTATCAATCTCCTGAGTCCTAAACGCACACTATACTGAAGTTTAAGTATGTTATAAGGAGTTTTACTATCAATCTCCTGAGTCCTAAACGCTTACTGTACTGTGGTTTAAGTATGTTTTAATGAGTTTTACTAACAATCTCCTGAGTCCTAAACGCATACTATACTGAAGTTTAAGTATGTTATAAGGAGTGTTACTATCAATCTCCTGAGTCCTAAACGCATACTATACTGAAGTTCAAGAATGTTATAAGGAGTGTTACTATCAATCTCCTGAGTCCTAAACGCACACTATACTGAAGTTTAAGTATGTTATAAGGAGTGTTACTATCAATCTCCTGAGTCCTAAACGCATACTGTACTGTGGTTTAAGTATGTTTTAATGAGTTTTACTAACAATCTCCTGAGTCCTAAACGCATACTATACTGAAGTTTAAGTATGTTATAAGGAGTGTTACTATCAGTCTCCTGAGTCCTAAACGCATACTATACTGAAGTTTAATTATGTTATAATGAGTTTTTCTAAAATCTCCGGAGTCCTAAACGCATACTATACTGAAGTTTAAGTATTTTATAATGAATTTTACTAAAATCTCCGGAGTCCTAAAGGCATACTATTCTGGAGTATTAGTATGTTATATGGAGGTTTACTATCAATCTCCTGAGTCCTAAACGCATACTATATTAAAGTTTAAGTATGTTATAAGGAGTGTTACTATCAGTCTCCTGAGTCCTAAACGCATACTATACTGAAGTTTAATTATGTTATAATGAGTTTTACTAAAATCTCCGGAGTCCTAAACGCATACTATACTGAAGTTTAAGTATTTTATAATGAATTTTACTAAAATCTCCGGAGACCTAAACGCATACTATTCTGGAGTATTAGTATGTTATGAGGAGTGTTACTATCAATCTCCTAAGTCCTAAACGCATACTATACTGGAGTTTAAGTATGTTATAAGGAGTGTTACTATCAGTCTCCTGAGTCCTAAACGCATACTATACTGAAGTTTAAGTATGTTATAAGGAGTGTTACTATCAATCTCCTGAGTCCTAAACGCATACTATACTGGAGTTTAAGTATGTTATAAGGAGTGTTACTATCAATCTCCTGAGTCCTAAACGCATACTATACTGGAGTTTAAGTATGTTATAATGATTGTTACTATCAATCTCCTGAGCCTTAAACGCATACTATACTGAAGTTTAAGTATGTTATAAGGAGTGTTACTATCAATCTCCTGAGTCCTAAACGCATACTGTACTGGTGTTTAAGTATGTTTTAATGAGTTTTACTAAAATCTCCTGAGTCCTAAACGCATACTATACTAAAGTTTAAGTATGTAATAAGGAGTGTTACTAAAAATCTCCTGAGTCCTAAACGCATACTATACTGAAGTTTAAGTATGTTATAAGGAGTGTTACTATCAATCTCCTGAGTCCTAAGTGCATACTGTACTGTGGTTTAAGTATGTTTTAATGAGTTTTACTAAAATCTCCTGAGTCCTAAACGCATACTATACTGAAGTTTAAGTATGTTATAAGGAGTGTTACTATCAATCTCCTGAGTTCTAAACGCATACTGTACTGTGGTTTAAGTATGTTTTAATGAGTTTTACTAAAATCTCATGAGTCCTAAACGCATACTATACTAAAGTTTAAGTATGTAATAAGGAGTGTTACTAAAAATCTCCTGAGTTCTAAACGCATACTATACTGAAGTTTAAGTATGTTATAAGGAGTGTTATTATCAATCTCCTGAGTCCTAAACGCATACTATACTGTAGTTTAAGTATGTTTTAATGAGTTTTACTAAAATCTCCTGATTCCTAAACGCATACTATACTGAAGTTTAAGTATGTTATAAGGAGTGTTACTATCAATCTCCTGAGTTCTAAGTGCATACTGTACTGTGGTTTAAGTATGTTATAAGGAGTGTTACTATCAATTTCCTGAGTCCTAAACGCATACTATACTGTAGTTTAAGTATGTTATAATGATTGTTACTATCAATCTCCTGAGCCTTAAACGCATACTATACTGAAGTTTAAGTATGTTATAAGGAGTGTTACTATCAATCTCCTGAGTCCTAAACGCATACTGTACTGTGGTTTAAGTATGTTTTAATGAGTTTTACTAAAATCCCCTGAGTCCTAAACGCATACTATACTAAAGTTTAAGTATGTAATAAGGAGTGTTACTAAAAATCTCCTGAGTCCTAAACGCATACTATACTGAAGTTTAAGTATGTTATAAGGAGTGTTACTATCAATCTCCTGAGTCCTAAGTGCATACTGTACTGTGGTTTAAGTATGTTTTAATGAGTTTTACTAAAATCTCCTGAGTCCTAAACGCATACTATACTGAAGTTTAAGTATGTTATAAGGAGTGTTACTATCAATCTCCTGAGTCCTAATCGCATACTGTACTGTGGTTTAAGTATGTTTTAATGAGTTTTACTAAAATCTCATGAGTCCTAAACGCATACTATACTAAAGTTTAAGTATGTAATAAGGAGTGTTACTAAAAATCTCCTGAGTTCTAAACGCATACTATACTGAAGTTTAAGTATGTTATAAGGAGTGTTATTATCAATCTCCTGAGTCCTAAGTGCATACTGTACTGTGGTTTAAGTATGTTTTAATGAGTTTTACTTAAATCTCCTGAGTCCTAAATGCATACTATACTAAAGTTTAAGTATGTTATAAGGAGTGTTACTATCAATCTCCTGAGCCTTAAACGCATACTATACTGAAGTTTAAGTATGTTATAAGGAGTGTTACTATCAATCTCCTGAGCCCTTAACGCATACTATACTGAAGTTTAAGTATGTTATAAGGAGTGTTACTATCAATCTCCTGAGTCCTAATCGCAAACTGTACTGTAGTTTAAGTATGTTTTAATGAGTTTTACTAAAATCTCCTGAGTCCTAAACGCATACTGTACTGAAGTTTAAGTATGTTATAAGGAGTGTTACTATCAATCTCCTGAGTCCTAAACGCATACTGTACTGTGGTTTAAGTATGTTTTAATGAGTTTTACTAAAATCTCCTGAGTCCTAAACGCATACTATACTGAAGTTTAAGTATGTTATAAGGAGTGTTACTAAAAATCTCCTGAGTACTAAACGCATACTATACTGAAGTTTAAGTATGTTATGAAGAGTGTTACTATCAATGTCCTGAGCCCTAAACGCACACTATACTGAAGTTAAAGTATGTTATAAGGAGTGTTACTATCAATCTCCTGAGTCCTAAACGCATACTGTACTGTGGTTTAAGTATGTTTTAATGAGTTTTACTAACAATCTCCTGAGTCCTAAACGCATACTGTACTGTGGTTTAAGTATGTTTTAATGAGTTTTACTAACAATCTCCTGAGTCCTAAACGCATACTATACTGAAGTTTAAGTATGTTATAAGGAGTGTTACTATCAATCTCCTGAGTCCTAAACGCACACTATACTGAAGTTTAAGTATGTTATAAGGAGTGTTACTATCAATCTGTACTGTGGTTTAAGTATGTTTTAATGAGTTTTACTAACAATCTCCTGAGTCCTAAACGCATACTATACTGAAGTTTAAGTATGTTATAAGGAGTGTTACTATCAGTCTCCTGAGTCCTAAACGCATACTATACTGAAGTTTAATTATCTTATAATGAGTTTTACTAAAATCTCCGGAGTCCTAAACGCATACTATACTGAAGTTTAAGTATTTTATAATGAATTTTACTAAAATCTCCGGAGTCCTAAACGCATACTATTCTGGAGTATTAGTATGTTATATGGAGGTTTACTATCAATCCCCTGAGTCCTAAACGCATTCTATACTGAAGTTTAAGTATGTTGTAAGGAGTGTTACTATCAATCTCCTGAGTCCTAAACGCATACTATACTGAAGTTTAAGTATGTTATAAGGAGTGTTACTATCAATCTCCTGAGTCCTAAACGCACACTATACTGAAGTTTAAGTATGTTATAAGGAGTGTTACTATCAATCTCCTGAGTCCTAAACGCATACTGTACTGTGGTTTAAGTATGTTTTAATGAGTTTTACTAACAATCTCCTGAGTCCTAAACGCATACTGTACTGTGGTTTAAGTATGTTTTAATGAGTTTTACTAACAATCTCCTGAGTCCTAAACGCATACTATACTGAAGTTTCAGTATGTTATAAGGAGTGTTACTATCAATCTCCTGAGTCCTAAACGCATACTATACTGAAGTTAAAGTATGTTATAAGGAGTGTTACTATCAATCTCCTGAGTCCTAAACGCACACTATACTGAAGTTTAAGTATGATATAAGGAGTTTTACTATCAATCTCCTGAGTCCTAAACGCATACTGTACTGTGGTTTAAGTATGTTTTAATGAGTTTTACTAACAATCTCCTGAGTCCTAAACGCATACTATACTGAAGTTTAAGTATGTTATAAGGAGTGTTACTATCAATCTCCTGAGTCCTAAACGCATACTATACTGAAGTTTAAGAATGTTATAAGGAGTGTTACTATCAATCTCCTGAGTCCTAAACGCACACTATACTGAAGTTTAAGTATGTTATAAGGAGTGTTACTATCAATCTCCTGAGTCCTAAACGCATACTGTACTGTGGTTTAAGTATGTTTTAATGAGTTTTACTAACAATCTCCTGAGTCCTAAACGCATACTATACTGAAGTTTAAGTATGTTATAAGGAGTGTTACTATCAGTCTCCTGAGTCCTAAACGCATACTATACTGAAGTTTAATTATGTTATAATGAGTTTTTCTAAAATCTCCGGAGTCCTAAACGCATACTATACTGAAGTTTAAGTATTTTATAATGAATTTTACTAAAATCTCCGGAGTCCTAAACGCATACTATTCTGGAGTATTAGTATGTTATATGGAGGTTTACTATCAATCTCCTGAGTCCTAAACGCATACTATATTAAAGTTTAAGTATGTTATAAGGAGTGTTACTATCAGTCTCCTGAGTCCTAAACGCATACTATACTGAAGTTTAATTATGTTATAATGAGTTTTACTAAAATCTCCGGAGTCCTAAACGCATACTATACTGAAGTTTAAGTATTTTATAATGAATTTTACTAAAATCTCCGGAGACCTAAACGCATACTATTCTGGAGTATTAGTATGTTATGAGGAGTGTTACTATCAATCTCCTAAGTCCTAAACGCATACTATACTGGAGTTTAAGTATGTTATAAGGAGTGTTACTATCAGTCTCCTGAGTCCTAAACGCATACTATACTGAAGTTTAAGTATGTTATAAGGAGTGTTACTATCAATCTCCTGAGTCCTAAACGCATACTATACTGGAGTTTAAGTATGTTATAAGGAGTGTTACTATCAATCTCCTGAGTCCTAAACGCATACTATACTGGAGTTTAAGTATGTTATAAGGAGTGTTACTATCAATCTCCTGAGTCCTAAACGCATAGTATACTGGAGTTTAAGTATGTTATAAGGAGTGTTACTATCAATATCCTGAGTCCTAAACGCATACTATACTGGAGTTTAAGTATGTTATAAGGAGTGTTACTATCAATCTCCTGAGTCCTAAACGCATACTATTCTGTAGTATTAGTATGTTATAAGGAGTGTTACTATCAATCTCCTGTGTCCTTAACGCATTCTGTACTGTAGTTTAAGTATGTTATAAGGAGTGTTACTATCAATCTCCTGAGTCCTAAACGCATACTGTACTGAAGTTTAAGTATGTTATAAGGAGTGTTACTATCAATCTCCTGAGTCCTAAACGCATACTGTACTGAAGTTTAAGTATGTTATAAGGAGTGTTACTATCAGTCAGCTGAGTCCTAAACGCATACTATACTGAAGTTTTAGTATGTTATAAGGAGTGTTACTATCAGTCTCCTGAGTCCTAAACGCATACTATACTGGAGTTTAAGTATGTTATAAGGAGTGTTACTATCAATCTCCTGAGTCCTAAACGCATAGTATACTGGAGTTTAAGTATGTTATAAGGAGTGTTACTATCAATATCCTGAGTCCTAAACGCATACTGTACTGAAGTTTAAGTATATTATAAGGAGGTTTACTATCAATTTCCTGAGTCCTAAACGCATACTATACTGTAGTTTAAGTATATTATAAGAAGTGTTACTATCAATTTCCTGAGTCCTTAACGCATACTATACTGTAGTTTAAGTATGTTATAAGGAGTATTACTATCAATCTCCTGAGTCCTAAACGCATACTATACTGTAGTTTAAGTATTATATGTTATAATGACTAAACACATGTTATACTGTTTCACTATTTCACTAATATCACTAATCATCAGAATCATCACTAATCACTTCACTAATATCATCACTTAATCACTTTAATATTATAAATGCGAAAGTATGGATGTTTGTTTGTTTGTCAGTTTGTTTGTTTGTTCCGCTTTCACGCCGAAACTACTAAACGGATTTGGATGAAATTTGGTAGGTAGATAGAACAAGTGCTGGATTAACATATAGGCTTCTTTTTTTCCGGAAAAAATGCATGGTTCCCGTAGGACAATTACTTAAAGACGGGAGAAACGAAAATGTGTTTGAACGTCTTTCAATTTGCAACGGAGCAATGGTACGACCAGATTTTTTTTGCACAGAGATAGTTGACGGGGTGGGAACTAGGAAGTATGTCACTTCGGGCTACATTTTATTAAGAATATCGATTTCCCTCGGGAATCACACCGGGAATCCCAAAATAATGCAAAACTATTTATTGCTATAACTTTACTAATTTCATTGAAACTTCGCAAGGTGGTTATGGGAACAACTTGGGACAGTTTTATCCCGAAAACCTCACTTCCACGTTCGCAAGCCACTTGCAGCTCACGCACTGCGCCCCCTCAGAGACAGTCATAACCATAAAGCGACATCCACACGGGCGGAGCCGCAAGCAAAAGCTAGTAATTTTATAAATGCGAAAGTATGCATGTTTATTTGTTTGTTTGTTTGTTCCACTTTCGCGTCGAAACAACTAAACGGATTTGGATGAAATTTGGTAGGTAGTTAGATAAAGTAATTGGCTAACACTTAGGATACTTTTCCCCAGAGGAATGCTTAAAAACTCATTTCCACTTCGTCATTAGATGGCGCCACCTTAACATTTTCTTTCCCTCGAAACAATTCTGAAGTCTTCGCAGACGAAGTCGCGGGTGTAAGCTAGTTTCTTAATAATAATAACAGGGTCGGACTGGCACTATAGTCGAAGTGGCGATTGGCAGCTGGACCCTAGCCCCTACCTAATGTTGGACGGGTCATATAGTCTAGAATCTAAATTGTTTTTGCCAGCTGGACCCTAGTCTGCGCAGGCCCCTACCTACCCCTAGGCTTATTCTTTTTCTTCTCGAGTTGATGGCAAGACTCTAGGCAAGCCGGCATTGTGTATCGTTTCGGTTAACATCGAAGGGTTCTCCCTAGACAAGTCAAGAAATCCTCTCTGACTTGTACCGCAAAACTAATTGTGACATTCTCTGCGTTCAGGAAATGCACCGTCTCGAGGCGCAGTTTCGTCCACATATTCCAGGACTTTCGCTTATCGCTGAGAATTAAATTTAAAAAAAAAAATTAAAATTAAAATTGTTTTATTTTCAGGCACAGGACCCATAGCAAACATTACATTACATTACATTAAATCAATCTAAGTAATAATAATATAATAGTCGGTTTACAACAATTTACAACAATCCAAAATTAATGCAAGGCCAAACTTTACTTAATAAAGTTATGTCAGAGCTAAAAAATAATAATAATATAATATAATATTATCACATTTAATTATTATGTCAGTTACATCTGTAGTTTGACAAGTCACAATTTATTTATCTATATGTCAGTTTAGGACAATACATAACACATAAAAGGTAAGGCACACAAAAACCAATCAGCATATTTCCTTATTAGTTTTTTCGAGACAGAACATTTTTTCATGACAGTACACTGTGTGAAAAACAGCGGCTATTATAGGATTGGCAGAGGAAATTACTCTTTTGTGGAAAGAGACTGTAAGTCTACGAATTAGGGCATAGAAGTCATCGACTCTGTATACAGCAAACATGGCAGACGCGCTACACCGCCAGGGGAGTCTCAGCATAGCTCTAAAGGCATTGTTGTACTGCACACGAAGAGTGTTCATGGCACTCTTCGTGTACTGCCACCACAGCTGGCTGGTGTATAGCGCCTGGCAGTACGCCTGGAACAGTGTAATCTTCACCTGTGCCGAGCACTGGGCGAACCTTCTGGCTAACATATTACTTTTCATTGCGATTACACGCCTCTGTCTTTCCAAATCCTCATTATCTTTAAGAGTATCAGTAAGGATATGGCCCAAGTACCTGAACTTAGAAACAACATTCAGCGTGGAGCCGCAAAGACTTATACATGGTATGTGACTTGTTACATGATTGTCTTTAAATATCATGACTTCTGTCTTTTTGACATTATAGCTGAGACCGTGAGTGGATGCATACTGTTCACATGTTTCTATGAGTCTTTGCAACCCCGCTACCGAGGGGCTCAGCAGCACCATATCGTCTGCGTAACTTAGGTTATTTACACATTCACCTGCTATATGACATCCGACATTGGTGCTACTGAGCTCCTCGATCAGATCATTCATATATAAATTAAATAAAACCGGTGAGGTCAGTCCACCCTGCCTTACTCCACAGTTAAGAGTGTATTCTTTGGAATAAGAGTTACCCCATCTGATTGTATTACATTGGTTGTCATACCAGTATTCCATCAGATTTATTATTCTTGATGGCACACCAGTGCTTCTTAATTTCCGCCAAAGTATATTATAATTTATAGTATCAAATGCTTTGCTCAAATCAAGAAAACAAGCATAAATTTCTCGATCAGATCATTCATATATAAATTAAATAAAACCGGTGAGGTCAGTCCACCCTGCCTTACTCCACAGTTAAGAGTGTATTCTTTGGAATAAGAGTTACCCCATCTGATTGTATTACATTGGTTGTCATACCAGTATTCCATCAGATTTATTATTCTTGATGGCACACCAGTGCTTCTTAATTTCCGCCAAAGTATATTATAATTTATAGTATCAAATGCTTTGCTCAAATCAAGAAAACAAGCATAAATTTGTGTTTTTCTATCTATGTAGTATTTTACAGTATTTTTGAGAGCGAAAATAGCCAAATCAGTCGACAAATTACTTCGAAACCCAAACTGAGCTTTATGTATCGGTAAATTAGTTTCACATAAGTGTTTGTTAATTAGTCTTTCAGTTATTTTAGAAAATATGGTTGCTAGTGAGATTGGTCTGTAATTGTTCAAACTGGATAAATCCCCCGTTCTGTTTTTTACAATCGGAATAACAGTGGTTTTCATGAAATTAACAGGAAAATAACCGTGATCGATACACATATTTATAAATTTCGCTATAATTACAAAAAGTGACGGTCCCCCATGGAGTATGTGTTCAAGGCTGAGCCCGTCATGCCCCGGGGACTTGCCGCGTTTCATATTTTTCACGCACTTAAAAACGTCCATAGGCGTGACATGGAGGTCACGTGACTCGCAGAGTCGCGCATGCGGCCCCCCTGCGCCGACGCCGCCGTCGGGCGAGGGCGGCGGCGGCGGCGGCGTCGGCGCGGGCGCCCGCGTCCCCGGCCCTGGGCGGGCGCAGCCCCGACCATTCACACAACCAGGTCCCGAATTGTTTTCAACTTTGAATTGGGAGATAAACATGTTAGCTATCTCTTCAGAGTCACTACTACCATTCACTGACACAGAAATACTGGGTTTATGACTTAATTTGTTTGTCTCCTTCCAAAATTTTGAAAAATCCTTTCTATTTCTGTGAGAAGCAATGATATCCATTTTTATCTTGTTTTCATTATTTATGCACCATTTTAATGTGTTTTTAAAAACTTTACGTGTGCTTGCCATATTTTCATAGATATCACCCTGCGAGGGACGCCCGTATAATACCCAGGTCTGGAATGCTAATCTTGCAGAAATATGACTGTCTCGCACGTGATAGTTCCATCCTACCACCTGTTGCTTACGTCTGATTGACTTATCCCTGTGTGAGTGCATGGAAGCTTGACTCAGACATTTAATGACATCATTTTAATATTTATCTATTTTTTCACAATGTTTTGTATTTTTACACTCGTTAGTACACAACAGAACGGGCTCGGTAATTGATTTTAGGTATTTATTACACAAGTAGGTATATTTATTTATCTCGGATAAGGTTCGATTTCCCCATAATATAATATTTATTTCCTTTGAAGGCAAATTAATTTTAGGCAATATAGTATTGAAATCACACTGTATTATGAGTGGAAAGTGATCTGACCAATTTACATCATTCAAAACATTTATCTCTCTGATGATTTTCATTGCAGATGTAGTTGCAATACAGTGATCAATCCAGCTTGTCGTACCGTGAGATTCACTCAGATAGGTAAATGTTCTGGACTCTGCACCTAGCATAAAAACATCAGCACATACCCAGTCCTGTTCTTGTGAGTATTCCATCAATTCGCGGCCAAAAGAACTATTTGCACTCGCGATATCAGCATTAAAATCACCGAGACACAAAACACATTCCGAGTCACTATTTTCAATCACTGCACTCATTACACCGAGGCATTCCGTGAATAACGGCAGGTTATCCGCGCACTCGGTAGGCATGTAGACAGACATCAGCAGCAGGCCGCGGCCGGCGACAGACACATGCACCGCCGCGACTCGCGTCGATCCCGTGTCTATCGGCGTCACGTTGGGGATTTTCAATTTTTTCCACATAACAGCCACTCCGCCGTACGGTCGTCCTTTCAAGGTGCCACTCGACGTGTCCACTGCCGATATTCCATGATAGCCGAACTCGGCATCGATACTGTTTAGGTAGTCTAAGTCATCCGGTAACAGCCAGTGTTCCTGCAGTGCAATGAGGTCGTGTTCTTTACATAGGTCTCGTACGTGTTGTACAGATCTTTTTATTGACCTACAGTTAAATGATGCCATGCTAATATTTTCCATCTTCGATATAGGTATTTCGTATTTAAACTATGTGTGTAGTGTGCCTTACCTATTTGCTATTTCTTGGGAACTGGCGTTTAAATGTAAACCGCCGGTACTCAAAATGCCCTTAGGCCAGAAATCGCCACAAAGGAAAGAAGGCTCCTGTGCCTGTTCTATTGATATTTTAAATGGCGAAAAATTGGTCGGGTAGTAAGGTATTAGTTTTTCTACCTTTACAACAGTTTTTCCGTTTTCTTCAATATATTCTTTTATATTTTCCTCCGATACGCCTGTATCGAAACGCGTCACGAATATGTGGGAAAGTCTAGGAGCTACCTTTATTTTATTTGAGGTCAAGGTCGCTTTTCCCTGTTGGTTATTTTCTATCTTTTTAACTCTTATATTTCTATATTTTGTTTTCTTGCTTACAACTGTCTTAAAGCTGTCGTTATCGGTATCTACAATTGTATCGTCAAAATTATCACAGATGATTACAGGGGTACTGCTTCGTCGTCGCGTAGTCGTAATTTTCGTTTCCTTTTCGCTCGTTCCAGCTTCCGCCTTTGCTGACGAAATCGGAGGGAGGGCACGGTTCTCGGCGCGGGAGGGTGGGGGCAGAGGCGAAGTGGCCGTCGCGGCCGGCGCCGGCGGCGGCGGCGGCGCTGGCGGGGCGCTCGCGCTCGCGGGCCGCGCTTGCGTTGATTGTCGCTGCGCACCTCCCCCCTCTCCGCAGCCGCCCGCACCGCTCGTTCTTGTCGTCGTCAAACGTCCACTTTGTCTACCCTCGTTTTGGGTAGATTTTACTTGGTTTTTCGACTTAGCCGGTTGCGAAATAGTCTTTTTATTCGGTAACGGATCTGAGTCGACCGATCGAAGTTTCGAGACGTTTTCCAGTACTTCTTCGAATTTTGATGTCGTCACGTAGTCACTTTTGATTTGATGCACTTCCTTCTTTAAAATTAATAGGTCTTTTAACAGCGTAGTGACGTCAATGTGGTCAAATGTAATTGGAGGAAGGCGGTTCAGATCTTTTGCTACAAATGTAGGCAGTTTGTCTGACTCACTTTCTTTTAGAGTTTTTATTATATCCTGCAAGAACTTTTTCGATTTTCCGTCTCCTCTTCTCGTGGAGCGAATTCCTGTCACTTCAGATAACACATTGGCGGCCGATTCTATTTCAATTTCTTTGAAATGAGATTCACAGATCTGTGTCAAACTAATCACGTCCATAACATCAATTTTACATTGTATAAAGCACAATAATTCGTTGATTATTATTTTTGACATGATTAACTATGATTTCTTCGATCACTTTTTAAACTTTTTAAACGTTAACCGAGCGTAATGACTGGCGGTTAAGCGCATGAGCCATTAACTTGTACACGCACGACCACTCGCGACGACGACGCGCGAAGACTGAATAACAGTGCCAAATAAATAAGTGCTAACATAAATCTATTCTATTCTATTTTCTTTACAGGTGAGAAAATATACCAATGCGAGTACTGTTCCTCAGCCTTCCACACTTCCTCTAACTTGACGGAGCACACTCGACGTCACCACAGTGCGGTAAAGTCCTACCGTTTCGCGTGTTCCCGATGCGGCAAACAGTACTACGATAGGACGAAATTCGAGCGCCATATAGACTCACACGATGAGATTAAAAGGTAAAATTAGTTAAGCCAGAACGTTACCACGTTAGAAGCTTAAACAAGCCATATCGTACCCACTGCAGGGGCATAGGACTCTTCCCATACCTCGGGAAGGTTAGGCCATACTCCACACACGGGGGGCAAGTCCGGATTGGTGGTGGTTGTGGAGCTAGTGAACCAAGAACCAAGTTTACAATGTGATTTCAATATACTGGACTGGTCTTTATAAATATCCAAACTTTCACATTTACAATATTAATAGGATTTTAATATACTTATTATAATATGTATAGTATACAGAGTTATTTTTGGACCCCCCACCAAAACTTGTGGCTTCTACTCATGAAACTGAGCAACTTTCCCCAAGTAACGAATGGTCAATTCGCAAAAAAAATTTTGGACCTTCTATACTAATTAGATCACGTGATCGGCCTATTTCGTATGGAGATGCCCAAATTTTTTTGCGAATTGACCATTGATGGTTATTTGGGGAAAGTTGCTCAGTTTCATGAGTAGAAGTCACTGAAGTTTTGGTGCGGGATCCAAAAAAAAATAACCCTGTATTATTTCTTTTACTTAAATTATAATTATTTGAAAATGAATATACGAATTTCAGACACGTATGTGATATATGCCACTCCTGTTTCACTCGGCGCTGCTACTGGAAGAAACATCTTTTAAGCCAACACGGGATAGTCATACCGCCCATGAGGCCAGGACGACGCAAAACAAACACTCTCAAGCTAAGTCCTGACGACCTACAGGAAGGACCAACTGTGGAATAGAGTTTAAAAATAAAGGCCTGTAGACCTACAAGAAGGACAAATTGTGGAGTAGTTTAAGACAAAGAAGATATATAAGATGAATTGTCGTTCTCCACACATGTTGTTCTACAGATAGAACTTAATTCAAGAACAAGAATAATATATGTATACGTATATAACCAGTCAAATTTATACGTACGTACCTAATCTTATTATTTATTGTACGAGTATATAATTATTATATAAAATATATTATTATTTATTATAGATTTTCTTTCAATTTAAATAATCTACGCCGCGTACGTATGTGGTCTATGGTCAACTTTTTTTTATTTTTATGGCAGAGGTGGCAAACGAGCAGACGGATCACCTGATGGTAAGCGATTACCGCCGCCCATAGACACCCGCAACACCAGAGGAGTCACAAGTGCGTTGCCGACCTTTGATATGGGAGTACGCTCTTTTCTTGAAGGTTTGAATGTCGTATCGGTCCGGAAATACCGCAGGCGACAATTCATTCCACAGTTTGGTTGTGCAAGGCAGAAAGTTTCTAGTGAAACGCACAGTTGTGGACTGCCAACCATCTATGTGATGGGGATGAATATATTGTCGCGTAGAACGATGGCGAAAAAAGGCGGCAGGGATCAATCCGAACAATTCCTCGGAGCACTCCCCATTGTACAAGCGATAGAGAATGCAGGGCGAGGCTACATCTCTACGCAGCGCCAAGGAGTCAAGCCGATCTGAAATATCCTGGCAGCCGACGATTCGAGTTGCTCTCCGTTGAATGCGGTCCAGAGGGAGAAGCTGGTACTGGGGTGCCCCTGCCCAGAGATGAGAACAGTATTCCATATTCTACTAAAGCCTTTTCGAAAACCGGATTATTGGGGAGGCTGGAAGTCATCAAACCTGCGTGCGAGACGATTCCTAATGGCTCACGAAAATAGCTTATAGACATGGCTCAAAAGTGAGATGGGTCTATAGATTTTTAGCAGGGTTTTGTCACTTGGATGCTGCCAGCGCTAGTGATGGTCAACGCAACGCAAATCTTGAGCCTTTTGAAGGGTACGTGTAAGTAAGTTGGCAGTCCTGAAGTCCTATTTTTGGGACATTTTGTTTTTACCAGCAAGACATAAGACATAAAAACGTAGGAATACTATTTAGCTTTACGCTTATAACTTTCACTCGACGTGAAGATAGCAGTCGGAGCAGCGCTTAAGGCAGTCTGGATTATAAGTAGTGATCGTAAATTCGGGGGCAATTATACCTAATGTTGGGGAGCTAGCATAATATGGACATGCCGTTTTGAATTAACAGAACGTTGAATTAACGTTTTTTAATAGCATACATAAAATTTTCAATAAGATCAACATTCACTACAATCAGATCATTGAAATTAAGAATACTAACGCTTTTTACGATTTCGGTATCCTGGGAATTTTTTGTATGAAAATCTATTTTATTCAGAAAGACATATCCATACAAATGAAATTGCCCCTGAATTTCCGATCACTTATTATAAGTGACAGTTGGTAGTCCTTATATTCTTTTTTTAGGACATCATCATTATCAGCCAAACAAACATAGGACAATGGGACGTTAAATAAAATTAAAAATCTATATTGTACTCGTATGTTGACGCAGTCTTGGGTGTCGTTGCCACGGTGCCGAGCAAAAATAAGTCATCAATCGGTTTTTAGAAAGTCTTATTTTGAGGGTTAAAAGTAAAAATAATATGAAACTTTAAAAATACTTTATTACATCATATATTATATCACTTTGGTCACTACTCGGCGCGCAGACAGCGGTCGGAGCAGCGTTTTGAGACAGTCGGTCGGGATCGTTGCGTCAATGCGCACGGCAACTGGCTTTTTTAGGGTTAAATAAAAGTGATATAAAACTTTAAAAAGACTTTATTACACCATATATTATTTTACTTTGGTCACATTTACTCCAACTACTCGGCGCGCAGACAGCGGTCGGAGCAGCGTTTAAGACAGTCGGGATCGTTGCGACAATGCGCGCGGCAGCTGGCTTGACAGCGCGTCACTGTGCGCACGTTTGTGCGCGGTAGTCGCTCGTCGAACATCAGGCTGGGGGGAAGGGAAATAGATTATTGTAGTGGCAAGCGGATCGCTATCTAGATAGATGGATTCAGTTTAAAATTATTGCCGGTTACTAACGAGGTTAAAACGGAGTCATAATTATATACCCAGAAGTCTGAAAAGGCATAGCAACATCCCCATCCTCATTGCGTTGGGGAATCTTAGTGAGTCCGCTTCCATCTTCGGCATCATCGTGACTTATCACCGTGTAACATGATGCATTCCAATTGAGGATAAAAAATAAAATAAAAGACAAAGTCTGATAAAAAATACTTGATAGTAATAGTAAAGATTTTGATTTTTTTATTTGATTTCAGTAGAGTAGAATCAGTTTTTTTCTTGCTGTCCACAATTGGTTAGCCCTTGGCATTATGGTCCTTGGCTCACCTGATGGTAGGTAATGGTCATACCGAAAAATGGAAGCGGGTTTACCAAGATTCTCCAACGCAATGCTATTGATATTTTTCTTCTTATTCTTATTGATTTTCGGAGACAAGCCTCAGATATAATGGTGATAGTGATAACTAGCCTGGCGGACTCAAAAAATGTCCTGCCACCGAGCAAGCTGGGAACCTCGAGCGGACTAGTCACACCAGAGAGGCGGATCTTTAACCCATTGACCTTAATGCTTCGACAAATTGTGCCCTGATCGCCAACATCGGCTCCAGCCGATAAAAATGCATGAAAATCTTAAATCCTGGCGCCTGTGGTACGGAAACCGGTTGTCTGCTCTAGCTGACTGTGGCGCATAAAAGATTAAAATGTACTAACCTGTCAATAAACGGTACGGAAGTACATGTAGCAGCATCACAGTGCAACACAGGAGGCGCCACCGCCGCCATCAGCGAACTGTCCTCTCCCACCACATATGGGATGTGGTCCAGGTACACGTTGTCGAAGAGGCACATGCGTTTCATGTACTCCTCGGGGTGCGTGAACATGGTGGGTGGGGTGCCTGGAATTGGTGACTAGTTGATGCCGGAAGACGTAGTGTAGGCAGCCCTACGAGGGCCTTTCGGGCTCGTGGTCCCACCGGCACCGAAATGATCCACTGATGGGTCGATGAGTAATTTGTTGTTTTCTTGTAGTCCCACCGATTCACTCTTGACCAGTAATCGTAGCATGCATGTTAGTATGCTAGACGATAATGTTACAATGTCTATAGAATGTTACATTATTTAATTTGCTCGGGAATGACCTGGTCGTAACAGGCCGCTGGAGGCCTTTGTTTAGCAATAGATATCTTTGGGGCCGTCCATTAATCACGTGATGTTTTTAGCAACTTTTTAGACCCCCCCCCCTCCCCCCTGTTGATAGGTGGTGAGGTTTTAGACTACTCCCCCACCCCCTACCCAAAATCACGTGTATTTTTTGGTACAAATTATTATCTTCAAATACAGGTATAATGTAATTTAATTCTGGAAAATTAAGCTCCGTGATAAAAATTTCCAGACAGATATTAAGGTTGCAGGTTGTTTCTGACTGCCTGAAGCCGTTTCGAACCTTGGGAAGCGTTAAAAACAACATAACAACAACAGTCAGACGTTTGGGAATTACACTAGAAATCGCGCATTCAACGAAAAAATAAATACACGTGATATCTCAGTACACCCCCCTCCCCCCTTATGATGTTTCGTGATTTTTATGAACCCCCGCCCCCCTTTTGAGCCTCACTTGATTAATGGACGACCCCTTTCGGGTGATATTGATGATGATGGCAGGTCCGTCCAGCAAGGGCAGGGTTTTTTTTCATACCTCGAGAAGTTTGCGATATGCAGGGTGCAACCATAATCTTGTTCTCGCTAATTTTGGCTTCTACTCATGAAACTGAACAACTTTCCCGGTTCTGCGAGATGTTAAGCTTGGCCGGCTATCCTTTGGAAGTAGTTTTGACTAGAGTTCGGAAACCGTTTTTTTTTAAACCGGTTTCGGTCACTGACCCGATATCGAAATAATTGTGGTTAAGGTTTCGTTCAGGTTTCGGTTACCGGTATATTTAACCGGTTTAACCAGAACCGATATTTTTCGTTCGAACGGAATTAACCGGTTAATTTGAAGAATATGCGACGTTGAAGGTATTTTTGCCGCGTGCGATCAATTGAAAGCGTGCGAGAAAGTGAGCAGAAAACTCGAGCAGTGGCACCCGCGCGACGCGCCTGAACTTGACTAAGTTTGGTTTAACCGGTTAATTTCATTCTTATTTCGGTTAGACCGCTCCCTGATTAACCGATATTTTATTCAAATTTACCGGTTAAACTGGAAACCGGGTTTAACCTGAATAACCGAAATTAACCGGTATTTGTTAACCGGTTCCAAACCTTGGTTTAGACTGTTTTTGTTTGGAAACGATTTCCAGAAGAGTTTCTTAGTCATTTCCACCATAACTTATGTTTAGTCGCGCGGTCGCCACATACAGTTTTACTCACCAACAACATAGTATCTTGTGTTACACATATGCTCCTGTATCAGCTCCGATCTGTTATTGAACCATCCTACCAGCCACTTAAGGTCCTCAAACTTGGTAATTTCATCGTTGATTACTTTGCGTGTCAGACGAAGGTATTCCACGTCTGCCTCGATGACTGATTCGTCTTTGTCTTCTCCGTAGCTGTAAAGAGTAAGTAGGTAAACATACTGCGCTCATAAAAAAGAAAGCCGCATAGTATCATATATGGAGTTTCAAAGTATCATATTGGAGCAAAGCACTCGTGACTCCTCTGGTGTTGCGGGTGTCTACGGGCGGCGGTAATCGCTTACCGTCTATCCGCCTGCTCGTTTGCCGCCTATCACATAAAAAATATTGGATTTCGGATTGGAAATCCTTGGGGGAGGCCTTTGTTCAGCAGTGAACGTCTTTTGACTGATGATGATGTTGATGATGCCATATAAATTGACGTAAGATGGTTAATAGATAATCTGTCTAATTATAATTTCACCAGTGAGATTATAAATATTAAGAGTTTGACCCCTGCGACATCCATGAATATCCCTGCACCTGCGACATATACAGGGTGTAACAGAAAGGTGTGATAATACTTCAAGGTGGGCTTTTACCCATCAAACTGAACAACTTTTGTTCCACAACTTTGTTCAAATCGCAATTTTTTTTTGGAGTTTTCATACAAATCGATCAGCTGGTGAACCAAGTTTGTATGAAAAGTCCGAAAATTTGTTTGCGATTTCAACAAAGTTGTAGAACAAAAGTTGTTCAGTTTCATGGGTAAAAGGCCACCTTGAAGTATTATCTCACCTTTCTGTTACACCCTGTATACTTTGACACTAGGTCTTTGGGTCCTCGGTCACCACTCGAGAACCTTTTTCCCATCGGTTATCTCTTCTGCGAGCTATAAATGTCAGTCCCTGCTTATTGCTATTTCAATTGGCCTATTCCATGGTATGTCTATGAATTAAGTTTAAAACGTAACCCACAAAAGCAAAATCAGAAAACTCACTTTCTATATTGCATCTTCAATATGGCTTCGGACATGTGTATCCTGAAAATGACGCCGGGCCGCAAATGCGCTTGGTAAAGATCCTTCGGCATTTCCACGAACCCCGATTCCCAGTTCTAAAAAAAATATTCAGCAAAGCAACAGGTCAAATGCACTTTTTTTATTTGTTATCTATCATCTAGTCGAAATAGGCACCATACATATGCCTATATCTATGAAAACATAACGGAGAAAAAATAAACTCGAAAAAGACGTCTTGTCGGTGGTCTGGAAGAGATCGCTTTTAGCGACGTAAGACCGCCTTTTTACACGCAATATAATACTTTCACGCCGAAACTAGGTACTGCACGGATTTGGTAGGTAGGGTATAGATAGATAAAGCACTAAGTGCGAACACATATGATACTTTTTATCCCGGAAAACTTAAGGGTTCCCGAAGGAATGCCTAAAAACTTAAAATTTCCACTTCGTCACTAGATGGCGCCACCTTTACATTTTCTTTCTCTCTGGACCCAATTCTGAAGTCCACGCAACGAAGTCGCGGGCGGAAGCTAGTGAGCAATCAAGCATTCATACATACTTAACTATTCAAAAAAAGGAAAGATATTGGTGAAGTCTGATCAGTACTAACCTTGACGGGAGGTTCGTATGTTTCCACAACGGCCTTGTTCTTCCCACCCTTCTTCTTGCCCTGCCGCTGGTCGTGGTCGCCGCGCCTCGCAATCGGCACCTCCGTCGTCGATGCGTTCTTGAACTGTTAGTGGAATTGACGATTGTGTTGGAATTGCGTTAAACTAACAGAAAGGGTAGAAACTAAAATGACGAAAAACTGACTGAATTGATGAAAAAGGTCTTATCAATTAAGACTAAGTCTTGTCGCCAACCATCAAATGTTATCCGGTTATAAAAAAAGCGTCGGTGGCGCAGTGGGTAGTGACTCCGTCCTCCTAACCAGAGGTCGTGGGTTCAAATCCTGGCCAGTGCACCACTGAGTTTTTAGAAACTTACGTGCATTTTCATACCGAATGCTTTAACGGTGAAGGAAAACATCGTGAGGAAACCTGCACATCTGATTTCTAGATGTGTATGATGGTCGCGTTGCACACGTCCGTAGGTGTAAATGTAAATGCCCTACACGTGACCTAAGTGCAACACTAGGCAACCGCCGTCTATACCTTGTGGATAGAACGGTTAAATGTGCCACACGATAAAAAGAAGATAAGATAGCCAGTTCCCCATTGCGTTGAGGAATCTTGGTAAGCCCGCTTCCATCTTCGGCATCATCACTTACCATCAAGTGAGATGATGTCAAGGGCTTACCAATTAAGAGTAACAAAAAAACTTATTAAACGTTATACCGCTTCAGTGGCCTAGTGCGTATTCTGCTCGATTCACAGGAGGTCGCGGGTTCGATTCCCGGCGGGGTCCAGTTTTGTAGGACTCGGTTTGGTTGGTGATAAAGAGTTTTCTGAGGTGAGGTTTTCCTGACTAGCTACCACCATCTTATCTAAGTGTTGCTGCCAAACATCAATGTTAATAGCACTGTTGTGTTCCAGCATGGAGTTCCCAATGCGTTAGGAAGTCTTGGTAACACGCTCCATTGCCCTTAACCAAGTTAAGAGTCACCTGACAAGAGCTTGTCCCTTTCACACTTCAAAAAAATATAATAGGCTATCCTGCTGTCAGAGTAAAAAATACTCTAATTAAACTAATTTGGAACGCTTTCTTTCTATTGAGTAAACGACCACGTCTTATGCACCGTATGTTGTTGAGTATACAAGTCCCGCGTGGTAGGGACTTTGTACTAGGTAGAAAAAAATATTGACGATTTAAAAGCACGTGTAAAGCATCTACTTAAATAAAAAACATTTTGAGTTTGAGTTTCTTATTATCACTGGCAACACACACTGGTCAAAAACCGTAGACATTATCTTTAGATCTGCTTTTGAGATGGTAAGCCCACCTGATAGAAAGCGGCATCCGCGGCAAGTCTGGTGGCTTTATTAATTGGATTTTGGTTTTCCTCTAGATATACCAATGGCCCATGCTTTCGTGCTAGAGTACCTATTTCAAGTTACCTACAGCAATGTGAGACTTATGTTCCACAAGTTACCTCCCCATCTTCTGGTGAGATGGTAGACCCGCGCTGTCGGCCCCGACGTCTGCCGCCGCGCCCTCGCCGTCTCTGGAAAGGACGACAAGCTTTTTTTAACTTCATCATCATTTCATTTAGCGGCCTCCATGACGCAGTGGCTCTTCAACGTCTTTCACATCGGGACGTCGCGTCGTGGGTTCGATTCCCGTCCAAGCTCAACTATATTGGACATGTGTTGGGTGATGGTAAAGCATTTTTTAACCTTTATAGTTACCACTATCTTACCTACATTTTGTCGCCAAATATCAATATTGGTGCTTATATGTGCTTTTATTACATCTCATGTATAATTATTACCTCTTTTTAATATTTCTTACTCAATTCTGTAATTATACGTATAATTCTTGATTACATATATTTGAAGTACATTGCGTAAGCGGTTAGTATATTAATATTCCTATTATCATAAATTATTGCTAATCGGCTACGCATTGAATCATACTATACTTACAATTTGTAAACTGAAGGAAACTTACTACATTAATTGCTCGTTCTCATTACGAAGGGGATTTCCTACCACTTAATGAGGAAGCATCGTCATCGCAGTCCTTTTGATGAGTTATCTGTCTTTGTTGGAAAACCCTACTTTTATCATACTACAAAATCATACTATGTACTACTGTACGTATCAACAGTGTATTATTTTTAAATACGCATTTTTGCTGCTCTGCTCACTTGGGTCTAGGTTAAGTGGCAGGAGCTACTCCAGTTAGAAGCACTTGACTGGAAGTTATTGGCATTATTTTTATTAGGACCTATTTATAGAAGGTGCGACTGGGTAGGTACCACTGCCCGCTCTATACCTGCCACCAAGCAGCGATCTGTTCAGACGAGTAGAACGAGATAGCTAGCGTAATTTTCGCATAAGACGCATTCCAACTTAGCCTTCTAGGTCTGTGGGTACAGATGCCCAAAAAGGAAAACTAGCCACTTCCGTTAGAATGATCGCTAGTCACCCTACAAAATAAAAAAGGCAAATTTATTTTAAAAACTTTATTTGGACATCAAAATTTTACATCATTAGTTAAACTCACTCATCTACATCTTTAGGTTCAGTTATAGAATCGACAAAGACAACAGAGTTGCACTCGGCTGCATCACATTGCAACATCGGCGGGACTTCCACAGGGGTAACCGAATACTCATCCCCGATCACGTATGGATTCCCATCTATCCACAGAGCATCGAAAAGACAATATATGTGCACTTTAATCGTCATGTAACTAATGAATTTGTAGATACGTCCACCGCATTCGCCTAAATGCTCCTTTATACTTTTATCTGTCTTGTACATTAAGAGCAGATTGTGGAATTTCGTAATCTCATCCATGACGACTTTCTTTATCAAATTCGTGTAGATTATGTCGGCTTCGATATGCCTCTCTGGGTCTTCGTACATTCGCTGTTTGATCCTCAGAATCGCGTCAGACATTCGCACTCGGAAGATGACGCCAGGGTTCATCTGGTCGGGTAGGATTCCAGGTTTTTTGGTGCTGGTTGTGAATTCTAGGATGCGGTCTTTGACTGGCTCAGGGTATATGTAGTGGTGCGGCCGTTCTCGAAGCTTCGGTCCGGTTAACGTGTTGAATCGCCGAGTTTCTTCCTGCTGCAGAAAAGAGCTTCATCAGACCTGAATAATCGTCTTTCTGTGTGTAGTTTTGGGTCCTCTTGATTAACATATTCACTGAATATCACTTTCACGAAATAACCGCGAGATTTGATACGAAAATTCGTTATAGAAATCTCAAAATGGCATTAAAATGAAATGTCATGACGACTTAGAGATAGCTTCTATCATCATCAACTTTTACGTCCGTAACAGACGATTCAGTCAATGTCGCGGATACACTCTGCACAAACAATGCACCTCCTGGGACAAAAGGAAACGCAGGTTTGCCCAGGGCCTCTACGTTGGGCGTAGTTAGCATTCGTTAGTTAGGAGAGGGAAAACTCCAAAATTAAACCCGGTATGGGATCTCCGTATCGCCCTAAGACTTAATTTAAATTAATAGTTCAAAATGTGCCAGTGTCCCCACTGCAGGAGCACGGGACTCTTCCCATACTTCAGGAAGGTTACGCCTAGGATTGATACGTAAGTACATATATTAAATTTTCTTATTGTAACATTTAAAAATCGATTGAAAATCCCGTCTTTCGTAACGACCTTAAAATGACGACAGGGAAACTTGTAGGACATATAATCTGAGTCTAAAAGAAAAGAAGATTGAAATATTAATGGTTAGAAGTCAGAACGAACCTTAGCACGTCTTTTGATCCGATTGTGGTCCTGTGCGTTGTTATTGTAGTTATTGTTAATATAGTCGTCGAATTTGGAGAAATCGTAGGGCGCCCACGAGTCCTCGCCCGGTCGGGTGTGGATTGGAGCTCCTTCTGCCTCATCCTGGTGAAGAAGAAGAAGAGATAGGTAGGTTGGTTGGAAGGAACCCTGCGCGTTGAGTTATGTGGCATCTCGCACACAAAATTTCTCACACACGTGCGAGTTGACACATAGAAGAAATGGTAGTGCTCCTTCCGCACATGTGTGCGAGTTGTCCTCCTCAAAGTTTATTAACATATGATATTAAATTGAGTTTTTAAAGCCTACAATGAGTGAATAGATTAGATAGTAGATATAAGGTAGATAGATAAGCAGATGTTTTAAATCGCGCTCTTGTTACAATCAAATACAGATTTAAGGAAATGTTGTAGGTTGCTTTCCTAGTTACCTACCTACTTGTCAGAATGTTCCACAATTTTACTGACATAACAAAAAATATCTGACTTTTCATACAATTTGGTCAGCTCTAACTTTGTATGGGTAGGAAAGTCCTTAGTTTTGGGATTTTATCAAAGTTTTATGTGAATTTTGCAAAATTTTCGGGTAGCATTTTCAGGGTTAACTTTTGCATTTTGTGGGACATAAATTTACCTTGCTATGAGCTGTTTTGGGCGCCATGAAGTTCACAGGTTGCTCGTAAAGTTCATCTTTTACCTGAAATCAAAGATTTTTTCAAAGAAAAATAGTTCTCCATTGCTTGGAACCAAATTGCTTGCTTGGCCTTGGAAGTCTGAAATAAATGAAATTGAAATTGCGTTGGGAAATCATGGTAAGCCCACTTCCATCTTCGGCATCATCATCACTTGCCATCAGGTTCAGGTGAGATAATTCCAAGGGCTTACCAATTGTGGATTTGAAAAATAGTGGAAATGTATGGACTACGCTTAAGTTAAACAACGCATTTTCCGATCGAATGAAGATGATTGTCCAGCAGTGGACGTCTTTCGGCTGATAATGTCTGTGATGTGAAGATGATTGGTAATAAATCGTAGAACATTTTAAATTACTCCATTTTTTTACTTTTTTTGCTCCAAAAATCAATCTATATTTTTTTCATTTCGTTTCGAATTGAGTGATATAGCTTGTTGTTAACTTACATTGGGATATGCGAAGTCAAAGATGGGCTCTGGATCCGCAAATGAAGATGCAGTCAGCGACAGCAGCTATAACAAAGAGGATATTATAGTTGTGGCACTTTAGAACTTTGGAAAGATAAGGTTGTATTTACCCGACTGCGTCAGAAGGAGGGTTATGTTTTTCGAGTGTATGTATTTATGCATATTTCTTTGGCACGCTCTGTAGCCTAGACGGATTGATGGATTTTAGCTTGGGAGGTGTCGTTAGATTCGTCTTGATCCCGAGAGTGACACAGGATATATTTTAATGCAGACCGGTTCTTTTTAAATATGGCTATGATAAGTATTTAAATTCTCATTTCCACTCACAAATATAATATCCCAGGACAAATCCCACAGGGTCATATGGCCCCAAACCAGAGACTAATACATCCAGTCATAGAGCAAAAAATTTGCTTATCACAGAAATGTTTGCTCTTGAGTGGGAATCGAACCCATGGGTCAGCGGTCAGGAACACTGACCACTGAACCATCTAGTCAGTCAATGAACGTATCAAAACATCGTGGATTAGGGGAGATAATTGACTGCGTCAAAAAATAACCGGACGTTCGGACATTTATAGATACGTACGACATATCTAATTCAAAACTGAAAATGACCATTCGATTCTTATATATACTTTATATGTATTCACGTAAATAAAACTCTAAGTTGTTCTTGTGTTATACTTTGTTATTATAAAATCTTAACATTCCATTGTCTCCAAATTAAATCTTATACTTAACTTAGCCCCTTTCATTTTCAATTTATCAAAAACAATGCAACGTCGTCGTTTGAAATATGAAAAAACTATCAAATAACATTTTTTTTTTCATAATTTATGCTTTTATTAGGTAGTTGATATATGATATACTGTCTTTTTTTTTCTTTGTGTGCGGTCATATTGTATCATATTGTAACGTTTGGAAATTATATTTTCTGTTATTAATACGATAAATAAATCAATGAAAAGCTTTTTAGTGTATGATAGTGAGCAAATTTTTATCATGGAAACGTTTATTGGTGATAATGGCAGCGTACTTTTCACACAAGTTACTTCCAAAGTATAACACTCATAAGTACTCCGGACACTTTTAGAACTGAGTAAAAAAAACTCATCAGACTAAAATAAGTTTTTATAGTAAAAACCTCTTTGGACGAAAACATAAAAGTCTTACCAGTAGACCAGCAGATGCAAGGAGATCCCACATGTTGTTTCTGGTCGCCTGGCGCTGACCGACTATTTGTTCTTCTCAAACTCACTAACTATAGTTAAACTATAACTGCTTGTTATAAAATTAATTGATTCCTTAAAGTTTTATGATCAATTAGTGTATAAACTCTTTGCTTTTATTTTCTATAACAACAGGCTACTGGCCGTATTTTTGATAGACATTTAGATGTACAATATTCTATGTCAGACTTTAAAATGAAAGACAGTCCAAACGTAGGGCTTTTCGATATGCCCGTTTCGCCATTCTTTTTTTTATAGTAGTAGTAGTAAAAGCCTTTAGCTAAAATGGCAGATTGCTTGACGCATTGCGTAAGATGTCGTTAACTGGTTAGATTGATCTTGATCCCTAGATTCTTCTTCTTTGCCGTTTCCTCATGTCTGAGGGACGTGACCATCATGGGTCACACGTGCCACCACAGCTCTCCAGGCCGCTCTGTCTTGAGCACTGTGAATATTGACCTGCAATGTCATCCCGGTGACTTCTTTAACCGCGTCAGCACATCGCACAGGCATGCGTCCTCTACTCCTCTTTCCTTCCATACGGCCAGTAATGATCAGCTTTTCCAAGCTGTCTGATCTATTTAAATTAAATCTATTTATACAGGATGTTAAGAAAAGTGCATTTGAAATTTTAAGGGGTTACTCAGAATCACGTATAGAACCCAAGAAAAATATTGATTAAATCTGGTCTTCAAATTTTTTTATCAGATTCTCATACTAAATCTGAATAGTGAATCAAGAATTTGTATGATAAACTGAAAAAAAAAATTAAAGAGTGGATTTTTTCAATATTTTTCCTGGATTCTATACTTGATTCTGAGTAATCCCTTGAAATTTCAAACGCACTTTTTTTAACATCCTGTATTTCTGACCGTGTGTCCGAAGAATTTAGCACTCGTTGCATGCAGATAGTGGAGATCCCCAGATAAGTAAGTCTATCTAGGATACATTTTTTTTGTATCCATAGTTGGTAAGCCCTTGGCATCATCTCACCTGATGGCACAAAACCTGATGGCAAGAGATGACGATGCCGAATATGGAAGCGAGCTTACCAAGATTCCCCAACGCAATGGGGAACTGGCTATCTCATCTCTATGCCGGACACTGTAAACTGAGTCCCAACCAAACATTTGAAGCAGATGGTTTTTTTTTGTTCCATTGGTTGATCTATGGCTGATTACCTATAATAACGGTTTCATTTTATTTTCTATTTAAGTTTTTTAGAAATTGGGATATCAAAAATCACCTTTAATAATAATGGCTTATTACTACAGCCTTTATAGGTTTCCGTGTTTAGTTACACATATACAGGGTGTAAGGGACAGGTTTCCGAAAACCTTAAGGGCTTGCTCAGTAGACGAAACTGAACAACTTTCCACAAGAATTTTTTTCAGGAAACGAAAAAAGAAATCGACTTCTCCATACAAAATTATAAACTTGATTGGACAGTTTATATGGAGAAGCCGATTTTTGTTTTCATTTCCCGAAAAAAATTCTTGTGGAAAGTTGTTTAGTTTCGTCTACTGAGCAAGCCTTTAAAATTTTCGGAAACCTGTCCCTTACACCCTGTATAAGAGGACGTTGAACATAACTTCGAAAGACATACATACCATGACATACATGACGTATTCGAATTTTATGACACTATCGTTATTTAATTAAACAGTATTTTGTAAGTTCCGTTTTCTTGTTTTACTAAGTATACATATACACGGTTGGTTGCCGGGACTTGCACCGAGAACACGTCAGCTGAGTTAATTTTTTAATTACTTCCGTTTTAGAGTAGTCTCAACATTATTTTTGTGATGGGGAAATAGCTGTGATTCCGATTCAGTAATAAGCGGTCATAAGAAGAGGATTAACTCGGGAGACAGCTCCGTTTTGCGAGTTCCAACAACAAACCACCACGTGGAGCGTCTTTAAGTGCCCATCACCCTTAGGGCCGCGTCTTTCACTTGACATTAGCGTTTCGCCATTTTATTGAAGATTCTCCCATTTTTCACGAGACATTGGCAAAATCACTCCTTCAATGAAAAGTATATACACAGGGTGTAACAAAAATGTGTAGCAGTATTTCTGTTCCATAAGTAAACCGATCCTGAAAAGATGTTTTGCTAGAGCTATTTGTTACATCTTGTATATGTGTATGTATATCAGTCTCTGGACACAAAATAGACACAGAAGGTCCGCTCAATACAAACCACTAAAATCGTAAGCATATACATGCTTATAGAAATATACGGTCGTTCAAGGCAAGGTCACGATCGCACAGTACGTGATCATGCCTACAACGACCGTATACGTATATAAGCATATTTATGCTTAGGAGCGTATTGAGCGGACCTTCTGTATAGTATTTTGTGCTCTGGTTCCCAAGATTCAGGGAATCCTAGTTTGGGGCCAGATGACCGTGTGTGAGTTGCCCCGGATATTATTATTATTTCTATATAAAAATATGGGCTTCTCTGCACACTTCGGCTGGAGGTCAGTGCGACGAGGAGAGAAAGCGTCGGACAATCCGGGCATTGTCGAGGAGGACTGGACTGGACTTATTATTATTATTGTCATAGCTACACATTGTCTTTTATCGGTCAGTTCGGTATGATTCGGTACTGATCTGTGCAAATCTTAGTATTCGTACTCTTTCGCGCATATACGGTACAAACATAGCGCGCACAAAAATTTCAATCATTAAATTCAAACTTGAATGAGTTTTAAAGGGACTTAAGATGAATATTCCCTTTGGCGAGGTAGGGTTCCACCAAAGAATGGTAGGTCAATTAGGGTTCCACAGCAAAAAAAAATTAGGAACCGCTGAACTAGATAATTCATAATTCATTAAAACTGGACCTGCCATTCTAGACACTGAACTGTAAATTTGTAAAATAATCAAACCACTTTAGATACAGGGATTTTCAAGAAATTGTTTGAATTGACGACTTATACAGTTACTAAAAACACCATTCCCGAAAACTTTATCAGGGTGTTCTAAACATGAGACCGAACATCTTGAATTAGTTCAATGGTTCCATAGAAAATGTTGTTCGGTTTTGGCTAACCAAAAAGAAATAGATTTTTTGTAAAAATTTATCGGCTAATCAGCTTATTTTGTATGGAGTATTTTTTATAATTCTGGGGTTTTTGGCAAAAGGTGGTGAGTTTCATGAGAGGAACTCACGCCGTAAGCATCCTTTTACACCCTGTATACTTGGAGAAAGTTGTTATAATTAAAACTCGGTTTGATATAGGGTCGGTTTTTTTACACCATATGGTACCTATTAGTACAAAAAAGGATAAAATACGACCATGAGCGTATACAATTTTGATTATAGTTAAAATTATATACCACGGGTGAAAAGCTAATATATTTATATAAAATTAGTCAAGAAGATCATTTTAAAAATTAAAAATAAAATTCTTAATACATAGTGCTTATTATAAATATTATTTTTAATACATATACATACATACATTTACTTAACTTTTTAAACGATCTTCTAAACATTTCAACATTCCAAAAAGTTAATAACAATGGTATCATTTCCTTACTTGTTGGAAGACAAAAATGTCTTTTTTAAATTAAAAAACTGTATAAGCAACGAAAGTCCAAGCGAGTAAACATAGTTTTCTAAACCAAAACTATTTAGCCTGTAATTTCTCATAAACAAATTCGTAATTTATTTTTTATGCTCTCTGCTACCTAATTAACTTTTTTAAAGCACTGCTACCACGGTCGGTCGTTCTCATTACCAACATATCGACGACGAAAACGACTTATGAATGCAGTTCGATAGAGAATGAATTTGCGCGTCTACTAGTATATGAATTAAGTTGAAATTCGCAAAGTTGATGTAGCTAGTCACCGAGGAAATATCTCCTATATTAAGGTCCATCACAATATCTTGATTAATTTTGGCTGGAAATATATTTTAACCAGAGAAAATGTCTCTGATTTTAACTAAGTTTTTCAAACTTTGTAAGTTAGGAGTTGTTTGCACTTCCCCGTCGATATGGCGATCCGTAACCGCATATAATATAGACTATACATACCCTCTTTGTCTCTTAGTAGGTACTATACTAGTACTAGTTATGTTAAATAAATATATGTATTATACATATGTATCGTCAGTTGAGGCGACCGCGTCGGACCGGTCAGAACAAACTGCGGACCTTGGTCGATGAGGAAAAACCCTAAAAATAATAACGTAACGTTTACTTGGCGGGGAATTTACCTTTAGTTTGTATTGCTTAAGTGAAAACGTTGTGTGTCGTGCAAAAAATGAGTTTTTAATTTTTAATTTTCGTGTAAACTAGCTATCTTGAAGGTAAGTCCCGTTTTTTATGGTCATATGTAAACAGGTTCTGTAACCCGTAGATTATTGAAAAAAGACATTTATAGAAAAAAAATACTAATGTCAGTTAGTTAATTTCATAATTATTGTTAGTTTTGGTATCGTAATATGTATCCAGTCATATTGTGTTCCAAACACAAATCTTATTGATAACCTTAAGGTTGGGTCAAAAATAAAAATAAACAACTTTTTACAGCGACGAAGAAGATCCGGTTGGTTGTTTTAAGTATTTAAAAATTGCAAGAAATAACAAGGGCTTATTTCTTACTTGCTGTTAATTACTTGTAATTTTAACACAAATATGCTTGTTTGGTAGTTGACATTGTGAAAAATCATCTTTAGCCATTTAATGCCATCTTTAGCCATGAAATAATAGAAGACCCAATTTTCTTATTCGGTTATTTAGGGTTCTTTCTGTACATTATTTCAAGTGTTTAATAATATTTATGATGTTCATATTAAGCCGTTGGATGCAGACAGCGCAAGACCGGTCGGCGTGGAAATCCTTGGGGGAGGCCTTTGTCCAGCAGTGGACGTCTTTTAGCTGATGATGATAAAAATATTGAAGCTTTTGCCCTTCGCCCTTGTAGATATAGTTTTTTTACGACTGGTCGAGTGAAGGTTCGAAGTGCGCGAGCCGTAAGCGGTTCGGATTTCTGGATAAAACTATTTTTATAATCGGTTGAGATAATAGTTTTATCCAGAAATCCGAACCGCTTACGGCTCGCGCACTTCGCAACAATAAGTATATACTATCTATATTGTTCTCCGCCCTCTGTCTTTGCCAAATTTTAATGAAATCGGTTGAGTGGTTAAAGTATAAATTGCGTTGTTCTGTCAATTACCTACATTTTTTTTGAGTTTTTGGTGTAATTTCCGGTGGAATTTGATATTTTTACGAGATAAAATGTAGCCTCGATAGATTTTTCTATTCTATTTGTTATACTCGTAGTTCCACGAGGAAACCGTAAAAAGGTAATGGTAAATAATCACACCAATAGAAACACTTATCGATGTGTCTCAAGATCTTTAACCTTCGAAGAGTGTGAACAAACGGAATCGTGCCATTTTGTTAGTAAAATATAGTCTCAGTATATGAAATAGTGTAAAATAATATTAAAATGCCATTTTCGCGAGGGCGCGTGTCAAAATGTTTATTGACTGGTTGGGTTAACTAACCACACCCTGGGAACTTCATACAAATCATATGAGTTTATTACCCGAGTGTGCCAGAAGGAGGGTTATGTTATTTCTTTGGCACGCTCTGTAGCTTAAACGGCTTGATGGATTTTAGCTTAAGACGTGTCGTTAGATTCGTCTTGATCCCGAGAATGACATAGGATACATTTTAATGCAGTCGGGTTAATTTAAAAAAATATATGGTTAGGTGAGTTATCTACTACGGCTAGGTAGTCTAACACGTAGGAGGGAGAGAGATAAATGAGTGACGACTGTTTGCACCGTCCCGGATCGTACCAACAGGCGTTGAGGTCTCCTTCAGAGAGCGACAGGGAGTGTTTTTAAACCATAATTGTCCCTACTGTACGTAATTGCGGCCTTCTTTCTTATGAGGGCAGTATAACACAACCTCCACCAATCCGAACTTGGTCCCCGTGTATGCAGTACATATATACATACGTACCTTACCTTTCATAAAATGGGAAGAGACTCATGCAGCAGCCGTGGGCACGCTATAGGTTGTCCTCTGCGTCGTATTCTCTCAGTGATGAAGGTCGTGACCTCCATTTGGCAACACTGTCTCGGTGATGATCTTTCACCATTTCGTTCTGTCTTCAGCAATGTTATACGCTATAGGTTGTAACGATATGATATTTACCCATTAAGCGCTTCGCTATTCTCTGACAAAACTTGCCCCCAGCGCCAACGACGGCTACAGCCATCTACGTAGAGAAACAAGCCGATGGCTACAGCCGACAAAAATGTATGAAAATCTTAAATCCTGACGCCTGTGGCACGGAAACCGGTTGTCCGCTCTAGTCGACTGTGGCGGTCAAAGGGTTAATGAAGACTCTATGATCTCATCTGATCTCATGACTGACTCGGTGGCTAAGTGGTTAGCGATCCTGATCTCTGATCCGAGAGTCGTGGGTTCGATCCCCACACAGGGCAATCTTTTCTGTGATGAGCAGAATTGTTTTGCTCTGAGTCTGGGTGTATAATATCTATATATGTATGTATTTAAAAAAGTATATGTGTATATATATCAGTCTCTGGTTCCCAAGATACAGGGAATCCTAGTTTGGGGCCAGATGACCGTGTGTGATTTGTCCCAGATATTATTATTATTATTTCGGAATATAAAATTGGGCTACTCTACACACTTGGCGCTAGGTCAAATGGCAGGAGCTATTCCAGCAGAAGCACAGTTGGCTGGAGGTCAGTGCGACGAGGAGAGAAAGCGTCGGATAATCCGGGCATTGTCGAGGAGGACTGCCTTTTGCATAGCCGCTATTATCGGTCTGCCTCGAAGTCCCAACCGTCTAAGGTTACGATCCAGGTCAGCGGGGATCAAACCATTAACGGACAGTACTACAGGAGTGATTTCAGTGGATTGCACTTGCCACACATCCGTAATCTCGTGCGCCAGATTAAGGTACCGCAAACTCTTGTCGGCATCAGCTTGCACGAGGATTTCGTCGTGTGGAATAGTGATATCCACTAAACACACACTTACTGCGCCCGATCCATCAACACGATATGAGGTCTATTATGATCAATAGACCTGTCCGTGATGATGTCTCGGTCCCAGTAGAGCTTGGCGCGGTCGTTTTCGAGATACTTGTAATATGGCAACCGCCGAGCTATGAAGCCATACTTTAGAGCGATCTCTTGATGCAGGATCCTGGCTGCTTGTTTATGTCTGTGCAGATACTCTGTGTAACAAAGAACCGAACAACCGGAGGTGTGTTATATGGCGCAGGGTCTCGCCTGGCTGACCAACCGACATACGTCCAAGGTACCGTCTTTCATTATGAACCTCCTGTAGTTGTTCGTCTTTATAACCTGATCTTGTATTGCACAGACAAAACCCTCGGTCACTGCAAAGAGATCTCCGAAGCGCAGCCAGTGCACGGAAGCCTTCTGATCTACGAAGGATCTGCAAAGAGCCTTAAAGAACCTCCCGTGCAGCTCTTTCTCCCTCCATATGGCTTCCCGCTCAACAGTGCTAAGTACAGCCGGCGCTTGCCAGTTCTCTTGGGCCATGGACAAAGGGGTTAGTCCTTTATTACATGCTATGACAACTCTATGCAAATCACTGTCGACTTTCGCCAGGAAATAGCATCGGAGGCTGCATATTTCACGGTTGTGCATTTGTTTTGCACATAGAAGGCCACGACCGCCATTCTTCCGCGGAATATACAGCCTCATCACTGACGACCTCGGATGATGCATCCTGTGGAGAGTCATAGTAGTGCGGACCTTTCGATTCAGAGCATCCAATTCAGTCTGTGTCCATCTGAGTGTACCGAAGGTGTATAGAAGAACGGGGATAACCCAAGCATTGAATGCACGTATCTTGTTAACGCCCGCCGAAAGACTTTTGTCAGGCGCTCCCAAAACACGTCACAAACCGCCTGTTTCACCTCCGTCTCGTTCACACCAATGCTCTGCATCATACCCAGATACCGGTATGTCTCAGTCTCAGAGAGGGTACGAATGTTCATGGAGTCACTATTGACTCCATTCGAATGCATCACCCTGCCTCTCTCTACATGAGCCCCCTCTCTGGAACTGAAATCCCGTCCCTGATTTCTCGAGCAGAAAGCTGAGTGGATTCAGAGACAGGCAAAACCAAAGTGGACTCAGACAGTCGCCCTGGAATATACCCCTCTTTATCCAAATCCGGTCTTCCGCGTTCGACAGCCGCTGACCATGGAGACTTAGGCGAATCGCACACTGAGGCGGTTGGAAAATGTACTAGAAATGTATGTAGCCGCGGCGGCTACCGCCTGGTACGTGGTTGCCCGCCAACCGCGCTTGCCTTGCACACGGGCTAGCGCGGTTTTCATACATTTCTAGTACACCGCCTCCCGTGTGATAATAGCCTAAGGATCGTACTCCATTGCCTACATGTACCGAGGAAGTCTCTAACTGAACTATCTATCTTGTACAGCTCGAGAACTCTCTTTAACCATGAATGGGGAACCGAGTCAAAAGCCTTCTTGTAATCAATCCAGGCAGAGGAGAAATTGCGTCGATTGCGATTCACCAATTTGCCCACGACCGCGTCAATCAGGAGCAGCTCCTTCGTACCGCGACTCCCGCCTCTACACCCATTCTGAGTTACCGCCATGATGTTATTCGCCTCTATGAAGGCGTCTATCTTGGCCTTCAGAATGGATGTTAATGTCTTATATGTTGTAGAAAGACACGTAATGGGGTGGTACTGGCTAGGGTCAGCGGTATTGCTCGACTTAGGAGCTAAATGAGTGATCCCAGTGGTCAAGAAGTTCGGAACCTGACACTGCTCGAGTGCTTGCTGGAATTGGCTGGCTAAGATCTCGTGACTAGCGTAGAACCCCTTGAGCCAATAGTGATGCAGTCCGTCGCTTCCTGGGGTTTTCCAGTTCGGAGCTTTACGGACCGCTTGCGACACATCATCGGTACTAATGGTCACGGGGTTCATAGGCTCGATGCCATCACCTGCCTCCTCCAACTCAGCCATCCACCGCTCCTCGTTGTGTTGAACGGGCCTAGACCACAAGTTACGCCAAAAGGCCACCAATCCCTCGTGATCGTTATTATTATCTCTTTTCAGATGTACAAAACAGTGTCAATTCTGGTTCTGCTAGCGACAGCCTTAGCCCAACAGCCAGGGTCGACCAACAATGGAGATTTGGACACAATTATCCAGCAAATATTCGGAACCCCTGGGGGTGATGGGCAGAACCAGAATACAGGAGGCACCGGTGGAAATGCAGTGAACACAGATGGAAATGGACAGCAGGGCGTGGGTGGAACGCCAGACCGGAGTCCTGCTCCGAATACTGGAGCTTTAACTGGTCCGTCTACCATTGTGCCGCCCGCTGGTGTATCTGATGGTAAGTCTTTTTAACCGACTTCAAAAAAAGGAGGAGGTTCTCAATTTGTCGGAATCTTTTTTTTTATGTATGTTCACCGATTACTCGAAGACGCCTGAACCGATTTGGAAAATTCTTTTTTTGTTTAAAAGGGTATACTTCACAGGCGGTTCCATATAAATTTAATCGAAATCGATTCAGCGATTTTTGAGAAAATCAACAAAAACATAGCAAAATTGGAGTTGTTGCGATTGAAGTCGGTTGTTTTTAACGTATTCAGCGTGGTCAATTATTTCGAAAATTGGTTAGCCTTTGGTATCATCTCATCTGATGGTAAGTGCTGATGATGCCGAGGATGGAAACGGGGCTTCTTAAGCTTACGTAATGGGGGACTGGGTAGGTACTTATCTTCATGCCGGAACACATTGATATTGTTAGCATCGATGTTTGGCGGTAAGACTTACATAAGAGTATGATATACAGCATCAATGTTGCAATCAACTGTTATCAAATCAGTTCATAATATGAAAATATCAATTCCCAAACAAGAAAGTTGTTCTATAAAATAAGAGTTTATCACCAAATTGTGTTCAATGGATTCATTCATATACAGGGTGGAATTGAAATCGCGGACCAAATTTTTATCATGACTTCTAGTCATGGCACAAAACAACTCTAAGGATTTTTATTACCCTGATTAAATTGGGAGACCCTTGGAGAAAGTTGTTCAGTGTAGAAACCACAATTAAAAGGTCCGTGATCTTAATTTCAACCTGTGTCTTTGAACTAAAATCCAAATTATTCATAGAGTAACTACATATAAAAACATCACGTGATTAATGGACGACCCCTTATACAAAATATTTCGCAACACTTTTATTTATTTATTTGTACGTATCGTAAACTCATATACATACATTACTCTTTCCACGCTTCCTCCTTAAAGGTTGTAGCAGAAAATCAGCAATTTGCTTAGGTTGTTCCTGATCAAATTCCCTGCTGAGCTACTATGGCCTATCTGCACCGCTGCAGCACACGCTCCCTTGTTAGTTATTTAGATTAGTTAACCTAGTCATTTGTATGTAATTGTTATCGAATCGACTGGTGGGTGAAAAACCCAGTTATTGTCACAAGTGTTGGTATCACCCGAACCCACGACCTTTGGCATATAGTTAAGAAGTTTTGTAACCATTAAGGCGCGAAGTACACTCGATCTGAGCAGGTTGATGCATGACAATATAATATCGACCGTAACGCCCTACTTATTTTAAGTTCAGATCAGTGTGGGTACCATCGCGGCGGTTACGTCAAGGCCGAACGCAAAATTCTCGAGATTTCGATGTTTTTATTACTTTTCTTGGCTTTCAAATAAGTTAAAAAAATCCGTTCAAGATAAATTGAAGGTATTAAAATGGCCGATTTTTGTGTGTTGGTTTCAACATAAACAAATATTGTGTTTCCGAGAGAATTTGCAATTAATGCAAAATACAGGGTCTACAGGATATTTTTTTTCATCAAAGTTTTTGTGATTTTTATGATTCTGTTCAAGACAATTTGTTTTTCATTGTTTGAAGTATGTTATATATTTTTTCCATGGTGATAGCTTTAATCATTATTTCAAGAATTTGAATTGAATATTGCGTTTTGGCTATACTAAGCGCCTTAAGTTCTAGTTTTATCCTCGATGTAGGAGGTCATACGTGGCTGGCGTATAAAACGAAAAAGTGACAATGAAAAGATAGTCTTTAATTGATCCAATAGCTGCTACATACGAGTACAACTGGTTCCTGTATTAAGTACACAGAGGAAATAAAAGTATAAAATATAATCGATTAACTGACCGGCCAAATTAGTATAAAGAATCCAAATTTTTTTTGCGACTTGACTACTGAACAATTTAGAAGTAAATTGAATCACACGCATATCACAGCTGTCTCTTTCTAAAATTATTATATTTTAAAAAAATACATACGAAATCTATTATACAGGATGTAACAGAAAGGTGGGATAATACTTCAAGGTAGGCTTTTACCCATCAAACTGAACAACTTTTGTTCTACAACTTTGTTGAAATCGCAAAGAAATTTTCGGACTTTTCATACAAACTTGGTTCGCCAGCTGATCGATTTGTATGAAAAGTCCAAAAAAAATTTGCGTTTTGAACAAAGTTGTAGAACAAAAGTTGTTCAGTTTGATGGGTAACAGCCCACCTTGAAGTATTATCCCACCTTTCTGTTACACCCTGTATATATTTATGGCTTACAATGTAAAAAATGTAAACTAAATTCAGAAAATAATTTGTACAATTTGTACAATAATACAAATGTTGTCTTGCACGGATCACTTCCCATAACTCGGGAAAGTTAGGCCATACTCCACACACGGGGGCCAAGTCCGGATTGGTGGAGGTTGTGGGGCTAATGTCAGAACCTAACCCCAGTGTCAGAAGTTTTTTAAGCCGCCTAAAAGGCCTCCGACATGGCTTAACGATTTTATCTATAAATAAATACTTTTCCTTCCCTCCCCAGCGACGAACGACACATCCTGCACGACGGAGAACAACGAGGCGGGCGAGTGTGTGCGCTATTACCTCTGCAACTCGAACAACAGCATCATCACTGACGGAGTCGGCATCATCGACATTCGGTCAGTAAATAATAATTGTCATCATCAGCCAAAAGTCGTCCACTACTGGACAAAGGCCTCCCCCAAGGATTTCCACACTGAACGGTCCTGCCCTGCCCGCATCCAGCGGCTTCCCGCAACCTTCACCAGGTCATCGGTCCACCGGGTAATACAGGGGTTTAAAAAAGTGCGTTTGTAATTTTCTTATCCTTTTTTTTTAGATTCCTATACTAAATCTGAATCGTGAATCAAGAATTTATATGGAAAACTAAAAAAAGAAGTTGTAGATCGGATTTTTTCAGTATGTTTCCTGTATTCTATACTTGATTCTGAGTATCCCCTTAAAATCTCTAACGAACTTTTTAAACACCTTGTATATTAGTATTATGCAGTCTTATATTTCCTTAATTTAAAAAATATATATTTTCAGAACACAAAAGAGTCACACATATGTAGCATTTAATTTTGTAAAATGTACTTTAAACAAAGATTTTCAAATCTACGGTTTTAAGATCCCTGACACCTGACTGCCAAAGGAAGTGAGGGAATATCTTCTCATCTTCTTCTTGCAGGGTGCGTGACGGTCCCTGCCCGTCATACTTGGACACCTGCTGCCTACTGCCCGATACAAGACCACCGACAGATCCGATCACGCCTCCGCCGCCCGTACAGCCTACGGTAAGGGGAAAGAATACCTATCTGTCTACTCCTACTACATTCGTCATAACAACCTATATCGACCCTACTGCAGGGGCACGGGTTTCTTCCCATACCTCGGGAAGGTGAAAGAAACGTCCAGATTCGTGGAGGTTGTTAAGCTAGTAGCCAACCCCAGGGTCAGAAGGTTTCAAGCCGCCTATAATTCTTTCAGTTGCTTATGTAATGCTTTAACGGTGCAGGAAAATATAGTGAGGAAACTTGCACATCTGTTTTATTAGATGTGTTCGGTGTTATAGAGCGAGCTATGGTTTTGGTTATGGGTGGGTCCTGTGGCGCCTTTCATAATGAATTCCTCGTATCCTTTTTTATCTTCTGGTAGGTGTGGGAATCCCCTGCCTTATAGAAAAGGTTCTATATGTATGCAGCATATGGTCTCTGGTTCTATAAATCGTGGGTTCCCGAAAAGTGGAAAGTGCACTTTAGTCTAATAATCACTTTAATCTATTATTATTATTACCAGAGTATCGTACATAATACCTGCAAATACCGTTGGTTTTTGCTTATAAAAAGAGCAAATACACTTTCAATGGCATTTTTTGTGCTGCTAGGCAATTAATTTTAGGTTTTATACTACACACATACAGGACGTAGCGTAGGCATTAAAGTTGTCGCGTGGAGACCGCGCACTGGAAAATATAACGTAGGCAGGCCTCCCACTCGGTGGACCGATGACCTGCACGAGTAGCACGAGGCGTAGACAAAGCTGTTTGTCGCGCCAAACGCGAGAAAACAGCTCAGCTGTCTCTTTCATTAGCTTAGCGTTAGAAAGGAACAAATGCTTTTAAAACTCGCGTCGCGCGTGAGATAAGTCGCCATGCTACTAGGGCCGGTAAAGGTTGCGGGAAGCCGTTGGATGCGGGCAGCGCAGACCGGTCGATGTGGAAATCCTTGGGGGATTCCTCGGAAGCCTTTGAGGACGTCTTTTGCGGTTGATGATGATAATATAAGACGTAGGACCCGTAACCTGGAACTTCTGTATTCTTCGAGTTTTTTAAAATCGCAATTTTCAATCTTGTTCGCAAGTCTAATTATCTACAACGCTGAACACGTTAAAAACCGACTTCAATCGTAACAACTACAATTTTGCTATGTTTTTTGTTTTTGTTGATTTTTCACAAAAGCGCTGAGTCAATTTAAATAAAATTTATATGGGACCACTCCTGAAGTACTACCTACCAAACAAAAAAAGAATCATCAAAATCGATTCATAATTGGCGGAGTAATCGTGTAACATACATATACAAAAAAAAAAAAACATACAGTCGAATTGAGAACCTCCTCCTTTTTGAAGTCAGTTAAAAATGTTTATCCACTTTCAGCCACTTTAGCAAAGTCGTAAACCAAAAGTTTTTCAGTACGGGTCCAACATTATTTCTTTACATCTTGTATATTAACATACGAATAACCAGGAAATAATGAAACGTCCTTTCATTACAGCTGCAGCAAGGCTGCGGGTGGCGGAACCCTGAAGGTGTAGGGTTCCGCATTACTGGGGACACTGACGGGGAGGCCAAGTTCGGAGAATTCCCGTGGATGGTGGCTATTCTCAAGTAAGTTAACAAATAGGGTAGTTGAATGTTAGTCACCCGAGTTACTAAAATGACAAAAACAAATGTCAAAAACGACAATTTGTTTTAAAAATGTCAAATTAGTCACCCGAGTTACTAAAATGATGTCTGAAATAGCGAACGATGACGTCATAGTTTCATCATAGGTTTACATAGCTAATAAGTTTATATTATAGTCGATATTCGTTACGAAAATTGCACTTGTTTTAAGTAAATTTGCAGCTAGTAAGTTTTTCTACTGTAGTTCAGTAAAAGAACTATTTTTAACTACCATAATTAATTGTTAATGGAGTAAACTAACATGATAACCAAATTGTTTTCTTTAAATGAAATTTTTAAAAATAAGAATTTAATTTCGACAGCAACTTTTGAATTTGAATAGTATTTGATTTTGTTAAAAATGTGAGTATCCTATTTAATATAACACTTCGGGTACTCACACTCGAAACTTCATCAGTCCGTTTAGATTACAGTCGAAACAAACAGACACACAAACGTATACATCACCCTCCCAGATTCGAAATCTCGGACCTTTAACTGTTATTTCTGGTCTACTAGAAGCGACAGTTAAAATTTGGTCCGAGCAGACGAGCAAAAGTTCTAAAGAACCACCTTCCCCCAGGATCCAGCCGGTGAACGAGAACGATCCTTCGGGCCAGAAGCTGAACGTCTACGTCGGCGGAGGCTCCCTCATCCACCCATCCGTTGTACTGACTGCGGCGCACTACGTGGCAGCATCCGGGGAGCTGAGGGTCCGCGCCGGGGAGTGGGACACTCAGACTACGAAAGAGATCCACCCCTATCAGGACAGGGATGTTGAGAAGGTCGTAGTGCACAAGGATTTCAATAAAGGTTGGTTAGGTTTTCTTTAAAAGTCTTATTGTTATTTAAGGGACAAATCCTAAAACCGTAGTCATCATGAAATACCTGATTTTACCACGGCAGCATTTATTAGCATTATTATTATTATTTAGTAGTTATTATTATTTAGTAGCATTTATCTCGACTTTGGACGTTTAGCCATTGGCGCCGTCTACCATCACAAGATGTTATACGCTTAGTCATGTCGGACGTATAAGTAGGCGGCTTGAAACTTGGTCACTAGCCACAACCTCCACCAATCCGGACTTGGGCCCCGTGTGTGGTGTATGACCTAAAGGAAGGTTCCTTGGGGACAGTTGTTTAATTTCATTTTTCATTTCATCAAAAAAAAAAAATACGATTTGAGTAAGTATAGGTATACTTATTCAATTCGTAAAATTTTTTTTGGAGTCCTCATACTAATTGATCAACTGAACCGCCAATTTTGTATGGGAAATCCGTTTTTTTTTTGTGAATTGAGTATAGGTCCCTTGGGGAAAGTCGTTCAGTTTCATGAGTAGAAGCCACTGTTACATTTTTTTTTCAGGTATTTTAGAAGGACCCTTATTAAACATTTTTTTGCTATAAACTTATTTGCAGTTGGTAAACTGACCGCAATCTATGTCAATGTATGGGGCAATAGTTTTACCAACGGCAAAGTTTGTCCCTCAATCCCAAATTATACAGAACCCTTTCTTTCAAATTAACAGTCCTGTGAGGATACGTCGTTACACCTTTCTTTAATATCGTGGTTCGCGAAGTCATGGATAATAAAGGCTTCTTGGTGATGTGTGGGAATAAAATGTTAATAAAGTATAATATGTTAACAACCCATATCGTCCCCACTGCGGGGACACTGGTCTCTTTCCATTCTTCGGAAAGATTAGTCATACTCCACACACGGCGCCCAAGTCCAGATTGGTGGAGGTTGTGGCTAGTGACCAACCTCAGTGTCAGAAAGTTTCAAGCCGCCTACTTATACGTCCGACATGACTAAGCGTATAACATCTGTGATAGTAGACGGCGCCAATGGCTAAAAAACGTCCAAAGTCGAGATAAATTCTACTAAGAGTCAAACCCATCAAGGTTATGACCGTGTCCTTAGTCAGTTAACCTGCGTGATCGACGCGACCGTGCAAGCCGACACAGTACGACTTCTTCACTTACCTAGCCCAATTTTTCAGGAAACCTCTTCTACGACGTCGCCTTGCTGTTCCTCTCACGCCCCATGGATTTGGCCCCTAACGTGGGCACGGCTTGCCTGCCGCCGCCCCGCGAGCGGGTGCCGGGTGGAACCAGGTGTTTCGCCTCGGGCTGGGGGAAGGACAAGTTTGGGAAAGAGGGGCGGTACCAGGTCATTTTGAAGAAGGTGCGTTGGTTTCTTTGGATATAGGAATAAAAGTGTCAATATTAATGTTAATGTTTGAAAGTTGGTGCTTTAATTTTAAGACTCTAAAATTAATTAAGGGGGTTGTGAGGAATGCAACAATTGGCTTAAAATTAAGATGTTTTGATAAAAAAATGTTAGAGGAAGTTTTTTCTCACTCCGCAAACACTTCCTTTGTTCCCACTAGTTCAGTTGTCGAAACGGTGGGTAGGTATACAATACAAGTTCCAAGTGGTGGACTCCTACAGGGTCAAGGATGGCATGAGGCGTAGACAGCTATTTGTCGCTTCACTCCCAAGAAAACAGTTTTGTTCTCTTTTATTTGCTTGGCGTTAACACGGAACGAATCGTTACCATGCTACTACTTCCTACATTTAACCAGAATTCTTTGAAAAAAGCTTTTTAGAACTCCGAGGTCCTAAAACTTGTTATGTTAACCGCCTAAAATTTTTGTTTAAATTTTAAAATATGTATTAGAAGGAAAACACAGTCATCTCCCTCCTAAGCCGCTTCAACACCCCCCATTTTTTTCTAGACCCCCCCTGAAGGCCTTAAGCACCCACAACAGGCCCACTTATCGCCCATTTTGCGAAAGACTTGTCCCAACTAGCAAAGTTGTCATATACAGAGTGTAACAGAAAGGTGTGATAATACTTCAAGGTTGGAAATTTTCGGACTTTTCATACAAACTTGGTTCGCCAGCTGATCGATTTGTATGAAAAGTCCAAAAAAAATTTTGCGATTTGAACAAAGTTGTAGAATAAAAGTTGTTCAGTTTGATGGGTAAAAGCCAACCTTGAAGTATTATCACACCTTTCTGTTACACACTGTAATGTCGAGACTAAATAACGTTTAGTTTTAAAAAGGTTATCTAGTGGTATCTTGGATGTCAAAGAATTGTGTTATAGTATTATGTAAATACGAAAGTTTAATCGTACAATTATAATTTATTATTATCTTGTTGGTGGGTGCTGTCCGAACAGCGACACTTCGACCCAAAGGGATCTTTTGTGTCAACCCCTAAGACCTTCGTACCTATCCCTAGTCAAAAATATGTTGCATTAATGCAGTGATTCCGCTGAGGGGTAGGTGCCTGTATTCCTCCGGCGTTGGGTAGGCATTGCCAAGGAGGCAATACTTGGATGTATTTATTACATTGACAAGACGTCTACACAACGAATTTGTTTTTAATACAACCATATTTAAGACCTTTACACGATTTTAAATCGAATAATTTGCGTCAGTGACTCCTCTGGTGTTGCGGGTGTCTATGGGCGGCGGTAATCGCCATCAGGTGATCCGTCTGCTCGTTTGCCACCTATCACATAAATAAATAAAAAATTAAACGTTAACACAACCGTTATACGACGAACTTTTACTACTTAGGGTTTAATTAAAGTCTTAACTAAACCTTCCTTATCTCCAGGTCGAAGTCCCCGTGGTGGAACGGAGGCAGTGTCAGGAGGCGCTCCGTCGCACCCGCCTCGGCCGCCACTTCGAACTGCACTCCTCCTTCATGTGCGCAGGCGGGCAGGGGCAAGACACCTGCAAGGGTGACGGGGGGTCGCCGCTCGTGTGCCCCATTCAGGTGAGTCATGCTATCCTGTGCCCTATTGACGTGAGTCATACCATCCTATGCCCCATTTAGGTGAGTCATGCTATCCTGTACCCCATTGAGGTAAGTCATGCTATACTGTGCCCTATTGAGGTGAGTATATACAAATTTATTATATTATACAATCCTAACCACACCTTGGGCAGTCCAACAATTGGATTGAGTGAGTGAGGTGAGTCATTCTATCCTGTGCCCCATTGAGGTGAGTCATGCTACCCTGTACCCTACTGAGGTGAATCATGCTATCCTGTGCCCCATTGGGATGAGTTATGCTATCCTGTGCCCTATTGAGGTGAGTCATACTATCCTGTGCCCCATTCAGGTGAATCATGCTATCCTGTGCCCTATTGAGGTGAGTCATGCTATCCTGTGCCCCATTTAGGTGAGTCATGCTATCCTGTGCTCCATTGAGGTGAGTCATGCTATGCTGTGCTCCATTGAGGTGAGTCGTGCTATGCTGTGCCCTATTGAGGTAATTCATGCTATCCTCTGCCCTGTTGAGGTGAGTCATGCTATCCTGTGCTCCATTGAAGTGAGTCATGCTATCCTGTGCTCTATTGAGGTAAGTCATGCTATCCTCTGCCCTGTTGAGGTGAGTCATACTATCCTCTGCCCTATTGAGGTGAGTATATACAAATTTATTATATTATACTATCCTAACCACACCTTGGGCAGTCCAACAATTGGATATTTGACTGCATCAATAATTAATTATGAAATATTTTTGAGTCATTTATCAGGTACAGATAATTATCCGGTAATTGTCACGATAATTACCCGATAATTGTCATGATAATTATCCAATAATTGTTATGATAATTATCCAATACTTGTCATGATTATTATCAAAGAAAATAATTTATCTTGAAAATTTCGAACCCTAGTTATAATTATGTTATTTTCCCCGCCCACAGTACGAACAAAACCGCTACGTCCAGAACGGTATAGTGGCGTGGGGTATCGGATGCGGGGAGGACGGTACCCCGGGGGTCTACGTCGACGTGTCCAACCTTCGCGACTGGATCGATGACAAGGTCCGCGGCCAGGGATACAACGCTAGCTCTTACACTTACTAAACGCATAGTATTTAATCGGACATAAGAAAAATACTGGTTGCACATCAAATTAAGTAAATTGCAAATCTAATATACTTAATTTTTTCTTACTTGTCTTGCCTATTTTGCGTACCTACTACATAAATACCATTTTTTTTTTATTACAAAAAACACATGCTGTTAACAGACTATTATCCAAAGGTCAGCAAGGTATATTAAAACTTAACTATTACACATACTTATAACTCTAGATTATATTATATAATTAACATTACAATTTAAAAACATATAAACTTTGGCCAAAAAAGTTCCCACTGAGTCGGCGAACATGTCCACATCATAGTGCTCAGCAGTAATGGCGCAAAGAAGGGAGAGAGATTGACATTTTATAGTGTTCAGAAACCGTGTTATGAAGTTTTCGAACTCTTATGAAATATCATATCAATAATAATAATAATGATTTAATGATTCAAAAATAAAACAAGTAAGAGAAAAATAAGAATCTAGATGGTGAAATATATTTATTTGCTGTGCGATTCAGTATTTTTTTTTTATGGGTGATTAAATATTTCCCTTACTAAACTAACTTAGGCATTACAAGGCGATTTCAATGATGGATACCTATATGATATGAACATAAACAGGCTATTCGGGTCAAATCTGATAAAAAAATTAACCTGTTTTATGTAAACGACAAAAATGATTAACTAACTCTCCATACAATCCGTCGTCGCATTGATAATTTTTGTATGGAAAGAAAAAACAATTTTGTTATTTATTGCAAAAGCTAAGCTCAGGCGCGGATCTAGGATTTCGTTCAGGGGGGGGCAAATTTTCAGTTTATCTTTATTTATGAAGCGGTTGATGGTATTAGACCGTGAATACAAAAAAAAATATTTGAATAGTTAAGAAATGCCTCTATTTATTTGCATTTTATAAAAGTTTTAGTACTTCGGTCAGGCTTCAGGGGGAGCAATTGCACCCATTGCCCCCCCCCCCACCCTGTATCCGCGCCTGGCTAAGCTAGATATATTCATCTGCTATAAAAAAATACCTAGTGTATCAAAATCAGCTGAAACTTTAAATGGGAACATCTACTCATTAAACTGAACAACTTTCCTCGTGGAACCCATACTTAGTTAATTTTGATCAATTTGGCGAATTACCTGAATTGATTTGTTAGAAAAAGTAAAAAAAAATCGCGAACCGACTATGAGTTCCTTGGGGAATGTTGTTCAGTTTTAATGAGTTAAATATTTTGTGTCAGGAAATTTTGCTATACCTTTATATAAAGAAATAATACAGTAACACCTAAAATATGTTTTCAAGTTATATGGCATATAAGGTCCTTCTAAAATACCTGAAAAAAATTTAACAGTGGTTTCTACTCATGAAACTGAACAACTTTCCCCAAGGAACCTATACTCAATTCGCAAAAAAAAAATTTAACTTCCCATACAAATTGCCGGATCAATTGATTGATTAGTATGGAGGAAGTCCAAAATTTTTTTTGCGAATTGAGTATCTTGAGTTTCTTAGGGAAAGTTGTTCAGTTTCATGAGTAGAAGCCGTGGTTAAATTTTTTTCAGGTATTTCATAAGGACCCTATACAGGGTGTTAAAAAAAGTACGTTTGAGATTTAAGGGGTTACTCAGATTCAAGTATAGAATACAGCAAAAATATTGGAAAAATCCGATTTACAACTTTTTTCAGTTTTTCATACAAAATTTTGATTCACTATTCAGATTTAGTATGGGAATCTGAAAAAAAAAACTAAGAGGGCAGATTTTTTCAGTATTTTTCCTACATTCTATACTTAATTCTGAGTAACCCCTTAAAATTTCAAACACACTTTTTTTAACACCCTGTATATTATGATACAAACATAATACTTTTTTGTAGAACACTAACTTTTTCAAAAGTTTATAAGTACCCCTAAGTATGCTTTAATGTTTAAAGATGAAATACAAGTCTGCCATAAATGTCTATACAGTTCATTCCAATAAAAAAAGCAATAGGTAAACAAACTTATTGGGCAACTGACGTTGACATGTGTGTTACGAGCGAACCCTAAAGGCAAAGCGCTGACACACCACCACACTGCACACGTCACCAATGCATTTGGCTGCGACCTCATTTCCCAATTGCATAGTGGAAAATGCTGACGAAGAACCCGTGCAACGCGCCTGCCTACGTGACGGCGGCCGGCCACTCTACGTTCGATCGCCGAACTAGGAACCCACTTAATTTTAAATAACTAGTTTAAGTTTTACTTTGTAACTTTATTTCAATAAATAGTTAAAACTATTTCGGTTTTTTTTGAGCTCTCCGGCTACAGCCTTCGTAATTTGTGTCAATTCCATAGTAAGTTTGTTTACCTTTTGCTTTTTCTTGATTGGAACAAAGTATATCTATTCCGTTTTTTAACAAAATAAAACAAAAAATCTTTAAATAGTATTGCAATGACTTTACTGAACTAAGTAATACTCAAACATGAACATTTTGATTAAATATAACAATAATTAATAGTGTAAGTATAAATATTTTGGAATAAAAATTATTGTAAAACCGGTTTTGTGTTTTTTTACAAACAAACCCCGCTTTACCACTATTTTAATGAATTATTTTATATACAGGTTAAAAGAAGTGTGTTTGAGATTTTAAGGGGTTACTCGGAATCAAGTATAGAATAGAGGAAAAATAATCCAATCTACAACTTTTTTTTCAGTGTCCCATACAAGTTCTCGATTCAATATTCAGATTTAGTATGGGAAACTGAAAAACAATTGTCTATCACTTAATTCTTAGTAACCCTTCAAAATCTCAAACGCATTTTGTTAACACCCTGTATACAAAGTGTACCGAAATAAGGTGTAGGATCCGTTAAATGGGGATTCTACTCATAATTCTGAACAACTTTTGTTCTTGGACTTAGATGATTTCGCAAAAAGAGGACTTTCATAGAAGTTTTTTTTTCATAGAAGATTTTTGTGCATGAAGAGTTAATTTTTTTTGTTGAATTTGAGTAACGTCATATAGAAAAACTCCTAGACTTTAGTTGACTGAACAGGTGGGTATTTTTCCCGTATGTTCAGTCAACTGAACAAATAGGAAAAAAAATCCATTAATTCCCAGAATGATCCAGTTACTGGGTCCATACATTTGTTGCTCTGTATTGGCCCACAAGAGCTTAAAAAGCTCGAAAAGATTTTTTTTTTACAAATAGTCTTTTTTATTTAGTAATTTCAATTTCAATGTTATGGGAAGTGTTAGCGAAGCGAAAAGTCAAAGAAAAAACTCTTAGAGGTAATTTTGGTATATCGTATTTATTTTAATGTTGTATATTTTAACAATCTATATAGTAACGCTAAAGCTAAAATGTACAATTGAATAATTTGAAGTAGGCACGTTCATGGTTAGTTATTTCAGAGAAATAATAAATAAAAAGTTGACAAAATCGGATTGAAAATATAAATTACAATAATAACCCATTCTACAAAAAAAAACAGAAATTAAGCATGAAAAATCACTTATCTCTCATAAACTAAAAATCTGTACAATTATTTTCAAAGTATATATTTACTCACATGTTACGCAAAAAATCTTCGGGCACTATTTTGATTACAAAAAAGGGATATAAATGAAAATGCTTTTACTTACACAAAAAAACACATAGTATGCTTAAATAATAAATATTTGAGCTTACTAACAATGCAATTTGCTCTTAAATCTTACTTTTAACAATGTGCTTCATACTGTCTATCTATAGTTCACTTCAATCAAGAAAAAGCAAAAGGTAAACAAACTTATTAGGCAACTAATGTTGACATGTGTCAGTACCATTTTAAATTTGTTTACCTTTTGCTTTTTCTTAATTAGAACCAGGTATAACTACTATTGTCTGTATTACTTTTCTTACCATTTTATTCGAAAGGGCACAATTTTAAGGCTATTACATCGTACATATTATATTATTATTTCTATTTTTAAAGTTCATTCCAATAAAAAACAAAGGTAAACATACTTAGTAGGCAAATGACGTTGACATGTGTCAATTCCAGAATAAGTTTGTTTACCTTTTACTTTTTCTTGATTGGAACAAGGTATAGAAACAATAGGACTCATTACAATACAGCCATTTTTATTATATCACTATTATTATTCAATATTTTGATTTTTTTTTAATATGAAGCGATTTATTTATCTACTCTTATATTCGGGGTTGTTTCGATGCATATAATTAGGTCCTCATTTTTATCTTATTAATCAATATTAAAAACGTGCATGCTTTTTAAATAGACGATCTTTCGCAACGGCTTAACAATCAATTGCGATAAATCGTGCGTTCTGAAGGCATCAATTCTTCTTAATTTCAGGAAACATCTTTAATCTTTATGCCACAAAGGTTTTCTCCATATATATTATGGAATAAGTTTGAATTTGAATAAATATTAACTTTGGCGTGTCTTATATACAAAACACGGTTTTTTTAACAAAATACCTACTGGAATACATAAATATCGACGGATTACTCTCACATAAGCAACTATCAGACTGGAACCACAATATATTAAAGTTTCTATTGGCGATTATAGATTTTTTATAGACATTTAGTCCTAATTAGACCATTCCTTCCTTGGCTATTTTTTTTTTGTATCCACAACTGGTAAGCCCTTGGCATCATCTCACCCGATGGTAAGTGATGATGATGCCAAGGCGAAAGCGGGCTTACCAAGATTCCCCAACGCAATGAGGAACCGGCTATCTCATTTTCATGCGGGAACTCAGCAATTTAATTTCATTTTAAAAAATTGAAATAGATGCATATCATTTCTTTTAATGCTTTTAATACTGATGTTTGGCAGCAAAACTTAGACAAAGAGCACCAACGCCAACGAAACAATGACCATTAATCAAAGGGTATCTCATTGGGATAGCATAGTGTATGCCTAATAGCCTGGTACATATTACGTTTTTGGCACAGATAATCAAATAGTTCTTTCTACAAACATAACTCACTCCACAGAAAAAGATAAATAGCTATCACTTATAAAATATGACAGGCGTTGGTAGTGGGGAATGTGTACGTCCCTAAAATGCTATTTCCTCAACTTCCTGTCATACAACACTAACAATTCAAAAAAAAAACAGAAAAAATCTATAATCACCAAAGAATTTGTCCAATTTTCCATAACAATAATCTCGTACCTCACTATTTACTCCACAGCATTGATAGTAATCGTCTTGCCCTTGGGGTCATCGAAGCGGTCCATGGTTCGGATGTCCATCATCATGGTTATGCCGAAGAAGGTAATGGCAAGGAGTATGAACACCACAAAGAGACCAGCCCAGATGGGGGTGCTGAAGAAACCGACGCAGTAGAATGGGTCTCCAAAAGCATCGGTGGTCGCGTTTTGGGTAAAGAATGGTTGTATCTGGAATGAAGACAATTTTATTTTTTAATGATTTATCAGGCAAGAAAAGATCTATAGTTCATTCCAATCAAAAAAAAACAAAAAGTAAACAAATAAAGTAAAGCCGCGGAAATTACAGGCACAAGAGGCATTTCATCTTAGCCCTCTAGGTTGGCAACGCATCTGCAATCCCCTCCGGGGTTGCAGGTGTCTATGGGCAGTGGTGATCACTTACCATCAGGTGACCCACTTGCTCGTTTGCCTTCCTTATCATATAAAAAAAAAAAACAAACATACTAGGCAATTGACGTTTACATGTGTCAACTCCATAGTAAGTTTGTTTACCTTTTGCTTTTTTTTATTGGAATAAAGTATAAAAGGTTTATCAAGCAAAAGTGAAAAAGGTATTTACAAAAAGATAAATACATTCTGTCAAATTTACGGCTGCTGTCAAAGCTGATTAAACAGAAAGTGTATTTCTATTTGCCTTAGTGCTTAGTGCTCCTGACTTCTCGACTTAGGGTTGATGGTCATCCAGCCCAGGGCTAACATTTGTGTGAGGGGCAGAGTTGTTTTGGGTAATAAGCAGATTTGTGGCTTAGCATCTGGGTGTTTTCATATCTATACATACATATTTATTTATATGAATTTAAAAATATAGAGCAGAGAGGATATTTCAAAATATAATAATGGCACCCTTTTGTCACCAAAACATATAAATATATCGTAATCATTATATACAGAGTGACTTTTTATTCACTGATAAATGGCAAATGGTATTTGCTACTCTTGCAACTATTTGATACTATTGCAAAACTGAAATAAAAATACATTGGAAACAACTTACCCTCATGTTAGTGAATGTAATTTTGTAGTTCGTGGTACTGTTAGCGTTTTGGAACACTATGTTCTGCATGCAAGCATACGAGAAAGTCGTCAGAGCGTACACCTCTTTGATTGGTTCCAAAGTTTCTGGTTCATCCCCAACATTCACGTTGACTCGGTCTGAAAATGTTCACTTGAATAAAGAACTAGCTAAGTGCATTTGAACTATGCATAGTGAGTATATTACAGAATATTTAAGTCCCCCAATGTGGTTACGATCTGGTGGCAGTTGCTTTTCATAAGCCACACAACACACATGTTTTTCTTTATGTATTAGTAGTATATCTTGTTCCAATCAAGAAAAAGCAAAAGGTAAAAAAAACTTACCATGGAACTGACATATTGCAACGTCAGTTATGTACTAAGTTTGTTTACCTTTTGCTTTTTTTATTGGAATGACTTTAGAGAATATTATTGTGTTGTAATGCAACACAGTTATGCTTTTCTTATTATTACTAATGATTTACAAGGGTTGGTTGCCGGGACTTTGTACCGAGCACACGTCTGTTGAGTTAATTTTGCAATTATTTCCGTTTTAGAGTAGTTTCAACATTATTTTTGTGATGGGGAAATAGCTGTGATTCAGATTCAGAGATAGCGGTCATAAGAGGAGGATTAATTCGGGAGACAGCTCCATTTTCCGAGTTCCAGCAGCAAACCACCACGTGGAGCGTCTTTAAGTGCCCATCACCCTTAGAGCCGTGCCTTTCACTTGACATTGGCGTTTCACCATTTTTTTTATTGAAGATTCTCCCATTTTTCACTCGACATTGGCAAAATCATGCTCAATATGAGATGTGGAATGCCAAATAGAAAAATAGAATAGAATAATAATTTACAAATTGAGAAATCACAATCATCAATTTTATTTTTGTCTTTTCTCCATAACTCAAAAACTTTTTATTACAGTAAGAAAACACAAGAAAAAAGTTCTGGGAGAAAACGAGTTCATTACCTGTTTGGAAAACCCAAAAACGTTTTAGTTATACTTTTTTTTAATCATCTAAAATTTAAATCTATATTCAAACTATTCTGTCCTCACAAGATACAAGGCCGCAAAGCAAATGCAAACTCCATATACTTTGCGGCTTTCTTTCTTGAGGGCAGTATAACTGTACCAAAACCACAACTTTACGTCTTGCCATTGGCTTTTGGGGTTAATCATCCTTGTTATTAGACCAAAGAAAACTAACCTATCATCAACAATGTGCATTTAACCATCATCATTGACTCGGTGGCTAAGTGGTTAGCGATCCTGACCTCTGATCAGAGAGTCGTGGGTTCGATCCCCACACAGGGCAAACTTTTCTGTGATGAGCAGAATTGTTTGCTCTGAGTCTGGGTGTATTATATCTATATGTATATGTATGTATTTAAAAGTATTCGTGTATATATACGTAGTCGGTCCCATAATGAATTGGCCTAACTATGAAATAAAAAAGAAAATTAGGTAAATGCAATCATTTTTATTTTTCATTATAGTCTCCATCAATACTGAAACACTTCTGACATCGGTGAAATAACATTTCTAATCCTTTATAAAAATAATCGCAATCTTTGTCTTCAAAATGACTGAAGACGGCCGCCTGCAACTCTTCATCGCTTGAAAATTTTCTTCCCCTTAAGTCCCGCTTTAAATTTGGGAATAAGTAATAGTCGGACGGAGCCATGTCTGGACTATAAGGTGGATGGTCCAGCTCCGTGAACCCGCATTGACGCACTGCATCCTTCGAAACACCGGCGGTGTGCACGGGGGCGTTGTCGTGAAGCAACAGGACGCCTTTACTCAGTTTGCCTCTGCGCTTCTCCTTTATAATATCTCGCAGTTTATATATTAATGAAGCATAATATTCGCCGTTTACGACTGTATTGCGCTCTTTAAAATCAACCATCAAAATACCTTGAAAATCCCAAAAGATTGTGCACATGATTTTTTTGGTAGATTGTTGCACCTTTGCCTTTCTAGGCGGCTTTTCACCCTTATAACGCCATTCCATTGACTCGCGCTTGCTTTCTGGATCATAATATAACACCATAGTTTCATCACCAGTCACTAGTCTCTCGATCACGTTCTTTGGGTTTTTTCCACAAAGATCTAAAAACTCGGCAGCACAGCGAACTCGCTCCCGTCTCTGCACAGCTGACAGAAGTTTCGGGACCCATCTTGCACTGACTTTTTTCATATGAAGATGTTCATCGATTGCACGATGGACGGTACTTTTAGAGAGCCCAAGTCTAGCTGCAATTTCTCTAATCTTCAAACGGCGGTCACTCAAAACCTCTTCTTCGATTTTAGCAATAGTATCGGGAGTGAGCACTTCCACCGGTCGACCGTCATGGCCGATATCTTCGACGGTTTCTCGCCCGAGGCGAAACTCTTTCACCCAATTTTTTACTGTGCTATAAGAGGGAGAACACTCCTTATACACACCATCTAATCGTTCTTTAATTTGGGCGGGGGATAAGCCTTCTTTAAATAGAAACTTTATGACGCTTCGATACTCGGTTTTCGACATTTTGAAAAAATACGCGACACTTGTTGTTCAAACAAACTGCTAAACTGAACTACGCTCGTCAAGTCCATGCGTGTTCGTTTATAAAGTGTCTGAGAACCGTACTATTCAATGCAACATAACATGTATCGAAATGTCGCGTAGAACTATATCAGGCCAATTCATTATGGGACCGACTACGTATATCAGTCTCTGGTTCCCAAGATACAGGGAATCCTAGTTTGGGGCCAGATGACTGTGTGTGATTTGTCCCAGATATTATTATTATTATTATTATTATCAGCAACTTTATGCCAACCTGGCATTCCATGCTACACTTGCCTAAATGCAGTCTCCACTATAGAACTCAGTTTGTACAGTTCCTCCCTTTTGAAGTTACAGATCTCAGAACAGATAGACAGCAGTAGCCACATTCAATTTTAACCTTTTGCAAAATTACAAAAAAATTAAGCAACTAAAGAAACTTACCAAACCACCAGTAACCAGCCTTAGATGAGAATTCAAAAGACAAGCTTTGTGTTGTACCATTGGTGTCCGTAAAAATTAGCGTAGTTGTCTGGTCCTGTGCGTTCTCAGAAACAACAGTTGTGGCGTTAGCAGGGGCATGCAATTCCACTGTCTTGTTGCCAACAACCATCACAGCTTTGTCCAAGTACATTTTTAGACCAGGGTATGAGAACTCTTTGGTAGACTGAGCCTGAGTTTCAGTTTGCCTCCGTACTCGGTGCTGTTCGGGCAGCGTCCAGGACGGATTATAAGCGGTGTAGATAGCCAGGACTTTATCGTATTGGTTCTTCAGTTTGCCAAACATGTCCTGCATGAAGTCGTTGTGGCGACGCAGCAGGTCTTGTCTGCTTTCACCTTCGCGAGCGTCTTTCAAATTTATGAACAAGTATTTGCCCTGTGGTTCGATCTCGGCTGATAGACCGTTTTCAGTCAATTTTACATGGTCTACGCTGTCTGAACCTGATAGCTTAGTCAGAGCCGTTAGAGGGTCTTCAACAGAGGATATGTACCTGGCATGACCGATAACAGAATGCAAATAGGGATAGGCTGTTTCGCCATCGGAATTTTTTCGTGAAAAATCTTCGACTGATAACGTCTCTTCAACGAAGACTACAGTGAAGGGATCCTCCTCCATCTCATCTCCGGCAAAGTTTGTGAAGTCCCCGGTGGAAACTGTCGTCAGAGGGTTCGATTTTGGAGAGGTTTTCTGCAAATCGCCCCACAAGAATACTGGCACTTGAATAGTGTAACTTTGCACGACACACATTACTAAAATTAAGAACACAAAACTGCGGAACGCCATCGTGAACACTTTGTAAGGAATAAATGTTGTTTTGTAGCAGAATTTTACATAATAAAATGGAAAAATGAGCTCTAAGATTACTCGCTAATCAGAGCTCATGTGAAAAGTAGTCACGGACTTGTCATAAAATAGAAGCGCTCTGTAGTCTATGATAGAATCATATGATTTCAATGTTGCCATTTTCTCCTTATAATATCGTATAATGGAACGTCAAAACAGACAGCAAAACGTGTCCATGATGCCAGCGGAATGTTGTAGCTAAGAAGGATGTGAGTATAATAGGGAATTAGAGCATCATTAGGACTAATTGTGCGCCAGTAGCGGAATTTGTGCGTCTTATAATTTCGGAGATATTCATAAAAAACCGATTCCGCCAGGGTAACGTTCCCTCAGCGGGATAATTTTGAAAAAGACGGTCTAGCTCATAACAAAGTACATGACTGAGTAGCTTTCGTCGTGTTATAAATGTGCGCATATAGCGGAATTTGTGCATCATACGGTTTTCGAATTATTCAAGATTCCGCTGCAGTAACGTTTTTGTGTTTTCTGTATCTCGGAAACGGCTGATAGAAGAAATTAAAAAAAAAACCAGTGCTCCCATAAAACTATGTAACATGAAATTTTACATAAAATTAGAGCGTCCTGCTAGCAAGATTTCCTGTAAGTTTCAGCTTTGAATAACGTTGATTTAAAAAGATTTACCCAAAAAAAGAAAGAACGAACATTTTCCCTGTAACCCGACCAAATTAGAATGTATACGAGAAAGCGGCCGCGCCATACAAAAGGATAACCTTCTTAAATGAAAGGTATATTGAAGGAAGCTTTATAAGTACAGTTGCGTGCAAATGTTTTATTGACGATTGTTTTCTTAGTACCTACGTACTCGTATAGCGGCCGGGACGAAGCTATTATAAAAGACACTTGTAATAAGATTTTTAGATAGTAAGTTTCTTATCTAAGTCTTGCCGCCAAACATAAATGTTAACAGCACGGATGTGTTCCGGCATGAAGATAGCCATTTCCCCATTGCGTTGGGGATTCTTTGATAAGCCCGCTTCCATCTTCGGAGTCATCATTACTTACAATCAGGTGAGATGATGCCAAGGGCTTACCAATTTAGTTTCTAGCATACTGATTAATAGTTCGAGAAGGTTGAAATAAAAAAGAAGAATGAAACAATGAAGAGTTCTGAGAGAAGAAAGAAGAGATTTGCTAAAATCTGCTACACTACGTGGAACCCCGATATTATGGATAATTATGTATATGGTTTACCTACTTAAAAATTAATAAACGGAAAATTCCCGTACTATCTTGTATGAAACAAAAGTTGCTAGCTCAGTAACTTATTAAAATTATTTTCTAGCAAGCAAGTCATAAAAAAAATTATAACTTGTCTATTGCTATTTATTTAGTTTTTTTGCAGTTTTCAAGGAAATATAAAAGTATTTCCTTGAAAACTGCCAAATTCTGACCCTTTTTTAAATCGTCAGCTTATTCTGCCAGAGTTAAAAGGACACGTTTCATTTTGTGCCTGGACATGTACGTAGTACGAAAAATATAGAAAAATATAGGCTTTCTAGGAAAAATAATGAAAAAAATATTAGAAGCAGGGTTGCGTGGTTCAAGCATAATGTTTTGTCAGCACTTTTTACAATATAAATGGTAACACTGAAGCTTGCAATAGTAGGTCACGTTCAGAAATTACGGCTTCATTCACATATTCCTCAGATGCTTTCTCTGACTCCGATTGACTGAACGAACACCCTTCTGTTCTGTCTTCTGACATTGGTGTACGATTTTTAAAATCTGCGGATATGCCTTGCCTCTTTTACAGGCATAACAGCTGGTTTTCGAGTTACTTGTCGGACAACTAAATTATTAATTTCAATGGTATGTACAAAATCTAGTTTCTGAACGTAAAATGCTCAAAATTGCGCTCAGTCTGGCGCAACTACGAACAACGAAAAATTTGTATAGAGTTTAGCAAAAAAAAAAAAACTTCTTTCTCTTTCTAACGATACGTCATAGTACTCCACTGTCAAGTCTGTCAAAGTCTATGAAACCGCTCGCTCTCCATTTTAATTTTAAAATTTCTGTGTTTTTGCTGGTTTTTGGCAAGTTTTTGGACCTATTTTGTGAATGTGATGATGTGAAATTCAGTGTGATATAATTGAAAACTGTTTCTTGTGAAAATAACTCCGTACAGACGTTATAGGTCTTGTGTTATTTGTGGTGTTCGATCCGGCCGTATAAATCAAGAAAAAAGGAAATTTATGGCAAGATTTCCTTTGGACCCAGACCGGTAAGTATTTAAAGACATTATAAGACATTATTCAAGCCTACAGTATTACGGCAGGATAATAAATATACATTTTTATATCTTGTTAGTAAACACTAGTGATGTACGTCTGTTATCGATAAGTCGGTAACTATTCTTGTTTTTAGTTGCAGACAATGGGTGAAAGTTATTCGGAACGAGGACCTAGTCTATATCCCAATTGAGAAATTACACCAATTAAAGTATGTTTGTGGTGACCACTTTCGACCCAAAGATTTTAACAGAAAAAAAATCGACTTAAAAATGGTAAGTAACATGTATAATTATAAATAATTATACTCATATCTATAAATGTATATATGTTTTGGTTATTTTAGGTATATTTTTAGCTATAACGTTATATTTTTTTGGTTCTATTCCCATGAATGCCCTATCGTTGATATTGTCCTGTATTTTCATTTCTTTACCCAGGGTTGTCTGGAAGAGATCGCTCTTAGCGATAAGACCGCCTTTGTACACATAGTCTTAGTAATTTTTATTTTGTAATGTTCTACTTGTGTGCAATAAAGTATTCATACATACATACATAATTAAAAAATATATATGTTAAAATGCAAAATGCTTTATTTTGTTTTATTTTATTTTGCTTTTTAATTATAGGGCTGTACCATCCTTGGAAATCCATGCACGACCATTATCCAATGATCTGCTTGTGGAATTTCCGTACCATATATCAAAATCTGAAATAATAATAATAATCATTTGCTTTATCTGAAGAAGTTATTAGTGACAGAGTAAAAAAAGCAGAACAACAAGGCATTGCAAAATAGAATCCTTTTACCTTTATAATAATGTGAGTATTAAAAAAATAGCCATGTAGTTTTTTACTTACTTTGTTGGCATACTAAAACAACAGAATATAAACTTATTTTCATATAGTTTCATAGGGTATTTTTAATAAAATATCATACAGGTTACAAAATGTATTATTAATTACAGTGTGTTTTTTTTCTATTTCAGAATGATCGTTGCATTCTTAAAAACTTTAAAACCACGATAGTAGTAAATAACTTCGAAAATCAAGTCAAAAGGAAGTAGGTAAGTAATTAATTGTAGGTAAGCAAATAATTGACAACATTTCATTATTTTTACCTCCCAATTTTTATAACAGTTTTATGTAAAATAATAGGCCATAATAAATCACCTACAGTTTATATATTTTTGAATAATTACATATTTCTCAAGGTAATAATTTTTTTCTCCATCAATGTTTTAGCGGCTGTATAGCTGCTTTACATAAACAATAATTATTTATTTTTTACAGCTTAGCTGCCACTAAAGTAAACCCTTAAAATCTATCAGGAAAATAAACTGCGTTAAGTTAGTAAGTAGCACTTCACTGCGTGTGCATGATTTGTTTGTGGTATATTTAAATTTGAATCTTACTTCATAAGGTTTATCTTTAAGATAAGATAAATACTCTTTATTGCACACAAAATACAATTACATTAATAAAAAAAAAGATATGTGGTGGTAATTTTTTATTTTTCGTAGTATTTATGTACAAAAGTTAAAATTTGAAAGTGAAACAACCTTACATTAACATGTTAAGTAGGCTGTTTGCACTAAAATATAATGTAGTTACTAATTTATCATTAATGGCAATGTTTCTATTTCAGAATGATCCCTGCATTTTTAAATAAATTTTAAAATCACGATGCTGGAAAATAACTCCAGAAATAATGTAATAAGTTATTAATAACATCGGTGATTATGTTAAGTTATATTAATTTTGTTTGAATAACTTGTTTAGTTTTTACAGCTTGGAAGCTGTTTTCTGTAGAACAGACCATAGTAAAACGCCTACAATTTTTTTTTAATAATGACATTTCTCGAGATATTTTTTCTCCATCAGTGTTTTAGAGGCTGGCTGTATGTATAGTGTGTGGCGCCTAGCCTTAGGCCAAGTGAACAACTTTTTTAGACAAATCAGATGTCAAAATATGGCTAAGGCGCTATATCCTGTACAGCCGCTAAAATACTAATGGAGAAAAAAAATATTATTTTAAGAAATATGTAATTATTCAAAAAAAAATGTAGTTGTTTTATTATGGCATGTTCTACATAAAACGCTTATAAAGATTAGGGGAAAATATTTGAAATTACAATTACAATTTATGAATACTTATTTCATTACAAAATCAAATATACTATTGCACATTCCATTCTCTTGGATTTTATCGATATAAGAAACATTCTCTGTCAGAGATCCCTATCCTGAGCTTATAAGTTTCATTATGTTGGCAGCAGCGGCGTATGACAGTTTAGTGACGGCCATTTTGTTTTATAATGTTGGTAGGGGACTTCTTAGGCATTCGGTACTTAACTTAGTTTTATTTTATTGTATGAGACTCCCGACTCTTAAAACGGTAGTTTTCTTACATACACTTTGCATACAGCAGTGGACGTCCTTCGGCTGATGATGATGATGACACCAGAGTAACACAACGTCATGCGACTATTTGCAGAGGATGTTAAAGTTATTTTGTAGTTACCATAGTTGTACAGTATTTTTATTAGATTAGGTACTTAAGACTAACGTAAAGTCATGCGACCACTTACAGATGATGTCAAAGTTATTTTGAAGTAGTCAAAGTTGTACAGTATTTTTATTAGATTGCATTAGGCTACGCAGCGTCATGCGACCACTTGCAGAAAATGTCAATGTTACTTTTAAGTATTTACAGTTGTATGGTTTTATTATTGGATTATTTCAGATTGACGCAATGTCATACAAAAAAAAAAAATTGGACGTTTTGTCTAATGAGCTGATCAGCCAACTTTGGGAAGTCCCAACATTTTTCTGAGGCTAGTGTGGGTTGCTCAGGGAAAGTTGTTCTTTGTGATGTGTAGAAGCCCCCGTTGCAGTTTCCGGGAGATGCATTTTTACACCCTGTATTGAAGAAAGGCCCTCTGCCCTTTTTGAATTAATAATCGGTGGCTAACGAATATTTTTAAAGGCATTATTGAGGATAACTGAACTATTTTATTTAATTTATTTTAGTGACAATATCAATAGCGGTTGTCAGAGTAGAATATTGATTTAGAGCGATACACATACTCTTGCTTGTTTAAGTGTATTATGTAGGTGTTTATAGAGTATTTTTTCTTAGAATTAAGATGTCACAGGAAACACAGTTGCAATTTTTGTTAAGATTGGTTACGGAGCCTGAGAGCCTGCCTTAATATCTGAATTGGCCCCCATGTGTGGAGTATGGCCTAAAACCTTCACGAGTTATGGGAAGAGACCCGTGCCCCTGCAGTGGGGACGTAATGGGTTGTTAACAACAACTATTTTCTGCTATGACTGGCTACATTTAGACTCTCTGTATTCAATACCCTTGCTTGTATCTGTCATATCTAATCTATTAGGCTAGACAAACATGATAATGAAAATCTGGCGCCATTTTTTAAATCCCTATCCTACAATGATTATCGGAATATTCATCGTTTACGGTCGGTCAGAAAAATTGGTTTTGATGCTTGTACTTTTTTTATTAGAACATTAGAAAACATCGCTCTCGACCTTGACCTTTTTACTAACTATTTTTGGCTAACCAAATATGGGTTATTAAAATTTGCCGCGGTTTTTCATTATTATGTTTCGCTAGCCAGACTATTTGATCACATTTACTTTATAGACCCATGTAAGAGAAATTAATTATTATGAAAAATAGACCCGTGTATGAGAAATTAATTATTATTTATAATAGAAACCAAACAAAATATTGCCAGTGAAAAGGTTTTGAAATAATAAAAATATATTGAGTAATACGGTTTTTTCTTACTTGAAACCATTTTTGAGCTTAGCGACGGCATTGGAGTTCTCACTACAATGTTGAACTCAAACATGGATTCAAACATAGCGTTGATAAAAAAATATACAAAAAATATAATAGAACCTATCGTGCTGGCACGTTTATTTTATCGATAACTGCGATAGTCAGGTAGGCACAGCACTATTCAGCTCGTTAGGTTGGCGCTCCTGTCATTTGACATAGCGCATTAGTTTTCTTGTGTAGGTTGGTAACAGAATTTCTGCTAAATTGATCCTACTAGCCAATAAGGAAGTCCCGTCTCTTAAAACGTAGTGTTATATTCTCTTTGATTGCGCTCGCTTCGCCATGAGAACTGATCCAGATCGCAGAGAAATGGTGCTCGAAGAAGTTCAGCGAAATCCGTCTACGAGTACGAGAAAAATGGCTCGTGCTCTGGATATCCCAAGAAGTTCTATCCAGGCCATACTTCGCGATGAAGGATACCACGCATTCCATATCCAACGTGTCCAAGCTTTGCTGCCTACAGACCACCAATTGCGCGTGGAATTTTGCCAAACTATGCTACGAAAAGAGCAAGAAGATCCTGGATATTTTAATAAAGTCTTATGGACAGATGAGTCACGGTTTGAGCGATGTGGTATATTCAATATCCATAATTATCACACCTGGGCGATTGAAAATCCACACGAAGCGAGAGATTCAACGTTTCAACATCGTTTTAGTGTTAACATGTGGTCTGGTATCCTCAACGGTGAACTGATTGGTCCATTTGAATTGCCATCTAGACTTGATGGAGCAACATACAGAAACTTTTTAGAAAATGATCTTCCAATATTGCTGGAAGATGTGAGTCTTCAGCTTCGACGAACCATGGTTTTTCAAAATGACGGCGCTCCGTGTCACTATGCGACGCAAGTCCGAAATCACTTAAATGAGACATACCCCAACAGATGGATCGGACGCAGTGGACCAATTAGGTGGCCACCACGCTCACCTGACCTTAACCCCATTGACTTTTTCATTTGGGGTTATTACAAGGAAATAGCATACGCTCGAGAATGTTCGAGTGAACAAGAATTAAGGCAAAAGATTGCAGAAGCCGGACGTGTTGTGACAGAGAACAGGGAAGCCTTTAGACGATTAAAAGACAATTTTTTACGTAGGTGTAGAATGTGTATTGCTGTTGGAGGTGGCCACTTTGAAAACCTGTTGTAAATGTTAAAAATAAATATTGTTTTTACTTTATCATCTTTGATTTATTGACAAAACCACTTTTTACTTAAAACATTTTTTAACCAACTTCTACGGCATTTTTCATGTTAGTTTCTAGCATTCTCTATCTTTAAATAACCTAAGGAATGATTCTCTATCTTTAAATAACCTTAGGAATGATAAAATGACCAAACTTTTTTTTTCATCAGATAGCTAATTTTAAAAATTTATGACCTCCCTATCTTTCAAGGCCGATATTAACAAAACTAGCTTATTAAGTACTACTTTTTTTTAATGATTACGAAAACTAAGAGAATGGTGCAGTTTTTAAGCCTACTCAGGAACCACTAAGTCATCTGTTTAGATTTTTGATTTAAATTTGAAAATCTAAGTCATAATTCACTAAACGTATTTTTTTCTCTTGTGACCAAAATTTACTTAATATTCATGAAAGTTACGTAGCTGATTATTTTATGCTTAAAAGTACAATTTATGAGGATTAAGTTCCAAAAAAAAACTTATCGAAAAGGGTTCTACTTTTTTGTTTAGAAATTTTTAAAGTTGGTCAGGTCGAAAATGTTGAAATTTCAGAAAAAAAATCATAACTCGAGAACCGTGAAAAATCGCGGAACATACATGGGGGTGATTCGGATACCCCACGATACGAGGGACCTAATTTTTTTTTTTTGACGTCAATCTTCTGGCCACCCTGTATATGTATTTATTTAAAAGTATATGTGTATAATAATAATAATAATTTATTTGTTTCTTAAAATTAGATACATATTTTGTGCCGCTCTAGTTCTCCCACTAGGATTCCCTGTGTCGGGAGAACTAGTGTCTTCCATCGGATACAGAAAAAAGAAATGAAAACATTCTATAAATAAGTTTACAGAAACACAATAAGAAATGATAGCAAAAAGAAAAAAAAGGACAATAGACATGTATATCAGTCTCTGGTTCCCAAGATACAGGGAATCCTAGTTTGGGGCTAGATGACCGTGTGTGATTTGTCTTATCTATCAGTTTATTTCAGGCACAAGGCCCATAGAAATATATACCGTAAAATGGGGTGAATAGGGACAAAATCAAGCTTTAGTTTAATTTTTTTAATAGTTCCCCTTGCAATTATGGTTAAAAAAGATTATGAAAACTTGAGTCTTGATGATGACTCGATGACAATTGGTGTAAAATCCTTATAAATAGTTATGTTTCAAAAAAAAATGCAAAAATGTTGGTCATCCCTATTCACCCAGATTTTGGGGTAAATAGGGACGAAACAAGGCTGAATGGGGAAAACTCTTAAGTTTGTCCATTTTATTAATTTGTTTAGCAGTGCCATTAATATGGCACTCACATATAGGTTCTAAAATACCTGAAAAAAAAAAAAAACTGTGGCTTCTATTGATGAAACTGAACAACTTTCTCCAAGGAACCTATACTCAATTCGGAAAAAAAATTTTGACTTCGCATACAAAATTGGCGGTACAGTTGATGAATTAGTATGGGGACTCCAATTTTTTTTTGCGAATTGTGTATAGGTTCCTTGGGGAAAATTATTCAGTTTCATGAGTAGAAGCCGTAGTAAAAAAAAACAGATATTTCATAAGGACCCTATATACGTTACTTTGGAACAACAATTGCTAGAGCAGTCGATCGCTAAAGCAGCTGCGTCATTTATTATGTTTGTAGGTATTTGACAACGACGCTGTGGAGGACGATTGCTATAGCAGGTCCGTCAAATTTTTCGTTTATGTTTCAGTAATGTTTAACAAAGATGGTATAGCTGATAACTGCTATTGCAGTTCCGTCGTATTTTGAATTCAAATCACAGTGATATTGGGCAAAGATACTATAGAAGACGACAGCTACAGTAGTAATAACAGATGTTGTGTTGCAATTACAATTTTAAACAGATCTAAAAACACAAAAAGACTTGACAACGCTGAACAGGTTAAAAAACCGACTTCAATCGTAACAACTACCATTTGACTATGCTTTTTTAGTTTTTGTTGATTTTTTCAAAAAGTGCTGAATCAATTTCGATAAAATTAATATGGGACTACCTCTGAGGTATTACTTACTAAACAAAAAGAATCATCAAAATCAATTAATAACTGGCGAAGTAAACGCGTAAACGTTCAGAGGTAGTCCCATATAAATTTTATCGAAATTGATTCAGCACTTTTTTGAAAAAATCAACAAAAATTAAAAAAAACATAGTCAAATGGTAGTTGTTACGATTGAAGTCGGTTTTTTAACCTGTTCAGCGTTGTCAATTATATAAGACACAAATGCTGTAGAAGGCGATTTCTAAAGAATAAAGGGATATTTAGACCGTGTCGGTGTTCAAATTGCAGCTTGTATGTATTCCGGATTGTACCTTTTATATTTTTTTGTTCTACTTGGTACGTATGTTCGTGGCATGTCTGTGAAAATTAATAGTTTTGTGTCATATCCATATAAGAAACAATATATGTATTCTAGACACAAATATTAGTACAATAAATAATCACGGCTTTAGTGACAACCTTAAAAAGTCATCCCTATTATCACACTGTTCGTTTCTATTTTACCGGTTCTCGTCCCTATTTACCCCTGTCTCGTGTCCATTAACACTGCAAGCGACCCTATTCTCCCCGAAAAAAGAAGAAAATCATGCATTTTCTTCTTTTTTCCAGTTTACGTATTATATTAATAATAAACCTACTTTCTGTTTGTTGTGGCCTTCAGATAATATTCCAGTATATAATAAAAGTAATATTTGTTCAAAATATGAGAAAATAACAGTTTTTTCGTAAAGTTTCTACAGCCTATTAAAATGCCTCCTTTCAAGCCACTTTTCTGACTCACTTTGACGTAGATTAGAGGCTAACTTTACTCTTATTCAGTGGTGCTATATACTTTTTAATATGTCTACTACACGTTAAACAATTTACCACTAAAATGAAACTAATAGACTCTCTGCTAAACTACATCAAAAAACTTTCCTGGTTTTATCCCTATTCACCCCTGTATCCCTATTCACCCCTGTATCCCTATTCACCCCATTTTACGGTAAAATCGCCCTCGTTTCTAGTCTTTATCAATGTAAGTGACAATCGATAGATTGAAACTGAAATGTACCTTATATTCACAACACAAAGTCAGTTATTGCTTGAACTAAAAAAAATAAGAGCGGCAACATCGCAATCTGCCGCGAGTCGCCGTAATTATTCAAAAAATTGGCGGGAAAAATCAGTTTTTAGCGTCTACCGCTGTAACTATAACGTTTGGGATTCTAGTTTTTTTTGAGCAGAATGCTGTAATTTTGCTCTAAATCTGAACATAAGAACCAGTCTTGTATTCGTATTAGTTTCAAAGCTATACAGCTTTTTCACTTTTGTCATGTCCACCCAGCAAGGAAAAAACATTGGCTCGTAGCACAAAAAGTACAGATTTTTGGGATTCAAAAATAATTCAGCATAGGTTTTTAGTGTTGCTCTAAATCCTGGCATAAAAATTTTGAACCAAGATGCTGTAATTGCTGAGATCTTATGTGACTGCTAGAAAGATTCGTGAAAAGAACGTGAAGCAGGTTTTGCGTTCTAGTGAGAAAACTATAGACATGACATTCATGAAACTTTGCAGTCCGACTCACTTTATGATGCTCTAAATCTATGCATCAAAATTTTTTCCCAACTCTTTGTAGTTTTAGTGCACCAGTTGTGCTTGCTGGATGGCATGCTATCCAGCAAGCACACCTTTAGGAGCTCGTATCTCGAAAAGTATGGTTGCTGCAATTTTTTCCCTTGGCATGATGATTGCTGTAATTATGCTCTAAAATTTGAGATAGGTAGGATTCTCCTAGGAGCCCCAGGAAAAAAGTGCTTGCTGGGGTCGCTGACACAAACTATAGACATGACATTCATGAAACTTTGCAGTCCGACTCACTTTATGATGCTCTAAATCTGTGCATCAAAATTTTTTCCCAACTCTTTGTAGTTTTTGTGCACCAGTTGTGCTTTTAGGAGCTCGTATCTCGAAAAGTATGATTGCTGAAATTTTTTCCCTTGACATGACGATTGCTCTAATTATGCTCTAAAATTTGAGATAGGTAGGATTCTCCTAGGAGCCCCAGGAAAAAAGTGCTTGCTGGGGTCGCTGACACAGCAGCCTCAGTGAAAAACTCAATTTTCTTTGAAATTACGATAGCACATTTTTATTTAAATGTCGTTGTTGTACTTGTACTATTGGGTATTCTGTTCCAAAAGGTCAATTTACACATAAAAACACATAATATTGTCGAAATAATATATTTCACTAAACTAACATAGGCATACATACAATACAATTTATCTCTATGATGCGATCGCGCGCCCGCCGGCGCTAACAGACGGACGTCGGCTGCCACGCGATCTAGACCCCTCACATACACTTATTTTTAAATCCAACTTCTACTTTTTCACTGCTACATTCCGTTTCAATTTCTGTATAACTTAACTTTTCCAATTTCTGCGTCTACTGCCATTATTATCACTCATACGTACACATTTCTGTAACAAACATTCCAATATGGAAAAAAATGTAGAATTTTGTTACCACTTTAACAATCATTTCTTTTTCCAAAACATGTCCTTTAAAAATAAATGTTTGCGTGGAATTAACTATTTTATGTACCGGGAAGTACATACAATGTACAATATTTAACAAAAACAGCCCAAATTTTGGGTTTTGAGAGAACAGTTTCGCGAGCATATTATCAATCAAAATTGAACCTTAATAAATGCACTATAAAGCTTAATTCTCCATCATAAAAATTATGAAAAAGACGTTCGTTCCAGTCAAAGGGGCTTGACTAATTTGTATGAAATTCAGCAAAGTGATAATCCTTTCTGACTTGTGTATGTACAATTTTTCTGGACTAACTGCACGCACATATAGATGTTTATAATTAATTATAAAAATGCGTTCTCTTTGATATATGGTCACAAACCTGTTCATTTACAACATAAAACAACTAATTTTATCATTATTATCATATTATATTACATCTGTATTTCATTTAAGTCCACATTAAATATGGTATTTTAACTATTGCCAAGTTTCATATTATTAAAAAAAAAAACTGCTCCATACAACTCGCTATTAATTTCTCTTTGGTTTTTGTGTTAAAAAATATACATCATGGTAGATACATTTTTTTTATATACCATAAAATATGGACTTTACACGATGGGAAAGGCCAATTCGCAAAATCGCCGAAAACCGTAGCGATTTCACGAATCACCCGACAACGTATGAACAAATTCCTCAGGATATACCAGCATTTTCCAACTAACAATCAACAATTTCACATTTAAAAATCCCACATTCACACAACCAAACACTTTGTGATAAAAAGAAAAAAAAAATAGGAATAGATAAACTTACAAAAAAATGCAACAATTTATAAATCAAAACTACAAACTTTTTGATGTATAAACGTGTGCATTTAGAAAATAAAATTAAATACAAAAACCTAAGCTGCTTGAACCTACGTGTTTTATTTACCTTCTCTTTCACTCTTAAAGGCTTATCGATGCGTTAGAAAGAGACAGGTAAAAATGGCGGATAATGTAGCTCAATCAAGCGGTATTTTAGCATTCCATCTAAAGTCAAATACAATCGCACGAAAGTTTCAAAATTGCCTACAATTTAAATTAGAAACTTATTCGTTATTTTTTTTATTGAAAACGTGTTTTTCAATATTCGTTTTAAAGTACTGACAATAGAGTTTCAAATTGGTCTTAGTCGCGTACCTGTGTGCTTTTAGACATTAGTTTTAGGTGCAATAAAGTATTTTCTTCACATATTATAGACAGAATGAATTTTCTATTGAGCATATGTCATATTCTTTAGTAAAACTACAGTTTAACTGCATAAGTGAAGTATCATCTTTGTACTTTTTTCACTTTTTTGCATCAAGCAAATTTACTGGTGTAACGAAATAGGAGTGAGACCCATTAACTGAGCCTTCCGCTCATTCATTATGCTGAAAAACTTTTGTTCTTCGACATTGCTCAAATCACAAACAATTTTTTGGACTTTTCATACAAATTGCTTAGCTGTTAAACCAATTTTGTATGGAAACTTCAAAAAAAAGATGCTGTTCAGTATGATGAGTACAAGCCCCAGTAACCGAGCCCTACACCTAATACATTTTTTTTTTGCAAATTCTACTGTAGTTACTGTACTGTCAAACCAGTTTGTAAATTGACACTTCTGAAAACACGATGGCTTACGGAATTGACTTTATTAAACGGTGTATCAAATCTTTTTGGTGCTGAAAAAAAAAGAAAACAAAAAAAGTCCACATGCTCACTGCACTCTATAGCAACATTACGGTACGTAACAACGCCATCTATCGACTGGCGGATACAAGATGGCGCTTAGTTCTTCTTCTCTTCTTTCTGCTCGGTCTGTTGCTCGCCCTGCGTTTGTTGTTGCTGCTGTCCTTCACGCTCCGCCGCCATCTAAACAGAATTATTATTATTAGGTATTGCGGGGAAAAATACGTCGGTCAGATCATGAAGGGGCGTATCCAACAAATTATTGATCTGAGTTATACATATACATATTAAAGGTTAACTTAAAATAAAGGTTCGAACGCACTACGCGTCAGCGGCACTACGCGACGCGACGCTGCTGCACGGCCAAGTATTCTATGAAATCGTATGAGCTATACCGCACTGTGCGGCAGCGGAACCACAAAACACATAGGGTAGATACAGAAGGTCCGCTCAATACGCTCACAAAAATCCTAAGCATATACATGCTTATAGACGTATACGGTCGTTGTAGGCAAGATCACGTACTGTGCGATCGTGACCTTGCCTCGGACGACCGTATATTTCTACAAGCATGTACAGTATACACATTTAATAAGGCTTGCCGATGTACCTGCGCAGTAGACAATATTTTAATTACGCGGGAAACTGATGGACCAATCAAGTAGCTTCATTGTCACCCGTTATTACACGTTCCGAAAATCTCTGCCGCTATTGGTTGATGGATTTCGCGCCTGATTCAATGAAATTGTCAGCTGTCAGAAAGCTGTCACCGTGCGTTGATTGTTTCGGGTGTTTCCGTCGATAGTTTTTTCTTGTCTGCGCGAACGAAGATAACCGACGCGCCTTATTGTAACTACTGTATATGCTTACGATTTTAGTGGTTTGTATTAAGCGGACCTTCTGTGTCTATTTTGTGGCGGAACTGCGCAGCGCGACACTGCAGTTTCATACAAAATAGTTGGCCGCGTCGTCGTGTCGCGCAGTTCTGCTGCAGAGTAGTGCGTTCGTACCTTAAACCTTAACAACTAAAGGGAGTAAGTTCTTGTTCTAAATGATAGCTTCGTTAACTACGTAAAAGCTTAAGGCACTAAGTTGGAACAGTTCTTCACAGTAACATTTTAACTTTTTTTTGAAAGACGTCCACTGCTGTAGAAAGACCTCCCCATAGGATTTCCACACCGAAAATTCCGAGATTTTATGAAAATGAAAATATTTTATTCGAAGTAGGTAGCAGTGTACACTTTTCGAACGTTATTCTTTTATCTACCTAACACGAGGTTCCTACCACTCGGAACTCGTATACCCAACGTTTCGGGAAGTGTTTGCGGAGTGAGAAGAAACGGCGGGCCCTAAAGAAACTCCCTCCAACACATTTTTTTTTAAAGTCTTATATTCTATTACATCTTAATGCTAGATCAATAAATGAATTATACAATGTCATGTCTGTAAATAAAATATGCAAAAATAAGAATAAAGTAAGAAGAATAAAGAAAGAAAGGATTCAAAAGAGATAAATGTAGGAGAGCATTACTCGTCCGATAAATTATATAATTCATCGGCTGATAACATGACTCCGTTACTGTTGCACATGTGCTTGACCACTCCTACGAGATAAAGTAGAAATGGCTCAAATATGTGCACTGATTTTATTCTAACACTGAAAATATGTCATGAAAATATATGTGTGGATTTTGACAGACTCGTTGGCTCAGTGGTTAGCGCTCCTGACTACTGATCCGAGAGTCGTGGGTTCGATCCCCATCCAGGGCAAACATATCTGTGATGAGCTGATTTGTTTGCTCTGTGTCTGGGTGTATTGCATCTAATCTTATATATGTATGTATATCAGTCTCTGGTTCCCAAGATACAGGGAATCCTAGTTTGGGACCAGATGACCGTGTGTGATTTGTCCCGGATATTTATTATTTATTTATGTGCTGCCATTATCTCTTATCGTGTGGCACAATTTAACCGTGCTATCCACAAGGTATAGACGGCGGTTGACTAGTGTTGCACTTAGCATCAACCGCGGTCACGTGTAGGGCATTTAGATTTACACCTACAGGCGTGTGCAACGCGACCATCATACACATCTAGTATTCAGATGTGCAGGTTTCTTCACGATGTTTTTCCTTTAACGTTCTTAGCTTTCTTGGAAGCCTGTTTGGACAGGACACATATATAGGTGCCGTTATGTAACCAATTGCTACTGTCTGTATGAGCGAGACAGACCTACGCCTGGCCAGTGTGCGAGCGAGACAGCCTACCTTCTTGTACGCCTGCTCGAAGAGCTAACCTGCTGCAACTGTGTGGAGTGTGTTACTATGCGAATGAGTGAGACAGAGCTACGCCTGACTAGTGTGCGAGCGAGACAGCCCACCTACCTACCGGTCGGTTCTGCTTTTCGGTGCCGACTGAAAATTAGCGCTATTTTGCTGAGCTCGGAGCCGTTTTACAATACCTCACGAGATACCTATCTGTTTTTATTAATGTTTCTAATGTTATTTTTAAAATTAATTCTGTGTTTCATTCTTGTTTTGTTTTTGTATTTTGTGTCGTAAAGCGCAACATGCAGAGGCGGCCGCGGGGCGGTAGCGTTCCGAAGGCGGAAGGTTTTGGTGTGAAGGGTTTCATAGTAATCCGAACAGTACAAAAAATACCCCTCCCGGAACCTGTGTCTGTGTTGTGCTTAATATTGTGAATAAATGGTTTATCTATCTATCTATTTACCTTCTTGTACGCCTGCTCGAATAGCTTCAAGCTAGCCTGCTGCAGTTGTCCGGTGGCGCTGCGGATCTCCTCAGGTTCGATGGAGTCCTTCTTGGCGAGCAATTCGCGTAGTTTGGTGATCTCGCCGCGGAGTTTGTCGCACTGGAAGTAAGATGGCTGGTTATAAACTGACAGGTTTGTTTGTTTGTAAACTCTTTATTGCATACAGAACACTAAAATACAATATAGAATACAAAGTTAGCAAAGGCGGACGTATCCCTTTCGGGATCTCTTCTAGTCAACAGGTTGACTTATTAAGAAACTTTTTGGAGTACTAGAACAGCAAGAGGGAACTATGGGTTGGGAATATAATAAATATACATACATAGGATATGTTTAAATAATATGTATATAGATACATACAAGGTGTTAAAAAAGTGCGTTTGAAATTTTAAGGTGTTTTTCACAATCAAGTATTAGAAAACAGGAAAAATATTTAAAAATCCGATGTAAAACTTTTTTCAGTTTCCCATACTAAATCTGAATAGTGAATCAAGAATTTGTACGGGAAACTTTTTCCTGTATTCTTTTCTGTATTCTATACTTGATTCTGAGTAACCCCTTAAAACAAACGCACTTTTTTAATACCCTGTATAATACAACTAGACAAGAGGAAAAAAATTTGCTCATCACAGAAATGTTTGCCCTGGATGGGGGTCGAACCCACGACTCTCGAAATCAAAAAGTGGTCAACACTGTACGTATCAATAATCTCCAAATTACACATAGAATGCAACAGGTGATAACAAGACACATGCCTTCCCTCTCGCACCTCACTTTGCCCAAAGCGCAAAGACGCAGTAGGTTTAGACGGGGTGCATTGCAAACATGAAATGAAAATATTTTACTAATTAGGTAGCAGTGCACACTTAAGTAGTTCATTCTTTTATCTACCTTATACGAGGTTGCCACTGCTTTCGTCATTCTGTTAAAAAAAAAATGCTACCACTTTCGTCATTTTTCTACCACATTTTGTCATTTTACGACCGAGTTTTGTCATTTTCCTACCAAGTTTTGTCATTTTGAAACCCACTTTTCATCATTTCAATGTACTTCACCCTGCGACGGCAGCTGGCTTGTACTTTTTCATCTTGGCAGTGTTGTGTAGCCCGGCCCTTGGCCTAGTCGCACATTTCTATGCTCGTTTTCCCGTTTATGTTATGTACAGTTTTGTCATTTCTCTACCTAGTCTAGTCATTTTGATATCATAATTTTGCTACTTTGACATTTTGCTACCACTTTTTGTCATTTTGCCACAACTTTTTTTCATCTCGCTACCACTTTTTCACTTTTCTTACCTCGTCCTGTGGCAACTGGCTCTTGTACTCATCCATCTTGGTCTCAGTGTCGTGTAGCACGCCTTCGGCTTGGTTGCACACTTCCACGCGTTCACGTCGCTGCTTGTCCGCCGCCGCGAATTGCTCAGCTGCCTTAACCATGTTCTCAATCTCGTCTTTGGAGAGACCGCCCGAGGATTGGATCACGACTGTTGAGGGGAAGGGGGGAATAAAAGTTAGTAAAATATAGGCATATAGCCATATAAATATAGCAAATATCGAGGCAACCGATACATACGTATACCTGCGAAGTTTTCGTTCTACAATTTTGTTAAAATAGCAAAGATTGTTTTTGGATTTCCATAGACAATATATAAAAACCATGCTGTATAAAAATCCCCTTTTTTATGATTTCAGTAAAGTGGTTTAGTTTCATCAGTAGAAACTCCAATTTATATATTTTTATTTATTTAATTAAATTTATATAGTCTTCAACTTCTGTGCAACACACAAAACCAGGTTTTCTTTGTACTTGTTCTCATATAATAATGAATTCTGTTGACTGCAGTCAGTATAAGCTGAGACCTGTCCTTTTACCAAACATTTATTTGCTGCATGATTTGGAATTAATTTTAAATTTATTCTATTTTGTTTTTTTTTTTTACTGTTTGGCAATAAATTATGTGAATTTGAATTTCAATAAAAGCAAAAAAAGCTGATTTTGTTCCACCTAATGAAACTTTTGTCCAACAGACAATAGTTATAAATACAACAGTTATAAATTACAGGAAAAAAAAACTCACTAATATTATAAATGCGAAAGTATGGATGTTTGTTTGTTTGTTTCAATAAAAGCAACTCCACTTTCACTTTCACTCTGAAACTTCTGAACAGATTTGGGTGAAAGGTACGTAGATAGGTAAAGCACTCGGCTAACACATAGGATACCTTTTTATCCCGGATAACTTAAGGGTCCCCAGAGGAATGCTTAAAAACTCAAACTTTCTACTTCCTCACTAGATGGCTCCACTATAACATTTTCTTTCTCTCTGGGCTCAGTTCTGAAGTCCACGCAGAAGTCGCGATCTGGCCCCAAACTAGGATTCCCTGTATCTTGGGAACCAGAGACTGATATACATACACATATACTTTTAAATACATACATATATCGATATAATACACCCAGACTCAGAGCAAACAATTCTGCTCATCACAGAAAAGTTTGCCATGTGTGGGGATCGAACCCACGGCTCTAGGATCAGAGGTCAGGATCGCTAACCACTTAGCCACCGAGGAAGCTAGTAATGATAATAAACAATACTCACTCTGTTGTTCCTTGCCGGTGCCCTTGTCTCGCGCGGATACGTGTACGATGCCGTTAGCGTCAATGTCGAATGTCACCTCAATCTGTGGGCAATAAAGACAACTATTGTATAATATAGTCCTTTATTTGCGGCAATGGAGAAAATAGTTAAGTATACTTCATTCCAATAAAAAAAAGCAAAAGGTAAACAAACATAGTATGCAGATGACATTGACATGTGTCAGTTCCATAGTAAGTTTGTTTACGTTTTGCTTTTTTTTTATTGGAATGAACCATATAGTTCTTTATTTGCATTCATACGCATAAACAATCCATATCGTCCCCAGTGCAGGGGCACGGGTACGTTCCCGTAGATCGGAAAGTTAGACCATACTGCACACACGGATCCAAGTCCGGATTGGTAGAGATTGTGGGGCTAGTGGCCAACCCCAGAGTCACGACGTTTTCAAGCAGCCTATAAGGCCTCCGAAATGGATTAACGACTGCAAAAAAAAAGGTGTTCGAGGAGTTTCTTTAGAGCCCGCCGTTTCATCTCACTCCGCAAACACTTCCCGAAACGGTGGGTATACGAGTTCCGAGTGGTAGGAACCTCGTATTAGGTAGATAAAAGAATGACGTTCGAAAAGTGTACACTGCTCTACCTACTTCGAATAAAATATTTTTATTTCATTTCATTTCTATCTAGTCATAGCAGCCGGCACCAACGCTCGCCCTGGTGCACATTGATCTCCACTTGCGTCTGTCAGCTGATGATGATGACATACGAGCCAGCTACTAACCTGGGGAACTCCTCTGGGCGCCGGCGGAATGCCGACCAGAGAGAACTGTCCGAGCAACTTGTTGTCCGCCGCCATTTCACGCTCGCCTTGGTGCACCTTGATCTCCACTTGCGTCTGACCGTCGGCGGCTGCGGGCAAATGAATGAAATAAATATTGTAAATAACCGACGAAAGGGTAACGAAATTTAAAGATAGAAAACGCGACTGTCTATTTTATTTATTTATTTTACTGTTCATTGTTTATGAATACATGAGAAATACATGGAGTAACATACATATTAGCAATAGGCATGCTTAACCTCTGTAAGTTTTATGGCAACAAACCATAAAGGCGTGTTGCAAAGAAAGTAAAAATCCGACATTTAAAAATACTGTCGTGACAAAATTGTAACTGAACAGTTGAAAACAAACCTAGTTTATGTTTCTCGGGCTATCACAAGGATTCTAATGATACTACACACATCTAAATCGTTTCAGCCGTTTCAGAGTTATGGTGGAATAAAGAAACTCATCAACATACACTCGGCTTCAAAAAAATCGCACCTTTTAAGAAATCTATTTTAAACATCTTTCAATCGTATTTGTATTATGAAATATTGGTAATGTTCGGTATCATTTGAAAGGTAAGGAAACAGAGAATGCAAAAACAATAATTCATTCAATGTTTTTTATTGGAACTGAGAAAAATTTACAAAGCAATAAAAATCCTTAAAAAACCCAAATGAAATCTGATTAATTTTTCAAAACAAAGTTGCTTAAAACTAACCTAAAACCTAGTGTTACCCCCCCTAGCCCTAATGACGTCTTCCATGCGCTCCCTCATGGATCGCACCAACTTTAGGACCTCTTCTTGAGGGATTCTGTCCCATTCCTCAATAACGGCGTCTTGGAGCTCCTGAAGAGTCGCGGGAGCGGGATCACGGGATCTAACCTTGCGTTTCAGCTGGTCCCAGAGGTGCTCTATCGGGTTCAGATCTGGACTTCTCGCTGGCCACTGCATGACAGGGATCCCAACCTCTTGAAGGTAGCCCTGCACAATTCCAGCAGTGTGCGCGCGAGCGTTATCGTGCATTAATGTGAACCCGTCGCCAATAAATCCAGCATAGGGGACCACATGTTCTTCCAGGATCTCTGTGATGTACCGGTGAGCAGTCATCGACCCTTGCCCGCGAGCACCGCCGGTCCGAGAGACGCAAGAAAGTTCAGTTTTGCCGTCGGCAGATATGCCGCCCCAGAACATGCAGGAACCGCCCCCGTATTCTACCGTCTCTTGGATGCAGGCTTGGGCAAAACGTTCCCATTGTCTTCTGTATACTCTTTTGCGTCTATCGTTGCAGAAAAGGCACACTCTCGTTTCGTCTGAGAAGAGAACAGCTCTCCATTGGTCCAGGGTCCAATTGACGTGGGCGCGAGCAAATTGCAGGTGTGCTCGCCGATGCGCTGCGGTTAATTTTGGACCCGTGGCAGGTCTTCTAGCCACAATATTTCTCTCCTTTAGTCTTCTTCTAACTGTAAAGACACTCACGGCCCTTCTACGAACTGCTTGAAGCTGCTGTTGCAACTCAACAGCATTAGAGAACCGATTTCTCAAAGACTTCGATACGACGAATCGGTCATCTCTCGCAGAAGTGCAGCAATTTCTACCAGACCCACGCCTTCGGACAAAGCCACCGGTCTGCAGGAACCGCTGGTACACTCTTCGAACAGAAAAGCGACTCAAGTGCAATTGCCGAGCAACATCACATAGACGTAGTCCTGATTGCAGTAGTGCGATAACTTGGGCGGCTTCAGCAGCAGTAGTGTCCATCTTCAAGGACGTTTTTCTGATGAAAGATATTCTTCTGTGTCTTCTTCGACTGTTGGTAGCAAATTTATCCCCCGATAAGCTGTATCGACCCTTTTATACCCAAAAAACAAAACAATACAAACAAAATTTGAAGAGGAGAATCAGTTCCATTGTCATTCACAGTGACTTAAAGTGTCAAGCTTTTTCTTTAATCAAATGAAATGGATATTTTTTTAAAGAGTTTTTATAGGGCTCTCAAATGATACCAATATTGCTACGAATAACTGCTTGTCTTAAGGATTAACAGTGCTTGAAGCCTATTTTTACGGACGTGCCATTTTTTTGAAGCCGAGTGTATGTACATGAACCCTAAAAACTCTTCTTTTGGGCAGTCGTGTTATAAGACAATTACAAACTGTCATCATTTTTCAGTGGAACATCCGTGACATCACACATGTTCTATCTCTTTCACACACAATCTTTTGTCTCACTCACTCGTTGACAAAATGGTTGTATTTCTTGCGTCTTGATATCAAATGACAAGGATGTGAATGACATCACTCATGTTCTATCTCTTTCACACACAATCTTTCTCACTCACCAGTGGAGAACACTTGGCTCTTCTTCGTCGGAATGGTGGTGTTTCTCGTGATCAGCTTGGTGAAGACTCCTCCCAGGGTCTCGATACCCAGCGACAGGGGAGTGACGTCCAGTAGCAGGATGTCAGTGACGTCACCGGCCAGGACTCCGCCCTGGACGGCGGCGCCAACTGCCACTGCTTCGTCGGGGTTGACGGCGCGAGATGGCGCTCGACCGAATATCTCTTGGACCGTTGATTGGACCTGGTGATAGGATGTAGATTAGCAATAGGGTAATAAATAATGCGTGTGATTTAAATCTTAACAGCAATGCCGAGTAACACAAGCTTGACTTATCCCATATGATATGTTTAGGGGGATACACGATAATAATATTAGAACAGTGTTTTCACACAAAATTTTCGAGGAAAACAGTATCGACAGTATTTATTATGTTCTTGCAATAAACATTTTGACTTTGACGTCTACAAGGTAGGTTTTTGGACCACAAAATTCAATTTAAATGATAAGATGGTTGACAAGATACGTTTGTAATTCGCCGACAATACTACAGAAATACAAATCGTCATTCATTCAAAAAAAAAAGCTAAAATTGGTTTGAAAAAATTGAAAAACGTAACTCTTAATTTTGTTTTCTAACTAACCTATTTATGCTTACAAGACATGTCTGTGAGATTATAACCCGAAAGCGTAGGGACGCGATCGGGGAATATGTCCCCAGTTCGCTATAGCACCGGCCGGAAACGACAACCTAGCCAGCCATGTGGGTCTGACATCGGTCTGTGCTTTCAGTGCATGCTCTAACGCCCTCAAGAAAGATGGCCGCAAAATATATATTAATATTAATGTACATTATATATACAAATGTATATATGATGTACATTACCATGCAAACTTCCACCGAAAATTGGTTTGAAAGAGATCTAGTAAGTAGTTTTTTTTTTAATAAGTCATAAATCGTAAACCGCAAATTACCTTTCATTCAATCAACTCAAATTTGGCTACGGAACCCTAGCAGAAATTTGGCTAGTTTTTTGTCATTTAGCTACGGAACCCTAAAAAGATCAATCTGATCCAAAAATATAATGTTAATGGATTTGTCACGCTGGATGCGTTTTGCCGTCAGGTCAACGCGATCGCCACACGCATGAGATGAAATAAAATTGCTATGACCTGACTGCAGACCGCATCCAGTGTGACAAAGCCTTTAGCCGCAGGATGCGGGCAGCGCGAGACCCGTCGTCATGGAAATGATGATGAATGATTTAAACCTTACCTTAGGCATACGCGTCATCCCGCCGACCAACAGAACCTCCCCGATCTCGTTGCGCTGCACTTCAGCGTCCTGCAACGCCTTCTGGCACGGCGCCACCGTGCGCTTGATGAGGTCACCGACCAGCGATTCCAGCTTGGACCTGGTCATCTGGGAAATAAAAAAGACTGTTTGAACCTGTGTTCACAGATACTGAGGTTCGATCAAATGACATTATGCTAATTGGACATTTTGCGTACATTTTTAATTATTACAAATTCGAAATTGCTCATGAAGTTATCGACTTACTTGCACCGATATTTGACGAGATGAGAAGTGACATAAGCTACATTTTATCCTTTTAAAAATATCGAATTCCCAGAAAATCATACTGGGAGGGAATCAAAACATAATTCATATAAATAACTACCGATCGCAGGGATAGTTTTATCGTTTGTGGCTCTCACACTATGCACCTTCAACCTTACTTATAAATACAATACTCAGGGGTTGGTTGCCGGGACTTGTACCGAGATACGTTTGCTCATTAATTTTTTCAATTATTTCCGTTTTAGAGTAGTTTCAACGTTATTTTTGTGATGGGGATATAGCTGTGATTCAGATTCAGAGATAAGCGGTCATAAGAAGAGGATTAACTCGGGAGACAGCTCCGTTTTTCGAGTTCCAACAACAAACCACCACGTGGAGCGTCTTTAAGTGCCCATCACCCTTAGAGCCGTGCCTTTCACTTGACATTGGCGTTTCCGCCATTTTTTTTATTGAAGATTTTCCCATTTTTCACTAGACATTGGCAAAATCACTCCTTTAATGAGATGTGGAATGACAAATAGAAAAATAGAATAGAATAGAAAATACAATACTCAATCAGGCGGAGCCGCAAGCAAAAGCTAGTTCATTATCGTTTGTATGTGAGAAATCTTCTTGTACAGACTTATAAATGTAACAAAACTTTATTGACCCAGCATATGATAAAAAATATGATAGGTAGTTTTCTTTTGTAATTATAATCTTGCAACGGGACATACCAATCAAATCAGAAATCAATTTGACTGTCTAAAAACCGTGCGTAAAAGACATTGTTGTGTCATTAAGCGACTTCAAAAAAGGAGGAGGTTCTCAATTCTACTGTTGTTTTTTTTGTATGTTTGTTACCCGACTACTCCGCCATTTATGGATTGATTTTGATGATTCTTTTTTTGTTTGGTAGAGAATACTTCAGAGGTGGTCCCAAATAAATTATATCAAAATTAATTCAGCACTTCTTAAAAAAAACAACAAAAACTAAAAAATCATTGCAAAGTGGTAGTTGTTACGATTAAAGTTGGTTTTTTAACGTGTTCAGCGTTGTCAGTTATTTTTCAAGTCGTTTTTGAATCGTGAAGACCTTGGCGTCATCTCGCCTGGCGGTACGTGATGATGATGGAAGTGGACTTACACTAATCTCCCAATGATGGGCACGTGTCTATATCTTACCCACTTTTATTAGCGAAATGAAGGGAATAACCAGGAGTCATGCGAGAGGCCTTTTAGGCGGCTTGAAAACTTCTGACACTGGGGTTGGCCACTAGCCCCACAACCACCACCAATCCGGACTTAGACCCGTGTGTGAAGTATGGCCTAACCATTTCGGAGGTCTTATTCACGGCTTGAAAACTTCTGAGACTGGGGCAGGCTACTGACATGGCCCTTCTTTCATCATCTCTTTGCCAAAAGTAGAATTATGATAGACAATTCCCCATTATTGGGTAGTGTCATCCATGTGTGGAGAATGAAATTGTATGGTAAGGATGATACTAACCTACCTTCCCGAGTTATGGGAAGACCCGTGCCCCCACTAGTGGGGACGATATGGCTCAACAAACGTACCTTGAGGTTCATGTGCTTGGGTCCAGAAGCGTCCATGGTGAGGTACGGCAGGTTGATGTCCGTCTGCACAGAGCCGGACAGCTCGATCTTGGCTTTCTCAGCGGCTTCCTTCAGCCGCTGCATCGCCATCGCGTCTTTGCGGATGTCGATGCCTTGCTGTTGGACAAAAGGAGAATTGAAAAATGGGAAGAGGATATCAGTCACAGGGCTATCTGTCTAATTGTATGCAACTATATATAAATATGATCAGACCTGTTTACACAAATGATGTAATAGAATGTAAGTCTTTTATTAAAAAAATGTGTTGGAGGGAGTTTCTTTGGGCGACTTTCTTCTCTCTCCGCAAACACTTTCCGAAATGTTGGATATACGAGTTCCAAGTGGTAACACCTTCGTATCAGGTAGAAAAAATATGACGTTCGAAAAGTGTACAGAGATACCTACTTCGAATAAATATTATTTTTATTTTCAAGCTTTCTTTTGAGTCTTCCTCCCGGTCGTAGTAGGTAAATAAATAACTCAGATTAGTATGGAGTGTCCAGGATGTGACGTCTGTACCGTAACTGTCTCTTTCTAATAGTAAGCTAGTGACAGAGACAACAACACAGGTCTTTCATCCTGTGACAAACATCACTCAATTTTACTAGAAAGTTGTACCTACTACATATACGGGTGTAACAAAAAGGTGTGGTGATACTTTCTATTCATCAAACTGAATAACTTTTGTCCTACAACTTTTCAGAAATCTCAAAAAATTGGCCTTTTCATTCTTTGCTTTTCATTTGTTACAAGCTGTATAGTGACTCACAAGAAAACTTCAATAGCGCGTTTTAGAATCTATATATAAACAAGCAGCAAGTACTCACGTCCCGCTTGAACTCGTCGACGAGAAAGTTAACGATGACGTTATCAAAGTCCTCTCCACCGAGAAGCGTGTCCCCATTGGTGGACTTCACCTCAAAGACTCCCTTCTGGATCTCGAGCACAGAGATATCGAAGGTACCACCTCCCAAGTCGTATACTGCGATACTGTGGACAAAGAAGTACAATCAGATTTTTGTAAGAAGGTTATGTTGAAGAGATGGGTAGCAGCAATAAGACCACCTACGTGTACAATCCCATAATCACTTGTAAAGAGTTAAAAAAATTAAAAATCATATTTAATAATTGACCACGCTGAATACGTTAAAAACAACCGACTTCAATCGCAACAACTCCAATATTGCTATGATTTTGTTGATTTTCTCAAAAACCGCTGAATCGATTTCGATAAAATTTATATGGGACCACCTGTGAAGTATACCCTTTTAAACAAAAAATGAATTTTCCAAATCGGTTCAGGCGTCTTCGAGTAATCGGTGAACATAAAAAAAAAGATTCCGACGAATTGAGAACCTCCTCCTTTTTTTGAAGTCGGTTAAAAAGAAAATGGGAAGACCGTTCAACGCAAAACAAAAATCAAGCTTATATCTAATGCCAGATACACATCAACAATGGTAACACTGATTGATGTTTGGCAGCAATATTGTGATATAATAGAATGTAGTGTGGTTTCTAGGAAAGCCAGAGGCATCGTCGCCCGGACTAGCTGGTGCCACACGTTCCTCTCGCACTGGTGCAAAGGCGCACCCGGCACAGGCCTGGGCACCGATCGACAGTGCAGTATATAATCTAATAAGAAATAAACAAACTCTTTTTGATGTTTCCAAGTGTCAAAGTCAACGTCGCAATAGAACGTAAACTATCTTTATTAATTTTACACATACACTTTTCACATCATATTTAGGGTAAAAACAACGAATATTTATAATCAAAAACAGCACTATACGTTAACAACTTTAATACAACTTTTCATACTAATTACGTACTTCTAACAAAATCTTATCAAATGTTTCATAAGAATAAGTTCAGGAAATAAAATGCTAAAATAAAGTTAAGATACACTTTTTGCACAAAAAAAAAACACTTTTATTTAGATTTAGGATGTGTGGTGGTGAAACTTGGGCGGTCTCATCGCTCAAAGCGATTTCTTCCAGACAACCCGGGTAAATAACTAAAAAAACCATGCGACTCACATCTTGTCGTCGGTCTTGTCCATGCCGTAGGCGAGCGCGGCCGCGGTCGGCTCGTTGATCACTCGCAGAACGTTCAGGCCCGCGATTTGACCTGTCCACAAGGAAATACAAGAATTAAGAATAAAAAAATAAAATTATTCCACAAAACCAGAGTGTTGCTTTTTTTTTTACATTGGCCAGTTAATTTACATATTACGATACTTGCCACAGACCTAGAATCTAGAAATTTGGCAAGTGCTTCTTGCCACTTGTCTTTTAGCACAAAGGGAAAAATTACAAAGCCGTAAATTTGCAGTTACATCATATATTTTTTTCCTTGGGATTATAAACTTATACGGAACCGTCGTCGGTCCGCGAGTCCTACTTGCACTTGGCCGGTTTTATTTTTAACACGTTCACAGGAGTCGTGGACTTGGCTTCAACCATAACCATGGATATAAGTCCGCGCATACCCATGGAGTCGCAAGGCATATCGCCTGGAGTCGTGGATTGTCAATGTGTTAAACTGATCATCCAGTTGGCATAGGTAACTTACGTTCATACAGTTAATAAAACTGAACAAATTAAATGAGTTTAATTTATTAGGTATTTAAAAAATGTGTATTATTATTACTTATTGAATATTGCCTTTTCTCCGAGAAATGCACATAAAGATTGGGGTCAAACTTTGAAATGTCGTTTTAAATAACAGTCAAGAAAGTTATTTTTCCTATTTTGTAGCATCTACCATTATTACCACAGACCTAATATTTTTTTAACATGTGCAGATGTAGAGCAAGTTACTATCACCAACCCACACACCGGCGGTGACCATTGCTCGCCCCATCTCTGTCGCACTCGTGGAGAAACGATCACGGCATTTGCCGTCTCGCTTTTCGGGAGTGCAACTCAAAATCAAAAATCTTTTTTATTTAAGTAGATGCTTTACACATACTTTTAAATCGTCATATTATTCTACCTAGTACAAAGCTCCTACCACTCGGAACTTGTACACTCAACGCTATCACTCACTCAACTCGCCTAACGATTTGACTACGAGAATAGATGCAGTTGAAAAGCGCAATTTGGGTTTTTTATTTATTTATTTTATTTAACAATTTACTGTGTACAAACAAACAAACACAAAATACAGCTTAACGGAAAACATACACATAGGGTACAGCTTATTTCTAGTGAAAATTTCTTCCAGCAGACCCGGGTGAAGAATTTCAATTGAGATGGCAGAAAAGCATACCACTATTCATATCGACTATTAACTGATCTGCTAATTTTGTATGGTGAGTCCAAAAATCTTTTTTGCTATTTGAGTATAGGTAGGTTTCTTGGGGAAAGTAATTCGGTTTCATGAGTAGAAAAACCACTGTTAAGTTTTTTAGGTACTTTAATTTTTCCCGTATTCTATACTTGATCCTAAGTAACCCCTAAAAATGTCAAACACACTTTTGTAACACCCTATATAGATCAAATACACTCGAGACACTGAGCAAAAAAATCTGCTCATCACAGAAATGCTTGCCCTAGGTGGAAATCGAACCCATGACCCTCGGATAAATAGTCAGGATCACTGGCAAGTTAGTCGAAGTCGAATTAAGACCAATGGAACATTCTAGAACTTTCATTATCGGCGTCCTTGGATCATGATGGCCAATGGAACATTCTAGAAACTCACCGGCATCCTTGGATCATAACGACCAATGGAACATTCTAGAAACTCACTGGCATCCTTGGATCATAACAACCAATGGAACGTTCTAGACACCAACTGGCATGATTGAATCATAAAGACCAATGGACCATTCTAGAACAGAATCAAACTCACCGGCGTCCTTGGTGGCCTGCCGCTGCGAGTCGTTGAAGTACGCTGGGACGGTGATGACAGCGTTCTTGACCGTCTGGTTCAGGTACGCTTCGGCGGTCTCCTTCATCTTTATTAGGACGAAGGCGCCGATTTGGCTAGGCGAGTAGACTTTGCCGTCGCTACCTGTTGGAGGGAAAGATACAACATTACACAACTAGACAATGAATGCTGAAATGGATGAATGAATAATTTCATCCTTTTTTAAATTAAACCAAAATTGGTTAACCCTTGGAATTTGGTAGTAGACTTACGTCATTAAGTGAAAAACTAAATTTTGTTTAAAAAAACGAATGTTTGAAATTGTAAACAATGACGCCATTGTTCATTAGTTTGAATACAAATAACTCAATTCATATCAATTCAATTATAAATTGGACATGTAATTAAAATTAAAGCGCATTAGTTTTTTTGAAAGAGTTATTTATTGAACAACATTTCATCACTTATTTTTAATGCGCAGTCAACACCCGGATTGATTGTCTATATCACCTGATGGTAAGTGATGATGATGTCCAAAGATGGAAGCGGGTGTACTAGGATTCCCAAATGTTATGGGGATGCCGGATCACATCGATGCTATTAACACTGATGTTTGGCGTCAAGACTTGATAAGATGGTGGTAGCTAGCTAGCCTCTGGTAAAATGCTAACAACCATCACCTAAACCGATCCCTATAAAGTTTAGCCCCGCCAGAAATCAAACCCGCGACCTCCTGATAGACAGTTAAACCTTAAGAAAGGTTATAATGTAGTGTGGTTTCTAGGAAAGTCAGAGGCATTGTCGCCCGGACTAGCTGGTGCCACACGTTCCTCTCGCACTGGTGCAAAGGCGCACCCAGCACAGGCCTGGGCACCGATCGACAGTGCATTCAATGGACAAACACATTTTTCCATTTAGCAAAATATCATGAATGCTCTTTATACCGGACTAGTCATATATGGCCAAACTGGGAAATGTATGTATGAATGAAAAAAACCCACTATTACACAACATTAAACAGGAAAATATAAAACAGTATACAAGAAAAAAGTTAAAAAAGCAGGTAGTTTTATTGCTGCTGAGTCATATCACTTACTATTAGGTGAGATGATGCCAATTTAAACTTTTATGTTGCCTTATTTTTAGTAAAAATAATATTTATAGTTGTTCATATCTTTATTTGGTTGATGACTGGCTATTTGCTTGTGTTTTTCTGTGTGCCAAAAAAAAATACACGTCTGTGTGCCAAAAAAAAAATACACGTCGTTGAGTCTTCGTCATAATTTTACTAAGCTTATTAAAAACTCACCCTGCACCCAAGCATCTCCATTTGACGCCTTGACGACCTTATACGAGAGATTCTTCATATCCTTCTGCACCTCGGGGTCATCGAACCTGCGACCGATAAGCCGCTTGGTCGCGTAGAAAGTGTTGCCAGGATTGGTCACCGCCTGCCGCTTGGCGGGCATGCCGACGAGACGTTCACCGTCCTTCGTGAAGGCCACGTGTGAAGGTGTGGTGCGGGAACCCTCGCTGTTTTCTACTACCTGGTGGGTTGATAACAAGAGTTCGGTTGAGGATAGCAAGATTTCGATATATAAGGTGCTACTTTATTAGTGCCCGATATTTTAGTCAGTGCTCCTACTCCTGATTCTGATCAACTTTCCCCAAGGAACCCATAGTCAAATCGAAAAAAAATTTTTGGGCTCTTCATACTAATTTGGCCGCTCAGCTGATCGATTTGTATGAAGAGCACAAACATTTTTTTTCGATTTGACTATGGGTTCCTTGGGGAAAGTTGATCAGAATCAGGAGTAGAAGCACTGATTAAAATATCGGGCACTAATAAAGTAGCACCTTATATATCTTTCAGTTTTGTGGCAGCTCTTACATACAGTAATACCCCGCTTAACGCGACCCCTTTTTACGCGGATTCGTTATAGTGCGATTTTTAAAATTCGCGCTAATTTACCCCGCTTTACGCGAATGCGTTGATTGGTTCATTTGCATGCTAAGTGGTATGATTGCATTGACCAATAGCAAACCGTAACTGCTCATTAATTGAAAAACGATTGACGGTTGACTCGCCGGTAACTCCAAAGATAGGAAAATAGTTTTTAGAATTTTGCAAGAGCGCAAACAAAATGCGACACAAAAAACCTTAGACAGCTATTTTTCTAAAGTGCGAAAAAAAAGTGCAAGTGATTAATATTTTGTGACAATTTTCTCTAACAAAAGTACATTGATTTATATTTTAACTCGTTATTTGTTTGTGCCCCGTTATGCGCGAATTTCGCTTAACGCGATTTTGTCTGGAACGCATCACTCGCGTTAAGCGGGGTATTACTGTATAGGCTAGACAACTACTAGTCATAAGAGGTACTTTTTATTATCTCTGTCAAAAAGGACATTTAAAAAATAAAAATAATTGAAGTAACAAGACGTGATAGTTTTGCAGAGTCATTAATGGGGTCCATTATTTTATGATTTTCTCTTTATGAAACTCTCAGTACGAGAGCAATTTAGTGAACTTCAGCTCATAATTAATTTTTGAAGTTGCAAATACTGTATATACTCATATACACTATTTGCAGTTGTGTGAATTTTTATTAATAGCTGTCAATATGTATAATGTAGTGTGGTTTCTAGGAAAGCCAGAGGCATCGTCGCCCGGACTAGCTGGTGCCACACGTTCCTCTCGCACTGGTGCAAAGGCGCACCGGGCACAGGCCTGGGCACCGATCGACAGTGCTACCATCATCAGCTTGCAGTCTTAATGTTGGACAAAGGTCTTCCCGAAGATGCGATCATGCATTTCAAACAATAGGGGTTTTCAAAATTTTCGAAAAATATCTCAAATTGATCATTAGGTGGGAAAAAGTCAAAAATATTTTTATCTTATTTTTTGAAACCTATAAGTACCCCAAAAACACATTTTAAATTACCATTCCCAATTAGCCCGCGAAAACGCTAGCCGCCATGATGTTTAGGTCGTGACGTCATTTCAGGAGTAAACAAAACAGCTCTGTACTAAAATTTTGACACATATTGTGAACAAAATGTCATTGTTTACCACTATTGTGACGTCGCATGACAACCAGCATGGTGGCTATCGTTTCAGTTATTTGAATAACAGATTAAAAAAGTAGATTTTTGTTAATCAAAAATAAAATGTTTTTTCTCATTTTATTATATAGAAATCATATAAATTCTATTACTTATTACAAATACCACAGTAAATAAGCAGTTTTAAATTTTTTCTTGTATAGAGTAAAATACCCTAATTGATTAACCGATCTGTCAATTTTGTATGGGAAGTCCAAAAAATTTTTTTGCAATAGTATAGGTTCCTTGGGGAAATTTGTTCAGTTACATGAGTCGAAGTTACTGTATTTTTTTTCAGGTAATTTAGGAAGATCCTGCACAAAAAAAGTATTATGTCACCAACCTTGGGCGTCTTCCCCTCCATAACAGCGACGCAGGAGTTTGTGGTACCCAAGTCAATACCGATGACAGCTCCGCGAACTCCATCAGATCTGCACAGATTGAATAATTTGCAAAATAAAAAGAGAAATGATTGCAACATGTGATTTATCAAAATATCTATTTAGTCTTTTTTTAAAAAATGGACATGGAAATTATAAAAAGTGTTAAACAATGTGCGTTTTAAATTTTAAGTGGTTACTCAGAATCAAGTATAGAGAATATTTAGTAGAAATTATTATGGGGAACTGAAAAATAATTTGTAGATTGTTTTTTTTTTTAATATTTTACCTGTAATCTCTATATTTGATTCTGAGTAACCTATTAAAATTTCAAATGCACTTCTTTTAACACTCTGTATACTCAGTATGTCCACATAAAGACGTATTAGTAAGCAAATCTGTAGAGCGGTTTCTAGGAAAGTCAGAGGCATAGTTCCTCAAACTAGCTGGTGCCGCACATTCATATTGCACTGGTGCAAAGGTGTTAACGACATTGGGTCAGAACACCGATCGTCAGTGCTACAGCATTCAGGACAGTTACTACTGAATAAAAAAACTGAGCGGTAAGGCGCCATCCATAAATTAAGTCACACGAATTTCATGATTTTTTGACCCCCTTGTCACAGTTGGTCACATTTGTGAGCCCGCCCCCTCCCTGGTGTGACGTCACATATTTTGCGATCTTCTTCTTCTTATCGTGTGGCACATTTAACCGTTCTATCCACAAGGTATAGACGGCGGTTGCCTATTTTGCGATTTTTCGCTCAGAATAGATTAAATGAAAACAGTAATTCCAAAATTTCATTTTTTTTTATGTGACGTCAGAACATTTATAACTCCCCCCCTACCCCTTGTCACATAATGTCACACCCCCTCCCTCCCCCTTAACGCGTGACGTAATTTATGGATGCCCACTAATGACATTTGAAAAAATTAACCACGGCTTTCTATTCCATGGGATAACATATTGTAACATGGGGTATAAGTGTGGGTATGTTAAGAGTTGATTTAGATTATAAGTTATAAAAGTTATAACTATTTCACAAAATGCAACTTTAGACAATATTTTAAGAAAGCTCAAGGGTTTATATTCACAAAAATTTGAGTTCCCATACAAAGTTGCTTAATTAGCTGTTTGATTTTAGCTGTTTGATTTGTATGGTTGAAGTTTTTCGGCATGACCAAGACACATGTGGGTCAGTGAGCCAGAGGAGTAAGAAAAATTTTGAAATGCTAAAGTTATTAACTTTCACAAGTGCAAGTCCACCTAAAAGTATTATTACTTACATCTTTTTGGAATATATTTTTTTAAGCCTTTATTCAGACTACAAATTATATAAATGTAATTAACAAATAAATAAGCGCTATCCTAATTTTAAATGTTCTTATCTATTTACCAGTAGGCACAGGCCTCTAACTTTTTAATAAGAGTAAGCAACTTGATGTCTACTTATACACATATCCGTTAGGTACAGCAAACCTTAGAATAGAAGGAAGAGAACTGGGGAAGTCATCGAATAAATACATAAATAAGGTTAGATTAGATAACTCAAGAGTTTCTAGAAAATGCTGTCTGAAGTGCACCCCAACCAAGATATGCAATACTGACTCGGTGGCTAAGTGGTTAGCGATGCAAGACTGACTCGGTGGCTAAGTGGTTAGCGATCCTGACCTCTGATCCGAGAGTTGTAGGTTCGATCCCCACACAGGGCAAACTTTTCTGTGATGAGCAGAATTGTTTGCTTTGAGTCTGGGTGTATTATATCTATATATGTATGTATTTAAATGTATATGTGTATGTATATCAGTCTCTTTTTTCCTAACTATTTACATAGAATGATAAAGGTACTAATGTAGTACAAAGGCTAATTACAAGGCAAGGTTATTTACGCTGATAGGTTATGATGAAATTGTTGTGTAAAATATTACAAAAATGCACTCACTTGTTTCTGTATTGCACTCCATGTCGTTGGAATATGGGCACTGTGGGGGCTGCGGTCTGCAATGTACGGAAATATGAGAAGTTAAACGCAAATTCGGTCCGAGATCGCTAAGTCCATGTGCCGTGGAACCGGCTAAAATTTAACAGCCTATTGATCAGAAATAGCTTTAAAACTATTTTAATTTCATTTACAAGGAAATAAACTAAGATTCATGACAAGTTAGACTTCACGTGACAAACGATTTTCATTTCTTTTTCGAAAATGAAAGGGTCACTCACACTTTTGAGAATAGTGGAGAAATTCCTCTGTGTGTAGAAGTCTGAACCGATGCCGGAGCACTCCAGGGCCTTTCGGCCGATCACCCGCGTAGCGCACAACATTTTAATCACAGTATTTCCAACTATTCAATTTTATTTTCAGATTTATTTCACTTCAACAGAACATGTGGGTGACGCAACTTCATGAAAGAACGATTTTTTTCTTTTTTTTCTGGCATACACGAATTTTCTTGCCAGATGAAAAATAGCGTGCGTTGTAGAATGTTCTGGCTTTTATTGGGATAATGTGTGTTCTTTTTACACAAAATGTTGTATTGTGATTGGATAAAAGCTGTAGTTACAAGAAGAGTAACCAATCAGAATACAAAAATGTTTTTACGTCACACAGAACGCCTGTCACCTCATTTTGCGCAATGAAAGCAAACCAGTAGATTACGTAATTATTGCGTTTTTCTTGTGAGTTTAATGTTATTTCTACTGTTTACAAAAGAGTGGTCCATGATAGGGATGACGGACAACTTTTTGGCGGGGAACTCGTAGCAAGAGTTTGTCAGTTTTATTTTATTATCCGAAAAAATAGATATCGTGGTTTTTAATGCATAATATTGGTAGTGTATTGTTTAATTAAGTGCCATTTAAGTGTCTATTATGTAGGATAATGAAATAAAAGTGTGTAGACTGTGTAGAGTGCTCTCAAGAAGTCCATGAAAACTTCAACAAAAGTGCTATCATTTTGCTGAAGAATAGGTTTAAAGACGGAAGAAATAGTTTATTACTATGGATTATTAATTTTTCTATGGAGACAAAGAAATACGGAAGAAATGGCTTTTGGCCTCTAAATTCGATAGAAGATTTTCAACAGACTAGGCTGTATGGCTCTGATCCTTTGCCTTCCCATCTCGGGGTAAAATAAACAAAAAAGGTCTATGATAGGGATATTTTGGCGGGAACTCGTAGGAAGAATTGGTCAGTTTTCTTTTATTATCCGATAAAATAGCTATCGTGGTTTTTAATGCATTATTTTGATAGTGTATTGTTTAATAAAGTGCCATTTAAGTGTCTATTATGTAGGATAATGAAATAAAAGTGTGTAGACTGCGTTTCGAGTGCTCTCAAGAAGTCCATCATTTTGCTGAAGAATAGGTTTAAAGACGAAAGAAATGGCTTTGGCCTTAATTTAATTTTCTATGAAGACGAAGAAATACGGAAGAAATGGCTTTTGGGCTTTAAATACGATAGAAGATTTTCAATAGAATGAATGATAGCAAAACTCTAGTGCTAAAATTATTCAACAGATGTCAGCAGTAGACGAATAAAAGTAAGTAAGTTTTTTTGCTGTTTTTCTGTTTCGAGTACTTTTGATCTTGTGCTCGCGTCCTGTACTAGCGACCAAACGTAGTAATTATGATTATATATTCTTATTAATCTTATCTTAATCTTATATTCTTATGAATTCTTATACATAATTTATTGTTATTAGTATATTATAAAACACACTTTTAACTAATCAAATACGAATTTATTTACATCAAACAACACATAATGTTTTAAGTTTTAAATCACAACATGGACGGAATTAAACTAAAATTAAATATTGCACTATTTTTTTCCTTTTAAGTTCTATTGCCCTTGTTGCTCAAAAGGGTCTCTAAGATGACTTTAATCTTTCGTGGTGGACGAAGGCGCTGGTGGAACGTCATCTTTCGCAGCCAGGAGGGCTCTTAATGTCAGGGCTTCTTGTCTCAGAGCCGCTATGTGTGCTCTCAGGGACGCATTTTCTTGCTCTAGAAGGCAGGCTCGCCACGCTATCTGTTTGAAAAAACAAAAGTTTATAAACCAAACTGATAAGGTTAGGCTAATTAAGATATGAACAGGTATTTTATTTGGCGATCATCATAATTTTTGACGACTTTTTTTTGACAATACCTCCAGTTAAAAAAATGTGAGTGTTGTTATATTGTCTTTTCTTGTAAAAGTTGCATGCTGCAACATTACTTTTCATGCATTTGGTGGATACGTCATGGTCAGATTGTCGAATAAGTCGTTTTACAAATAGGCTAGCCGCTTTGTAAGCCACTGTGTAAAAACGACGAATAAAACCAGCCGGATGTACGACGTAGCTTTTTTACAAAGTAGTTTATATAAAGCAGATATCCCTTTGTAAGAAGTGTAATCTAGCAGTTGACACAGACACGGTCACAACGTTTTGACTGTTAGTGGCATTTTATGTCGACCATTTTCGTGCTTTGCAAGGCATGTTAAGCCGTATGCCGGCTGCTATCACTAGAAGGCAGTCGTTAAGCTATGTGGGCCTTACGGGCGGCCTGAAAGCTTTTGACACGAAGGTTGGCCACTAGCTCTTCAACCAATCTGGACTTGGCTTTCATGTGTGAATGTGACCTAGTTAAGGAAAGAGACCCGTGCCCAAGGGCGTAGCTAGGAATATTCGCGCTCGCTGCGCTCGCGCTTTTTGAATGATCCCTTCGGCTCCACTTGACCTAAAACTTTTTTAAAATCTACTACTTACTGCCTTCAAATGTTTGTGAATTTTTATAAGTATATCTGAGGCACTTCTTTTTCTAAATCACCGATTCCTGTGTGTATTCAAATACTTAATTTATGAAATAATAATTGATTGAAAAGATGTAGGTATTCAAAACGAGAAAACCTCGGGTGGAAGCTCATTCCACAGCTCAAACTTTAAGTCACAAGATAGTTTATGCCCAAAATCCTTTTATGGATTTGGGTTCTGTGAATTCGCGGCCTGGAGCCAATGAGGACGAAAATTTAAAACCTAACTACTTTAGATAGGGCCCATTTTTTGCACCAGGGCCTTTATAGAGCGTTTCAACAAATAGTTCCTATGCCGTTATGTTGGCAGCAATGTTTTCCACACACACACTACATAGATAATATAAAAAGGCTTCAGTACCATAGACCACATACATACGCTGCGGCAGATTATACAGAAGACCGAAGAGTATAATCGGCCACTATGCTTGGCGTTTGTAGACTATGAGAAAGCCTTTGATTCGATCGAGACCTGGGCTGTGTTGCAGTCTCTCCAACGGTGCCAAATTGATTATCGATACATCGAAGTGTTGAAGTGCTTGTATGAAAACGCCACCATGTCGGTCCACCTCCAGGATCAGAATTCGAAACCTATCCGGCTGCAGCGTGGGGTGAGACAGGGAGACGTTATATCTCCGAAACTGTTCACCGCTGCACTGGAAGACGTTTTCAAGCTTCTGGACTGGAGAGGACTCGGCATTAACATCAATGGCGAGTACATCACTCACCTTCGATTTGCTGACGATATCGTGATCATGGCTGAGACCTTGGAAGACCTAGGCGCAATGCTCGAAGGACTTAGTAGAGTCTCCCAACAAGTGGGTCTTAAAATGAACATGGATAAGACGAAAATCATGTCAAACGTCCGTGTTACACCCACTCCTCTGAAGGTTGGAGACTCTACACTCGAAGTTGTTGACGAATATGTATACCTGGGACAAACAGTCCAGTTAGGTAGGTCCAACTTCGAGAAAGAGATCAATCGTCGAATCCAACTCGGCTGGGCAGCGTTCGGGAAGCTTCGCAATATCTTTACGTCCAAAATACCGCAGTCCCTCAAGACTAAAGTCTTTGACCAGTGTGTGTTGCCAGTGATGACATATGGATCCGAGACATGGTCGCTTACTATGGGCCTTATAAGAAGGCTCAAAGTCACCCAAAGGGCGATGGAGCGTGCTATGCTTGGTGTTTCCCTACGTGATCGAATCAGAAATGAGGAGATACGTAGGAGAACTAAAGTTACCGACATAGCTCTCAGAATCGCTAGACTTAAGTGGCAGTGGGCAGGGCACATAGCTCGTAGAACAGATGGCCGTTGGGGCAGTAAAGTTCTCGAATGGCGACCGCGCACCGGAAGGCGCAGTGTGGGCAGGCCCCCGACTCGGTGGACCGACGACCTGGTAAAGGTTGCAGGAAGCCGCTGGATGCGAGCCGCACAGGACCGGTCGGTGTGGAAATCCTTGGGGGAGGCCTTTGTCCAGCAGTGGACGTCTTTCGGCTGATAGATAGACTACATAGAACGGAGACACACTACGTAGAACGCAGATACACACTAATAAAATCGGTAGAAGCGTCTTCGCGTGTTGATGTCGTTGATAGACAGGGGAGCCAACATAACGGCATAGGAACTATTTGTTGAAACGCTCTATAGTAACCTAGCTACGCCACTGCCGCCGTGCCCCTGCTGTAAGTATAATATGGGTCGCTAATTGCTAACGGTATTGTAACCTGATCCTCTCTCATCCGCCTCGCATCCCGTGACTTCTTGGCCGCCTGGTTGTTCCTGCGCCGCCTCTCGAAGTACTTGTCGTCTTTCAGTTCGGGCGGGATGGGGCGTTTCTCCCCCCGTCTGCGTATCTCCGAGTTGGGTGAGGTAAGAACTGTACGGTTGAAAGAACAAGTTTAATATAAGAGATATGTATGTCGTGGCCACATCATACAATTGGCCAGATCATGAAGTGACTGGCTATATCGATGAGGAGCTCCGAATAATTGACAACGATGAACACGTTAAAAAACCGACTTCAATCGTAACAACTACCATTTTGCTATGACTTTTTAGTTTTTGGTTATTTTTTCAAAAACTGCAAAATCAATTTCGATAAAATTTGTATGGAACTACTTCTGAAGTATTTCCTACCTAAACAAAAAAAGAATCATCAAAATCAATTCATAATTGGCGGAGTAATCGCGTAACATAACAATACAAAAAATACGGTCGAATTGAGAACCTCCTCCTTTTTTGAAGTCGGTTAACACGTTAATGGACAGTACCGTACTAGTGAAAGTCACTATTTATCTCCTGCTATAACCGTGACAGCGGTAACCGTAGTTCAATTTTTATACAAATAATTTGTTTGTATATTGCCACTAACGGCTATAACAGCTCACTGTTACAGCCGTAGTGTTCCTTTGTACCTTCACAAATCCCAGTATTTTGTCACTTACGGGCATAACCAGTAAACTGCAATAACCGTACTGACATCAGTGTTAAATAACCATTTATACATTAAATAACGTACGGCTATAGATGTCAGACGGGCATGACCGTACTGCAAACATTTTACACCTAATAAGTTCACACACGGTGTAAATACGGGTAAAGCAGTTAGCTGTTATCACCGTACTATCGTCATATATAAAACAAACATGCAGAAATTGTGCCAGTGCTGCTATAACCGGAAAACGGATACCACCGTACCGTCACCATAATCACTTCATGAAACTGTATTATTGTTTCAGTACGGCATCATCATTTAACGGTTATAATCGTACTGTCTCACAACAATTCTTAAAAATTAATTTTTGAGTCACTGCGGGTAAGTTATGCTACGTTAAGTTTTTAGTAAATATGTCAATCTTGGTTCAATTAAAGAATAATAAACAAATTTAAGTTAAAGATAATTTTCTTTATTAAAAAGTAATTCCAAATTCAGTCATTCATTACTGAAACAAATCTCCAAATTTTCTTATCATGTACCTATGTATTCTTACAATAAAATACTTTGACATTACTTTTTCCTCTAAATCACAGCCTCAAACAAAATTATATCAAAAATTGTTTAATTACTAAACAAAAGCTTAGAATTAACATTAAACTTAACATTGTAACGAATAATTTTTTTTTAATTATTCAAAACTTGAACGAACTTTCTTCTTGGTTCAATAGCTAAAAATAAACAAAAATAATTATTTCCAAAACATAGTTTAAAAAGTACTTAATACTTATTATTATAAATCAGTCATGCATGAGATCTTTTTACCCGTGTTTTCTAATCAAATTATTACAAATATTTTAATATTATAAATTATTCCAGTCTTAAGTCTTCAGTCTCATTATTTAAATGCCATGGTTCGAAGCATGAAGGGCAGAGTGCAGGTTTATTCTTACAACCTTTGCACCTGTACCTTGTTTCCTTCCTCTTTTTGTTTTTTGTGCACTGTGCACAGTTTAAATATTTAAATTTCCTCTTGGTTTTTTCAGTGCAAGGTATGTCTTCAGGCCAATGGCCTGTAGGTATCAATTTTGGTGGTTCAGGTTGATCAGTCGTGTCGACTTGAAAACGTCTGTTATTATGAATGCTACCAGTCCTTACAATATCCTTTCCGGTTAGTGTTGGATCAAGTTTTATCATTAGTTTTATCAAATTGTCTCTGAATTCAAGAAACTGGTAGTTTTCCTCGGTTTTATAGTATTTATTGTGCAAATAATATGCGTTCCAGACGCAGATATCGAGCAAATGGAACAGGACTTTCTTGTACCAAAACACAGTTTTTGGAGGAGATGAATAATAACTGACCATTTGATCTTTTCGATCAATTCCTCCCATAAAAGTGTTATATTCTGCCACCTCTTTCGGTTTACTTTGAATTTTACCAAATCGGTTCGAAACGAGAGTCATTTCCGGGTGATTTCTTGTAGTCACAGTATAAACAGGTCGTTTATCCTGCCACGCAGAAACATAAACGTGTCCTTTACGCCTCCAAAAATAATTTCCCTTTTTTAATTTTGCGCTTGTAATCACTTTAGGATTTGAAACCCTGTTTTTTCTCAGAGTTCCACAAGTATGGGTACGTAAACCCAGCAACTTCTGACTCAGTTCAACGTCATTATAAAAGTTATCCATAAAGACGTGATGACCCTTCATTAAATATGGCTGCAGTAACTTTAAAACAATTTTTTCAGTTTTCTTTTTTGCTTCAGCATCATCGTCTTTGCCAGTATACATAATAAGGTTCAGTACATACCCGTCCCAAGTTGTCAATTCGTAAAACTTTATCCCGTAACGAGCCTTTTTGGCTTTTATGTACTGTCGAAAATGTAACCTTCCTCTAAAAAGGATAAGCGACTCGTCAATTGAGAGTTGTTTTTGCGGGCCAAATATTGTTCTAAAGTTTTCTGTTAGCGCATTTATAAATGGCAATATTTTATTTGCGCCTTCTGCGCCTACATCGGCTGCATAGAGGCACCGCAAAATTTGCTCGAAGCGCCGAGAGGACATCGCGTGAGAAAAAATTGGGTGATAATATAATGGATCCGAGTATGAGAATAACGATCTTGATTTGGGACTGTTTACTTGTCCTCGAAGGAAACAAAGAGCAAGAAAGCATAACATCTCATCTCTCGTTACTTCGCGGAAGGCTTGGTATCGACTATTTTTGTGCTTTGGTCTATTTTTGAGCGTTGATTGTTTCCCGTATTCATTGGTGCATTTAATAAGATAGTCAAGCAATTCTTCCGATAATAGTAGTAAGAACATGTCAAGCTCGTTAGGGTCCTCCTTTATTTGAACTCGCAAACCTTCTGTCAAATAATTAAAATCGAAATGTGGGATGGGTTTTGTAGTTTCAGTCCAATTATTTTCAACGTGGCCTTCTCTCACAGGACTTGAATTATCAGATTCACAAAGATCTTGATCGATACTTTCAATTAAGCGACGCCTTTTAGTCGGTGGATCTTCGCTATCATCAGACAGATCTGAGCAATTAGTAGTAATATCACCGAGAACTGGAGATTGCGTATGTTCTGGAGGTTCAGATAACACGTTGACAGCGCGGGCTTTGCACGATGCAGTTTCCCGGCGCTTAGTGGAAACGACGGTACGAATGGCTGGGGTTGCGGATGGCCCAGGTTCCTGGCACTCGTTGGACACGACGTGGAGGGCGGCTGGGGTTGCAGGTGGCGCAGGTTGCTGGCGCTCGGTGGACACGACGTCGAGGGCAGGTGGGGCTGCGGGTGGCACAGGTTCCTGGCGCTCGGTGGACACGACGTCGAGGGCAGGTGGGGCTGCGAGTGGCGCAGGTTCCTGGCGCTCGGTGGACACGACGTCGAGGGCAGGTGGGGCTGCGGGTGGCGCAGGTTCCTGGCGCTCGGTGGACACGACGTCGAGGGCAGGTGGGGCTGCGCGTGGCGCAGGTTCCTGGCGCTCGGTGGACACGACGTCGAGGGCAGGTGGGGCTGCGGGTGGCGCAGGTTCCTGGTGCTCGTTGGACACGACGTGGAGGGCGGCTGGGGTTGCAGGTGGCGCAGGTTGCTGGCGCTTGGTGGACACGACGTCGAGGGCAGGTGGGGCTGCGAGTGTCGCAGGTTCCTGGCACTCGGTGGACACGACGTCGAGGGCAGGTGGGGCTGCGGGTGGCGCAGGTTCCTGGCGCTCGGTGGACACGACGTCGAGGGCAGGTGGGGCTGCGAGTGGCGCAGGTTCCTGGCGCTCGGTGGACACGACGTCGAGGGCAGGTGGGGCTGCGGGTGGCGCAGGTTCCTGGCGCTCGATGGACACGACGTCGAAGGCAGGTGGGGCTGCGGGTGGCGCAGGTTCCTGGCGCTCGGTGGACACGACGTCGAGGGCAGGTGGGGCTGCGGGTGGTGCAGATTCCTGGCGCTCGGTGGACACGGCAGCAAGGGCGTTTTTCTCGTTATCAATGCGTAAAACGTCCGATCCGACTTGACTGGAGCACGAAGCTTTATAAGTAAAAAGCGAACCAAATGATGGTAACAATTTGAGACTGATATCGATAGGCTCCATCAAAAAATTATCTAAATCACGTTTGACATTTTCGGAATCCGAATCTTTTTCAGAATCATTGTCGTCAGATGATTCACATATTTTCACAGGAGACTTTTTCTTTATACTTTTACGACGATGCTTCGTTTTTGTTGATTTGGGTTCATCTTCGGATGAATCTTCACTTTGTGGCACAAATTCACCATCTGAACCAAGTAGACCATCATCGCTAAATGGATCGTGTTCGGATGAAGATGATTTTGGTGTGGGAAGCTTCTTGGGTTTGAATTTTTTACCACCAGCTTTTCTTCTACGCAAGCGGGGATGCATCTAAAACAATCACAAGATCATAAAGTTAAAGATAAATAGAAACACTTTCATCAACAACCCATAGCGTTCCCACTGCTGGGGCAAGGGTCTCTTCCCATATCGTGGAGTCGCGGGAAGATTAGGCCAACGAAACACATTATTGCTTACAAATAAACAGGAAAATACAATGGTAAGTAGCTTGTGGGATGTTAAATGTAAGCAAAGGTGGTAGGTAGATAGGTAGAAATAAAATCGTATTCGAAACAAAACAAATTAACTTATGAAGTGATGATCACTACAGGTTTTAGCTATTTTACCTTATTTATAAACTAAATTAACGTTTTTTGGTACTAATAGAATACATAAATACTTAAATCTTAAGGTTTTACAATGTTTTTCTAAGCACGATTTACAAAAATGTAAATAATGTAATATTTTATACTTGCGTTCGAGCGAATCCAATTTTGCGCGCCAAAAGTTCTCAGTCCTCTCTCGACGACGTCTGACGTGGCACTGGTCAGAGAATATTCGAGGCGTCTCATACGCACACCACGGTTATAGCCGAACTGTCACTGTGTGAAACACCATATGTGTGTGCGTGCGGGTGCTCAAAAAATGTACCTACCGGTCTTAATATTGACAGTACCAAAATAGGTATTTGTGAAATAAAGGCAGTAGGAGGGGCCTACACGATAAACATATAGGGAATTGCGCTGCGATTACCGTACTGATAGATAAAAAGGTGTAAAATGATACGGGGCACGCCGTACTGCCATTTTTTTAACTCACAAAATACTGCTATAGCAGGTACTGTCCACTAACGTGTTAAAAAATATTGTATGTTTTAGCCGCCTCCGTAGCCTAGTGGCTAGTCCACTCCATTCACATCAGGAGGTCGCGGGTTCGATTTCCGGCGAGGTCAAATTTTGTAAGACTCTGTTTGGTTGTTAGGTGTACATCTAAGAGCCCAACATTAAAACGATAAGAAGAGGAAGACCAGTCCCTATCACATGAGGAAGGTGTTTCATGTCATGACAAACGTATGCTTACCAGGAGTACTCCGAACTGGTAGATGCTGGCAGTAGGGTGCGGGTAGACACGGCGGCTGAGGTGGCATAGCGGCTGCCAGAATCGGTCCCACCATATTGTGTACCTCTGAAACAAATGGACATGTACAATAGTATGTAGATCAGCCGACTGGCCAATTTTCCATGTAAAAAGTGTATTGCGAAGTTTGTAAATTCGTTGAAACTTGCAGAACAAAAGTTTTTCATTATGATGAGTAAGTAAGCAAAATTTTACGTAACAGTTATAATTAAGAGAAGAAAAATAAAGGCTAAATAAAGCTCAGCTTCTGAGATTGTCTCTTTGAGTTACTATCACTTATTCGGATGCATGCAGCAGAAGTGTCCAGCCTAGTCCCATTTGAGATTGGCGGATTTTTCTTGGAATTCATGAACTCTGAAATAACAAGAATATTTGCAAATAAAGTTACGTTTATCATCGATAAAAGTAGCCAGTCGATGACAAAGCAAATATTTTCCCTCCTAAGCCCTTGTACACAAACAATTAACTAGTTTGCCCAACCGTTTAAAGGGTCGCCGGTAGCCGGAGGACGCCACGTGGCGGCACGGTGTCAGGCGCATCCTAGCATTATTAATTCACATGTGGACACAGCTTTAGTGTGCACCTGTTTGCAAAATTAGGGAGCTCTGATTAGTTTTGAGTGTTCTTTTAGGTACTTTATACACAATCTGGTGAGATGATGCCAAGGGCTTATCAATTGAGGGTAAAAAAAAAATAATTGGTAAGCCCTTGGCATTGGCATCATCCCACCTAGTGGTAAGTGATGCTGAAGATGGAAGCGGGCTTAACAAAATTCCCCAACGTAATGGGGAACTGTCTATTTACACCTTTAAGTACACAGACAAAGGGTCCTCCTAAAATACATGAAAAAATTACTGTGGCTTCTAGTCAAAACTTTCTCTATACTCATAAATAAATAAAAAATGACTTCCATACAAAATTGGCGCATCGGCACAGATTAGATAACAGTACGGTATCATTTGGTCAATTCGTATGGGGAGTTTTTTTAGCCTCAATTGGTAAGCCCTTGGCATCGTCTCACCTGGTGTGATGATGATACCGAAGATGGAAGCGGGCTTACTTATCAAGATTCACCAACGCAATGGGGAACTGGCTACCTTATCTTCATGCCGGAACACATCAATGCTGTTAATATAGATTTTTGGCGGCAAGACTTAGATAAGATGGTGACAGCTAGCCAGGAGGGGTCAGAATATGCCTTACCACCAACCAAACCGAGTCCTACAAAGTTGGACCCCGCCGAAAATCGAACCCGCGACCTCCTGATGTGAAGTGAGCGGACTAGCCACTAGGCCACGGAGGCGGTAATGTCTGCGATGAAGTCCAACAATTTATTTGTAAATTGAGTATTGGTTCCTTGGGGAAAGTCGTTCAGTTTCATGAGTAATAATAATAATAATATCTGGGACAAATCACACACGGTCATCTGGCCCCAAACTAGGATTCCCTGTATCTTGGGAACCAGAGACTGATATTCATACACATATACTTTTAAATACATACATATATAGATACACCCAGACTCAGAGCAAACAATTCTACTCATCACAGAAAAGTTTGCCCTGTGTGGGGATCGAACCCACGACTCTTGGATCAGAGGTCAGGATCGCTAACCACTTAGCCACCGAGTCAGAGTAGAAGTGGTGGTATTTTTTTTCAGGTATTTGATATACCTAGATCCTATACATATATGTGATTGATTATTGATTTGATAGTTCAGTGGTTATAGCACTTAAATAAAGTTCCGAGGGTCTTGGTCTAGGGCATTTACTTATCGCCCCCGTCGTGCTGCCACCTTGTCGTTGGTGGGGGGATTTGCTTGTCCTTATGACCTTCAAGGCGATGCCGGACAGAGCTACCCATACCGGACAGGCTTGAAGCGAGTGACCAGACGAAACGCAGCACAGGAGGGGGCGCTTGAGGCTATCCTCAGGGATGTGCCTCGCGTCACCGCGGAGGAGCTCCCTTGGACCCTCGCTGAAGGGTCCCATTAAGGGCCGTTTGGGGGCGTCGATTTTATCGATGCCCCAGGGGAGTGCCGTGCCGCGAGAGATTTTCATCTCTACGCGGCGTCGGTTGGCGGCGGAGCCTACATAACCCGGTTGCTGGCCCCGCGGTGACTGGGTATCCATGATGGATTTCCCCACGTTCAAAAAAAGGGCATCTACTTATCAATACTGAATAAAAAGATCTACGACTTCGCTGATATAATTTCTTTTTGGATTCCTGAATATCAACTGTTTTGCCAATTTTAATGCCAGATGTGGGTAGCGCAAAACTGATCGTAGTAGAAATTCTTGGGGAAGGCCTTTGGTGGTCTCCTTCTCCTTTTTCTTTGTCCATTGATCGGAGTGGTGCATGCTCGCTTAAATGTTCGTGCGGATGGTGGCGTATCGGGAGCCGGGTCGTTCCCTTCCCTCAAATATGGTTGAGGGGAGCGATGGCTGACTCTCGCGTTATACTCGTGATCGGGTGCTGTCCGTGTGAACTGGCCTGCTCTTGTCATTGGTTTTTGAATTGTTAGTCATTAGCTACAAATAATTTTTACTTTTATCTCTTTTGAATCCTTTCTTTCTTTATTTTTCTTACTTTATTCTTATTTTTGCATATTTTATTTACAGACATGACATTGTATAATTCATTTATTGATCTAGCATTAAGATGTAATAGAATATAAGACTTTTAATAAAAAAATGTGTTGGAGGGAGTTTCTTTAGGGCCCGCCGTTTCTTCTCACTCCGCAAACACTTCCCGAAACGGTGGGTATACGAGTTCCGAGTGGTAGGAACCTCGTGTTAGGTAGATAAAAGAATAACGTTCGAAAAGTGTACACTGCTACCTACTTCTAATAAAATATTTTATTTCATTTCATTTCATTGGTAGAAACTCTCCGGTTAGCTGGCATAGAGAGTATTTCTGCCTTCATAATAAAGAATGCCGCAAAGTATATCGCACATCTAGAATTCAGAGACACGGGTCTCTTTCCATAGCTCGGGAAGGTTAGGCCATACTCCATATACGGGGCCAAGTCCGGATTGGTGGAGGTTGTGGGGCTAGTGGCCTACCCCAGTGTCAGAAGTTTTCAAGCCGCCTATAAGGCCATCGACATGGTTTAAGGACTACCATCAAGTGATAGCAGCCGGCACCAACGGCTTAACGTGCCTTGCGAAGTAAGGAAACGGTCGAGATAAATGTCACTAACAGTCAAACCCATCCAGGTTGGGTCTGTAGTCAGTTAACCTGCGTGCTAGATGCGACCACGCAAGCCGCACTGAGCCACGACCGCTTCCTTCCACGAAAATGTATTTAAGTTTAGAAAACTCATTGGTTCAAGTACGAGTAGGTAGGTAGGATGGATTTTATCCCGAGATCTCTGGTTAGGGGGTCAGAATACAATGGAGCCATAGAAGCTTTTCAGATGTTGATTAGCGCCGCCATTTATCTACGTATAATAATAATAATATCTGGAACAAATCACACACGGTCATCTGGCCCCAAACTAGGATTCCCTGTATCTTGGGAACCAGAGACTGATATACATACACATATACTTTTTTAAATACATACATACAGGGTGTAAGGGAAATTTTTTTCAGGAAACGAAAACAAAAATCGGCTTCTCCATACAAAATTATAAACTTGATTGGACAGTTTGTATGGAGAAGCCGTTTTTTTTTTCGTTCTCGAAAAAAAATCTTGTGGATAGTTGTTCAATTTCGTCTACTGTGCAAGACCTTAAAGTTTTCTGAAACCTGTCCCTTACACCCTGTATATAGATATAATACACCCAGACTTAGGGCAAACAATTCTGCTCATCACAGAAAAGTTTGTCCTCTGTGGGATCGAACCCACGGCTCTCGGATCAGAGGTCAGGATCGCTAACCACTTAGCCACCGAGCCAGTCAGTCAGTCGTATCGTAAGATGCTTCATAATATCCCCTGAACGTCGTAAGATATAGTTATATTAAGAAGACGAAACCATTTTTTTAATTAAATTGCTTTTATCATTTACAGATAAATTACATACAAGTCTATAATTTCGTAAAGCTACCTACAAAATAACAACCTACCTAATAATTTGGACAAACATTAAGAGCTCATTAACAACGCACCTGCGGCCGTGTGAAGCGTCACCTGGTTGATCGGACGATTACTGTGCCCCTCTCACCCCGGGCACCTTACACTGTTGTACACTTACCCTCGCGTACCTTAGGGTATGACGGGGCAAGTACGGGCCAAAATAATTTGTTACGCATTTCGTAGCCGTGAGGGTTGTTTGTTGGTTTTTGTCAAACAGATTTGTATGAACGAAACAGATTTATAGGTAATTAACTTCCGCCCGCGACTTCGTCTGCGTTGATTTTAGAATTGGGTCCAGAGAGAAATAAAAAGTTAAGACAGCGGCATCTAGTGACAAAGTCAAAATTTTAGTTTTTAGCTATTCCTCCGGGAGTTTTCCGGGATAAAAGTTATCGTATGTGTTACCCAAGTGGTTTATCTGACTACCTACCAAATGTCATCTAAATCCGTTCAGTACTTTAGGCATGAAAGTAGAACAAACAAACAAACAAATAAACATCCATATTTTCACACTGGTTTACAACATTAGTAAGATGAGAAGATTTACTGACATTTAGCCCAACTTTAGCCCAAAAATTTCCGTTAAATTGTTACTTATCGTCTGTAGCTTAAACGTCTTGGTAGATTTTGGGAGAAGTTGTAGTACACGTCTTGATCACCAGAATGATCTCGAGAATATTTTTATGCAGTTGTTTTTTGTAGGTATAAGGTGGCAAAAGTCTGGTAGTCCATGTCGAAGGAAAGTGGTAACAGTCGCATGGGACTTTATCGTCCAATTTTATGGCCATATGGCCATTTTAAACATCTTAAGGGTTTCCGATCTTCGTATCCTCGCATGTTGGTAATCTCCATGTTGTTGGCTGACTTGCCACCAAGCCAGATTCCGACATTTTTTGACACATCCAGTCGGAATCTCAAAACTCTTTTTTTATTTATTTAAGTGTTCTACACATCTTTTAAATATAATATATTTTTTATCCGCAGCTGGTTAGCCCTTGGAATTATCTCACTCACCTGAGGTAAGTTATGACTGATGGATGACAATGCCTTGAGATGGAAGATTGGAAGTGGGCTTACAAAGAATCCCCAACACAATGAGGAACTGGCTGTCTGATCTCTTTGCCAGAACACATCCATGATGCTATTGACATTAACATTGATGTATGTAGCGGCAAGATAAGATGATAGTAGCTAACCCAGCGGGCTCAGAAAATGTCCTACCTGAAGTAAACCGAGCTCTATAAAGTTGGACTCGGCCGGGAATCGAATTCGCGGCCTCCTGGTGTGAATCGAGCGACCTATCCACTAGAGCACGGCGGCAGTTTAACTTTGTCATATTTTTTTCTTTAAACGCTCTGAAGCTTCCAAAAACGCAGTAAGTCTTTTTTCATCAGCTCCACAAAAAGAGTACGTATTTAGTAAACGACTACCATGTATTATATCATTCTGCAATTTGTGGATGAAATAAACCTTTTTTTTAAAAACCGTCTATTTTTGAAATAATTTTACCGTAATTGTATTGCACACATTTCAAAAAAGAAAACAGAATCAAATCTAGCTTCTCGCTAAAAAAAGTTGTTTCATATAAACATACATACACTTTCTCTAAGTATACCTACGTATAAAGAAACACGTGCCTCTTAAATAAATATTCTAAAATAAAAATAAATATTCAAATAAATATTATTTATTCTTTTATATCTATTATGCGATTCATGTAACCGAGAGACGATTAAAGCGATATAAATTACTAATTTTTATTTAGAACACGCTTTAAAAAATCGGCCAGCTTTAGGTCCTTTTGGCGGAAATGTCCCATTCGTAAAACGTCCTTTCTCAACTCCTAGATTTACAACGGAACTCTTTTCTAAACAAAAAAAATGTCCATAAACAAAAAAGTTTTATATCGTCGCTCAACCCGCTCTCCTATTTAGCAAAGGGTGGGTGTTGCTCAAATTAAGTGCAATTATATTTTAGTGCTGGCCACCCAACCGTGACCCGGAGCGCGCGGAGTGTATTCTGCCCTATTACAGCAAATTATAATGCACTAGTATTTGGTAGGTAGTACCGGTACCGTGTTTATTTGAATTTTCTGTTTTTGTGTTTGCTTTTTTGATTGAGGAATTCTGGTTGCCATTTAGAATTTAGATAGTCAACGAGCAATAAGGTCCTGTTATTCTAACACGCGAAGTTTAATCGCCTCCGTAGCCCAATGACTAGTCAACTCGTTTAACATCAGGAGGTCGCGGGTTCGACTTTGTGGAAATCGGTCGCATTGGTGGTGGAAATATTCTGAACCTGCATGGCTAGCTACCACCATCGTATCTTCTCTAAGTTTTGCCCCCAAAATTTTTATAGTGTAGATATATTCCGACATGAAGGTAAGATAGCCGTTCCCCCATTGCGTAGGAAATCTTGGTAAGCTCGCTTCCATATTTTGGCATCATCATCACTTACCATCAGGTGAGATTATGCCAAAGGCTTATTAATTGTGGATTAAAAAAGTTTTTGATTGTATAAAGAAAAAAAATATTCACAAATTCTAAATAGGTATGCTGGCTTTTAGCAAAAACGTAAAAGGACACAACATATTGTCATTGTCATTTAGATAACACTTCCCGAAACGCTGAGTGTTTGTACACTGGAGTGCTCTCAGTTCTGATTGTTTGTACACTGGAGTGCTCTCAGTTCTGATTGTGGTCGGTCGAGTTCATTTCGAGTTATGTATTGTACATAATCGAGTATGTAATGTATTTTCTATATTGAGACGCAGCAAATAATATTTCATCAACACTTTTCTTTATAATACACTACAATGTGAAAATGAGTTTGTTTATTTGTCCTTTCATTTTGCAACGGAACAACGGATCTATATTTTTTTTGCACAGAGAAACTCGACGGGGTGGGAAATAACATATCCTGTAAAAATATTGAATTCCCTTGGATATCACAACGGGAACTATTTATGGAATAACACAAGATAACTTTATCCCGAAAAACCAACTACATGGAAAATCGAAGCGAAAAAGTCATTGCGGCTCGCGCACTGCACTTCCTAGACACGACATCCACACGGTCGAGGCTGCGTGAAAAAGCTCGTAATAAAGATTTCATATCTTCTTCTTCTTCTTACCGTGTGGCACATTTAACCGTTCTATCCACAAGGTATAGACGGCGGTTGCCTAGTGTTGCACTTAGCATCACCCGCGGTCACGTGTAGGGCATTTTAGATTTACACCTACGGACGTGTGCAACGCGACCATCATACACATCAAAAATCAGATGTGCAGGTTTCCTGACGATGTTTTCCTTCACCGTTAAAGCAGTCGGTATGAAAATGCACGTAAGTTTCGAAAAACTCATTGGTGCACTGGCCAGGATTTGAACACACGACCTCTGGTTAGCAGGTCGAAGTCAATACCGCTTGGCCACCGACGCTTTTTTAAGATTTCATATTGGGAACACCGAGAATATTTAAATAACAAATATTTCTATTATGCTTATTTACATCGCAAGCTTTGGTTTGCGGCCCCACCCGTTTGCGGGACATCCAGCAATATTAAAGTTAAGATGCAGTGTTGTCAGGTTGTTCAACTTACCAGGTGGTACCAGAAAGTGGTTGTAGCTCCTCAGCAGCCTCAGAGCAGCTAAGGCACCGCTGTGCTGAGCGGTGCAAGACATCGGATCCAGGTCGTACATTGGGACGTTTTGGTCCATACTGCGGGGTGTGGTGAAGTCTTACTATGTTGGCGACTTGACAGTCTTAAGGTTATGTTACTCAGACGGTCAGGTGTTTTTCTGTATGTCTGTTCCTTTAGCTGAGTCGGTACAAATTCAGCTGAAACGGCTTAATTGGTGGATTTTGGAGTGCGAGGTATGCTTATTGTCAAGTACCTATGATTTAAAATCACCACTAATATAACTGTGAACGCAATTTTTATTCATATCTTTTTTTTATAATAAATTTTATTCGTCGTGTCCTCTCTTCTGTTTTAACCTTATTTTACATAACGGACCGCGAAATCATTACGAAGATATTAATTGTTTATTAATATAGAAACTCCTTTCTATTCTCTTCTTATATTTGAGAGCTGAGTTCTTACCGAAGAAGCAATCTCCTTTAAGTCATCTTAAAAACTTTTAAACAAATGTGAAAAACGTAATTTTATTCAAAAACGTTTGAATTTGTGAACGATTGCGATAATTTGCATTGCAATTCAGTTTTTTTTTGATAAATCCAAGCGACTAAGTTCTGTTTCAATAAAAAAAACTAGGTATTTAGTGAACAATAAATTTCAGAATTTATTTTTGTTGAAGTCGACTCCTGGATACTATGTTTGTAGGGGCTCGCATTTTTATGGCATATAGGAATAGGCTTTCCTCTAAGACTTTTAAATCGCGACGGAAAAGTGTTATAAGACTAAACTTCGAAGTCTGTGTATATGAATGTGGATTTTTTTGCGTATGGCATTTTTCAAACGAGTAATGGACCATTTTTTTTGACATGAAAGTAACATAGATTTTATCGCGGCGGTTCTTAACAATATTTGTTAAGAATCGGTCTCTAAGTTACTCTACTTTTTCTTAGGGGTGATAAAGTTTTAAAAGTTTTTTTGGCAAATCAATTGTGTTTGATTTTTGTTTTTGTGAAAGATTGCTTGTTGCTTTTGTCGACTGGAAAGGTGATTTTTTAAGTCGTAAAGCTTAAATGGTAAATGTAACATCCCTTATTTTCCACATCTTTGCTTTGTGTAATAAACAACAGGTCTGCTAATTAAAATTTCACAGAATGCGTATATTATTGCTCCATCTGTATAAGTATTTTGGGGTCGTTAATTTATCACAGGAAGTGCCACTTTTCAGCGACACTCGATGACAAAATCATCTTGTCATTAGCAATATCTGTGTCTATGCTTATGGACACGCAAAAAAACGATTTCTTAAAATCAATTTAGGGATAGATTTTCTTACGGTTAAGAAAAAGATAGGGCAGCTCTAGTGGATCTAAAACAAAAGTAATCTATGTATCTTGTATCGTCAGGGAGTTAAGTTATGTGAAATCTATAATGATACCTTGCAATCCAAAATCATCTATCCGTTTAGGTTTTAGTCATAGTCAAACAAACAGATATACGAACAGATGAAGAATTAGGAATAGGTTTTGTTGATTTAACTATGGTATTCGGTGAACTTTTTTTAAATTTTCGTGTATTCCGTGTCCTAATTACCAACTCAGCGCCTAAACCAACAACACACGCCATCGGCACTCACTAAAAACTAACCATAGAGTTTTCGTTACAAAGAAAAGCGGTAGCAAGTAACCTTGTGTAATTTTTCACGCCACCCCTGATTGGTTAACCCTTTAATTGTTATGTCACTTCCTGGCTTTCCATTGGTTGGACTGGCAGGCCCCGCCCCCCAGTTTTCCTAGTTTCACAGGAAAACAATCTTAACTTTTCAGTTTTTAAAATAAATTCTGCCTAGGAAAGTAATGTGGTGTTATAGGTAGTAACGGCAAATGTAACGTTGTATTTCGACGGTGGCCTTATGACATAGACCTGTAACGAAGCATTCGTGAATAGTTAATCAAAGCTATTAACGGTCGCGTTTGTAGAGCTTAAGGTGTTTTTGTGTTGCATACTTTTGAGAATGTCAATTTTTGTTTGGATATTTTAGTTTATTTCAGTTCCTATTTTGAAAAGAATACGTAAGTAAGAGGTAACTGGATCGAGGACTAACCTGAATATTTTTTTCCAAGAAGCCTGACCAATTTTTTTGAGTTTTAATGAATAGTACCGCAATATAGTTAGCACACATTCATTATGTACATAGCTGGTCATATTTTGCCGAAGTTTATCCTTTTGCCGCGCCGCCGCAGTTAAATTGTATCAACCATGATTGACTGTCATTTTGCTATAGATAATAAGTTATTATCATGTCATTTTGCTATAGATAATAAGTTATTATCTATAGCAAAATGAGTCAATCATGGTTGATACAATTTAACTGCGGCGGCGCGGCAAAAGGATAAACTTCGGCAAAATATGACCAGCTATGTACATAATGAATGTGTGCTAACTATATTGCGGTACTATTCATTAAAACTCAATAATAAGAAAGATTTGATAACGAGATTAAGGTAAATTATTATTATTTTCCTTTGATGGTCAGATCGACTTTATATCACTTACATCGACTGTGCATCTTATAGTTTATTTCCTGTCTTAAGGTTGCCTGGAAGAAATTGCTACCAAGCAATAAGGTCGCCTATTGTTGTCACCATTTTTTTTGTCTTTGTTATTCTTGTAAGTTTTTAATGCAGTAAAGTATCGTACATTTGATTGAATTTATTTTTTTAGGCTTTGCTTGACCTAAACATATCCGCATTGTTTAGAAACCAAATACTTTGAAAAGTTGTCGAATCATCTGATACATTTTTAGTAGCACAACAAAATAACTAACTAATTATGTATTTTGAGAATTGTTCATTGTTCAGTTTCATAAATATCAGGCACAGTAAATATTTTTTTCAGCATTTCAGAAGGACCATAGATAGGTGTCTACTGTAAAAAACTTACTGAAACAAATATGGCGGCGCGTTGTAATTGGCGCTTACAGTGACGGCGACGGAACGCATTATGAGGCGATCAAGTAACTTTCACACCGAGAGCTGTGGAGTCGCCATTCGTTGTAAAATTATTACTCGGTTAAATCCTCCAAGAAAAAAAGTTTTGGCCGTAAATGTATGCGTTCAGCGCGTACTACGGTACCTATTACAGTAAGTAAATATTTAAATTCAGTAAAAAATTAAGGCTCTTAGGATTTTTTTATTTGTGTTAGGTGTTAAAAGGCTAAAGCTGATTGAAAGTGGCTGTAGCCGCCTGTGAGCATCTATAATGCGAAAAGGGTCATCAGAGCTTTGCCTGTCCTTGAGCGCTGACATGGAATTCCGTTCAATGCCGATAATTACGCTGGTTATCTCGCGCTTCCCAACTGAACATAATACTGCCCTCAGAAAGAGGGCCGTAAAGAATACAGAAGCGCCATATATTTTGCAGCCTTCTTTCTAATGAGGGTAGAGTAAGGTCCTACCACTTGTTTTAGAAGATTGTTAGATTCCGCGATAGAGTAGTGGGGAGGCTAATAAGACAAGTAACGTCCGGTACGTACAAGTACATTTATTAAACTGAAAACAGCCGCGGGCGCAGCCGCGATCCGAGACTACATATCTAGATATATACCCATACATAATATCCCTCCACCTTTAAGTAACAAAACTAATTTAAAAGAACTGTCTATAATCAACTTTATTACGGTTACGTTTGGTAAGACCAGTAGAACCGTCATCATCAGGGGGAGGGTCAGCACCGGCTTCCACCTGTACAGGACTATTCTCACAACTCTGCAGACCAGACCCGCCTGACTCGTCAGAACTAATCTCTGGCTCACAGACCTCCGTCGCCGTGGCCGTGGAACCTAAAGAAGGCGAAGGTTCAACACTGCTAACTTCGGCAGTTGACATTGATGGTAAAATAAAAACTGGAATGTTATCGCTTAACTGTGAGCTCAGTTCACAGCCCTCCTCCCCTTTAAATTTTAACAACTGATTTTTATGTTTTTTAACAAAATTATTAGAGTTAATCAAACACACTAAATATAAACAGTTTCCTAATAGTTCAACAATGACACCACCAACCCATTTTGGTTTTTGATTAACGTAAACTTTAACCAGCACTTTCTCTCCCAATACAAAGTTCACGTGACGGTTTCCGCCGTAATTTTCACACTGTGAGCACTGTTTTTCTTTAACAATTTTATCGAGTGTCGTGTCGAGTGGTACAGTGGACTTAGGGTTAATTAAATCGAGTCTAGTTCTTAGATTGTGGCCGAACAAAATTTCTGAAGGAGATCTGTTGGTGGTACTATGTTTTGAGTTTCGATATCTTAGTAAAAATTCTTGCAGTTTCATGTTAATATCTTTGAAATTTATCCCTGACTGTATAATAGTGTTAAGTGCTTTTTTAATAATTTTAACATAACTTTCCGCTTGCCCATTGCTAGCTGGGTTATATGCGGGACTCGTTAAATGAATAATATTATTTCTGAGGCAAAATTCCTGAAACTCAGCGGATGTAAACGAGGTACCGTTATCTGTACAGATTGTATGAAATAAACCAAATCTAGCCATCATTTCGCAAAGTTTCTCAATCACCACTCGTGTGCCGTATCCAGATGATACGTCAAAACATTCAACCCATTTAGAATATGCGTCTACTGCCACCAAATACATTTTATTATTGTGTGGCCCCAGAAAATCCAAATGTACGCGATGCCAAGGACAAGGCGGGAAGGGCCAGGGAGTGAGCGGTGCGCGCGGGGGGCTCGGCCGCAGCGACACACATATCCTACACGATGCTACGTATCGCTCGATATCAGCTGATAAGCCCGGCCACCAGAACCGGTTCCGTGCATCGCTTTTCATCTTAGTCATGCCCAAATGCCCCCTGTGAAGTTCCTCTAAAATTTGACGCCTACATATTTCCGGAATGACCAATTTATGACCACGCATAATACAGTTATATTCAACAGATAATTCATTTCGGCAATCATAAAAAGATTTTAATGATTTATCAGTCATTTTCTTAGGCCAGCCGTCCATTAAAAATGTTTTTACCGAAGATAAGGTTTTATCTCTTTCTGTACTATCGCTAATTTCTGACAGTGTCAAAAAACGATCCCCGGTTGTCACAAAGCTTACATAAACTGCTTTTTCGTTTAAAATTTCACTGTTATTTAAATTGTTATTTTCGAATGAACGACTTAGAAAATCAGCTGAATTATGTGCACTACTAACATATTCAATTTTAAAATTATATGCTGAAAGAAAAATTGCATAACGCTGCAATCTATTTGCACTTATTTCTGGTACTCCCTTTTGGGGATTAAAAATGGATAAAAGAGGCTTATGATCGGTTCTCAATATAAACGGCTCAGAACGGCCATACAGGTACTGATGGTACTTTTTTACGCCAAAAATTATTGCTGTAGCCTCTTTCTGTATTTGGCTATAGCCCTTTTCAGCTGCAGTCAATGAACGCGACATAAACGAGATTGGTCTTTCAGTTTCCCTACCTTTTTCCACCTGCGATAGAATCGCCCCAAGGCCAAAAGGTGACGCGTCGACTGTCAGAATCAGCTTTGCTTCCGGGTTAAAATGTGCTAACGTGGAATCTGATGCCAACTCTTTTTTAATTTTAGTAAAAGCAGTGTCGTGCTCTTTTTCCCAATGCCAAGGCACGTCCTTTTGGAGTAAATGATGTAAAGGATTTAAAATTGATGACGTATTTTTAACAAAGGTCCTATAATAATTTACTAAACCTAGAAATGATCTAAGCTCCGATATGTTTGACGGCTTTTTAGCATTTAATATAGCTTTCACTTTTTCGGGTGATTTGTGGATGCCATGTCTGTTAATGACGTAACCAAGGTAAGAAACAGAGTCTTGAAATAATGAACATTTTTCCTTTTTTAAAACTAAACCGGCTTGCTCTAACCGGCGAAAAACTTCATGTAATCTCTGTTCGTGTTGTACCTTATTAGTTCCCGTTATTAATATATCGTCCAGAAATAAAAGAACTCCGTCTAATCCCTGTAATATTGTTTCCATAGCTCTCTGAAAAATGGCTGGTGCGCTTGAGAGGCCGAACACAAGTCGCGTATATTTGAATAATCCTTTATGAGTATTTATACATGTTAGATTTTGCGCTGATTCTGATAAACACAACTGATTATAAGCCTGTGACAGATCAAGCTTACTAAATTGAACACCATTATGTAACTTAGCAAACAGTTCGTCTACTGTTGGCAATGGATACTTTTCCACCAGTAACTGTTTATTTAGCGATACCGAAAAATCAGCACAAAGTCTTATTTGGTCATCGCGCTTTAACACCGGCACAACTGGGCTAGCGTAATCGGAATGTCTGACTGGAACTAAAATTCCTAAACTCACCAATCTATTAATCTCATTTTCGACTTTATCTCTGAGGGCAAAAGGCACTGGCCGTGCTCTAAAAAAAATTGGTTTTGAGTCGGGTTTTAAATACAAGTCAACTTTAAGGTTTTTACAACATCCTAAGCCATCCGAAAATAAGTTTGGATACTGAGACACAAACTTATCCATTTCGCTCGAGTCGTTACACAGGTTGACTGAAAAAAATTGCAAATCAAAGCTAGAAATAAAGTCTCTGCCTAATAACGGCGGCCCGCCGTTGCGCACCACGTGGACTTTGACATTTTTAGTTTTGTTATTGTACGTAAAAGATAACGTTAATGTACCTAAGGTAGTGATTCTGCCCCCGTTATAACTTTGCAAAATGATGTCACTCGGTTTTAGGATAAAATCAGAGAAATGTTTGTTGTAAATCTCTTCAGATATTATGGTTACAGCTGAACCTGTATCGATTTCAAAAGTTAAATTTACTTCATTTACCCTTACAGACTCCTTCATCGGTTCACCACATACGGAACGAATATTACAAATTAAACGCTTACCGTCGTCCCCTTCATCCTCCGCACGGCACTCGATAAAATTATGATGCGAATATCTGTTTGCCGAACACATTCTTTTTAGGTGTCCTTTTATACCGCACTTTTTACACTTATACCGCGTAAAACGACACGTAGACAGCTGATGGCCACTATAGCCGCACGCGGGGCATTGGTCAGCGCCCTCACCGCCGCCGCTGCCGCCGCCGCCGCCGCCGCCGCCGACGCGGCCGTGGCTGCCGCTGGCGCGCTCCGCCGCGGCTGACAGGCCGGGCCGCTGTGCCTGCGACGCACTGTGTGATGCTGTTGACACCTTCAATACGTTCAGTGGGTCTTGTACAAAAGCTCTCTGGGATACCCCGGCTGCTGGAACGGCTTGTTGAGCACCAATTTTTGCGCAACGAATACCTTCAGCTATTGTTAGCGCTTTGCTTAACGTTAGCTCCGCCATTTCCTTAGTAAACAGCTTGTCACGTTCCGGGCCCGGCGCCATGCCGAGCACAAATCGATCTCGCAGCGCCTCGTCCAGTGCTGATGCTGCGAACCCGCAGTCAATAGCAAGACCCCGCACCCGCGCTGCCCACTCCGCCAAAGATTCACTTGGGAGTTGCGTGGCGGTGTGAAATTTATATCTTTCGGCGAAACCGCACTTTTTTGGTTTAAAATGGTTGTCTAAGAGCTGTACAACACTACTATATTCCAAAGACCCCACTTGTTTTGGTAAAGCTAAATCACGAACAAGTTTATAGGTTGGTTCCGCCAAACTGCTTAAAAGAATAGCACGACGTTTAAAACCGGACTTGTCTTCCTCTGTTCCAATCTCGTTTGCTAAAAACCATTGATCCAATCTATCTTTGTATAAAGTCCAATCGTGAACTTCATGATTGAATACAGTCAATTGGCCCACTGAAATTTTCGCCATTTTTCACAATTTCACAAAAACACGTGGTTTTTAAAATACCTCCGCTCGTCGCCACTGTTAGATTCCGCGATAGAGTAGTGGGGAGGCTAATAAGACAAGTAACGTCCGGTACGTACAAGTACATTTATTAAACTGAAAACAGCCGCGGGCGCAGCCGCGATCCGAGACTACATATCTAGATATATACCCATACATAATAAAGATATTATTTTGAGGAGGGTTTAGCCCGACGATTAATCTTAACAATGTTTCGTTTGACATTGTTTTAAGTATTGCATGCTTGTTCGTTGATGCCTTTTTTTATCCTCAATTGGTAAGCCCTTAACATCATCTCACCTGATGGTAAATGATGATGATGCCAAAGATGGAAGCGGGCTTACCAAGATTCCCCAACGCAACTTATCTAAGTCTTGCCGCCAAACAGCACTGATGTGTTCCGGCATGAAGCTAAGATAGCCAGTTTCCCATTGCGTTGGGGAATCTTGGTAAACCCGCTTCCATCTTCGGCATCATCATCGTTGATGCCTTTTGTATAATCGATAAATTATCAATCTTAATATTGTTTAATTTATTTTTATGGCCAAGTAATAACACTTGAAAGAAGACTGTGTAAGTTATAAATTCATAAATTTATCATATACCACCAATACAGTACAACTAACATATCACAATATTATGGCAAGAACTAAAATAAAATGCGTACAAAAAGCAATCTACTCCACATCTTCTTTAGTCCGAGTTCCATAGCTTTCCAACATCAAACAGTCTACTAATAACTATTGAACGTGACTGTGAGTACCTGCTTTGGTTCCAGAACATAGACCTACATGAAATGAGCGTTTTACGTGAATAAATATACCGAACTATACTCTAAAATGCAGGTACAGTTGAACAAAACTAATTCCTATTTAGTAGGTAAGTAGTAAATTCATGCATTTTGTCTTTGTGATACAGATTCTATGAAAATATTGAATAAATCGGCTAAGTGCATCCCCCTACGAAATCCGGATTTTTTCGTGTCCATAATACTGCCCTAATCTAATAAAATAACAAAGGAGGCTGGATTTAATTAGTGTCAAAAAACAATCTTAATGGGGAAGAAAACTGACAAAGCTCGCCGATAGAGACGCTGATATCGCTTGACTCATACTAACTGTCAAAACGTATAGAAAAACTGTTTACGTGAACTAAACATAAGATTTATTTCAAAAATGCCGCGTTGTGTGGCGATTGGTTGCAATAATAATGGAAATAATTAATTTTGCTAAAGATTCTCGGATGAAGAAGACGTGGGAAAAGTTACGTTTTCAATTATGTACTTTTCAAATTCGCCGTTAATTGAGGAACAGTCCAAGTCGCATACATTTTCCATTTAACAATTTTACAGAAAAAAAACTAATATTATATAAAACCTCGATAATAAAAAACGCGGAACTAATTGAAAGTTGTTATGAGTCAAGCGTCCGTAGCGCCATCTGCAAATAGCTTTGCGTTTTCTTCCCCATTCTATCGATTCTAAAGACTTTTTAGTCTGAGGTTAATTGCAAGCAAAAACGTTTCTGCTGACTGTGTTTTTATATCTTAATGAATAAATACTTTTTTAGACTGAGGTTTGCTTTGAACATTCTATTGAATCTTTTTTTCTACCTAATTACATACTTTTCTACCTAATAAGTTCGTACATACTACGCGGAACTTGTATTTACAGGTGTTAAAAAAACGTTTGAGATTTTAAGGATTTACTCGGAATCAAATACAAATACAAATTCATTTATTTAATTTATTTCATATCAAGTATAGAAAATATTGAAAAAAACCGCTCTGCAATTTTTTTTCAGTTTTCCATTTAAATCCTTGGTTTACTATTCAGATTTAGTATGGAAATCTGAAAAACAAAATTACACAAAACAAAACCCCCCCTTCAAATCTCAAACACTTTTTTAATAACCTGTATGCACTCAACCTTTGTGGATGTTACTTTCACAGATAGTTTTTAATGTTAAGAGACAGTGAATACTTAGCGTAGAATTTTTCCATTACCACTGTATTTTCGATTTATATCATTTTTATACATAAAGATTTTCTTAAATACCTATAAATCAATAAATAGAAATAATTTATTGTGGCTTTATATTAAAGTGACGCACTCATAAACAATTATTTTAAAATGGGGCGTTTGCGCCCCGCAACCCTATTATTTTTAATAAAAACTAAAAAGTCTTCTATGCGAAAGTATTTCTGTGGGCGTCATAAGCTGTTTGTTAGGCGCAGCTGGCAGACGGTAGCACTGGTGCTCGCGTTGATGTCTTTTCTTCGACTGTTTCTTTAGACGTCGTCCAGTTCTATGAATGGAATTTTATTTTACAGGCTGCGGCGAACCCAGTATTTACCCGATTACGGCGAAGCAAAAAGCAGGGTTATGATTTTAACCCGTTTTATAAAATTTCGACGCACTCAACCGCACGACATTATAGGTATTAGCTCTATTACTCGTCAAGTGGGTCAACGCGGTGGGACCACGAGTCGGGAGCGTCTCCTTTAAATACTAGACACTACTCTTATAATCTTATTAATGAAACAACTTCGAATGTAAGACCGTTTTCTCGTGGACCTACTTCGTATAAATTGGCTCTTAAAGTACTAAAACTCGTGTCGAGTCCTAGCGTGGAGACTATTAGAGAGTAAAATAAATAAAACAGTTTCCTAAGTCCATATTGTTAACAACCCATATCGCAGTTAACATCCCCACTGCAGGGGCACGGGTCTCTACCCATACTTCGGGAAGGTTACGCCATATTCCACACACGGGGTCCAAGTCCGGATTGGTAGACAAGTCTGGAGTTGGACAGAGCAGTTGGACCACTGCCCCGCACCGGATTGGATGTCCATATACCTAGTTCTTAAAAAGGTTTCTTTACGAACTTCTTACTAAATATTATCAGTCCAGAAACGTCCAATTCTGCCTTCAACCAACGCTATCATCGCCACACGAGGCGGCGGCCGGCGGCGGCGGCGGTGGCGTAAGCTGTGGGAACACACACGTGCTTCAACAATTAACCCTTTGCCCCCTATCCGCGTTTTACATAAACGAACCCGTCCACCCGTCACACGGGCAGCGGGCATCAATATTCCAAACAAGTGATACCTGTGAATTATTCGCAACAACAATTTTATATCGCGTGGCTAAATTATTTCGGCAGCTGCTGTCACCTCCGCCGCCGTTTTCTGCCGTATATTTTTGGTTTGTCATAAAAGCATCACCTCATCTGATGGTATAGAACTGCGACGTAAATTCGACGTTTACTGAAAAGTAGGCATTGTGCGATTTGATAATATGAAATTTTAATAATTTTGTCTTTGTGCTACAGATTCTATAAAAATATTCAGTAAATCGGCTAAGTGCGATAGTAGGCATCCCGGTACGAAATCAGTTAGTCGACTAAGAGTCGAAGTGGTCGCCATGACCGAAATCGGTCAGATGGTTTCTTTTTGTCGTCGTCTTCTTTGAGTGGCCAATTTAACCTCGCTATCACAAGGCGTAGACAGTGGTTGCTTGGTGTAGAACTTGGCCTTTGTTCCCACTAGTTCAGTTAGACTAGTTCAGTTGACTGAACAGGTGGGTTTATGTTTAGTCAACTGAACTAGTGAGAACATTTTACTAATTTGTTCAGTTGGACAGTTCAGTTCAGTTCGCTACGAAGCATCACCTGTAGTCACGTGTAGGGCATTGAGATTTACAACTACGGACGTGTCATGCAATTCAATAAAAAGATACGTCAAGTTTTACAAGGTTAACTAGTACTAAAGAAATAGAGTATAGAATATAGTTTATGAGGGATCTGGGTTCAAACGGTTTCGGCAACTACTCGTCACATCGATGTCCCCGCATATAAATTCGGGGACAAACATGAACAACTCAAAAAAATTAGTGATCAAACGAACTTACCTGTAAGTACGTGAAGTTCGATCATAATTATATGATCAGCTTCATTCGACGCGATTAGTTTACATATTGTAGTAAGCCCCCACGCTTCAGCCTAGCACGGATGTTTATAGTAGGGCGGAATTTAAAAAACCCTACTGGCAACACTTTTCACTCTAGCAACCCCTCCACTCTCCTCTTCCCAAGTTCATTTTGTTTGTAGCGATAATTTTTTCACAATTTGGGGAGGGACTCAGAAAATACCTGTACTTTTTGTTATTTTTATTTGGGAGGGATATCACTAATCGCGTCGAATGAAGCTGATCATATAATTATGATCGAACTTCACGTACTTACAGGTAAGTTCGTTTGATCACTAATTATATTTCACAGCTTCATTCTTAGCGATTAGTTTACATATTGTAGGATGTTTAGAGAACAAAAACCAATTGTGAAAAATCAGTTTATAGTTTAATTGTAAAAAAGTACTTATTTAGTACTAAAGCAAATAAAAAGAAAACATAAACACTTATTTTAGTGAAATAATAAACTTAACAACATTAACATATATGTTGCTTATTAATCAACAGTTCGCATTCGAGAGAATAGCTTGAGAAAATTGGTTAGTATCGGTTACAATTTGACGATTGTAAAATTTTGCAAAAACAGCAGAAGACTCACTCCAACCTGCTGTTTTGCGTATCACATCTAGGCTAACACCTAGTGCATTAGCTTTGGAAGTAGCTGCATGCCGGGTACTATGCGCTGTAAAAACTGAAGTATCTAGGCCGCTAGCTTTTAACGTTTCTTTAATCCAATGGCTGAGCCTTTGAGATGAAATTTTATTAAAGGGTTTTCTGTAACTTATCAATAAGTTATCTTGATGTGATGAACGAAGTGCACTTGTTTTTTGCATATATAAGATTAAACACCTAGCGGGACATATACGTGGATTTTCATTAAAAAATGGCAACTTTAGTACAGGTTGAAAAGCATTTAAACGAGATGTTTTTATGAGATCGGGTATTTGAATAATAATTTCTTTATTTTCTATCACATTTACATTGCTTACTTTAATAAGTGACAACGTCTGTACTCGGTGTGCAGTCACAAGAGCTAACAGTGTTGTTAGCTTTTTTGATAAGTTTTCTAAATCAAGACTTTCATTGGGCCACTTATTTCCTAAATATTGCAGTACTGTGTGTGGGTCCCATGTGATGTTATATTTTGGGGCCGGTGGCCTTAAATGGTAAACTCCCTTCATAAATCGTTTCACACTCTCATCGTTAAGATACGATGATCCTAACAGTTGAGATAACGCCGATTTATGGGAATTTACTGTGCCATATTGTGCACCCTGATCAAAAACTGTAGAAAGAAAATTAATAACATTTGCGACTGATGGTTCCAAAAAATCAATATTTTTAGATTGGCAATAATAAACCCAACTTTTAATACAACTGTTGTACTGTGTATATGTGTTGTCTTTTAAGGACGACAATATTATATCAATAGCTCTATTACTGAAAGATCTTTCTAGTAGCGATCTCCGGATAATTTCACGGCAATCAAGGTGAGCGTCTTGTTCAGGTTGTGTGACAATCTGAAAGGAGATTTTAATAAATTTTTATTTGGCCCAAAATGTAAATAATCTGTTACTGCAATTTTTTGTAGAACTGGAAACCAGGGTTGGGTAGGCCAATTTGGTACAACAATAATTCCAGTAGCTCTGTCTGAAATAACTTTTTGTAAAGTTTTTTGAATAAGGGCAAATGGGGGAAAGGCGTAAAATAATAGTTTAGACCAAGAAATAGTAAAAGCGTCCACAACCATTGCGTTAGGGTCGTTTTTCCACGATACATATAAGGGACACTTAGCATTGCACCTACTTGCAAACAAGTCAATTTCAGGTTTGCCAAAACAGTTTATGATTTTTTGGTAGGCTTTATCACATAGTTCCCACTCTGTGTCAGTGAAATGTTTGCGAGAGAGCTGATCAGCTAGCCTGTTCTCTCGAGTGTTTATATAAGATGCAAATACTATCAGTTTACGCCTCTCACACCATTGCCATATTTGTTTTGCTATTTTATTCAGATGAGGGTACTGAATACTCCCCATTCGATTAATACATGAGATGGCGGTAACATTGTCAATACGCAGTAATATTTCACAATTTGACATATTTTTCGCAAACGTTTTTAATCCAAAAAAGGCTGCTTGTAATTCTAGGACATTAATATGCATATGCATTTCATCTTCTTTCCAAAACACATGAGCCGTCTTGTTGTCACAATAAGCACCCCATCCACTAAGGGATGCATCCGAAAAAATTTCTAATTTAAACTGATTAAACCTGAAGGGATTACGACTTTTATCTATATTATTAATCCACCAATCAAAATCACCGTTGAAGTGTTCCGGCAATATAATTATTTGATCATAACTGAGGTTATTTAGCAGACTAAGATATTTAAATCGCTCGAATTCCTTGGTATAAAGCCATCCATACTGAATAGCCGGACATACTGACGTTAGATAACCGAGAAACTTAGCAAAATCACGAAGCTTACATTGTGTGATTGATTTAAAGTGTGCTAATAGCTCTTTAAGTTTATTCATTTTAATTTCAGGTAATTTTAAGGCCATATCATATGAGTCGAATACAAACCCCAAAAATTTACATTTTTGGCTTGGTATCAAACAACTTTTTTCTTGATTAATTATGAAACCTAGATTTTCAAGTAGCCTTTTAGTATGTATGACATTTTGTTGACATTCGAAATAAGTTCTACCTATACAAAGTATATCATCGAGGTAAATGACCGAAATAAAGCCACTGGATCTCAAAAACTCCATAACAGGCTTTAAAAGTTTTGTGAATACATAGGGTGCGGTAGATAAACCAAATGGTAGACAGTTAAATTCATATAAAACATTTTTATATTTGAATCTCAAAAATTTCTTGTAGTCTTTATGTATGGGGACCAAACAATATGCATCTTTCATATCTATTGATGCCATGTAACAACCTTCAGTTATAAATTTTGACGCTGTTCTATAATCTTCCATTTTAAAATGGCAAGTTTTTACAAATTTATTTAAACACTTTAAATTTAAAATAAATCTCTTATCACCATTTGGTTTAGGTATTAAAAATATGCTAGACACAAATTCATTTTCTACATATGTGCATTCCGATATAGCATGTATCTTTAGTAATGAATTAATTGAGTCACAGTATTGATTGTGTTCGATATTTGTCTTTGGGTGTATATTCGGTGTATTGGCACGAATAGGTGTTGATGTGAAAGGGATTTTGTATCCCCTTAAATAAGACAAAACCGTAGAATCGTTTGTGATGTTTTCCCATTTGGAGACAAAATGTTTAAGTCGACCAGAATATGGTACCTCTATCGCCGCCTGTTGCTCGCCGCCGCCGCCACTGACGACCGCTCCGACGTCTCTCTCTGACCCCGCTGTTGAGAGCGCGTCTGTGGGCGCTGATTCTTCGACGTAGTCTGGCTCATGTCTGTCTTCGGTGTTATTTTTCGAGGCATCGTTTTCCAGTTTAAACGACTGTTAAAAGTTTTGTTATGCTTAATAAAATTATTTTTATTAAATATGTGTGCTTTGTCATTTTGCCGAGTCTGTTTTAGATCAGCTGCAGATTTCTTAATTGACTTCGCGGATTTCAACTTGTCCGCGATATTGTCTCCAAATAATAAACTGTCACGTTTTGCCTCCATGAGTGTTTCTTTCAGCTCAGGATTAATAGATGATATTACAAAACCGCGACGCGTTTTTGTGTCTGTGCAGTGGCTATCACAGAGAAGTCTGCATGCATCACTAATTGGTTTCAAGATTTTTGTATGACTTTCCTTAGATATAATCAATTCAATTGCTTGATTAATGGCAGCTATAGCAACTGATAACTGCTTCTGCTTGGCCACAAGAGAAGCGTCCCTTTTTACCATATTATCGGCAAGTGCGACCTTCACTTCCGGATTGAGCGATGGCGCAACCAGAAGATCGCAGTTTTCAGGGATCAAGTATTCTGTCATCAATTTTTCCTTTACTTCTTTAGGTAATCCTTTTTCAAGGATTTCTTGCCATCGGGATGCTAGATCTTTATGTGTCGGTTTACCAAACTTTGTGTCAGACTTTGGGGCATCGCCGAGTAAAGCAAGTATTTCACTGTCTAAATCTGGGTCCGTCACCTCATGTTTATCCTGCGTGGCCGGCTCGGCTGCTTGAGATGTTGATGGCGTATCCGCCGGGATCGGAGACGATTGCCTTGACAAGCCTTGGTTATTTAATATACTGTTTCCTAAAAATAAAAACTAAATTTGTTTTATTTGTATACTTTACCCTATATGTATATATAGGTTTTTTGTGCCAGAGATAGCCCAGAAGACGTCTCGCATCACTATAATAGGTAAAACCATAATGTTTACGTGACAGAGATAGCCCAGTTGGCGTCTCGCATCACTTTTAGTATTATAATACCAATAGGCATTACAGTGTAAGTATTAGATATCGTGAAAGAGATAGCCCAGTTGGCGTCTCGCATCACAAAATAATACCAGTCGGTGTGCTAATTATATGAAGAGAAAAAAAAATCGAAGTTTAAAATTTTGAGGGTAGTTTAATAAAAACGTGGAAACAAAGCCGCGACTTTTATGGGTAAATCTCGATTATATGCAAAATTACCACTTGTTAATCAATAAATTGGGATACTGACCTTCATTTTCACTGTTTGATTCACGATCGGAATCGGAATATATAATCAGCCGAGAACGTTGTTTCGATTTTTCTTTTAACGCCGATTGTAATCGTCTTATTTTTCGTTTTATCCTATCACTGCTTCCTTCACGTTTCCTCTTGTTCGGCATTATTTTTAGCACGTCCGCTTAACTTATATCAATTTTAGAAAATTTAACTCGTGTGCGTAGGCTTGGGCACGGAAACAAAGAATGGACTTGGGAAGAGAGTGGAGGGGTTGCTAGAGTGAAAAGTGTTGCCAGTAGGGTTTTTTAAATTCCGCCCTACTATAAACATCCGTGCTAGGCTGAAGCGTGGGGGCTTACTACAATATGTAAACTAATCGCTAAGAATGAAGCTGTGAAATATAATATCCAGTCAAAGGCTCGTCTACAATAAATAACAAGTACAACCTTCAAATGTGACACAAAGACATTTATTTTAGCTTCACCACGCGGTAACATAATTTTATTAAAATTAATTGAAGCCTGAACGGAAAAATAAAAATATCCGTACAAGCACACACTAAAACTGATCAATTTTCCCCAAGAAGCCCATAGTCATAATAGTCAATTGACGGAAAACATTTCAGAAATCAACAACTCCTTTCCTGAATTGACTATGGTTTTCTTAGCAAAAGTTGTTCAGTTTCATGAGTCATTAACGCATATTATCATTAGTCATTAACGCATATTATCATTAGTCATTAACGCATATTATCATTAGTCATTAACGCATATTATCATTAGTCATTAACGCATAACTACTTTTAAATCACTGTTTTCAAATATCTATCTATATACAGGGCAAGCCCTTATAATAAAAAACGAGAGAACGTTTCAGAATTCATCCACATTTCAACTAAGTAGGTTTTTCCAGACGAAACCGAGCCCCAGAAGACGTAGCGTGGGCAGGCCTCCCACTCGGTGGACCGATGTCCTGGTGAATGCGGGAAGCCGCTGGATGCGGGCAGCGCAGGACCGGCCAGCGTGGAAATCCTTGGGGGAGGCCTTTGTCCAGCAGTCTTTTGACTGGTGATTATGATGAAGTAGGGATTTTTAATTTTCCCGGTCACGCTTTCCACAGTCTTCTACACGCCCTTAGCCAGCTCGCCGGACTTGGCGATCACGTCCTCGATGGTTCCCACCATGTAGAAGGCCGCTTCTGGGATGTTGTCCAGTTCTCCCGCGAGGATCTGCGATGAAAATAAACAAATCAGTTTTTTCTTATAAAACTGTTACATAAATACCAGATGATATTGTCTTCTTCTTCTTCTTCTTACCATGTGGCACATTTAACCGTGCTATGCAAGATTCTTAACCTGAGATTGAGATGTAGGTACTACATTAAATTCCCTGATTGATATGCAAAGGCAGCCATAAGGCCCCAATGCATTAGGTATATATACAGGGTGTAACAGAAAGGTATGATAATACTTCAAGGTTGGCTTTTACCCATCAAACTGAACAACTTTTGTTCTACAACTTTGTTTAAATCGCAAAGAAATTTTCGGACTTTTCATACAAACTTGGTTCGCCAGCTGATCGATTTGTATGAAAAGTCAAAAAAAAATTTTGCGATTTGAAGAAAGTTGTAGAACAAATGTTGTTCAGTTTGATGGGTAAAATCCAACCTTGAAGTATTATCACACCTTCAAAATCAAAATCAAAATCAAAATGTTTTTTATTTAAGTAGATGTTTTGCACATACTTTTAAATCGTCTTTTTTTCTACCTAGTACAAAGTTCCTACCACGCGGAACTTGTACACTCAACGTTTCGGGAAGTGTTTCCGAAGCGAGAAGAAACGTCGAGCCCAAAAGAAACTCGCTTCAACACATTTTTTAAAATAATACTTAATTACTAATACAATGTTTGTTATCAATAATACAGTTATCAGGAAGAGCAATACATTTCCAAATGTCTTTGTCATTCACATAATCTATTATCTTATAATAACCTTTTGAGCACAGACATTTTTTTACATGCGTTTTGAATTTGTTTTCAGGCAGATTTGTTACATGTTCTGGTATTTTATTATAGAATCGTACAGATTGCCCCACAAACGACTTTTTAACTTTGCTCAGTCTCGAATAGGCAATATCAATGTTATTTATATTCCTTAAGTTTAAATCATGCCTGTCACTGTTTTTACGAAACAAATGTAGATTCTTGCGGACGTACATAATGCTCTCATATATGAATTGACTAGCAACCGTTAAAATATTAATTTCCTTAAACTTATCCCTCAACGACTCGCGGGATCGCATCTGATAGATTGCGCGGATTGCCCTTTTTTGTAAAACGAAAATAGTTTCAATATCAGCTGCATGTCCCCAAAGTAAAATTCCGTAAGACATAATACTGTGGAAATAACTAAAATATACTAGCCGTGCAGTGTCTACATCTGTTAACTGCCTAATTTTTTTGACGGCATAAGCAGCTGAACTAAGCTTTCCCGCTAAAGTTTCTATATGTGGACCCCATTGCAATGTAGCATCTAAAGTTATACCGAGGAAAACCGTACTATTGACAAATTCCAATTCATTACTATCTATGATTACACTAGCGTCAATATTTCTAACGTTTGGTAATGCGAATTTTATACATTTGGTTTTTTTAGCATTTAAAAGTAGATTGTTTACAGTGAACCAGTTGAGTATCTTTGAAAGAGTGTTGTTTACTTCATCAGTTTTGTTTAATTTTCTATTAACTTTAAAAATAAGAGAAGTATCATCTGCGAACAACACTATATTTGCGAAATTTTGAACCATAAACGGCAAATCATTAATATATTATTTGTCTTTGTATATTACCGATATGATTGTAAATTCCTTTTTATGAATAAATAAATTATTATTATTAATTATTATTATTATACGCAAGAAAAAGGAAAGGACCTAATATTGATCCCTGGGGTACCCCCATTATCACTTTAGAGCCGGAAGAATTGATGCCATTTATTTGAACTTTTTGTGTTCGGTTGCTAAGGTATGAGTTTAGAAGACTGAGAGCCCCGTCTTCTACACCGTAATGCCTTAATTTCATTAGTAGTGTTTGATGTTCAACACAATCAAATGCTTTAGATAAATCACAAAATACTCCTATTGCATTCTGTGAATCCTCAAAAGCATCATAGATATTGCGAATAAGTGCTACTCCTGCATCAGTTGTACACCGACCTTTTGTGAAACCAAATTGTTGGTTATGCAGGAGGTTATTATCGTTAAAATGTTGTATCAATTGATTTAGCATTACTTTTTCAAAAATTTTACTAAGAACGGGTAACACAGAAACTGGTCTGTAGTTTCCCGGGTCAGTTTTGTTGCCAGACTTATAAAGGGGTATGACCTTACTAAATTTCATGAGGTCTGGAAAAACGCCATTATCAATGCTAATATTAAAAAGACAAGCTAAATATGGAGCTAAAGTACCAATAACATTTCCGATTAAATTTACTGAAAGTCCCCAAAGGTCCTCGGTTTTTTTCACTTTAAGAGATTTAAAGGTTTTGACAATAGTATCTGGTTCAATTTCTTTAAAAGAGAATTTTTGATCGCAAGTACTGACATTTTCTTCTAGCAATATTTTGGCATTTCTAGGTGATGAATTCAGGGCTTCAGTAGTCTTTAGTGGGATATTTGTAAAATAAGTTTCGAATTCTTTGGCTACTTTAACATTTGTTTTTATTTTACCGTGATCTGTTTGCAAAACAAATTCTTTATCGCGAGGCTTAACCTTCCCAGTTTCTTTGTTAATTATATTCCAAACAGTTTTTATTTTATTATCGGATAATTTGATTTTACTAGATAAATAATTAGATTTAGCTGCGCGGCATACCTGTTTGAAAATTTTTGAATATTTTTTCACGTACTCTTTAAAATTCTCATCAAATATATAAGTTTTCATGTCGTATAGGTCAAATAAAGTTTTTCGACTTTTATGAATACCTGCAGTAGCCCATTCACAAAATTTTAGTTTGTTGTTTATTGCTATGGATTTAGTTTTAAATATAGATTGAAATTCCCTGTCCAGCACTGTAAAAAAATCTGTGTAAAAACTATTAGCTTCAACGTGATTGTCAAAATTTGGTATGGGCAGCTTTTCAGTTAAGACCTTTTGAAAATGTTCTATTCGGTTGACAGTGACAGGTCTTGTTTGAACTATTATTTGCTCTTTATTTAATTTCGTTGGAAAACTAGCCATTAATCCACTATGATCGGATTTCAAGCAATTAATTACTTTTTTCTCTACAAAATTACAATTACAAAATATATTATCTATACAAGTGGCAGAAGTCTCCGTTTTTCTCGTTGGTTCTAAAAAAATGAAATCTAAATCAAATGATTTGAATAGACAAGTTATTCTAGTCGTCAGAGACTTCTTTTCAAGCAAATCAACATTAAAATCACCACATACTACAACCGATTTATTACTTTTACTTATTAAATCTAATGCATCCTCCATCGCCGACTCGAAACCAGCAAAGTTGTCATCATATGGGGGTCTGTAAACGCAAATAATGATGTGGGTTTCCAACTCCACACAGGACATTTCGATAGTTTTTTCAATCGAAAGACTGACAACATCCTTTCGTTCTTTAATCTTTCTATTATTTTTGTAAAATATAATGGAACCACCACGTTGCGCAGTCTTTCGATTAAAAGTACTGGCCATACTATAATTTTGAAAACTAAAAAGCATTTCATGATCCTTCAGCCAATGTTCCGTAATACAGAAAATATCAATACCGTAATCTTCCAAAAATAGTTCCATTTCAAATTCTTTGCCGAGGAAGCCTTGTATATTTTGGTGGACTAACTTTAAAGTGTTAGGCTTCCTAGTTGTCTTTGAATCTAGTTTAAATCCGGAGTTTGAGTCACATCGCAGGTGACGGCACCGCAGGGTGTACTATCTTGTACATTTATAGGCGGCTGCGTCATATCTACGGTACCGCCACCAGCGGCGGGCTCCTCCGTCGTTAAACAAGTAATTACCGACTGAATACAGTCGGTACGATGTATAATACTGTAAGCTAACGCATTAGCTAGTCTTTTTCTTTGTATATAAAACAGATACATAGTATCTTGAGTCAATCTAAATTTATTTACAAAGCTATTTGTATCAAAAAATAATACGCAGTCACTATGACTACATGTCAGATTATATAAATATAAATTTAAATTGTATAAATTTTGATTGTAGTCGTGCGTTTCATTTACACAGTAGGGAAACGCACAAACTGTTATTTTACATTTTTTCTCCTTGCTTAGGTCAACAAGCCGGTCGACAGTTCGTTTTATGTGAGATTTCTTTGTATTTTTACTATTTCCTAGCATTAATACAACTGAGGAGTATTGGTCAAAAGAACTTTTACATATATTGCCTACTAGTTGTTCTAATGAAGCGTCAGGGTAGCACATATTTACCGACGTCGAGTCCTTCAAACTACTCGCAAACAATGGGCCAAATCCTTTACCAAACCTATCAGAGAATATTACAGTATTTTTTTTAATTTCATAATTTTTATGAGGTGCAGAGGGGAGCGACGCGGCCGGCCCCGGCGAGCCGCCTGCGCACTCGGCACCGGCGACGTCACCCCGGCCGGCCGCGTCACCCGCGCCACCCGCGCCAACCGCGCCGCTGGGCCTTGGTGTTTGAGATTCCGATGAAACAAATCGGCCACATTCACAACTATGTTTAGTTGTCAACGACTCGAATCGTTCAGAATTATAATGACATAAATCTATTAACTCATTAGCTGATAAAATATGCTGCTCAATTTGTTTCTCGGCCAGTTCATACTTAACTTCACATTCCGACAAAGACATTTTTAAGTTACTTAACTCAGTATTTAATTGTTGTGTATGCATATCATATTCTATTTTACACTGGTCTAATTCCGTTGAATAGATATTTAACCGCTTTAAAAGTTCTGACCGCTCTTGTTTATATTTTACGGAATTCTTGTTACATTTATTACAATGACTTTTTATATTAAATGCGGTTTTTTTAATTAATTTGTTAATTTGGCCTAGTTTTTTACATTTTTTCCGACTAATACGCGGGACTGAATTACTTGCCGCATGTTTGCCAACTAGCTCCTCGTACAAGTCCTGGGTCTCCCTGAGCTGACTGGCGCGCTGCTTAGCCTGCAGCTGTGAGATGAGGTCCTGCGCCGCCGAGAGCTCTCGTTCCAGGTCTTTGACGCGGTTCAGCGTTTGTTCGTGGACTTCATTGCACTGTTTCAGTGCAGAAACTGTCTCCAGCAGATGGTCACGCTGGTCAAGCAGGTCCATGTATTTGATGTCCTGCTCACTAAGCTCGTTTTTTAGCTCAGTGTTTTTTTTGATGATTTTTTGAAGTTCCACTTCGCTGTCCTTTCTGTTACACCCTGTATACTCTGTGATAAGGCCTTTCCGCCATACCAAGCGATTTCTTCCAAGCATCACCCCTCATAGGACGGTTCACTTTTCGCAAAAACTCTACATATCCTTCTTTTAGATTGTAATAGGCAAAAAACTCGACAAGACGACATAACTAACCCTTTTGAAGCCTTTAATGGTTTCTTCCAGTTTGACCAGCTTGCCAACATGGCCGGTGAATACTTCTGCCACCTGGAATTAAACAATATTTAGGACATAGGAGAGTAGTCCTTCTGAATTATACTCGAAAAAAGGTATCCTTCTAAAACTGAACAACTTTCTCCAAGGAACCAAAACCAACTATTTTCAATTATATTTCCCGTAGATCACGTAGAGAAACTCCGAGCATAGTTCGCTCCGTCTCTATTTGAGTGACCTTGATGTCCCAGTTCCGTACATCATCACAAGCATCACATACTAGTCATATACCTTAGTCCTGAGACACTGCAGTATTTTGGACTTGAAGCTTTTTGTTCGGTTTCGACGACTGATTTCTTTTTTAAATCCCAATTGGTAAGCCCTTGGCTTATATCACTTGGTTCTAAAGTGATGATGACACCAAAGATGGAGGCGGGCCTACCAAGATTCCTCAACGCAATGGGGAGTTCCCATTGCCATAGCCATAGCCAGTTGGCTATCCTAACTCCATGCCGGAACACATGAGATCATATCACATCTTTCTCGAAGGTAGACCTACCTAGCTGGCTTGTACTTGGATGATTGGCTGGCTTGGACTTTGAGCCTCTATGTTCCACGAGCTACTATGAAGTACATACCTGGAAGGGCTGTGAGAGGAACCTCTGAATCTTTCGCGCACGCGCCACTGTCAACTTATCGTCCTCGGACAGCTCATCCATTCCCAGAATGGCAATAATGTCCTGCAGGGACTTGTAGTCCTGTCGATAAGAGTCACATTGTTGTGAGTAGTTAAGTGGTATGAGCCACGAATATTAGTAGGCACTTTTTATGATGCTTAGTCCTACTGAATGGGTGGGCACTATGCAGCTGCTACTCGTGTATGTTTTAGAGACTAAAAGACAGATAGAAGCATAATTTTGCTTATGTACAACGTTGTGTTTATTGTTTGAGTGGTAAACCTATAGCCTAAGTTAATTACGCGCGCATACATACAAACACAAACCTGTGGGTACAGATCGATGGTGACTCTGTAGTAGTAGTCTGTAGTAGTAGATAAGTTAATTTGATTGAGTTGCACCTGGTGAAGGCTTCGGGAAACCGCTGGTTGCGGGCAGCGCAGGACCGGTCGTTGTGGAAATCCTTGGGAGACCCCTTTGTCCAGCAGTGGACGTCTTTTCGCTGACGATGATGTATGGAGTATCAGGGGTATTGTAATAGTTTTTCGTCTTTGGTTTAACAAGGGTCTTAACGCTCTTAAATGTCCAATTTTGATAATTCGATTAAAGTACTATTAATCAACCTTACCTGCAAAATTTTCTGCACGCCTCTCGCCACCCCGTAATGCTCTGGCCCTATGATGTTGGGGTCCATGACCCTGGAGGTGGAGTCCAGGGGGTCCACGGCTGGGTAGACACCCAGCTCCGCTATGGCTCGCGACAGCACCGTCGTTGCGTCCAAGTGGGCGAAGGTGGTGGCGGGGGCCGGGTCGGTTAGGTCGTCCGCTGGTACGTATACTGCCTGGGGGGATGCGAGGATGGAAGGAAAAAATATCAGGGGGTCAAAATTTTTCGTAGAGATATATGATTACTAGGATCTGAAAAAATAGTTCAAAGTTCAAAAATATGTATATTCATAGTATACGTATAATGGCAGAAAAGGATATATTTCAAATTTTTTGGCAATTTTAGGCTCCAGTCATTATAAAATTTTAGATTTTTGTTTTATGGTTCTCAAGATCTGTTATTTTTGTTGTATCTCATTAGAAAGTCTAAGGTAGATTTGATTGGAAGTAGGGGTAACTACATTATTTCTATTCTGTGTTATATTGTTTTTAATACTGAAAGAGTTTATAAACCATCGATGTAGCCAAGCCAAACCAGCTACCTTACCTGCACGCTGGTGATGGAGCCATGCTTGGTGGTGGTGATCCGCTCCTGCATGGTGCCCATGTCCGTCGCCAGGGTGGGCTGGTACCCCACGGCGGAGGGGATTCGCCCCAGCAGCGCCGATACCTGGTTACAAACTTGTTTCATAAATATTTTTTTGTTTTGATTCCGATAGCCAAACGGTGGTAGGCATCAATGCAAAATGGGATAAAATACGACTGAATCGCTTCACTGAATGTACAATACATCACTAAATAGCAATGGGGAACTGGCTTTCTTATCACCGATGCTGAAACACATTAATGCTATCAACTGATGATGTTTTGGCGACAAGTCTTCGACAAGATGGTGGCAGTTAGCCAGGTGGTGGACTCAGAAAATATCCTACTACCAACTCTCAACTATATCAATCGAGTCCTACAAAGTTGGACCCCGACGGGTACAGAATCCGCGACCTCTTGATATGATGCGAGCAGAGTAACCACTAGACCAAGCAGGCGGTTGGCATTTGATAAAAAGTAACGCAGATGACTATCAGTCAACTACGTTATTGCATTAGATGTCTCTGTCTCACCTTGCAGTCAATTACAGGATTGAATTAGATATCTATTTCTCTCTCTCACCTCGGAGCCTGTGTGAGCCGGAAGATGTTGTCGATGAACAGCAGCACGTCCTGCCCCTCCTTGTCGCGGAAGTGCTCTGCTACCATGAGGCCGGTAAGCGCCACGGTAGATATCTGTCTTTGTCTCACCTCGGAGCCAGTCATATATCTGTCTCTCTTTCTTACCTCGGAGCCAGCCTGCGTGAACCGGAAGATGTTGTCAATAAACAGCAGCACCTCCTGCCTCTCCTTGTCGCGGAAGTGCTCTGCCACCATGAGGCCGGTGAGCACCCCGTCAGATATCTCTATCTCTGTCTCACTTTGCAGTTAACTATCCTATTGAAGTAGATATCTCTATCTCTGTCTCCCTCTCACCTTGGAGCCAGCCATATATCTGTCTCTCTTTTTTACCTCGGAGCCAGCCTGCGTGAACCGGAAGATGTTGTCAATAAACAACAGCACGTCCTGCCCCTCCTTGTCGCGGAAGTGCGGGGTGCCACCATGAGGCTGGTGAGCACCCTGTTAGATATCTCTGTCTCTGTCTCACCTCGGAACCGGCCTTTAGCTGTCTTTCTCACCTCGGAGCCAGCCTGCGTGAACCGGAAGATGTTATCGATGAACAGCAGCACGTCCTGCCCCTCCTTGTCGCGGAAGTGCTCCGCCACCGTGAGCCCAGTGAGAGCCACGCGTGCACGTGCGCCGGGTGGCTCGTTCATCTGCCCGTACACTAGCGCCACCTGGGAGCAGGTGTGAACTGTATTGCTCAGTGCTGATGTGATACCAATTTTGGTATACATATTTGCATGTCATGCTCCTCCCATTCGATGGACCGATGACCTAGGGAAGGTCGCGGGAAGCCGTTAGATGGGGGTTTGTAATAGACTCTATAAATACCAAAGGTTTTTTTAACGAACCCTTGGTCCAAGACCGAATTGGCGTGAAAATCCTTACGGAGGCCTTTGTTCAGTGGAAGACTTTTGGCTGCCGCTTTGTTGATGATGATGATGATGATATATGTATTGATTATCCTACTTATTTGATGGCAAATAAAATTTCATATGAAAAATATCGGATCAAAAATGTATGAAATACATGTGAATGTGCCGGCTTTGATAACTAGGTGGGTTTGCCATGTCTTCTGGTGAGCTGATGATGATGGTGATGAAAGGTACCTTGGAGGTTTTGTAGTCGTCTGTGATGACGCCGCCCACTTTCATCTCGTTGTAGAGGTCGTTACCTTCGCGCGTTCGCTCGCCGACGCCGGCGAATACCTGGTGAGAAAATCACATTTAGTTTTTGTTTCTTTCTTAATGTTATGGCTCACTTACACGTACGCACACGCAGATGCACGCTCACGCACACACACACACACACACACAAACCTCTGACTCAAAAGATACGACAAGAGTAGGTACCTACCTTGTAAAAATGTAAGTGTAATGTAATTTAATAGTTGTCATATAGCTTATTTTTATATTTTAAAATATAAGCTGTGATATTAATAATCTTCATTTACAATACAATAAATTATATGTATTGCATTGGTGGTATAGGCCCTAGACTATAGGGGTTTAAAAAAATAAAAATAAGAAAAAGAATTTGATGCTCTCGTTGATGTCTTTTGTTTGAGCTACTGCGTCGCTACGTCGACTACGACATAACGCTACGGACGACGACGAAGCGTAATCTATGACGTAGTATAATAAAAAAAACGACAAGTTAAAGGTATGTGCAAAGAATCTACAATACTTAAATAAAAAAAAACATTTTGATTTTATTTTTCAAAATTCAGATAATTGGAAAATAACTACTACAAATACAACCGGGACCGGTCCCGTCTGTCTTTCCGACTCCATTTAATTTTACACAGTATATTTCAATCATCCAGATATTTGCAACGATAATTTTTTTCGGGTTTGATTGTAATATAATATCTACAATACTAATACATAATTATTTAAATCTTTCTATCAGTATGTTGAAAATATTATAAAATGCATAATAATAACTTGAAATGAACTAATCAGGATTAATCCGATTAAAACAGACTGTAGAGACTTTGAGAATGAAAAAAAAACTCTTTTTAATTCGAAATACATTCGGAAAAAATATTAAAACAAAAAAGTAATAATTTAGTTTGGAAATGTCAATGACTACGATACCAAAAAATACATAACCTTTCTTTGAACGCTATTAAAAACAAAAGCTCAGCTAACCGAGAACCCTCCGTGAGCTTTGGCCACGTTGTTGATCAATTCCATGATGAGTACAGTTTTCCCGACTCCTGCGCCGCCGAACAGGCCGATCTTTCCACCTGAGAACAAATGTATGGGCAGTTAGACCAAAGCACAGTCATACGATACTCTTCCGTTCCTGGGTCTCAAACACCTGGTTCGATCCCCACACGTGTCTGGGTGTATAATATCTATATATGTATGTATTTACATGTAAATGTGTATGTATATCAGTCTCTGGTTCCCAAGATACAGGGAATCCTAGTTTGGGGCCAGATGACCGTGTGTGATTTGTCCCGCATATTATTATTATTAAATTCAAAATCCCCCCATTTTCATTCACCTGTTCCATTTTTCGTCACTTCTCCGGCCTCCGATCCTGCACCACGTTTTTGTTTGTTTGTTTGTTTGTAAATTCTTTATTGTACTAAAAATACAGTTACACAAAAAAAAAATTATAAATGCGTAGTACAAAGGCGGACTTATCCCATAAAGGGATCTCTTCCAGCCAACCCTTGAATTGAACATAGGACATAGTTAAGGGGCAGAGAAGAACAATGGTACAATAAATGGCTAAAAGTTACACAAAATCAACAACTACAATTTTATTAATATCTAAGTAACATGCAAATATAATAATAAATATGAATAAAATAAATATACTATGAAATATGTAAACCTACTTATATACATACACCTATACATACTCATATATATACATATATATAGCTCAAAACGGTAAATACGGAAGTGTCAGGTCTCTTTAAGACAGGCCTTGAAAGCGGCGATAGACGGACTCAGTCTTGTGTCCACTGGCAAAGCATTCCACAGGCGGGCAGCGTGGACTGTAAAAGACTTTGTGTAGGTATCAGTGCTGTGAATAGGGATTTCTAGTGCCAAGTTTTTGCTGGAGCGCAGCCGGTTGTCCAACGCTGTTCGAAACTGGAACCTATCTCGAAGGTATTCTGGGGCAGCGGGGTTGAACAGGACATTGTACAAAAGACACAAGATGTGTGTGTTCCTACGCTGGCGGATGAAAGGCCAACCAAGCTCAGTGCGGGATTCGGAGATATGGTCATATTTTCGGAGGCCGAAAACAAACCGAATACACTGATTTTGAAGCCTTTCAAGCTTGTTCAGCAACTCAGAAGTCGGATCAAGGTATGCAACATCACCATAATCTAGCAAGGGGAGCAGAAGGGAGCGGGCAAGGAGGAGTTTTGTGTCGAAAGGGAGAAAATTTTGTAACCGCTTCAAGGAATGTAGCGATGCAAATACTTTACGACTTATCTCGTTAATTTGAGCAGACCAAGAGAGGGTTTGGTCCATAATGATGCCCAGGTTTCTGACAGTAGAGGAAAGAGGTATAATTGTGTTGTTAAAAACCAGATTAGGCATCGTCATGTCCCGCAGTTTAGAGATAAAGTGATGACTACCTATCACAATCGCTTGGGTCTTGGAGGCATTAATTGAGAGACCATGGAGTTTTGACCATTCTGCAACTGTGGCTAGGTCATCATTAGCGACCTTTATAGCCTGCTCAAAGTTCAGTAGAAGTGCGGAAGTGTATATTTGCAGATCGTCGGCGTATAAATGAAAAGACGAGGAAAGGGAAGATGTTATGCCATTGATAAAAATTGAAAATAGGACCGGGGAAAGAATACCTCCCTGAGGGACACCAGACGTAAGTCGACACGCCTCAGACCGCTTATCGTCGATCCTCACCAGTTGGTAGCGATCAGAAAGGTAGGAACGAAACCAGGAAAGAGTCATGGGAGAGAGGTTAAGGGTTTTGAGGATAGCGAGCATTATGTCAAAATCAACTGTGTTAAAAGCACTACTAAAGTCGAGCAGCACTAACAGGGTGAGGTGTTTATTCTCAATATTGAGGCGGATATCGTCAGTGATTTTGACCAATGCCGTGGTGGTGCTATGGCCCCTCCGGAATCCGGACTGAAAGGGAGATAGGAGGTTGTACTTGCTGAGATGATTTGAGAGACGGTCATGAACGAAATGTTCAAGTACCTTGGAGAGGACAGGGAGGATAGAGATAGGCCGAAAGTCGGAGAAGGAAGAAGGATTAGATTTTTTAGGGAGTGGGATAATATGCGCGAATTTCCACGAAATCGGAAACTCACCAGTGGAAAGGGAGCAATTAAGGATATTGGCGAGGATCGGAGATAAATGATCTTGGATAGGGGTTATCAGGTCAAGACTTAAGCCATCGTTACCAATAGCCTTTGTCTTGATAGATTTCAGGAATTTAAGGATTTCCTCAGGTGAGATTTCCCCCAGATCAAGCGGAGTATTGACAGAGTGGGACAGATCGTCTAACCGTGTTAGAGTGAGACGCTTAGAAGCAGGGTCAAGACTAGAGGGTGATGTGCTAAAATGAGAGTTGAGGGCATCAAGATCAACGTTATCAGAGGAATTCGATTGGGACCTCCCCACACCAAGAGACTTGAGGAACTTCCAGAGCTTACCTGGTGGACAGTTCTCAATGGTAGAGTGAATGTGGAGTCGTCTGGCGTTCCTGCAGAGTCTGTTACATCGGTTCCGCAACTCTATATAAAGCTCTCGATTCCTCTCCGTAGGCTCATGACGTAGAGCTAAACGAGCCTTATCTCTCTTGGCCATCACACGCTTAATCTCTGGTGTTAGCCAGGGAGCTGGATAATGTTTGACTCGAACCGGTCTGAGAGGGGCGTGCTTGTCATACAGCGCAAATATAATGCTATTAAAGGCCTCAAGTTTTGAATTAACGTCCGATGCCTCGAAAACCGCGTTCCAGTCCGCTCTGTCGAAATCTTCCATGAAGGCGTGATGGTCAATAGAATTGAGATTGCGTAGCATAAGAACTTTATGACGACGTTTAGGTAATCGAAATTTAAAAGACGCAAAGATGAGATCATGGGCGGAGAAGGCACCAGCATTAAATTGACCATGCCTGGCAACGAAATCGGGAGAGGACGTAATAGTCAGGTCAAGTAATGATGGGGGCCCATTATGTGGAAAGTGAGTGGCACTAAGAGGAAGAGAATGAAGATCAAGTGAGTGAAGAAGGGATAAGAGCTTTTTAGAGCGGGAGTCATTTTTAATGAGGCAGGTATTAAAGTCGCCCATGAGAATTATGTGGTCATACTGCGTACGAAAATCTGCAAGTGATTTTTCTAATGAGTCGAAGTAATCAACTTTGCAAGAGGGACTGTAAAATACACCCAGAAGAGATTTACTGTGGTGGAAGGAGACTTCAAGAAACAAATGCTCTGGACCTTGAAAGACAGGCGGGGATTGAGAGATGATTTTGCAGGGAATATCACTGCGCAAATAAATCGCAACCCCACCATATCCTACAGATCTAGACGATCCGCCGGAGTTTTTCACACAGGTCCTGTCGTTTCTAAGGAGTCGGAAACCTGGAAGAGGGTAAAGATGAGAAGAGAGTGATGGTTTCAAAAAAGATTCCGAAACCAGAACAGCGTGAATATTCTTGTTAGAGAAAGTTGCAAGAAGGTCCGCATAATGGGCTGCTATGCTTTGAGCATTGATATGAACTACATTAAAGTTTTTCTTTAACTTAGAGAATAATGTATCTAAGTTTTCAGCTAGCGTACCTGTGAAAGACAGGTCATCGCCTTCCGCACTATAAAGGCTGTCTGAAGAAGAAGACAAGGAAAAATATTCTGGATCTGAATCACACCGTAAAACGTCCGACATTGAGCTAAGTAATAATAAATACCGTTACTTATATAAATAATTAGCTACAAATACTAAAATAAAACTAAATTATTTAATTACTCTTATCAGGCTAAACTGAAAGCCTTCAGCTAACTAGCCGACAGCTTCAAAACATTTTATACACACTAGTTTGATCATAAGCAAAAGTGGCGCCCTCACACCGATAAATATAACAGGTATACACTGTCGAACGGAACGTACAAAAAATTAAAAAGTTACAAAAACGTCAGATCAAGTGTCACGTTACTGATGCGTTACTGTCACAAATAACTAATACCAATAAAAGTTGAAGTTGAAGTTGAAACTAATAACAAAGTAAAAGTGGGTACTTAGCTTAGGTTAATTTGTTCTCATTTGTGATTCTAAAACAAAGAGCTGGGAAACTAAAAATAGTCCTTGTGACGGAGTGAATAAAGTCTACACGGCGGTGGCGTTGCGTTTTAGCACGCACCTATTTAATCAGTTCAACGTTATTTTTTGGGAGCACTCCTGGTACTTCTGACTGCCCTGGGCTCTGGATGAGAAGACCGATATGTCAGGGCAGGTTCCTTCGTCACCGCGACGGTTGCATTTCCGGTGGCAGCAACGGCGGGGGAGGCGGCGGCGCCGGCGACTGGCTGCGTTGTCTTCAAGAGGGATTGCAGCTCGGCCATGGAAGTTATTTTATGGCGGGTCCCGTCTTCTCCAACTACCACTACTTTTCCTTCGCTGGTCCAGCACTGGTGGACACCCAAGGCTTTTCGTGCCGCTATGAAAGTGGAATGGCGCGAAGCCGTCAGAAACTCTGACAGGGTGAGGCCACTGCCCTTCAGAAGTTTTTTGGAAGCCCAAACTTGATTCCGTGACTGTGCAGAGCGAAACCGAAGCAAAATAGGCCTTGGTCTGTCTGCGTTCTTCAATTTGCCTAGGCGTAGGCAGGCATCAAATGACTCAGCAGATATATCAGGCAACCTTAATTTCTGCACGCAGAGTTGTGTTGCCACGGAGAGGACATCCTCATTTGCCTGTTCTGTGACTCCATGGACAAGAAGAACTCCTGCACGGGATTTCATTTCGAACCCATCTAGGGTCTTGAAAACCAGCTCCATTTGTGCCTTTAGAGCAGAGACAGCTTTCCAAATAAATGACTTAAATGTGTGGAACTCACTTGAGAGGGTTGATATATCGTCCACCTTGTGTTTGGGGCTGGATGTCGAAAGAGTATCTTCGAAGGACTTCATTTTGCTGGTGAACAGGGTAGTCATCTCATCCATGGACTTCTTCAGTTCAGCTATGTGGTCCATGGTGTACAAGCCGAGTGCCGTGCAGTGATGAAGTTAGTGTGGGTGAAATTTTGTGATGAATGAATTGTAGATAGCTGGCGGCTAGGTACTTGAGTTATTTAACGCATAGAGTAAGTGTTAAATTTGCTGTTTTATATTTTATTTATTAATAAAACTGGAAGAGCTTAAAAGGTGTATGTACTTTGCTCCTACCCGCAAAAAAAAAAAAAAAAAAAAAGAAAAAAAAAAAAAAAAAAGAAAAAAAAAAAAAAAAACTTACTTAATATTTCCTCACATTTTTTTTGTACTTGTGTTTCTATACTCCGCTTCGCATCCTATTCTATGTATCCCTATATACCGTGTAAAATCATTATTCGATACTTCTAATCAAAGGGCGTTTACGCCTAAGGTCTATTTAGCATTTACGCCCTTTGAGCCCAGAAGTATCGATATCCTTTTCTTCTCCTCGTCTCCCTCACACTGACTACGGCTCAAGAGCTCGAGGCTCCAGAGGCGGTTCCGAAGTCGAGTCGTAACAGCCACAGCTTACCTTTACACCATTTCCTATTACTCTTCGTGTTTGCCGCCTACGGCTCCCGTGGTCCGGGCCTCTAGAGTACCAGGGTTGAGCCGAAGCGCGACACAGTATTGTCATTCGCATTTGCTATCACTGTCTAAAGTCAACCGTACCCCTCTGCGAATAAGATCCTATATGACAGTTACTTAGCGCGCACAGGTTTTTTCATTTACAATTGGTAAGCCCTTGGCATCATTTCACCTGGTGGTAAGTGATGATGATCTCTCTTATCGTGTGGCACAATTTAATCGTCCTATCCACAAGGCATAGGCGGCGGTTGCCTGGTGTTGCACTTAGCATCACCCGCGGTCACGTGTAGGGCATTTTAGATTTACACCTACGCACGTGTGCAACGCGACCATCACACACAACTACAAATCAGATGTGCAGGTTTCCTCACAATATTTTCCTTCACCGTTAAAGCAGTCGGTATGAAAATGCACGTAAGTTTCGAAAAACCCATTGGTGCACTGGTCAGGATTTGAACCCGAGACCTCTGGTTAGGAGGACGGAGTCACTAACCGCGGAGCCACCGACGCTTCCGGTGATGATGATGATTTCAATTAAAAGCGAAACTGACCTTTCACGTAAGGCGCGAGGAGATCCACGACCTTGATGCCCGTGACCAGGATCTCCTGCTCCACAGACATGTCGACGAAGGGCGGGGCGTCTGCGTGGATCGGTGCGAATACGTCCGTCTCTATCGGACCGCGTTCATCTGTCAGCATTAATAAAAAATAGTAAGTGGCATATCACACAGTGTGCTGATAAGCACCACAATTTTAATTTATTTATTGCATTCATATGGTTTTTACCACTTTTTAGAATAAGTTTACTTTTTGCTATCTTTATTTGATAGAAAGGGACTGTTTTGAGAAAAGATCGTTTTGCGAAAGGGACCGTTTGTGAAAGCGACCTTTTACTACCAGGGGACATTTTTCGAAAGGGCCATTCTGTGAAGAACCCGACTGAGCTCTTTCATTACATTACATATTTGATAGGTATTTCGTTCTAAAGGTGTTTATGTAGATATCTTAGAACAAAACGTCGTTGCTACGTCTCATACAACAAACAGATTGGTCTACGCTTCATGACGCAACGAGACGCATAATGAGGTTGTGAAACTGGAGCAACAAAGCAAACTTTATTATGTTCAATATTGCCGAGAACTAACCAATGGGCTCTCCAATGACGTTCATGATGCGTCCGAGCGTGGGCTCTCCCACCGGTATCGTAATGGGTGCCCCGGTGTCTACTATCACCTTTAGATAAAGACAAAACCAAGTAAGTAAATGAAAACTATAAGGACCAATAGAACCTTCACCGTGCCTTACAAAAGTTTTTGACATTGGTACTGATTACTTTCACTAGGAAATTTTTAATCTATGTAAGAGACTTTACAGGCGGTTTGAGAAATTCTGACATGGGGTTGGCCACTAGTCCCACAACCTCCACCAATCCGGACTTGGCCCCCGTGAGTGGAGTATGGCCTAGCCTTCCCGAGCTGGGGAGGAGACCCATAACCCAGCAATAGGGACAATTGCCCGTCATCGTTGTGCTTTTGAAAACTTGCGTGCAACTGAAAACTTCTGACAATGTTAAACGTACCCTCTCCAATCCGGACTTTGCTGCTAACATGCTTCCATCCATATCGTCAGTTTCCAGTTTCCACGCTTTGTAAGGAAGGTTAAGCTGATAAAAATAAAGCTGGCTTATAATCGGATGGTAGGTCTTAAAACATGTCAGTCGTTTTATAAACAGCACGAAATGTAGAGTTGGCTTGGCCACTACTATACTAAGGGCTACTCTCCACTGGCTGTAAAATACAACATCCATCAATCGGTATTTGAACTCCAAGAAGAGTAACAGTGGAGATGTATAATTTGTGTGTGATCATATTGGGATTTAGTTCTTGATTTTGTTTTTTAGTTAGATTGGTGTTGAGTCGGTGTTTACGAATAAACTTATTTGATAGGACTAAACTTAATTTAAGCGTCCTGTCATTGTCTTTTCGATATAGAAAGAAAAATACAGAGCACTTAAATTAAGTTTAATCCTGTCAAATACGTGAAAACCGAATCGACACCTTTGTTTATGTAGTTAATTTGTTGCATTTGTGAGAGTTACTTGATGTTGTTGTTATTTTAATTAGGTTTATGAGAGAAAGCTAACCTGCCCTCGTACAAGCCCTTCGGTACCATCCATAGCAATCGTACGACAGGAGCTCTCCCCCAGATGCTGAGCTACCTCCAGGATTAGGCGTGGTGCTAAAAATTTGATTAACAAATAAAGAATATGCAGAATTCATGAAACATTATACAGCAGTAGTTAAAGATGGGCTTCTACAGGCTTCTATCAAGTTTTGTATTCTATAACTTTGGCGAAATAGCAAAGATTTATAAGTTTTCATACAAATAAAAATGTATCAGGTACAAAATTTGCTTATTGGCAAGAATGGTAGTCAAAGAAACATTTGGCGCTGCCTATCCTCGTAAGGCCCAAGGACCTATTTTTTAGATATACGTAGGCGTTTTCAGATATTCTTAGCCTAAGGTAGAAGAAACAAGAAAACGATAACATTTTTTTTATTTTTTTTCTATATACTCTCCTCTAATCTCTATACACTTTTTACATCGCTTGATTATCTAAAGCTTCTAACCCGTTGAAAAAATAGTCTGAAGTTTTCTCTTCAAAATGACCTAAAACTGCGGACTGCACTTCTTCGTCAGTGTTAAACTTTTGTTCTCGAAGGTCCTTCTTCAATTTTGCAAACATAAAATAGTCGCCCGGAATCAGATCAGGGCTGTAAGGTGGGTGGTCGAGCCCTTGGAACCCGCACTCGTGAATAGCAGCCTTAGCAACTGCAGCGGAGGTGTGGACGGGCGCATTGTCGTGCAGTAACAAAATTCCGCGAGACATTTTTCCGGGACGTTTTTCAATAATTGTTTGGCGAAGATGTCTCAACAGGATGGTATAATACTCAGAATTAACTACTTTATTACGCGCTACAAAATCAATCATTAAGATCTCTTGGGAATTCCAAAATATGGTTGCCATGATCTTTCGGGTGCTCTTAGTGACACGCGGCTTTTGAGGAGCCAGCTCACCCTTTTTGCGCTATTCCATCGACTCCCTTTTCGGTGTAGGTTCAAGATATAGGACCATTGTTTCGTCCCCGGTAACAATGGACTCAATAACTTCCTTCTCTTTTCCGTCACATAATTCCAAAAAGGATTGACAACATTCTGCCCGTCTTTGTTTCTGAATGGCGCTAAGGATTTTTGACACCCACCTTGCAGAAACCTTTTTCATATAGAGATGTCCATGGAGGATGCGATAAACTGATGTTACAGGTAGCCTGACTGTGCTGCTATTTATTTTAATTTAAGGCGCCTTTCGCTCAGTACAATATTTTCCACAAATGCGATATTTTCTTAAGTGACCTCGGTGGAGGGGCCTCCTTCACAGGGATAATCTTCGAGTCGCTCTCTTCCCCAACAAAAGAGGTTAGCCCAATTTTTAATCGTCACATTTGAAGGCGCAGACTCTCCGTACACAGCATCTATATGCTTTTTGATTTGCTGCGGCGGTGTAGGTTCTTTTGTAAATAATTTAATTATTTCAATTAATTCGGTGTTCAATTTTCTCCATGCTGACTTCTATCTTGATATGGCCTTGTTTTACATGTGAAACAATGTTTTGCCACACAAGATTTGTTAATAAATAGACTAAAATAGAATGCTGCTCTTAAGGTACAAAATGATTTTGTTCTAAAGTTAACGCTAATGTATTAGGTTAAGAATACATGAAAACGCCTACGTAGGTTTAGTAGTAATTCAGACCCAATCAAGTTTTCAAATAGTTGTATAAAGACCCAACTACCTAAAATAAAACCTAATTTTCGAATTTGTATTACGATTTGGCTTATTTCTTCCGAATGGACTATCTATAGATTCACATTGTACAGAAAAATCACATTTGAGTTGAAGCGTTTAGGTAACTTTTTAGAATAATGAAAGTCTAGGACACAACCACTTGGACCTATTTTAGGTCGTTGGGCCGCAATGACTACTTATCTGCCTAAATTTATGTTGGGGCTACGAGGCTATAGAATATGTTTTGTTTTGTACTTTACTCAGAAATTAGCTTATTTATTTTTATACATACATAATATATATTCAGTATTAGATGAGTTTACATTACGAAAATTTATCAGCACTCACTTCGCCCGGGCACCTCGAGCGCGTTCAAAATAGGCGGCAAAGTCTTGTCGAACTGTACGTCTACCACGGCACCGATAACTGAAAGAAATTTGTATTTTTATAATAAAACACATAAGATTATTGACCGTGGGAGAGCCATGCTTCGGCAAGAATGGGCCGGCTCGACCGGAGCACAAAATAGACACAGAAGGTCCGCTCAATACAAACCACTAAAATCGTAAGCATATACATGCTTATAGAAATATACGGTCGTTCGAGGCAAGGTCACGATCGCACAGTACGTGATCTTGTTCGAGGCAAGGTCACGATCGCACAGTACGTGATCTTGCCTACAACGACCGTATACGTCTATAAGCATGTATACGCTAAGGATTTTTGTGAGCGTATTGAGCGGAAATTCTGTATCTATGTGTTTTGTGATATCAGTCAGTTGTTAAGCTATGTCAGAAGCCTTTGGCGCCTAATGGTAAGTGATGGTGTTTGAAGCCTAATGGTTAGTGATGGTGATGCCGAAGATGGAAGCGGGCTTACCAGGATTCCAAAATGCGATGGGGAACTGGCTATCTTATTTTCATGTCGGATCACATCAATGCTGTTAACATCGATGTTTAGTGGCAGTATTTAGATAAGATCGTGGTAGTTAGCCAAGCCCAGAAAATGCTCTACCACCAACCAAACCGAGTCTTACAAAGTTCGACCCCGCCGGGAATCGAACCCGCTACCTCCTGATGTAAAGCAAACGGACTAGCCACTAGACCACGGAGGCGGTTCACGGAGACAGAGTTACTATATAGCATTTACAGCCCAGTCAACGAGGAGTTTCTTTGTATGGAGACCCCAACTATAATTTCTCTGTCAATGAAACTTTGCACGATTGTGAAGGAAAGTGTATAGATGGAAGATGACAAAGAAGCCAAAAGATTTTATGGCTGAAAGTAGGAGTTTTATACCTAAACTGGAAGAAATAGCTTTCAGCGATAAGACCACCAGGGTTGCAACACTACATATCTTTTTTATTTTTATTAATGTAATTGTATTTTGTGTGCAATAAAGAGTATTTATCATTATCTTATCTAACGGTGAATAATTGCTCGGCCGAAAATTTTTATGCTATACGTAGTGGTAACTTTATGACACGCGTATGTAGTAGTGTCTAAAATTTTTTCGAATTTAATTACACTTAAGCAAAACATGATTTTTCGATTTTACTTCCGATGCATAATGTCTCGGTAATTATTTATTTTCAGTATAGTTTTTGAGTTCTTGTTGTATAAGTATCCAAAAGATTTTCCTTTAAGAACATAGCATACCTAATAGTTATTGTGCAATAACTAATTACGTAAAATTTCTCAGTATTTATATAATAATAAAACTAAAAGGTATTTCAGGTTATTCAATAAAATTTCGATAAATTATACTTGTGTGTATCTTTTGCACTGGTGATTTTGAAATGGCGATGGCGACTGAGACCGCAACACTAATAATAATAATAATATCTGGGACAAATCCCACACGGTCATCTGGCCCCAAACTAGGATTCCCTGTATCTTGGGAACCAGAGACTGATATACATACACATATACTTTTAAATACATGGATATATAGATATAATACACCCAGACTCAGAGCAAACAATTCTGCTCATCACAGAAAAGTTTGCCTCTCGGATCAGAGGTCAGGATCGCTAGCCACTTAGCTACCGAGTCAGTCAGCACACTCTGGTTTTACCGTTGAGCTGTGGAACACTAATACTTATTATAATACCACCTTGAACCATGAAGAACCTTGTTTATGAGCACAATTACTCAGGCAATTACTCGGACAAGTGATCGTGCAAGTGCTTGTACAAGCGCTCGTACAAGTGCTCGTACAAGTGATCGTACAAGTGCTTGTACAAGTGCTCGTTTAAAAGCTCGTACAAGTGCTCGTTTAAAAGCTCGTACAAGTGCTCGTTTAAAAGCTCGTACAAGTGATCGTTTAAAAGCTCGTACAAGTGATCGTTTAAAAGCTCGTACAAGTGCTCGTTTAAAAGCTCGTACAAGTGCTCGTTTAAAAGCTCGTACAAGTGCTCGTTTAAAAGCTCGTACAAGTGCTCGTTTAAAAGCTCGTACAAGTGCTCGTTTAAAAGCTCGTACAAGTGCTTGTTTAAAAGCTCGTACAAGTGCTCGGACAATTGCTCGTACAAGTGCTCGTTCAAGTGCTCGTACACTCGCACAATTACTCAGGCAATTACTCGGACATGTGATCGTGCAAGTGCTTGTACAAGCGCTCGTACAAGTGCTCGTACAAGTGCTCGTACAAGTGCTTGTACAAGTGCTCGTTTAAAAGCTCGTACAAGTGCTCGTTTAAAAGCTCGTACAAGTGCTCGGACAATTGCTCGTACAAGTACTCGGACAAGTGCTCGGACCAGTGCTCGGACTAGTGCTCCGACCAGCGCTCAGTCAAGTGCTCGGTCGAGTGCTCGGACAAGCGCACAAGTGCTCGAACAAGCGCACAAGTGCTCGGACAAGCGCACAAGTGCTCGGACAAGCGTACAAGTGCTCGGACTAGTGCTCGGACTAGTGCACGCACAAGTGCTCCGACCAGCGCTCAATTGCCCGGTCATACAAGTGCTCGGTCAAGTGCTTGGACTAGTGCTCGGCCGAGTCCTCGGTCGAGTGCTCAGTCAAGTGCTCGTTCGAGTGCTCGGTCAAGTGCTCCGTCAAGTGCTCGGTCAAGTGCTCGGTCGAGTGCTTGGTCGAGTGCTTGGTCGAGTGCTCGGTCAAGTGCTCGGACAAGCGCACAAGTGCTCGGACAAGCGCACAAGTGCTCGGACAAGCGCACAAGTGCTCGGACAAGCGCACAAGTGCTCGGACAAGTGCTCGGACTAGTGCTCCGACAAGTGCTCGGACTAGTGCTCCGACAAGTGCTCCGACAAGTGCTCGGACAAGCGCACAAGTGCTCGGACAAGCGCACAAGTTCTCGGACAAGTTTTCAGACAAGTGCTCGGACAAGTGCACGCACAAGTGCTCGGGCTAGTGCTCGGTCAAGTGCTCGGTCAAGTGCTCGGTCAAGTGCTCGGTCGAGTGCTCGGTCGAGTGCTCGTTCGAGTGCTCGGTCGAGTGCTCGGTCAAGTGCTTGATCGAGTGCTCGGTCGAATGCTCGGTCAAGTGCTCGGTCGAGTGCTCGGTCAAGTGCTCGGAAAAGCGCACAAGTGCTCGGACAAGTGCTCGGACTAGTGCTCCGACAAGTGCTCGGACTAGTGCTCCGATAAGTGCTCGGACAAGTGCACGCACAAGTGCTCCGACCAGCGCTCAATTGCCTGGTCATACAAGTGCTCGGGCAAGTGCTCGGTCGAGTGCTCGGTCAAGTGCTCGGTCGAGTGCTCGGTCAAGTGCTTGGTCGAGTGCTTGGTCGAGTGCTCGGTCGTGTGCTCGGTCGTGTGCTCGGTCGTGTGCTCGGTCAAATGCTCGGTCAATTGCTTGGGTGAGTACTCGGTCAACTGGTCAAGTGCTCGGGCGAGTGCTCCGACAAGTGCTCGGACAAGTGCACGCACAAGTGCTCCGACCAGCGCTCAATTGCCCAGTCATACAAGTGCTCGAGCGAGTACTCGGTCAAGTGCTCGGTCAAGTGCTCGGACTAGTGCTCGGACTAGTGGTCGGTCGAGTGCTCGGTTAAGTGCTTGGTCGAGTGCTTGGTCGAGTGCTCGGTCGATTGCTCGGTCGAATGCTCGGTCAAGTGCTTGGGTGAGATAGTTTGGAGGCGAAGAACAGAAGATTGCTTGAATTTTCAACGATTTATTCTGAGACACACTGCACATTACAAGATCACAAGAACGAGAGTGACGTCATATCCAAAGACGTATAACCACAGACAGTTACTATATAGTTTACAATCTCAACACTGACCCTTAAACAAATTATTAACTATCCCTTAATTAAATTATTTTCAACTTAGGTGAAACATTAAAAAAACAATTAATTGCATCGACGAATGCAAATTAAATAAACTGAATAACTGTAACCAAACAGTTATTACATATTAATAAAGTAATAAATACATGTCTATCACATTAATTAAGAATTAATCAAATCTTAGAGATATTTAATAATTTCGAATAACAATACCAATCAGATAGATAGACATAATGGATGAAATGCACTTATTATACTTTTCTCTAGTTAGAGCTTTCGTAAGGCAATCGGCCAACATATCGTTAGTGGATATGTATAGAATATTCACTACTTTGTTATTAACAATCTCACGAATGTAATGGTGTCTTATATCGATATGCTTAGTTCGAGCATGATACACAGCATTTGAATTCAGCTTTTGAGCAGACTGGTTATCGTTATACAAGTTAACTGTAACCGTCATATTTAAACATTCTAACAGAAAATTACGTAAGAAAACAGCCTCTTTACACGCATCAGACAGCGCCATGTACTCCGCCTCAGTACTTGATAAGGCGACAGTTCTCTGCTTCTTACTTTTCCATGAAATGACTGACTCACCCAACTTAAACACGTAGCCGGTGTAAGAACGACGATCTACTTCATCAGCAGCCCAGTCAGCGTCTGTGTATCCGCTGATGTCGAAACCGTTTTTCCGGTAAGCTAGACAATAATGAGAAGTACCCTTTAGATACCTTAACACCCTTTTTGCAGCTTTCCAGTGGGTTTCTGTGTAGCACTCGTTGAACTGACTTAAGAAGCTCGTGGCGTGCATTATGTCCGGCCTTGTACATACGGCGATGTACATGAGACAGCCTATAAGGTTCCTGTAATCATAGTTAGTATCTTTAGACTCGCCCCTTTGCAGTCCAACTTCCATGGGCGTAGCCGCCGGTTGGCATTCAGTCATATTGAATCGCTGCAAAACCTTCTGAATATAGCTAGATTGATCAAGTGTAATTTTATCTTCACTCTTCATGATCCTCATACCCAAAACATGATGTGCAGGACCTAAGTCCTTCATCTCAAACTCCTTCATGAGTTTTTCTTTTATCATTTTCTGCTCCTGTGATGACTCAGAAGAAAACAAAATGATGTCGTCTACATACAGGGCAATGATAGTCATTTTCCCCCCTTGTCCTTTATAATAGACACATGGTTCTGATGCAACCTTTTTAAATTGCAGATTATTTACCAAAGAATTATTTATCTTATCATACCAAGACTTTGTTGCTTGTTTTAATCCGTATATCACCTTCTTCAACTTATATATTTTTTTTATTTTACCATTTGGTTCAGCACATGGAACTACGTATCCTCAATTTTTTTCATAAAATTTTCCTTGAAAATGTCCGAGCTAATGCAAAAAATGTTAAATTGTACGTTAAAAATATTTGAAAATATTCCTTGGAAAACATATTTAATTTCATTTGCATTCTTGGTTTTATATAATTTTCTTTAGAAAAAAGTTGTTTTTGCACCTACTGCGGTGTTCAAGGGTCTTTATTTAAAATTGTTTAATGTATATTGAAGTACGTACTCCTTCTACAGACAGATAACATGAATGCCCTTGACGCGCAAGTTCAAGTACTGCGTTTTTCCCCGGAACTTTTTAAAGAACCTTTGCAGTAATAACAAGTAATTCGATCTTCTACCTAGACTTTAAAACTTAGGACGAGTAACCGTAGTTACTGACAATTTCTATGGAAGATTCTGAAAGATGTTTTTTGCAATTTTAAGTAAGCAGTTTTTCTAGAAATAATTCTATTGACATAGTTACGTAAATGATTTTGTTTCTTAAATCCATTACAAATTCCGCTAAGTGATGTTACCTAACTAAACTTGCGATTTTAATTATTCATTATGGATGTTCGTATGTTGACATATATAATTAGATGATCAAACGAACTTACCTCAAGTGAAGTTCGATCTTAATTATCCTTCCTTGTCGGAGAGATTTAATTGGTTAACATGTAGTAGTCCTCGTCTACGTTTGACCCACTCGCACGTAGTTTAGCGCCATAAGAGAAAAAGAGACAGCTAGGTAGTCTCCCACCTCGGCGCCATTGCACGGTCCAAGCCTCATTCATTTTAGAGAATAAAAAAAGGCAACCTACATCCTACAACATTGGTATTAGGGGTTTTAATACTAGCATCCTAGTATTGTCTACTCTAGGGCAGGGAGGGACCTTAAATCTCTCCGACAAGGAAGGATAATTAAGATCGAACTTCACTTGAGGTAAGTTCGTTTGATCATCTAATTATCCTTCCTTGTCTTCTAGATTTAATTGGTTAACATGTAGATGTTTAGAGAGACTAACAATGTTGTAGGTAATAGGTATGAGAATTATTGCAATAAAATATAATCTGAGAGAATTTATAAAACTGCAATTCAATTAACAGAAATTTATTTCTGGAAGAAATTTCTTTTAGAAATAAGTTGCACCCCTTGCGTATATCTGATGGTAAGCTTTTATATTATGCCCATTTTGTGTACACAATAAATTATTAAAAATAACACTTCCTAGAAGGTTATCAAATAAACAATATGAAAATAAAATTAAATCTTGTTCAATTTTATGAATGTGATTGTTAGTCTGATTGTTAGTTGAACTTGACGTTAGGTTCTGAGTGAGGAGGTTACACTTAGCATAAGTGTAGCGATAGACGATAGTGTTTTATGAAAGGTATATGCAGCGTCGTTTAAGTATGCTTTTTCTAGACGTCTTACATAACCGGATATGAATTACTTTAGTAATAAATGAATAATCTATTGACATATACTTGAAAATTTCATACGGGAACTTGTTTGACATTTCCATCCTTTTAGCTATTTGGAAAATCTGTTCTAAGTCCAAAGAACTGCTAAAATGGTAAACTAATACGATATTCGGGTACCTTAATTACACTATGTATCGTATTTTAACAAATATGGTTTTAACCTGTACATCTTTCATGTACTGCTTGAATAATTCACCTTGAACATCAGAAATTCATTTTTAGGCAATTTCGCAAAAAAAAAATAACACAAAATAAACCCGAATAACTATATAATATATCCGCAAGGGGGATGAGCCGTGAACAAACCAACGAATCTATACTCTCGATTGATAATATTCCCCCACTGTTTAAAGCCAGACGTGAACTGAAACTTGGTGTTATCGACCATTGATAGGGATTTCATGTCCAGCACAGTGCTGACGGCATGCATTTGTTCGTTCCCTATACGAATTGAATAAGTAAATATTTGAGAAAATATTTGAATATTAAGTTTCAGATTCACTTATAAGAAATACATGAATTATGATTTCATAACAGACCCTACGTCAGGTATGAAAACGGATCTTTGGTATCTTGATCAGCAGGTGTTTTTTTTTTTTTTTTTTTTTTTTTTAACTTATTAGTTATTACTTAGTACATAATAAGTCATAATTTCAAAATAATAATTTGAAGTTCATAATAATTGGAAAAGGTGGGAACCGTTGAATAGAGTTACACAGATAATTAACCGAAAAAGGGTTTTGAGGTCTGTTCAGTAAAATGCATTTTGGTATTAATTACATTTTGTATTTATCCTTTTAGTTAAAATTATTATTTTAGGCTGGATAAGCTTATTAATAAGTTTTGGAATGCAGTAGGAAACATTCTTGTTTTATAAATGTTTAGTAGATTTATCTAGACTGTATTGATAACAGTAACTTTAAAAAGTTTTATATGTATATGTGTGACGCAAATATAAATATATTTATTATTCAGCACATCAGCAATAGTATTCTATTGTCCCAACTTTTAAACACTTTATTTTCTCGCTCTTTCGTTGTGTGTTTCGGTTAATACAGACAAAAAGTTGCTGTAATTTTATATACCCACGAAATGATGTCGCTTAAATGTAAATAATGTATGTTCCAAATATACCAGAAGTTTCACGTAAGGTATGGCTTATAATAATTTTGTTTTCGCGAAATTCGCTGATGTTCATATGTTTCATTTTTAATTCATCATATAAATATTTTTAATGTGTATTTTGATTATAGGCAATCTTAAACAGTATCAATAAATAATTTTAACCATCCTCATTATTACCCTCACAAGGACATCTCCAGTGTACTGTGGAGGCAGGCATTAACGAAAATTTTGCTTATGCAAAGGTCAAAATTTTGATTGTGCACCATATAAAAATTCACAGATTTCGCCCATAAATCATTATTGTTTATTCTTATCTGGTGATTGCGGTAGCTTCTAGAATTAACTTGCATTAAACTTAAAAAACAGGCATAGCTTCATAAGAAAACGTATACCTGTAACGTGGGTATATGTAACTGTTATAATTAATACTTCCCGAAACGCTGTCATTGCAAGTTTCGTGTAAGTAGTAGAAGCTAGGCATAAAAAAGAGACAATTTAAAATAAAAGGTACAAAAAACCTTATTTCATAATGGTGGTAACATTCTCAGACGGTTTCAAATTGGAGTGTAGGTGTGGCGTAGTTCCCCAAACGATGGAGTATTTGAGGTCGTGCCCTGCGTGCCCAAACAACTGCACGCAGGAAGATCCAATGAGTGCCACCACGGGCAGTGCGATTCGCGTGGCTGAATCCCGGACTAAGGCCATCTAGGCTTGTTATCGACACGAAAAGAAGAATTACATAGAATAGTATAGTAAAAACCGATTGAAAATACTCCTGTATCTGTTTATTAAGCTAATGAGCACTATAGTGTTCATAGCACTAGAGTCCTATAAAGGTTGAGCACAGGCTGAAAGGTTAAACACAAGTATATAGAAAAAGTGTTTTAAGTATGATACAATCATGCATGAACACGAGGAAATCGGCCTATTTTATTACTTTTACCATGTAACTGCCCTGGGCAACTACGATAAAATAGATTTAAAGTTATCAATATTCACAATGTACAACAATATTTGATGAACATTTTAGTTCCAGTATAAATTAACCTTATCTTCACTTTTACGGATTATAAAAATAATACTCGAAGCAAAGAGTTTTTCAAAGGGATGCTGCATTAACTTTTACAATTTTGACAAAAAATATACCATATTTTGGCAAGGACTTGGCCAGGGGCCAAGAAGGTTAATGTGTCATTTGGGAGACTGAGATTCTTTATTTCAATATTTTGTGTATAATGGTCTAGTTATACCAAAAAAACCTTTTTAATGCATCCATGAAATATTTCCATAAAATTTTTCCATCTACCCGCTACCTTAAAATGCGGCTGCGCGGCGGCGGGTGCGCTTCGCAGTAATAGGCCGGCGCGGCGCGGCGCGGCGCGGCGATGCGACGGGTTGCGCTTGGGCTGGCTAAGCGGCAGTTGCACATACATACATAAATATGTCCCTGCTCGCTATCCGATGCAACTCGACTCGTTAGCTTTCTGCATGCCCTATGACATCTTCATAAAACAATCAAACACAACACGTAATAAATGAGTGTCTCCCTTTTGATTCCAGTGTATAAGTATTTTATTTTATGATGAAGAAATAAATAAAAGGCTGATATATTACTTAATTAAACTGCACTGTGCACAGGTTTGCATTGAGTATATTAGCTATTTTCGGGCGAGTAACAAGTCGACTAGGAGTCGAAGTGGTCGCCATGACCGAAATCGGTCGGATAGTTCTTTCATTCATTAAATCAATTAAACTGAAATGACGGGATGTCCGTAGTTTCAATAAATCAGGTTAGCGGTATTGGACATAACCGTAACGTAAGCAAAATAGCTAATACACAACTAAATCTGTGTTTTTGTCTCCATCTTAGATTCATTGTTAGCATCGCCACAACTTCTGGAGTTATTGTCAGATGACAAACTCAAGAAAATTGTTTTTATTTTTAAATAGACCGTCCTTCTCGAGAATGGTTTTGAAATAATAACACACGCATTTGGAAACACTACAAGGAACCTTCACTGCGGATAGTAGGCATCAGTCCAAACGCACGATGGCGGTGGATATGTGCCGGAAAATTAATCAGACGTCAAATGCTTATAATTGTTGTGATACAATATATCACCTGTAGGCGGTGGCAGTTGGTGGTGGCGGCGCCGGCGGCGGTTTTGGCGGACGGCGCGGCGGTTATAGCAGCGCTGTTTCAGGAAGTTTCGGGAGGCAATCCATCCGTCGTCATTGCCGCTTTTTCTGCATCGTTGTCGGCTGCATAAGCAGCGGTGGCTGTAGTGGCAGTGCAGTGATATGAGCCACGATGCTGCTAACGCTGCACCTGTGGCGGCGAGCGAGGGTTGATGGAGCAGCCGCATAAGCATTAGAAAGCTGATGATTCCAGTTCATACGAAACAGGAATATTATAGTGTGGTTAATGTCTCGCATTAACTCTAATAGTAGCTATTGGTCAATGTCTCGCATTGACTCGAAGCAAAAATGGCTATTGGTCAATGTCCCGCATTGACTCGAAGCAAAAATGGCTATTGGTCAATGTCCCGCATTGACTCGAAGCAAAAATGGCTATTGGTCAACGTCTCGCGTTGACTCGAAGCTAATTCTCCCATCATGTTAAAATAAAAATAATTTTCACTGCACTTGTTATTTTTTAAATGATTTTCATATTTCATTTCCACATAACCTCCTTATTTAAAAGTAACGTAAGGATTTATTTTCTTCTAGGCACATTTTTGCACACTTGTTAAATTCAAATAATTAACGAACTTTTTAAGAAATATTTTCACTACGTGCGGTAGCCGTGCGCGCACGAAAACGAATGAGGCTTGGACCGTGCAATGGCGCCGAGGTGGGAGACTACCTAGCTGTCTCTTTTTCTCTTATGGCGCTAAACTACGTGCGAGTGGGTCAAACGTAGACGAGGACTACTACATGTTAACCAATTAAATCTAGAAGACAAGGAAGGATAATTATAGGCACACAGAAGTGACATAGCAATCACGCAATATTTGGACTTACCGATCGTATTTTGCGCTAGCTCTTACCACCTATCCCTTATGGCCTAGAGGGCAATAATGATATTTGCTTCCCGCTCTATTGTGGCTTAGTGGCTTCTCACTTCTCGCGGGTGGGCGGGCGGGCGTTGCCGGGGTGTATGTACGCGGGGGTGTCGCAGGCGCCAGGCACGGTTCAGTGGCTCGGGCTAGGCTAGGCTAGGTAGTCCATTTTCTTTCGTCGGCTGCGTTGGAGTTGCGTAATGTATGCGTCCACGGATCCTCGGATAGCTTGCGAAATCGAATTACACATGTGTAAAGTTTACTACACAAAATGTGGATGAGTGCAGTCCTCGTAAAAAACGACGTAAGCGCTATTTTATGCCTGTGAAAAACCTAAGGACTATGCGGGTACTTAACATGAGTAATGAACCTGGTAAGTGTACCTGTTATCCTATTATAATCCTTTTTAAAATGACTGTACACCTAATGAAATTTAATCTTTTTTTATTTTTTAAAAGGCCAAGATAATAAAGAAGTGGTAAATAAATTTGTGTTAAGTTGGCATAATTAATTGGAATGAGCGTTATAAAAAAGTACCTATCTATGTACTAAGCTTTTCAATTCAATTCAATTCAAAATTTATTCATAATATTATTAATTACATGTTATGTTATGTTATATTGTTTTTAAAATGGCATATTTTATGGTTGGGTAATGAGAATACAAAGGCAGGGTTGTTGTTTGGTTGTGGTTCTCGTTACTAACCTAATAAAAAAAGTACCTATCTATGTACTAAGCTTTGTTATGTTGTTTTTAAAGTGCATATTTTATGGTTGGGTAATGAGAATACAAAGGAGGGTTGTTGTTTGGTTGTGGTTTTTGTTACTAACCTAGGAACCTAACCTACTAACAGTGTCGTTTTATCTCGTTATCACTCCCCGTCTTTGTGGCTAAACTACCTAACTATCTAATAAAGGATTGAAAGCTAGTTCCCATAAACTTCAGGACATTAGTAACCCAATATTATTTAATTTTATCTTTTTTCAGCGGTAACTACTACGCAGAAAATGCCTACATATAGGATCGGGCCACCCTCTACAGTTAAAGGAAAAAACAGTAATATATAATAAATATTAAATAGTTGCACAAAGATTTTCCACATTTTTGTTTCCCTTCATCTATAATAAGTTGAATAAAATTTGTGATGTAAAACTTAGCACCACTTCTCAGGTCAAAGGCATAGTTCAAAACTACTTACTTACGCTAACATATACTGAAACGGAAACTCTGTTAAAAATTACACATTAAAACTACAGATAGGTAAGACACACACACACACACACACACACACACACACATTCTCGTCTTCCCGTTCTGAGTATTTCAGGAACCGTGACTTGCATGGCCCTCACGATACAGGCTCGGCCTAGTGTGAGGACCAATGTAAACTACCCAAACTTCACAAATTAAGATGCAAAAATAACTCCTACCTATTATTCCTGATATAATAACATAGCAAAGTTGAGATGTAATGGTATAGCTAGAGATGTAAAAAAACCGTTCTTTTTCTGAGATGAAAAAAAACGTTGAAAAAAAACATGAAAAAAAACGGTTTTTTTTCTGGCGAAGGTTTTTTTCAAGTGTAAGAAAATAAAAATATATCAGGATAATTATCGTTAAATACCTGTTACTTGGTAGACGGGCCGGGCTTCAGCATCACCTGAAGGCCGTTTGGAATGCCGGTCTAGGGCGGGAATATATATATATAAAGAAAATAATAAAAAAATAAATGACTTACCAGGGATGCGGCGGCGAGGGAGCACTTACAGAGAACACTATAAGCTGTTTTTTTTATTTGTAGTATATGATGTTAAGGGTGTATTTGTATGTAATGTATATGTGTAAACAGCTACCAATTATTTAGAACACAAAACAAGGATTTAGTTACAATTAGGAACGGAGCGAGACGCGAACCATGTGAGGACCACGGCTAGAAGAAGCAATAGTATCTGAATTGCCCGCTGAGGGCGCTGTTGCGAAAAAATATCAATGATAAAATATTATAATGAGACTAGCAGTGACATCTAGTCACAAAGGGCGTTACTATACTCCCCGCCTTGAAAGTACATAGCTTTCAAAAAAAAAAAAAAAAACAAACAAAAAAGGTAATATTAAAGTAGTGCAAGTGATCTAACTTATCAATTAAAACTTATTTTGATAACGTATAAACTATTGTGTAGGTAAGGGACATAGTCGTACAACTGGTCGCTTATAAAAACCCTTTGCAGTTTTGACAGTGACAACCCTAACAATGTTGTCTTTTCCGGGATGTAAATCGACTATAACACCTAATTCCCACTGCAGCGGAGAAACCTTTGTCTCTTGAATAATTAAAACTACTGTACCGATTTTGATGTTATCAGATTTAAAATTCCATTTTTCACGAGATTGTAAGGTATTTAAATACTCTAAAGACCAACGGTCCCAAAAGGACTGCACAAGCTTATCTAAAAGTTGATAACGTTCCAGCAAATGCACCGGTTGATCATCCACTGGCGCAGCCGGTAGGTGCTTCAACGGAGTTAATGTTAAGAAGTGGGACGGCGTTAGAGCAAGCGGTTCACTTGGATCTTGACTCAGAGTTACACATAGCGGACGAGAGTTAATAATGCTTTCTATCTGAGTTAAGACAGTGCTCAGTTCTTCAAATGTCAGAATCTGAGATCCTATAACGCGGTATAGGTGTGATTTCACAGATTTAATAAGGGGTTCCCACGATCCAAAATGTGGAGAGTTGGGCGGAATATTTTTGAATTCAATTTTATATTCAGACAGTTCATATACGAGAGCATCTCGGTAAGCGTTTGAGGTTATGAATTTGTACAACTCATCGCAATAAGCTTTCGCACCGATAAAGTTGGTAGCATTGTCCGAATGAAATACAGATACAGGACCACGACGCGATAAGAATCTTTTGAATGCGGCGAGGAAAGTCGCGGTACTCAGGTCTGAGGCCAGTTCGATATGAACGGCGCGTGTAGTCATACAGGTGAATAAGCATATATATGCCTTTTGACTGCGTACTCCACGTCCACGTTTCAGAGTAACATTCAACGGACCTGCGTAGTCGCAGCCTGTATGAATGAAAGCTTTTGGAACTACGTTAGTTCGAATGGGCGGTAAATCGGACATCATGGGATACATGGGTTTTGGATTTGTGCGGAAGCAGAAGTTACATTTATCAATGCGGGAGCGGACTATGCGACGTCCACTTAGGATCCAATATCGCTGTCTCGATAAATTAAACAATAGATTAGGACCGGCATGGCAGAACAAGCGGTGATAATGATCTACAATTAAATCAACCATTGATCCTTGCGTGGTAACAACACGGGATGTTGTTGATCGAAATTCAAGTTAGCGTTTCGCAATCGTCCTCCAACTCGAATGACACCATTTGATATGAAAGGGTTAAGTTTTTGAACGCGTTTTTGACACCTTTTATTAGTGCTTATGTTTTTAAATTCCTCCTTAAAATGAGCAGATTGGAGTGCGGACAAAACTTTATTTTCTGCGAACTCTAAGTCACTCGACGTGATTATGTTATTACGAGGTAACACCTTAAGAAACCGGTATATGTAAACAACAGTTCTTAGCAATTTATACCAGGAGGAGCATTGCATGGCGATTTGACACAGCAGCGGTGTTTCATCTACAGCCATGGTAGATGTGAGAGAAATCGATTTCGTCTCAGGTAACTCAATTGAGCTGTTGTGTTTAAATGGGGACACAGGCCAGTCTTTCTCTTCTTGTAAGGTCCAAGAAGGGCCTGTAAACCACAGCGGATGGTTAAGAAGTTGCGAGGGCAATATACCTCGCGAAAGACAGTCAGCAGGGTTACTCACTCCCGGTATGTGATGAAAATGTTTGGCGGGTAATAAGCCGCAGATCTTAGATACTCGATTTGCGACGAATGTTTGGAGGCGATGCGGGGGGGTATTAATCCAATGTAACGCGATAGTCGAATCGGAGAAAGCATAAATACCTTTTATGTTTACACGTGGTGAGTATGTTTCCTTGACACGATGTATTAATCTGGATAGAAGGAGTGCGGCTAATAACTCTAGCCGTGGCATGGTTACAACCTGGTTACTAGGAGACACCTTGGACTTAGCGCATATTAGCGAGGTACTGGTGACGCCATTGTTATTGACGTGCATATACACACAAGCACCGTACGCCTTTTCACTAGCATCACAGAAACCCAAGAGGGTAACCTCACTGTGGTTAAAGACATTTAAATGTCGCGGAAATTTAGCATTACATAGGAGCGGCAATTCAGCTTGAAACTGTGTCCATGCATGACATATGTAGTCTGGAGGGGTATCATCCCAGTCCAGTTTAAGAGAACAGAGCTCTTTAATCAGATTTTTGGCGAAGACAATGACAGGTCCTACGAGCCCTAATACATCCCACAGACGAGCTATAGTGGATAACATGTTACGCTTGGTACATGTGCGGTCGGATGGCTGAATTGTGTACGTGAGCAAATCACTTGCGGGCAACCATTGCATTCCAAGGATTTTTAACGATTCATCTTTGTCAAGATTGACTGGATCAGTTAAGCGATGAGACTCAGGGATGGTAGCGAGAACTTCGCGAGAATTACTCGACCATTTGACCATGTCAAAGCCGCCTGCGGTAAACATGTCAATGAGCTGGCTAGCCGAAACTACGGCTTGTTCAGTATTTGGAATAGAGCTAGCTATATCGTCAATATACAAATCGCGGAGCGCAAGTTGCGAAGCAAGAGGATAGCGATCTTTTTCTTGAGTAGCTAACTCGTGAATGGTGCGAATGGCAAGATAGGGGCTCGAACGAAGCCCGAAGCAGACTCGCTGGAAAGCGAAGTACCTAATTGGTTCGCGGGGATCAAATCGATAAGCGATTTGTTGGTAACACTGATCTTCAGGTCGAACCAAAATCTGAAGATACATTTGGCGAATGTCTGCAGTCATGGCTACTTCGAAGAGCCGAAAATTTAGCAAAACGTCAAACAAATCTGTTTGGAGCGGAGGACCAGTGTGAAGTATGTCATTTAACGACAAACCAGAGTCCGTTTTCTCACTTGCGTTGAGAACGACACGAAGTTTGGAAGTCAACTTATCTTCGCGGAGCACCCCATGGTGCGGAAGAACAAACCCATTGGCATTTGTTTGCGGTTCTGAAATTTCCTTTAAATATCCTTTCTCAAGGTACTCAGAGATGACTTCATCATAGCGGGCCTTAAAATCAGGAAGGCGTTGAAACTTACGTTCCAAGCTCAGAAAGCGGTTGCGTGCGGTTTTTAACGAGTCGCCTAATAAACTAGGGCTCTCTTTAAAAGGAAGACCAACGATGAATCGCCCAGAGCTATCACGGTTAGTCGTACACCTATAAAAATCCTCACAATCCTCATCGATTGGGGAAAGAATCGACTTATCTTTTAAGTCCTCGAGTTCAAAAAATTTACCTAAGTCATTATGAACAGACTCGGCGGTTGACAGACATGATATGGTTGTAACGGTAGCGGGTTCCGAATAAACCTGAGAGTCGCCCATGACGACGTAACCAAGAGTGGTCAAAAAAGCAGAAGGCTGATGAGGCAGCCCTGTGACCTTTCCGGGCATTAGAATGTCCACAAAAAGTTTCGCGCCAATAAGAATTTCAATCTCTGACGGTTTATAAAATGTTTCATCGGCGAGCGGAAGACTTTGCAGATAATCACAGGTGGTGATATCAATGGGAGCGGTGGGTAAATTTTGTGTGATATTATTTAACACCAAGGTATCCATTGAGTATGACTTATCCGGATTTATACGGCTGGAAAAGCTTAAATTTACCTTTCCGCGGGCGGTATTAGCGTGATCACCTAGACCTTTAATAATCATCTTGGTATGCAGCTGATTAATATTTAATTAGATGATCAAACGAACTTACCTCAAGTGAAGTTCGATCTTAATTATCCTTCCTTGTCGGAGAGATTTAATTGGTTAACATGTAGTAGTCCTCGTCTACGTTTGACCCACTCGCACGTAGTTTAGCGCCATAAGAGAAAAAGAGACAGCTAGGTAGTCTCCCACCTCGGCGCCATTGCACGGTCCAAGCCTCATTCATTTTAGAGAATAAAAAAAGGCAACCTACATCCTACAACATTGGTATTAGGGGTTTTAATACTAGCATCCTAGTATTGTCTACTCTAGGGCAGGGAGGGACCTTAAATCTCTCCGACAAGGAAGGATAATTAAGATCGAACTTCACTTGAGGTAAGTTCGTTTGATCATCTAATTATCCTTCCTTGTCTTCTAGATTTAATTGGTTAACATGTAGATGTTTAGAGAGACTAACAATGTTGTAGGTAATAGGTATGAGAATTATTGCAATAAAATATAATCTGAGAGAATTTATAAAACTGCAATTCAATTAACAGAAATTTATTTCTGGAAGAAATTTCTTTTAGAAATAAGTTGCACCCCTTGCGTATATCTGATGGTAAGCTTTTATATTATGCCCATTTTGTGTACACAATAAATTATTAAAAATAACACTTCCTAGAAGGTTATCAAATAAACAATATGAAAATAAAATTAAATCTTGTTCAATTTTATGAATGTGATTGTTAGTCTGATTGTTAGTTGAACTTGACGTTAGGTTCTGAGTGAGGAGGTTACACTTAGCATAAGTGTAGCGATAGACGATAGTGTTTTATGAAAGGTATATGCAGCGTCGTTTAAGTATGCTTTTTCTAGACGTCTTACATAACCGGATATGAATTACTTTAGTAATAAATGAATAATCTATTGACATATACTTGAAAATTTCATACGGGAACTTGTTTGACATTTCCATCCTTTTAGCTATTTGGAAAATCTGTTCTAAGTCCAAAGAACTGCTAAAATGGTAAACTAATACGATATTCGGGTACCTTAATTACACTATGTATCGTATTTTAACAAATATGGTTTTAACCTGTACATCTTTCATGTACTGCTTGAATAATTCACCTTGAACATCAGAAATTCATTTTTAGGCAATTTCGCAAAAAAAAAATAACACAAAATAAACCCGAATAACTATATAATATATCCGCAAGGGGGATGAGCCGTGAACAAACCAACGAATCTATACTCTCGATTGATAATATTCCCCCACTGTTTAAAGCCAGACGTGAACTGAAACTTGGTGTTATCGACCATTGATAGGGATTTCATGTCCAGCACAGTGCTGACGGCATGCATTTGTTCGTTCCCTATACGAATTGAATAAGTAAATATTTGAGAAAATATTTGAATATTAAGTTTCAGATTCACTTATAAGAAATACATGAATTATGATTTCATAACAGACCCTACGTCAGGTATGAAAACGGATCTTTGGTATCTTGATCAGCAGGTGTTTTTTTTTTTTTTTTTTTTTAACTTATTAGTTATTACTTAGTACATAATAAGTCATAATTTCAAAATAATAATTTGAAGTTCATAATAATTGGAAAAGGTGGGAACCGTTGAATAGAGTTACACAGATAATTAACCGAAAAAGGGTTTTGAGGTCTGTTCAGTAAAATGCATTTTGGTATTAATTACATTTTGTATTTATCCTTTTAGTTAAAATTATTATTTTAGGCTGGATAAGCTTATTAATAAGTTTTGGAATGCAGTAGGAAACATTCTTGTTTTATAAATGTTTAGTAGATTTATCTAGACTGTATTGATAACAGTAACTTTAAAAAGTTTTATATGTATATGTGTGACGCAAATATAAATATATTTATTATTCAGCACATCAGCAATAGTATTCTATTGTCCCAACTTTTAAACACTTTATTTTCTCGCTCTTTCGTTGTGTGTTTCGGTTAATACAGACAAAAAGTTGCTGTAATTTTATATACCCACGAAATGATGTCGCTTAAATGTAAATAATGTATGTTCCAAATATACCAGAAGTTTCACGTAAGGTATGGCTTATAATAATTTTGTTTTCGCGAAATTCGCTGATGTTCATATGTTTCATTTTTAATTCATCATATAAATATTTTTAATGTGTATTTTGATTATAGGCAATCTTAAACAGTATCAATAAATAATTTTAACCATCCTCATTATTACCCTCACAAGGACATCTCCAGTGTACTGTGGAGGCAGGCATTAACGAAAATTTTGCTTATGCAAAGGTCAAAATTTTGATTGTGCACCATATAAAAATTCACAGATTTCGCCCATAAATCATTATTGTTTATTCTTATCTGGTGATTGCGGTAGCTTCTAGAATTAACTTGCATTAAACTTAAAAAACAGGCATAGCTTCATAAGAAAACGTATACCTGTAACGTGGGTATATGTAACTGTTATAATTAATACTTCCCGAAACGCTGTCATTGCAAGTTTCGTGTAAGTAGTAGAAGCTAGGCATAAAAAAGAGACAATTTAAAATAAAAGGTACAAAAAACCTTATTTCATAATGGTGGTAACATTCTCAGACGGTTTCAAATTGGAGTGTAGGTGTGGCGTAGTTCCCCAAACGATGGAGTATTTGAGGTCGTGCCCTGCGTGCCCAAACAACTGCACGCAGGAAGATCCAATGAGTGCCACCACGGGCAGTGCGATTCGCGTGGCTGAATCCCGGACTAAGGCCATCTAGGCTTGTTATCGACACGAAAAGAAGAATTACATAGAATAGTATAGTAAAAACCGATTGAAAATACTCCTGTATCTGTTTATTAAGCTAATGAGCACTATAGTGTTCATAGCACTAGAGTCCTATAAAGGTTGAGCACAGGCTGAAAGGTTAAACACAAGTATATAGAAAAAGTGTTTTAAGTATGATACAATCATGCATGAACACGAGGAAATCGGCCTATTTTATTACTTTTACCATGTAACTGCCCTGGGCAACTACGATAAAATAGATTTAAAGTTATCAATATTCACAATGTACAACAATATTTGATGAACATTTTAGTTCCAGTATAAATTAACCTTATCTTCACTTTTACGGATTATAAAAATAATACTCGAAGCAAAGAGTTTTTCAAAGGGATGCTGCATTAACTTTTACAATTTTGACAAAAAATATACCATATTTTGGCAAGGACTTGGCCAGGGGCCAAGAAGGTTAATGTGTCATTTGGGAGACTGAGATTCTTTATTTCAATATTTTGTGTATAATGGTCTAGTTATACCAAAAAAACCTTTTTAATGCATCCATGAAATATTTCCATAAAATTTTTCCATCTACCCGCTACCTTAAAATGCGGCTGCGCGGCGGCGGGTGCGCTTCGCAGTAATAGGCCGGCGCGGCGCGGCGCGGCGCGGCGATGCGACGGGTTGCGCTTGGGCTGGCTAAGCGGCAGTTGCACATACATACATAAATATGTCCCTGCTCGCTATCCGATGCAACTCGACTCGTTAGCTTTCTGCATGCCCTATGACATCTTCATAAAACAATCAAACACAACACGTAATAAATGAGTGTCTCCCTTTTGATTCCAGTGTATAAGTATTTTATTTTATGATGAAGAAATAAATAAAAGGCTGATATATTACTTAATTAAACTGCACTGTGCACAGGTTTGCATTGAGTATATTAGCTATTTTCGGGCGAGTAACAAGTCGACTAGGAGTCGAAGTGGTCGCCATGACCGAAATCGGTCGGATAGTTCTTTCATTCATTAAATCAATTAAACTGAAATGACGGGATGTCCGTAGTTTCAATAAATCAGGTTAGCGGTATTGGACATAACCGTAACGTAAGCAAAATAGCTAATACACAACTAAATCTGTGTTTTTGTCTCCATCTTAGATTCATTGTTAGCATCGCCACAACTTCTGGAGTTATTGTCAGATGACAAACTCAAGAAAATTGTTTTTATTTTTAAATAGACCGTCCTTCTCGAGAATGGTTTTGAAATAATAACACACGCATTTGGAAACACTACAAGGAACCTTCACTGCGGATAGTAGGCATCAGTCCAAACGCACGATGGCGGTGGATATGTGCCGGAAAATTAATCAGACGTCAAATGCTTATAATTGTTGTGATACAATATATCACCTGTAGGCGGTGGCAGTTGGTGGTGGCGGCGCCGGCGGCGGTTTTGGCGGACGGCGCGGCGGTTATAGCAGCGCTGTTTCAGGAAGTTTCGGGAGGCAATCCATCCGTCGTCATTGCCGCTTTTTCTGCATCGTTGTCGGCTGCATAAGCAGCGGTGGCTGTAGTGGCAGTGCAGTGATATGAGCCACGATGCTGCTAACGCTGCACCTGTGGCGGCGAGCGAGGGTTGATGGAGCAGCCGCATAAGCATTAGAAAGCTGATGATTCCAGTTCATACGAAACAGGAATATTATAGTGTGGTTAATGTCTCGCATTAACTCTAATAGTAGCTATTGGTCAATGTCTCGCATTGACTCGAAGCAAAAATGGCTATTGGTCAATGTCCCGCATTGACTCGAAGCAAAAATGGCTATTGGTCAATGTCCCGCATTGACTCGAAGCAAAAATGGCTATTGGTCAACGTCTCGCGTTGACTCGAAGCTAATTCTCCCATCATGTTAAAATAAAAATAATTTTCACTGCACTTGTTATTTTTTAAATGATTTTCATATTTCATTTCCACATAACCTCCTTATTTAAAAGTAACGTAAGGATTTATTTTCTTCTAGGCACATTTTTGCACACTTGTTAAATTCAAATAATTAACGAACTTTTTAAGAAATATTTTCACTACGTGCGGTAGCCGTGCGCGCACGAAAACGAATGAGGCTTGGACCGTGCAATGGCGCCGAGGTGGGAGACTACCTAGCTGTCTCTTTTTCTCTTATGGCGCTAAACTACGTGCGAGTGGGTCAAACGTAGACGAGGACTACTACATGTTAACCAATTAAATCTAGAAGACAAGGAAGGATAATTGTAGTTTTTTACAACAAGATGCGGTTATAAAATTGTTTTGCGACCCAGGATCAATAATACATCGGCATGAAACCAAGTTTCCCAAACGATTACGCACATAAATACACGCAGTGCCTAACAAAACAGTCGAAGTCGTGGTCGACGTTTGTTTAAAATTCCCGCGCATCGAGTTATCGGTAGTCTTATCATCTGTGCCGCAGTTATTATCCGACGAAATGTACGATACACTATGGTCAGACTCGCCATTCAATGCGGGCGCAATGGTGGGAATGCGAGACGAAATCTCAACAGGCGGCGGTGACGAAGGAGCGACAGAGACAGAGACATAAGACGTCGCGGTGCGCTGACGCATAGAATCAGCTGCATGCGGTAGCGCTCGGCTGGGCCCGGGCGCATTGTGACGTGATTGCTGCATATGCTGAGAAGCAAAGGCTGTGGCGGAGTTCGGGGCCGTATCTATAGTCCGGTCTACGCTTGCGGTTCGTTGTAAATGAATTAAGGAATGATGTTGCGAACCACAATGTGAACAAACTTTAGTGCTTTTACATGCACTCCAACGATGTTTAGAACTTAAACAATTAGTGCAACACTTATTTTCTTTAACGAATTTCAAGCGCTGATCAGGGGACAGATCAAGAAAACCTTTGCAATTATAGATATGGTCATGTTTAGACTTACACAACGAACAGGAGCTCACGTCTGTGTTCGACGAATTTGAGTTTAAATAGGTGTGCGATATTTTAGGAATATCAGATTTTTTATGATAATCTTTAGGTATCAATTTAGAAGCGGGTGTTTGAGGAAGAGGATTTGTGCGTTGCAAGATTCTAACTTGACCCGTTATGAATTTTAGAAAGGTATCATACGTAGGTATTTCAGTGTCACGTATGAACATTTCAAAAGACTTAGCAGTATCGCGATCAATACGTTTTAAAGCCATATAGATGAAAATATAGTCAGTTAAGTTAGGTATATTTAACTGACGGAGCGCGGCTATAGATGCGGCATATTTATCAATGAAAGTTTCTAATTGCAAAGCACTCGCCGACGGCGGAAGGGATTTCATTTCAAATATATTATCTAAGAAAGAGTTCGCTAGAAAGCGTTTATCTTGATATTTCGAAGTCAAGGCTGTCCAAATAGACTGGTAATTTTCAGCGGTAGGATTTATACCCGAGAACACTAATTGCGCGGGGCCCTTAAGTTTACCTAAAAGATAATATAATTTTTCTGAGTCTGACAGAGCGGAGTTGGTGTGGATAGTGGTCTTGAAGGTCTCATAGAAAATAGCCCAAGTCGCGGAATTCCCATTAAATTCCGGAATTTCTATAGGCGGTAGCTTAACTTTAGCAGCCGGCATTTTACATGACACATCGGAGTCCGTATTCGCTATGTTTGAATTTGGGGATGGGCATAATTCATTTTTAACACGTATCACTGAACAATACAGATCTTCAAAACTACTCCACATATCAAAATCCGGTTTGTAATCGGGATCTAGATCCATTTGTATTACATTAATATCACTGACGCATTGTCTAAAATCGTGACGGAGTTGATCTATCGTTTGACAATTTGAGACAAAGATTTCTCTAGACTCTGCATTGGAAATGGATTTGGAATTGTCATATAAACGTTGCATCCGTGCAAAATATGTTTCACGACAACATTGTTGCAAAACAAGTTGCTTGCGTAGCTTTTCTGTAGCCTTAGCGGTAGCCATATTGAACGATTTGAATGAAACGCGGTGCGGTGCGGTGTAAATAAAGATATTTTTATAAACTAGCCACTTGTACTTACACAAAACACTTGAAATATGCAAAGGTTTTAATTATAATCAGAACACTTGCACGTAATTTAGGGGGCGGGTGCGGGAAATATGAAAAAATCACCTCAAATACGGCAAGCGTGCGGGTAGGTTTATAAAGAAAGTGGTATGAAAATATCTAATTTGAGGACTATCCTCACAGGAGGCACCAAAACTATAGACGGGCCGGGCTTCAGCATCACCTGAAGGCCGTTTGGAATGCCGGTCTAGGGCGGGAATATATATATATAAAGAAAATAATAAAAAAATAAATGACTTACCAGGGATGCGGCGGCGAGGGAGCACTTACAGAGAACACTATAAGCTGTTTTTTTTATTTGTAGTATATGATGTTAAGGGTGTATTTGTATGTAATGTATATGTGTAAACAGCTACCAATTATTTAGAACACAAAACAAGGATTTAGTTACAATTAGGAACGGAGCGAGACGCGAACCATGTGAGGACCACGGCTAGAAGAAGCAATAGTATCTGAATTGCCCGCTGAGGGCGCTGTTGCGAAAAAATATCAATGATAAAATATTATAATGAGACTAGCAGTGACATCTAGTCACAAAGGGCGTTACTACTTGGTTTATAAATGGTATATTTAACAACTTGAACATTTGAAACTAGGTACCTTTTTTGTTTTTTATGAACATATTTTTTAAATGATGAAAATGGTCATGTTTCTTTTTACATATTTGGAATGTGTATCAGCTTCTTTTTCACCTCCTCAAATACGACCGTTGATTTATAAGTTACTCTGTGTGGTAGTTATTTAACTTAAAAAATATGGTAACATTCACTGATCAATGGAATGGAGGAATACCAAGAAGCTTATAACCAAACTGGAGGAAACACTTAGAACAAACAAGTGAAGATCAAAAATATGACCTTGAATGTGCTGTGTCTTTCTCGAGGGGTTTTGTTTCTGCTGTTAAAATTCCAGACATCAATGAGGATACAGTACTTGCAGAGCTTGCAAATTACATTGCAAAACAGGATTTTTTTTCCAAGTATTTTTTGTGGTCAACGTTGAACAAATTGACTCCCATTGCTTGGTGGGCAGGACTATGCAAATCAACTGATTTGTCTAAAGTAGACGTTAAATTTCTGTCGCTTCCTACTAGTCAAAAACTAAATTAAAATGTAATAATTGTTATTCTGAGTCAGTATACAGAATACCATACAGAATAACAATTATTACATTTTTAATTTAAAAAAAAACTTCTTTTTCTAAAGACATGTTATTATTGATTTTATCTATTTAAATAATAATTATTACATTTTTCAATGTTTTATTCCATTTCAGTTATTGTGTTTTAGTTTTTCTGAAAAAAAACCAAATTTAAAAAAAAACAACGGTGCCATGTTTTTTTTCATGTTTTTTTTCAAAATTGTGAAAAAATACATTTTGTTTTTTTTCTATTTACATCACTAGGTATAGCAGTATGCGATGTCGTCTTTGCCGGCAAAATATGATTATTTCTTTGTCATTACTCTCTGTCATTACTTATATTTATATTGTTATATTGTGATTGTGTGACCTCTATGGAAATAAACATTATTATTATTATTAGTTAAACGAATTTATTAGCTGATTACAATGAGAGGCAGTGCAACATTTGTTCTGCAAAATCATCAATGATGTCAACAAAATCAAGTGCCTTCGTTAAATCAGCCTCTATGTTGAGGATTGCTAAATAATTGACTCGTTCCTTACTCATGCGAGAGCGCATATAATTTTTAATTCTTTTCGTGACTGCTGAAGACTTGTGATCAACTAGATGAAAACAGGAACCGATCACCGAATAGTAAGAGGCACACTGAATCTAAAAACAAAGCTGGAATGATGTACACTAATTAAGTCCACACTCCGACTAGCGCCTATCCAGGTCCAAAACCCCGAAAGCTTTCAGCTCGAGTTGCAAAACCACTTTGAATGCCTAGGAGACTGCGAAAATGTGGACGATTACAACGACAGGGTTCGTGGAAATTGTCGAAACGGCTGGGAATAAGGCTTTCGAAACCAGCCGTTCAAATAGAACATCTCGGATCTCACCAGCAAGCTAATGGAGGAAAGACGGTGCGTGATTCAGAAATCCTTTGAAGATGCTTGTCAGTATCGGCGACTAAACAGACAGATTCCAACTCCTTGACTCCCTATATACGCCAATTTAATACTAATCGTATTAAAGAGTTTGCTGTTGCTGGTCCTTACACCTTTAATACCGTGGTTCGCGACGTACTTGGTGGAGATGTGGGGGAATGTATGTTAATTAAAATCACTGTTACAAACTGACAGAGCTGAAGACTGAAGATTACAGAATCGTGTCGTCCAATCCTGAGCTGTTGAAAGAGGTTGAGTAGTTCTACAGACTACCACACGCTTACTTGTCAGTAATTTGGCTAAAGACCTGAGAGCCAGATTGACCCGACACTAAGCTGAAGATATCCCAGTCGTCAGCCTGTGCGAGATTAGAATGGCTCTCAAACAGCTTAAGAACAACAAGGCACCGGGTGATGATGGAATTACGGCTGAGCTTCTGAAAGCAGGTGGAGAACCGGTACTTATAGCTCTTCAGAAGCTATTCAATTCCGTCATGCTCGAAGGACGCACGCCTACAGCGTGGCATAGAAGTATGGTGGTGCTCTTCTTCAAGAAATGATAAGGGTGACTCTGCTGATAAATTACAATTGAAGATCTGAGTCTATGCACATAATGTTAGCGGACCGGAGCCGTGTACGTTTGTACATACATACATACGTATGTACGTATGTGTACGTGTGTGTACGTGTGTGCACACGTACACACACGTAAACACTCACACACACGTACACCCTCGTACATAGACGCACACAGTCGTACAGTCATACACAGAGGCTGTTTAATTCCGTCATGCTCGAGGAACGAACACCTAAAGCATGGCACAGTGTGGTGGGTGCTCTTCTTCAAAAAGGGAGAGAAGACCCTGCTAAAGAATTATCGACCCATCATTAGGAATAGAGTCATTACGAATCGTCTCGCACGCAGGTTTGATGTCTTCCAGCCTCCATAACAAGCCGGTTTGCGAAAAGGCTTCAGTACCATAGACTACATACATACGCTGCGGCAGATTATACAGAAGACCGAAGAGTAGGTATAATCGGCCACTATGCTTGGCGTTTGTGGACTATGAGAAAGCGTTTGATTCGATCGAGACCTGGGCTGTGTTACAGTCACTATAACGATGCCAAATCGTTTATGGATATGTCGAAGTATTGGTGTGCCTATATGAAAACGCGACCATGTCGGTGCGCCTCCAGGATCAGAATTCGAAACCTATTCGGCTGCAGTGAGGGGTGAGACAGGGAGATGTTATATCTCCGAAATTCTTCACCGCTGCCCGGAAAGACGTTTTCAAGCTTACGGACTGGAGAGGACTCCGAATTAACATCAACGGCGAGTACATCACTCAGCTTCGATTTGCCTAACGATATCGTGTTTATGGCTGAGACCTTGGAGGATTTAGACCTAACCTAATACTCGAGAAAAGATTCCTAACAAGTGGGTCTTAAAATGAACATGGACAAGACGAAAATTATTACGCCAAATGTCCGTGTTACACACACTCCTCTGATGGTTGGAGACTCTACAATCTAAGTTGTTGACGAATGTATACCTGGGAATTATCGATCGAAGCAGTCCAGCTAGATAGGTTTAACTTCGAGAAAGAGATTAATACTCGTCGAGACTCCCGCGCCCGTGTAAATTCTACATTAGGTACCTATAATTTTTCGTAGTCAGCTAATTAAAAAATAAGAGTTGTTGAAGAACTGCCGGGCCGACCCTTGGGACGGGCCGCCTCGCGCGGTCGCCCGAATGACCCTATGAAAAACTGGACCCAGAATCAATTTTACAACTGCAAAGAACTTGTAGTTTCCAAAAATTGAGAAAAAGACATAGCTGGCGCTAAAGTGTCAAGTTCAAAAATAAAAAAGCTGTCGGTAACACCCGACAGCCCAGAAGAAATTAAAATAAAATATGAGCACTTCAAAACCGAGACAAAGATAGTTAATACAAAGGGAGGGAATACAAGACATAAGAGACGAAAAGAGGTAGCAGACCGCAACTTAACACTGCTGTATAGCGCACCGTTACCGATAAGTTAAAATCTTTTCAAAGATTTACTGAGCCTGTGTGATGGAAATCACATACCCCCACATTACCAAATGTTTTATAGGCAACTGCGCCCGAGCGCAACCGAAACAGAACAGGACGAGAACTAATTACTTAACCTATCATTGAACAATATATTGATTTTGCATGAATAAATTTAATTTTAATATTTTATACTTAAAATGTTTTTGTTACTTCCTATTCTATTTTAATAGGTACCCTATTTGTATCACGTGGCTTGTTTCATAGTACACTGATTTTTAGGGTTCCGTAGCCAAATGGCAAAAAACGGAACCCTTATGGATTCGTCATATCTGTCTGTCTGTCCGTCCGTATGTCACAGCCACTTTTTTCCGAAACTCCTTTCCTTTTTCTTCCTTTATTATTATGATACAATAGACACAGTAATAATTGGCATTGCTTAACCAATTTGGCGCAAACCAAATAGAAGAGACAGGACAAGGACGGAGTGATTAGGGGGCATGGGCGCTGCGACAGCTGCACAAGCGACGTTTTCGTGCATATGCCTGCTTACATTTTGGATAAAAGCGCCACGCAGCCATCGAAGCATTCATGCCCCGTTTCCACCACGTTCTTCCCGTCTTCTCTATGTGTCTTACACCTTAGGGTTAACAAAACTTAGTGTTTGAAAAATTTGTAATATACATTATTTTGCAGAAAATGTAATTTAATAATTCTTTAATGGAACTTACTTAGGTTAAAAACTATATAAGGTATCTAAATAAGTAGGCATTTAAAAATAATTTCAACTGATCTAATATTCTTGCTGTAGATGATGTACTAGTTAGAACGTAAGGCCTACGGGATTTAATGGGAATTAAATGACGACACGGATTATTTTTATAGAAAACCAGGTAGGTACATAAGGGTGTTCCCATGACCACGGCGCGATGGCAACTGGATTGGCTATAAGCTAATACGTAGTTTAAAAGGCATAGTAAAAGTATGTAAGTAGGTGCACCCTTAAGTACATACAGGCGAATTTATTAGTAATAACGATGTGGTACAGATGTCGCTGAATAACAACGGTAAGTAAATATTATATATTTAGCTTAATTACTTATATTTAATTAGCTTAGGTAGGGTTTAGTATTAAGTTTAAATTTTCAGGTATTAGGTTAGGTATACATAGTCTACAATTCCACCCCCTTAGTGCTGACATCAGCACTATCATTATCATCAACTGGTGTAAGCAAGGCGACGCGAGTAACCGGTCGGCGTAACAACCCTGTGCGTGTGCGCACGTCGACGATCCTTACGCGCTGATCATCCCCTGCGTGCGTGCCGCATACCACTCCATGACGCCAGCTGCCTCGGTCCAAGTTCGGCTCTACAAGAACGACATAATCACCTACCTTTAATGACCGGTGTTCGTGAGCCCACTTCTGCCTGGGTATCAAAGTTGGCAAATATTCTCGTGTCCACCTTGACCAAAACATATCAGTCAGACGTTGAGCGATTTTCCATTTCTTACGTAGGCAAAGATCAGAGTCATCATACTTACCAAACACAGGTCCTACCGATGACATACCTATTAAAAAATGGTTAGGGGTTAGCGCTTCGGGGTAATTTGGATCAACTGACACGTGAGTTATGGGGCGACCATTGACTAGACCTTCAACTTCCGCCAAGAGAGTAGACAGAGTCTCGGGGTGTGGTGCACGTTCTTTCAGAACTGTCTTCAAAGCAGTTTTCACAGTTCGTATCATGCGTTCCCAAGCTCCGCCCATCTCAGGAGCACCGGGAGGAATAAATCTCCACTCGATTCCTCTTACGGTCCCATCTTCTTTCAGCCTGTCTAAATTTAGCTCTTTAAGACTTTCTTTGAGCTCTTTATCCGCACATCGAAGATTTGTACCGTTATCCGAATAGATAACGGCGGGCGTTCCTCTGCGCGCGGACATACGGCGAAGAGCCATAATTGTGGAATCGGTTGTTAAAGACTCCGTCACTTCAATGTGGATGGCTCGTATGGTGAGGCAAGTAAAAATTATGCCATATCTTTTTTGCCTTCTACGACCTACAGTGACCTCCATAGGTCCAAAAAAGTCGACGCCTGAGAAAGAAAATGGACGTCGGTTGTGTTGCAGACGAGCAGCTGGTAAGTCGGCCATACGCTGGGGCTGCGGCTGAGCGCGGCGGTACCGGCAGAATAAGCAGCGCGCGGCTACTGCGCGTACAGTCGGTCGCAGTCTCACCACCCAGTACCGTTGACGTAACTCGTTGACTACGTGTTCATTGGCACCATGCAGAGCACGGCGGTGGTAGTAGTCCACAAGAAAGCGAGCTACGTGGTGCTTACCATCTAGGATGACAGGTCGCGTCGGCCCCTGTTCAATGCCAACTACTTTATTTATACGACCTCCTACACGTAACAAGCCGGTGCCGTCAATATACGGTGTTAGTCGTATTAAACGGCTGTTTTGTGACAAGGGCTTGTTTTCCTTTAAGCAAGTCATTTCTGGCGCAAAAGAATCCTGCTGACACTTTTTTATTATGAAATCTTCGGCCTGCTTCGTTAAATTGATGTCAAACTGTACAGGTTTGCGTTGACATTTTTTAATAAAAAATAAGACGCGAGCTGTCACCCGTACCAGGCGCAGCCACGAAGAAAATCTAGTTTCATCGAGTAAGTCATTGTTAGACGACGACGTAACAAGGACACTTCGTTCCTCTCCAGTGGGCTCTCTGGTTGCCTTCAGGTCTTTAGGCCACTCGACTTCAGGTAATCGAAGGAATGAAGGACCTTGAAACCATAAGCTATCCCACTTAAGAGGGGGAGTGTCGTCTTTAGTGGCTATATCGGCTACGTTTAATTTAGATGGAACGTAGCGCCACTCCGGCACGGTCGTCAGCTCATCGATTTCACCGAGTCGATGCGCAACGTACGGTTTGTAGGACCTAGGGTCGCTACGAATCCATTGCAGAACGGTGTTTGAATCTACCCAAAAATAGCGCTTATTTGGCGTAACATTTTTATGCTCCGTTTGTACTGTGTTTGCAAGGCGTGCGGCTAACAAAGCGCCTTGTAACTCCAACCGTGGCACAGATACGGGACGAAGTTGAGTTACTCGACTTTTACTGGCTGCAAAAGCAACGTTAACCCATCCATCAGCGCGAGTAAAACGCCAATACATTACAGTTGCGTAAGCTTTGATAGACGCATCGCTAAATATGTGTAGCTGTGTATCTATAATAGTGCTATCTAAACAATAACTGACGCTGGGTGATAGCAACGGAGGTGCATGTGGCTGTGAGGCAAGCGAGTGCACAGCGGCGCCTGCGGCTGCATCTGTTGCGCTTGCATAGGTGTGAGCGAGAACGCGCTGTGCGGACGAGGACGCGGCGGAGTGAGCGAGAGCGCAGATAGGCTCTGATTTCAACGCAGGATCGGTGGTGGGGAGCGAGGGCGAAGGCGCTGCGCGCATCTGGCACTGCGCTGCTGTGGCCGGCTCGGATTGCTGATAACACCAGGTCCAGGTTCCCGCGTTAAAATACCACCGTGGAATATGCAAATTAACCAGCTGTTTTAACTCGTCGAGCCACTTGACCCAAAGTTCGTGCTCTTCAGCACGGATTTGACTATTCCAGTCGATACCAGTTCTGTGGACATTTTGAAGTAAAATCTTACTTTTTATTATGAACGGCGAAAGGAAACCGTGTATATCATAAACAGACATAATAATACTTAACATTTTAGACTTGGTAGGTGGCACATTACCGTTAAGAATTTCAGGCGGTATGCGGTCGAGGGAAATTTGAAAACTAAATGAGTCATCTTTAGGGTTCCACAATAAACCTAACGTGCGCTGCGACAGTGAGATACCGTTAGTACCGTCCTTGAACGGAATAGCTGACTGGGATAATAGATCAGGAGATAAACTTTCTAACACCGACCTATCATTACTGGACCACCCCCTTATATGAAAACCACCATTCTTATGAATTTCGGATATTTCTAATATTAATTTTTGAGCACTTTCCGTACTATTTGTTGAGTGTACACAATCGTTATCGAATTATGCAAATGGGTCACTAGTTTTCTTGCAGACAGAAGCATAAAGGTCGTAGTCGACGGTGCATGCTCAGATTCTATGTCTGTGAATGCTGGTGTCCCTCAAGGCTGTGTGCTTTCGCCTACACTGTTCCTTCTGCATATCAATGATATGCTGCAAATCAGCAGCACTCATTGTTATGCGGATGACAGCACAGGTGATGCCTTCTATACCGGCCGTGCCAATATTTCTCGGGAAAGCGTCATCGAGAGCCGAAACAAACTTGTGTCGGAAATTGAGGCCTCTTTAAAGAAAGTCTCAGAATGGGGTCGACTTAATTTGGTCCAATTTAACCCCACTAAGACACAAGTTTGCGCGTTCACTGCCAAGAAAATGCCATTTGTCGTATCACCTCGTTTTGAGGACACTCCCCTAAATGCCTCAGCTAGTATCGGAATTCTTGGTGTCGACATATCGAGTGAAGTCCAGTTCCGTGGCCATCTAGAGGGTAAGGCTAAATTAGCCTCGAAGAAGCTTGGTGTGCTCAATAGATCGAGACAGTATTTCACTGCGGCGCATCGCCTGCAACTTTATAAGGCGCAGGTTCGGCCTCATATGGAATACTGTTCTCATCTCTGGGCAGGGGCACCCCAGTACCAGCTTCTCCCTCTGGACCGCATTCAACGAAGGGCAACTCGAATCGTCGACTGCCAGGATATTTCAGATCGGCTTGACTCCCTGGCGCTGCGTAGAGATGTAGCCTCGCTCTGCATTCTCTATCGCATGTACAATGGGGAGTGCTCCGAGGAATTGTTCGGATTGATCCCTGCCGCCTCTTTCCGCCATCGTTCTACGCGACAACATATTCATCCCCATCACATAGATGGTTGGCAGTCCACAACTGTGCGTTTCACTAGAAACTTTCTGCCTCGCACAACCAAACTGTGGAATGAATTGTCGCCTGCGGTATTTCCGGACCGATACGACATTCATACCTTCAAGAAAAGAGCGTACTCCCAAATCAAAGGCCGGCAACGCACTTGTGACTCCTCTGGTGTTGCGGGTGTCTATGGGCGGCGGTAATCGCTTACCATCAGGTGATCCGTCTGCTCGTTTGCCACCTCTGCCATAAAAAAAAAAAAAAAAAAAAAAAAAAAAATCGTCCATGTAATGGTTTTTTATTATTACTTCTACGGCCTCAGGATATTCATTTTCATATTTTAGCGCATTTTTATTTTTTATGTATTGCGCTATAAATGGGGAACATGTGGCGCCAAATATCAAACTTTGCATTGCGCATACAGTGGGCTTTTCGGAACTAGCTGAGGGTAAATTACAATTTTTGTGCCACAAAAATCGCAAGACGTTTTGATCCTCCTGTCTTATTTTAATTTTCAAAAACATATCTTTGATATCGCCAGTGATACCTACAGCGTTTTCTCGAAATCTGAACATAATTCCTAGCAGCGAATTGTATAAGTCGGGTCCAGTTAGAAGAAAGTCATTGAGGCTGTGACCTTTGACCTTGGCCGCTGCATCAAACACTAATCGGAGTTTTCCCGGTTTATTGGAATTTTGAATACCAAAATGTGGTAAGTACCAAGTTAGTTTGTTAGTATTAGTCTCACTTTCACTTATTTCCCGCGCGTATCCTTCCGAAAACAACCTATCAACTTCTTTCGCGTACCTAACCGCATACTCAACATCTTTATCAAATTTTTTTATTAAGGAAAGTTGACGAGAAAGTGCGTGATCATAGGTGCTAGGTACAGTTAAATGGTCGCTTTTGAAGGGCAAACCCACTTCCCAACAATTGCCTAAGAATCGTGTGGTTTCTTCTAAAATGCGTAAAGCGCGTACATGTGCGGAGTTTTCTCGGCAATATGAGGGAGAAATGCCAATTGAGTCCAGGTTAAAATAATTTTTCATTAATTCATTTAATTCTGAGACATTAGAATGAGACATACAAAATATTTGCTCACCATTTTTTCCAGGTGTAGGGGCACGTCCACAGCTGCCGTGTATCGTCCATCCCAGGCGGCACCGAGTGGCATAGGGAGTACAGCGGTCCCCATGAATCATCTCCAGCGGCGCTATTAGGAAAAAATTATCCTCACCAATAAGGATACGCGGCACTACGCGCTCCTTACACACACCAGTTGACCTTATTATGGGAGTTAAACGCTCATCATTAATATTATTAATAACAGACAAGTTTTGCATTGGTAAATTTAATCTAGACACTTTTCGCAACTTAATGTCATATAAGTTATCATCGTGACTACTTATTTGGGCGCACACTTGTGGTGTTACCGATTGGTACACTTCTAGACCGAACGCATCTACGAACTTTATGGCACTTTCACTTTCACTTTTCAGACCTAAAGTGTCGCACAAGTCAGAATCGATCATCGAGATGGATGCGGCATCATCTAACAACGCGTAAGTATGCACTTCACCGTTTGGTCCGCGAAGTTTCACTGGAACGACCTTCAGGATGACGTCACCCGTAGATGCAGCTGGGCTACCGCGCGCGCGCGCGGTGTCACTGAGCGCGCAGGCGGTGTGCGCCACGGTAGCGGGTTCGATGCTCGGCGAAGTCATCTGCTCCTGGCTGTCATCAGCTGTACTCGAGGGTCTTTTCCAGTGCAACAAGCGATGGTGTGGCATTCCACAGCCTTCTACGTCACACATCGGCGCGTTGCACGCATTTTTCTCGTGTCTTGATAACAAACAAATGAAGCATAACCTTTGACCTTTAATGAATCGCCACTTATCTTTACGCATCGCTCGTTTGAATACTCGGCACTCAGGTAGCGTATGATACGATTTTTTGCAAAATAGGCATTTTCGTTCTCCTTCTTGCCTTGATGTTAGAAAAACAGTTTTAGATTTAGGTTTATTGTCGAATAAAGGTTGCTTTTCTGTGCTTGTTCCAACAATAGAAAGAATTTCAGCTTCTTGTTTGAGGAAGTTAGCTAATAATTCAAGTTTAGAGTACCGACCTTCAGATATTTTTTGGTATGCGTAATCGGTCCATTTAGAAATCAGTGTACTGGGCAGCTTCGAAGATACGGCGCTGAACAGCTCAGGGCTGCGAAGGTATTCCTCTTGGCGCAGAGCGCGGATTGTAGCCACAGTGTTGTTTATTTTCACAGCAAAATAAAATAACTCGTGCTGGTAGTTTGTAGGAAGTGGTGGTAATCTTTTTAGTTGCGAAGATAACTTTTGTACTATGCACTCAGCTCTGCCGAAACGAAGTTTCAGAGCATCCATTACTACAGCTGGTGGTGTGTTACCTATGAGGAGGTCGGTAACTGCTTCTCTAGCGTCACCACGGAGTGCCTTGCGGAGACGCCAAAGATTTTCGGAGTCACTGTAGTTGCATAGTTGTGATGATTCTTCATATGCGCTTTTAAAATGTAGCCATTCTACACAGTCGCCGCCGAAAGTAGGGAGTTCTCGGGGCGTGGCGAGACGGCTGAGAAGTCGCTCAGCGGTGCTGGCGCTCATGCCTGCATGTGCTGGAGGCATGTAGGACATTGGCTGGTGGGAGCAGTGAGGCTGATTATGATCGACTGCCGCGGATTGTGATTTAGGTGGGCAGTTGGACTTACAGTGACCATTTTCGAGCCATTGTTCCACTCGGGGCTGCACAATATCATTGTTGGTTGCTGAGCCATCGTCATCATCAGGTGCTGAAGAGCTTCCATCGGCTTCAGCAATGGCTAATTGAGTTTTGAGCCGCAGGTCAATGAGTTCCATCTGAATTTTGGCTTTTTCTTCAGCAGCTTGTAGTTCCAGCTGCTTACGGCGAGCAACGGAAGAAGCTGTTGACTTTACAGAACGTTTAGACTTCTTTGAAGTAGCGACTGACTGCCGGTCACATGGCGGCACGTGTTCGTTTTTCACCACTAAGTCATTCACGTTTGCACTAACAGTTCCAGATGGGTTTTCACCAAAAGTTCCACTTGGATTTTGTTCCATATCGTCACGAATGTCCGTCAAATTGATAGGGTTCAATTGTTCACGATCTAACAGTTTCTTTTCACGACGCGTAAGCACAGTTCGTAATGGCGGCTGCGAGCTCGCAATGGAATGTGGCGTACGCGGCGGCGGAGTACGTTTCAGCGGCATACCGGCCGGTAAAAATGATTTGGCTCGAAGGATCAGCTTGGACTGTAGATGATGTACTAGTTAGAACGTAAGGCCTACGGGATTTAATGGGAATTAAATGACGACACGGATTATTTTTATAGAAAACCAGGTAGGTACATAAGGGTGTTCCCATGACCACGGCGCGATGGCAACTGGATTGGCTATAAGCTAATACGTAGTTTAAAAGGCATAGTAAAAGTATGTAAGTAGGTGCACCCTTAAGTACATACAGGCGAATTTATTAGTAATAACGATGTGGTACAGATGTCGCTGAATAACAACGGTAAGTAAATATTATATATTTAGCTTAATTACTTATATTTAATTAGCTTAGGTAGGGTTTAGTATTAAGTTTAAATTTTCAGGTATTAGGTTAGGTATACATAGTCTACACTTGCCTTGAAATAAAGATTTAAAAGCAATTACCGCTTAGGAAATAAATATTTTTCCTATGAATAACGCAGTAACTGAAAGTACTTCTTACAAATGTTGTTCGAACTAAACTGTGAAGAACGACGTAATTAGGCATACTCCAGATGACACAAAACGTAACTACTAGTAAAAAATACGTATTTTAACATAATCTTTGATAATGTTTCTAGCATGTAAAAGAGCAAAGTTGTAACCGACTATTTTTAAAGTTACTGCATCTGCAGGAAAGTTACGTCACAATTAGATAAAAGAGCAAATGCAGGCAACATTCTGCTACATAACTGTATAAAAAAGTTGTTTGAAGGATTTCAATCCAAAGAGAAAAACTGTTTTTTGTTGCTCCTGAAAAATTGCTATTTTATAAGTACTGCATTTTTCCACTCGCAGTGCGCTTTGTTCTCCTGACCCTTGAACACAAAACTTTCTGGCTGTTCCATCAACACAGTTTCATGCAGGTCACCATTCAGAAATGCAGTTTTTACATCTAGGTGACTTATATCCATGTTGTACTGAGTTGCCAATGCAAGTAATAGACGAATAGTAGAGTATCTCACTACCGGAGAGAAGGTCTCATGATAGTCTTTAGCAACAAGGCGAGCTTTAAACCTCAGAAGTTTGCCATCAAGGCCCCTTTTCTTCTTGAATACCCACTTGCATTTTACAGGCTTTTGTCCAGCAGGTAAATCAGCAAGTTATCAGCATTCATTAGAAATGCAGGATTCATACTCATCTCTCATGGCTTCCTTCCATTCCTTGGCTTCTGCTCCAGATAGTGCCTCTCGTACCGTCTCAGGTTCTCCTTCGTCTCTGCATTCTGCTCCTAGTACCAGGTGAGCTGATGTGTCAGCATCTTCAAACGTAGTCACCGTTGAGTCTTCTGATGTGTCTGGAATGTATGTTTCATTGGACAGATTATCTGAATAAAATGAGCTAACAGTTTCATTCAAATCAAAAATAGTGTCTCCGCAATCGTTGGTCATCAGATGTTCCAGGTGAATTGTCATCATCATCCACAGGCTGAACAGATGATTCAGTCTCCATAGTACTTTTACACTCATGTACTATATACTCCTTATCATCATCTGACCTACTGCTTTTACAAAAACTATTTTCTAAGAAAGTTACATTCCTAGCTTTCACACAGGTAGAAGGGCATGATGGATCAATCAGGCGATACCCTTTACTGTCCTCACAGTATCCAACAAATATATACGGTTTAGCTCTGGCATCTAATTTCTTAATTTTTTCAGAATGAGCATATGCTAAACACCCAAACACTCTTAAATGGCTTATATTCACCGTTTTATTTGTCCATTTTTCTTCAGGTGTGATGCCCATAACAGCTTTCGTTGGTAATCTGTTCTTCAGGTAGACAGCTGTGTTAACAGCTTCCGCCCAGAAACGCTTGTCCAGTCCAGAATCCTGCAGCATACACCGCACTTTGTCCATTATGGTCCGGTTAGCTCGTTCCGCCACGCCGTTCTGCGGACTGCAGTATGGAATCGTCGTTTGGTGCCTAATTCCATGTGCCTTGAGAAATTCCTGGAATTTACCATTAACATACTCAGTGCCGTTATCACTCCTGAGAACTTTAATTTTTTTATCAGTCTCATTTTCCACTAAACTTTTAAACTGTTTAAATTTCTCGAACGTCTCGTCCTTTGATTTCAAGAAATAAACAAAAGTTTTCCTAATGAAATCATCAATAAAGGTAAGAAAGTATCGGATACCACTAAACGACTTTTCTGGCATAGGACCGCATAATGTCTGTGTGTACTAAACCCAAAACTTCGGTACATCTACTCACAGACTTCTTAGGGTAAGGTAATTTGGTTTGTTTACCCTGTATACAAACTACGCATGGACTAAAACTATTATTATCAAAAGAAATGCCAGTAACCATACCTTTTTGCATAACATTCATACTCCTTGCATTGAGGTGTCCCAGCCGCTGATGCCACAACCCTTGTGAAACTCTGCCGTTTCCAGTCTGCTGCACAGACTGCTCACTACTACCAGAATCAACACACCGAGGCTCCATGACACCATCTAATGCTACATTACAACATAACCTAACAGTATCTAGTTGATAAACACCATTTATGTATGTAGCTGTGGCTACAACCTCATTTTCATCAAGAATTTTACAGGATTTTGAATCAAAGGTAACTTTATAACCTTTTCTAGTCAATTCACTTACTGACAATAAGTTACATGACAGATCTGGCACGTAATATACATTGCTTATGGTTTTCACATGGTCCCTTAAAGCTACACGCACACTTCCGGTTTCTGCAGTTGACAGTTTCGAACCATTGGCAATGTTCACGAAAAGAGATTATGTTGTCACAAATTCACACATTATGTTCTTCTTTCTACACATATGATTTGTGGCTCCGGAGTCAATGTACCATACTTCACTATCCAAATTCACCGATAACGCCGTCAATAATGCCTTCGAACAACCTTCCTTGTCGTCTGACTTCTGGGTATTGTTGATGTTATTTTTCGGGCAATTTTTCTTTGTATGTCCAGGCTTCTTGCATTTGAAACACTTGAATGTTTTCTTTACAGCCAAAGCCGTGACAGACTCCGCCTTGTCATCTCTCCGTTGGTACTCCTGCAGTCCCAGATAGCATTTTTTGGTAGCCGTTACGAAACCAGTCGACACGGAAAAGACGACACCAGTAACATTTTTGGTCGCTGCTACGACTTTGTTTCGGTCGCTGCTACTAAAGTGGGGCACTTCTCGACACGGTAACATTTGGTTTTAAAGTTACGACGCTGTGTGGTAACATTGCTCCTACTATTTCAGAAATCATTCGTTCATTCGTCAATTCTCTTCATTCTTTCCAACCTAAAGAAACAATAAGTAAAATGTCAAAGGAAACTCGTACAATTGAAAGGTTCGCCATTATTATTTTCACAGCGTAAGTTTATTTTTAAAATTAATTAGTTTTAAATGTGTTGTGATATGGTGATATTAGTGGGAAAAGAAATTTGTCGTATTACTTAACAAAATATATTGAAAATCATCGATGGGCCGTCATATGATTGCAATTTAACCAGTTTATTGAAATATTTACATGGTTTTCACTACAAGTTTTGTTTATTTTCTGTACTCCAGACCTTATAGTTTAATCAAACTGTGCACTTTTCATGCTACTTATATGATATTTACTAAAAAATAATCCATAAACTTACAAAAACATTTGTTTTTATAGTAAAATTATTCTAGTTGTCTTTGGTAAAAAAGTTACGACACTGCGTCGACTTGCAGACACAAAGTTACTGAATTTATAATATGGTGTCTCTCACTTTATTCTTTCTAGCGGTTCTCAAACTGTTGACAATGCCATTCTCAATTGTCCTTACTGAAGAGGGTTCGTCTCAAATGATATCCATGGTTCATTGTGTCGAGAACTGTTTTTACAAAATGGAGACTATGTATTTTTATGTTTTCAGTGGTTCGCAATATGCTGTTGGAATCGGATTCGTCATCATCGGCAGAAATATTTGATAATTCGGCACCACTTGATTCAGGATTATTTATTGGATTTACAGAAGCTGCATCAACAACGGCGTTAGAAGGAATCAAAATATTATCGTGTAATCCTGAATTATTTGTATTATTATTCTGATTGTCAGATGCTGAAGACCGTGCATTTGATATATTACCTGAAACAATACGTAAATTTAATTTCCTATAAATATCCTATACTGTAAATATCCTCAAATATAAAAAAACAACTACAAGAAAATTTTAATTTATTATGTTTTAAGAAGAAAAAGATGATCAACGTATATTATATTACAAATTAAGCAATTACTTACTTGGAGCTTCATTGTGTCTTACTAATAAATCGTTGATTTTCCTGTAGTAAGTTGATGTAGTCCGGAAATTACGTTTTTTAGGCTGCTTACTCATGTTTAGTTGGCATACAATTCAGAAATAATTGAGAACCAGGTGCAGCTGGTTGATATTTTTAAGCTTATTTTGGTAAAATTTTGTTTCGGAACTATGACGTAACATTACGAAACATTGTGTACATTGATGTTATTCCAGTAACAAAATTGCCACACCGTTACAACACAGTTAATCTTTGATCTTTCGTGTGTTGAAAACTCAACGCAATGTGTAGAAAATAAAGTCGACACAAATCCGTACATACCGTGTTGACTCATCGACTACAAAGAGTTACTGAAACACTTTCCGGTCAAACTGTGTTAACACTGTTACAACACATGTAAACCAAACTAAAGTCGTCACAAATTTATACATATTTTGTCGACACAATGACTACAAAGAGTTACTGAAACACGTTCCGGTCAAACTGTGTAAACACTGATACCACACATATAAACCGAAACAAACATAGTTGCATTGTTTCGAAACAATAACGGAACTTTGTCAATTTGTTACTGATTTAAATATTTTGCGACCAAAAAATGCTATCTGGGAGTAGCTTAGATTTCACTATCTCACTTGCTAGAGTGACATTTGAGTTTTCCAAAGCCATGATCAATGGGTCATAGTCAGATGCCAACCCATTTAGCATCAAAATAGCAATGAACTCATCCTCCAAAGGTGAACCAATGTCATTCAGCTTTTGCGCATGCTCTACTATTTTCATTATGTAGCTTTCCATGTTTGTGCTCTCGTTCAGTTTGATAGAAAACAATGACCTCATAAGCCCAAGCCTCCTGCTTAAACCCTTATCCTCAAAAGCGCGTTGCAAGTTGTTCCAAGCTTCAAATGGTGATTTAACATAGCGAATATGCGGAAAAGCTGATGAATGTACTGACAAGCAAATTTTTGCTAGAGCCTTTTGATTTTTCTTTGCATCGTTGCTACCTTCCTCAAACTCGATGCACTCGCACAAATCTTCATGCATGTGAAGCATTTTCATGGTAAACTTCCAATTATTGTAATCATCTATTCCTTTTAGTTTTTCTATTGGAATTGACGTTTGAATCGCTCCCGACATTTTAAACTTTGGGGTTATTTTGTTTTTCGTTGATAACAATCTCCAAAAAATGTTTTTCGTATCGACTTTTTGCTTGAGTTTATACAGCAAAACGCTCTGGGCCCATAACCAGATGGTTTGGAGGCGAAGAACAGAGATTGCTTGAATTTTCAACGATTTATTCTGAGACACAGTGCACATAACAAGATCACAAGAACGAGAGTGACGTCATATCCAAAGACGTATAACCACAGACAGTTACTATATAGTTTACAATCTCAACAGGGTGAGTACTCGGTCAACTGGTCAAGTGCTTGGGCGAGTGCTCAGTCAAGTGCTCGTAAAAGTGCTTGTTCAAGTGCTCGTACAATTGCTTGTACAAGTTCTCGAACAAGTGCTCGGACAAGTGCTCGGACAAGTGCTCGGACAAGTGCTCGGACAAGTGCTCGGACAAGTGCTCCAACAAGTGCTCCGACAAGTGCTCGGACAAGTGCACAAGTGCTCGGACAAGTTCTCGGACAAGTGCTCCGACAAGTGCTCGGACAAGTGCACAAGTGCTCGGACAAGTGCTCGGACAAGTGCACGCACCAGTGCTCCGACCAACGCTCAATTGCCCGGTCATACAAGTGCTCGGGCGAGTACTCGGTCAAGTACTAGGACTAATGCTCGGACTAGTGCTCGGCCGAGTGCTTGGTCGAGTGCTCAGTCACGTGTTCGGTCGAGTGCTCGGTCAAGTGCTCGGCCGAGTGCTCGGTCGAGTGCTTGGTCGAGTGCTCGGTCGAGTGCTTGGTCGAGTGCTCGGACAAGTGCTCGGTCAAGTGCTCGGTCAAGTGCTCGGACAAGTGCTCGGACAAGCGAACAAGTGCTCGGACAAGCGCACAAGTGCTCGGACAAGCGTACCAGTGCTCGGACTAGTGCTCCGACAAGTGCTCGGACTAGTGCTCCGACAAGTGCTCGAACAAGCGCACAAGTGCTTGGACAAGCGCACAAGTGCTCGGACATGTGTTCGGACAAGCGCACAAGTGCTCGGACAAGTGCTCGGACTAGTGCTCGGACTAGTGCTCCGACAAGTGCTCGGACTAGTGCTCCGACAAGTGCTTGGACTAGTGCTCGGACTAGTAGCGCTCAATTGCCCGGTCATACAAGTGCTAGGGCGAGTACTCGGTCGAGTGCTCGGTCAAGTGCTCGGTTGAGTGCTCGGTCAAGTGCTCGGTCGAGTGCTCGGTGAAGTGCTCGGTCGAGTGCTCGGTCGAGTGCTCGGTCAAGTGCTCGGTTGAGTGCTCGGTCAAGTGCTCGGTCGAGTGCTCAGACAAGTGCTCGGACAAGTGCTCGGACTAGCGCACAAGTGATCGGACAAGTGCTCGGACTAGTGCTCCGACAAGTGCTCGGACAAGTGCTCGGACTAGCGCACAAGTGCTCGGACAAGTGCTCGGACTAGCGCACAAGTGCTCGGACAAGTGCTCGGACTAGTGCTCCGACAAGTGCTCGGACTAGTGCTCCGACAAGTGCTCGGACAAGTGCACGCACAAGTTAAGTTGATAAAAATTCTTTATTGCTCTTTTGTACGTAGTATTCTTGAATACTGTTCTGAAGTATGGAACCCTCAATATGATAAATATATTAATAGACTAGAGTTAATACAGAAACGTTTCATGAGGTTCTTACAATATAAATCCAAAAAATATGATAATTGCTACGAAGCGAGATGTAAGAGGCACCACATTTTACCGTTGCAGTTAAGACGTAAAATAGTTGACATAGTATCTCTGGTTAAAATAGCTCAAAATAAAATTGATTCTCCGCAGCTTCTTTCACTTATAAACTTAAAAGTTCCATCAAGAACTTCCATTCGGCATCCTATTTATTTATCCGTTCCGCAAACCTTCACAAAGTATAGGCATAACACATTTTTTATTCGTGCTCCTACTGAATTTAACAGGCTCGTGGAATTCCCTGAACTAGACCTTTTCAACACGAACGTTATTACTTTTAAGACTGTAATTTCCAATAACTGGTTTGATATGGTTCCCTAATTTAATTTTTTCTTTGTTTCTTTACTGTGTCTCTGTAATTACCTATTGTTGTTAGATTTTGTTATTTCCCATAAGACAAGCAAGTCTTTAGCTTCCTATATGCGAAAACATATAAGTGGTTAATTTATACTATAATTAGCATTATGACATAGACATTTAAAACCGTTTGTTTTCCGAATAAATAAAATAAAATAAATAAAATTAAACAAGTGCTCCGACCAGCGCTCAATCGCCCGGTCATACAAGTGCTCGGTCAAGTACTTGGACTAGTGCTCGGCCGAGTGCTCGGTCAAGTGCTCGGTCGAGTGCTCGGTCAAGTGCTCGGTCGAGTGCTTGGTCGAGTGCTCGGTCAAGTGCTCGGACAAGCGCACAAGTGCTCGGACAAGCGCATAAGTGCTCGGACAAGCGTATAAGTGCTCGGACTAGTGCTCCGACAAGTGCTCCGACAAGTGCTCGGACTAGTGCTTCGAAAAGTGCTCGGACAAGCGCACAAAAGCTCGGACAAGTGTTCGGACAAGTGTTCGGACAAGTGTTCGGACAAGTGCTCGGACAAGTGTTCGGACAAGTGCTCGGACAAGTGCACGCACAAGTGCTCGGACTAGTGCTCGGACAAGTGCTCGGACTAGTGCTCGGACAAGTGCACGCACAAGTGCTCGGACTAGTGCACGCACAAGTGCTCGGACTGGTGCTCGGTCAAATGCTCGGTCGAGTGCTCGGTCAAATGCTCGGTTGAGTGCTCGGTCAAATGCTCGGTCAAGTGCTCGGTCAAATGCTCGGTCGAGTGCTCGGTCAAATGCTCGGTCGAGTGCTCGGTCAAGTGCTCAGTCAAGTGCTCGGTCAAGGGCACGGTCAAGTGCTCGGTCGAGTGCTTGGACAAGCGCACAAGTTCTCGGACAAGTGCTCCGACCAGCGCTAAATTGCCCGATAATACAAGTGCTAGTCGAGAGCTCGGTCGAGTGCTCGGTCTAGTGCTCGGTCGAGTGCTCGGTCGAGTGCTCGGTCGAGTGCTCGGTCGAGTGCTCGGTCGAGTGCTCGTTCGAGTGCTCGGTCAAATGCTCGGTCAAATGCTCGGTCGAGTGCTCGGTCAAGTGCTCGGTCAAATGCTCGGTCAAGTGCTCGGTCAAATGCTCGGTCGAGTGCTCGGTCAAGTGCTCGGTCGAGTGCTCGGTCGAGTGCTCGGTCAAGTGCTCGGTCGAGTGCTCGGTCAAGTGCTCGGTTGAGTGCTCGGTTGAGTGCTCGGTCGAGTGCTCGGTCAAGTGCTCGTTTGAGTGCTCGGACAAGCGCACAAGTGCTCAAACAAGCGCACAAGTGCTCGGACAAGCGCACAAGTGCTCGGACAAGCGCACAAGTGCTCGGACAAGTGCTTGGACAAGTGCTTGAACAAGTGCTCGGACAAGTGCACGCACAAGTGCTCGGACTAGTGCTCCGACAAGTGCTCGGACAAGCGCAAAAGTGCTCGGCCAAGGGCACAAGTTCTCAGACAAGTGTTCAGACAAGTGCTCGGACAAGTGCTCACAAGTGCACGCACAAGTGCACGCTCAAGTGCTCGGACTAGTGCTCGGTCAAATGCTCGGTCGAGTGCTCGGTCAAATGCTAGGTCGAGTGCTCGGTCGAGTGCTCGGTCAAATGCTCGGTCGAGTGCTCGGTCGAGTGCTCGGTCAAATGCTCGGTCGAGTGTTCGGTCGAGTGCTCGGTCGAGTGCTCGGTCGAGTGCTCGGTCGAGTGCTCGGTCGAGTGCTCGGTCAAGTGCTCGGACAAGCGCACAAGTGCTCGGACAAGCGCATAAGTGCTCGGACAAGCGTATAAGTGCTCGGACTAGTGCTCCGACAAGTGCTCCGACAAGTGCTCGGACTAGTGCTTCGAAAAGTGCTCGGACAAGCGCACAAAAGCTCGGACAAGTGTTCGGACAAGTGTTCGGACAAGTGTTCGGACAAGTGCTCGGACAAGTGTTCGGACAAGTGCTCGGACAAGTGCACGCACAAGTGCTCGGACTAGTGCTCGGACAAGTGCTCGGACTAGTGCTCGGACAAGTGCACGCACAAGTGCTCGGACTAGTGCACGCACAAGTGCTCGGACTAGTGCTCGGTCAAATGCTCGGTCGAGTGCTCGGTCAAATGCTCGGTTGAGTGCTCGGTCAAATGCTCGGTCGAGTGCTCGGTCAAATGCTCGGTCGAGTGCTCGGTCAAATGCTCGGTCGAGTGCTCGGTCAAGTGCTCAGTCAAGTGCTCGGTCAAGGGCACGGTCAAGTGCTCGGTCGAGTGCTTGGACAAGCGCACAAGTTCTCGGACAAGTGCTCCGACCAGCGCTAAATTGCCCGATCATACAAGTGCTAGTCGAGAGCTCTGTCGAGTGCTCGGTCGAGTGCTCGGTCGAGTGCTCGGTCGAGTGCTCGGTCGAGTGCTCGGTCAAATTCTCGGTCGAGTGCTCGGTCGAGTGCTCGGTCGAGTGCTCGGTCGAGTGCTCGGTCAAATGCTCGGTCAAATGCTCGGTCGAGTGCTCGGTCAAGTGCTCGGTCAAATGCTCGGTCAAGTGCTCGGTCAAATGCTCGGTCGAGTGCTCGGTCAAGTGCTCGGTCGAGTGCTCGGTCGAGTGCTCGGTCAAGTGCTCGGTCGAGTGCTCGGTCAAGTGCTCGGTTGAGTGCTCGGTCGAGTGCTCGGTCAAGTGCTCGGTTGAGTGCTCGGACAAGCGCACAAGTGCTCGGACAAGCGCACAAGTGCTCGGACAAGCGCACAAGTGCTCGGACAAGCGCACAAGTGCTCGGACAAGTGCTTGGACAAGTGCTCCAACAAGTGCTCGGACAAGTGCACGCACAAGTGCTCGGACTAGTGCTCCGGCAAGTGCTCGGACAAGCGCAAAAGTGCTCGGCCAAGGGCACAAGTTCTCAGACAAGTGTTCAGACAAGTGCTCGGACAAGTGCTCACAAGTGCACGCACAAGTGCACGCTCAAGTGCTCGGACTAGTGCTCGGTCAAATGCTCGGTCGAGTGCTCGATCAAGTGCTCGGTCGAGTGCTCGATCAAGTGCTCAGTGCTCGGTCAAGTGCTCGGTCAAGTGCTCGGTCAAGTGCTCAGTCGAGTGCTCAGTCGAGTGCTCAGACAAGCGCACAAGTGCTCGGACAAGCGCACAAGTGCTCGGACAAGCGCACAAGTGCTCGGACAAGCGCACAAGTGCTCGGACAAGCGCAAAAGTGCTCGGACAAGCGCACAAGTGCTCGGCCAAGGGCACAAGTTCTCAGACAAGTGTTCAGACAAGTGCTCGGACTAGTGCACGCACAAGTGCTCGGACTAGTGCACGCACAAGTGCTCGGACTAGTGCTCGGTCAAATGCTCGGTCGAGTGCTCGGTCAAATGCTCGGTCGAGTGCTCGGTCAAATGCGCGGACTAGTGCTCGGTCAAATGCTCGGTCGAGTGCTCGGTCAAATGCTCGGTCGAGTGCTCGGTCAAGGGCACGGTCAAGTGCTCGGTCGAGTGCTCGGACAAGGGCACGGTCAAGTGCTCGGTCGAGTGCTGGGACAAGCGCACAAGTGCTCGGACAAGTGCTGGGACAAGCGCACAAGTGCTCGGACAAGTGCTCCGACCAGCGCTCAATTGCCCGGTCATACAGTGCTAGGGCGAGTACTCGGTCGAGTGCTCGGTCGAGTGCTCGGTCAAGTGCTCGGTCGAGTGCTCGGTCAAGTGCTCGGTTTAGTGCTCGGTCGAGTGCTCGGTCAAGGGCACGGTCAAGTGCTCGGTCAAGTGCTCGGTCGAGTGCTCGGTCAAGTGCTCGGTCAAGTGCTCGGTCAAGTGCTCGGTCGAGTGCTCGGTCAAGTGCTCGGTCGAGTGCTCGGTCAAGTGCTCGGTCGAGTGCTCGGACAAGTGCTGGGACAAGCGCACAAGTGCTCGGACAAGTGCTCCGACCAGCGCTCAATTGCCCGGTCATACAGTGCTAGGGCGAGTACTCGGTCGAGTGCTCGGTCGAGTGCTCGGTCGAGTGCTCGGTCGAGTGCTCGGTCGAGTGCTCGGTCGAGTGCTCGGTCAAGTGCTCGGTCGAGTGCTCGATCAAGTGCTCGGTCGAGTGCTCGATCAAGTGCTCGGTCAAGTGCTCGGTCAAGTGCTCGGTCAAGTGCTCGGTCAAGTGCTCGGTCGAGTGCTCGGACAAGCGCACAAGTGCTCGGACAAGCGCACAAGTGCTCGGACAAGCGCACAAGTGCTCGGACAAGTGCTTGGACTCGAAGACCTAGGTGTTATTCATGATAGCAAATTATTATACGACAAACACAGACTATATTGCTAAAAAAGCCAATAAGGCAATGGGGTTCATTATGAGAATTGGTTCTCAGTTCACGAGTGTTAAGGTGATAAAAATTCTTTATTGCTCTTTTGTGCGTAGTATTCTTGAATACTGTTCTGAAGTATGGAACCCTCAATATGATAAATATATTAATAGACTTGAGTTAATACAGAAACGTTTCATGAGGTTCTTACAATATAAATCCAAAAAATATGATAATTGCTACGAAGCGAGATGTAAGAGGCACCACTAGGACTAGTGCACGCACAAGTGCTCGGACTAGTGCACGCACAAGTGCTCGGACTAGTGCTCGGTCAAATGCTCGGTCGAGTGCTCGGTCAAATGCTCGGTCGAGTGCTCGGTCAAATGCGCGGACTAGTGCTCGGTCAAATGCTCGGTCGAGTGCTCGGTCAAATGCTCGGTCGAGTGCTCGGTCAAGGGCACGGTCAAGTGCTCGGTCGAGTGCTCGGACAAGGGCACGGTCAAGTGCTCGGTCGAGTGCTGGGACAAGCGCACAAGTGCTCGGACAAGTGCTGGGACAAGCGCACAAGTGCTCGGACAAGTGCTCCGACCAGCGCTCAATTGCCCGGTCATACAGTGCTAGGGCGAGTACTCGGTCGAGTGCTCGGTCGAGTGCTCGGTCGAGTGCTCGGTCGAGTGCTCGGTCGAGTGCTCGGTCGAGTGCTCGGTCAAGTGCTCGGTCGAGTGCTCGGTCAAGTGCTCGGTCGAGTGCTCGATCAAGTGCTCGGTCGAGTGCTCGATCAAGTGCTCGGTCGAGTGCTCGGTCAAGTGCTCGGTCAAGTGCTCGGTCAAGTGCTCGGTCGAGTGCTCGGACAAGCGCACAAGTGCTCGGACAAGCGCACAAGTGCTCGGACAAGCGCACAAGTGCTCGGACAAGTGCTTGGACTCGAAGACCTAGGTGTTATTCATGATAGCAAATTATTATACGACAAACACAGACTATATTGCTAAAAAAGCCAATAAGGCAATGGGGTTCATTATGAGAATTGGTTCTCAGTTCACGAAAGAAAGAAAGAAGAAAGAAAGAAAATACATTTATTTGACAGTAAAAAAATCACAAAAACATTTTTCAATCTCAGACTTAAACATATTTTTACTGGCAAAAAGGCACCGTCTCAGCATAATGCTATGACTTACGAAAGCCAAAGCGCTGATTTTCAGCCGGTGCCTGTGTGGGAGGAAGACCCACGGACGAAACAATACATTTTACAAAGAGCAAAGTTTTTTAAAAATACATGCATTGATAAAATCTATTTTATGACTTAGGGATACCTACATAGTTTACTTACTAGAAAAAACAAAAAATAAATTATGAAACTATTTAAATAATCATGCTATTCATGCTCCATGTTATAGGTTTTATATCCACTATATATATTTTACTATAAATATCTCCATTACATTAAATATATACTTTTATAATAGTATCTTACTATCGCTATAATTAAACACCACATTTCTATTTACTTGGGTACATGTATAATGTATCTAGTGGCCAGTGGAGGTGTAGCTTACAGTACGCAGGTTACAGTTAAATGAGTAGTGTCATTAACTTTCTGCAGTTCTAGACAGTATTTCACGAGTTTATTTTTGAAACCACTGACAGTCTCACTTTCGCGTATCGGTGGGGGGAGGTTGTTCCATATTTTGCTTGCTGCGTACTTAAAGCTACCCCTAAAGGCAGTCGTCTTATGTTTAGGTATAATCATAGTATACTTTGATGCTCTCGTACAGTATTTATTGTACTCGCTTGACCAGTTAAGTTTAGCAGACAAGTAAACAGGACTACAATTTTTAACTACACCAAACAAGAGTGTGGCTAGATGTATATACCGCCTTGAGGCCATCTTCAATATATTTTCCTCGTTAAAGAATGGTGTTACGTGGCTTCTGGGTGGGACATTGAAGCAGAAACGAGCTGTAGCATTTTGTATTCGCTGAATAAGACGTTCGGTCTTATTCAGTAGACGAGGTCCATAAACCGTATCGGCATAATTTAGCCTGGATAATACTAAAGAATCACACAGACGTATTCTAAGTGGTACATTCAGGAAATTACGGATTCGGTATAAAATTTTAAGACGGTAAAAGCAATTACGTACTACTTCTGATATGTGTTTTTCGTATCTAAGGTTAGAGTCTATAATTAACCCCAAATTTCGTGCTTCATCTACCCTTTCTATACTTTCATCCATTATGACTAAACGCGGTTGCTGAGATAAAATTTTTGCTACTTGACTTTTTGAGCCCAAAAGCAAATACTTCGATTTAGTTGGATTAAGCATGAGTGAGTTCTGTTTTGCCCACTCCACTATCCTATTTAGATCTTCATTAATCTCACGCAAAGCTCTAGCAGTATCATTGTGATTAAAAGAAAGATAGAGCTGCAAATCATCAGCATAAATGTGATATTTGCAATGATGTATACAGTTCACTATATCCGACGTGTACAGTATGAATAACAGCGGTCCAAGAATAGATCCCTGAGGGACCCCTCGAGTAACCGGTCTAAGGGATGAAAACATTGAGGCTCCAGTATCGTCTTTCATTTCTACCATTTGAAATCGATTTGTCAAGTAACTTTGAAACCAAATTATTGTTCTATGATCGAACCCATAGAATGCCATTTTAGAGAGTAAAAGAGAAACATTTATGCAGTCGAATGCCCGTGAGAAGTCTAAGAGAACTAGGATAGTACCCATTCCATTATCTTGTGCTTCAAGTACATTGCTAGTGACGTCCAATAAAGCAGACGCTGTACTTCGACCCTTGCGAAATCCAGACTGAACATCTGGTAAAATATTACTTGATTCCAAAAAATCCGATAGTTGCGAGTATACGGCCTTCTCTAAAACTTTAGATAAGCATGGCAAGATGCTAACTGGACGCAGATCTTTGTAGCTAGTAGGGCTGCTTGTTTTTGGAATGGGGCGTACCACTGCGATTTTCCATTTATCAGGGAACGTTGATGACATAATAGAATTGTTAATAAGAGAAGTTATTGCAGTAGTTGAAAAAGGAAGTGTCCGCCTTATCATATCCAGCATAATTCCATCGGAACCCTGAGAGTTAGTTCAAGTTCACGAGTGTTAAGGTGATAAAAATTCTTTATTGCTCTTTTGTGCGTAGTATTCTTGAATACTGTTCTGAAGTATGGAACCCTCAATATGATAAATATATTAATAGACTTGAGTTAATACAGAAACGTTTCATGAGGTTCTTACAATATAAATCCAAAAAATATGATAATTGCTACGAAGCGAGATGTAAGAGGCACCACTAGGACTAGTGCACGCACAAGTGCTCGGACTAGTGCACGCACAAGTGCTCGGACTAGTGCTCGGTCAAATGCTCGGTCGAGTGCTCAGTCAAATGCTCGGTCGAGTGCTCGGTCAAATGCGCGGACTAGTGCTCGGTCAAATGCTCGGTCGAGTGCTCGGTCAAATGCTCGGTCGAGTGCTTGGTCAAGGGCACGGTCAAGTGCTCGGTCGAGTGCTCGGACAAGGGCACGGTCAAGTGCTCGGTCGAGTGCTGGGACAAGCGCACAAGTGCTCGGACAAGTGCTGGGACAAGCGCACAAGTGCTCGGACAAGTGCTCCGACCAGCGCTCAATTGCCCGGTCATACAGTGCTAGGGCGAGTACTCGGTCGAGTGCTCGGTCGAGTGCTCGGTCGAGTGCTCGGTCGAGTGCTCGGTCGAGTGCTCGGTCGAGTGCTCGGTCGAGTGCTCGGTCAAGTGCTCAGTCGAGTGCTCGGTCAAGTGCTCGGTCAAGTACTCGGTTTAGTGCTCGGTCAAGTGCTCGGTCAAGTGCTCGGTCGAGTGCTCGGTCAAGTGCTCGGTCAAGTGCTCGGTCAAATGCTCGGTCGAGTGCTCGGTCAAGGGCACGGTCAAGTGCTCGGTCAAGTGCTCGGTCGAGTGCTCGGTCAAGTGCTCGGTCGAGTGCTCGGTCAAGTGCTCGGTCGATTGCTCGGACAAGCGCACAAGTGCTCGGACATGCGCACAAGTGCTCGGACAAGCGCACAAGTGCTCGGACAAGCGCACAAGTGCTCGGACAAGTGCTTGGACAAGTGCTCGGAGAAGTGCATGCACAAGTGCTCGGACTAGTGCTCCGACACGTGCTCGGCCAAGGGCACAAGTTCTCAGACAAGTGTTCAGACAAGTGCTCGGACAAGTGCACGCACAAGTGCTCGGACTAGTGCACGCACAAGTGCTCGGACTAGTGCTCGGACTAGTGCTCGGTCAAATGCTCGGTCGAGTCCTCGATCAAATGCTCGGTCGAGTGCTCGGTCAAGGGCACGGTCAAGTGCTCGGTCGAGTGCTCGGACAAGGGCACGGTCAAGTGCTCGGTCGAGTGCTCGGACAAGGGCACGGTCAAGTGCTCGGTCGAGTGCTCGGACAAGCGCACAAGTGCTCGGACAAGTGCTCCGACCAGCGCTCAATTGCCCGGTCATACAAGTGCTAGGGCGAGTACTCGGTCGAGTACTCGGTCGAGTACTCGGTCGAGTCCTCGGTCGAGTGCTCAGTCGAGTGCTCGGTCGAGTGCTCGGTCGAGTGCTCGGTCGAGTGCTCGGTCGAGTGCTCGGTCAAGGGCACGGTCAAGTGCTCGGTCGAGTGCTCGGTCAAGTGCTCGGTCGAGAGCTCGGACAAGGGCACGGTCAAGTGCTCGGTCGAGTGCTCGGTCGAGTGCTCAGTCAAATGCTCGGTCGAGTGCTCGGTCGAGTGCTCGGTCGAGTGCTCGGTCAAATGCTCGGTCGAGTGCTCGGTCAAATGCTCGGTCGAGTGCTCGTTCGAGTGCTCGGTCGAGTGCTCGGACAATCGCACAAGTACTCGGACAAGCGCACAAGTGCTCGGACAAGTGCTTGGACAAGTGCTCCGACAAGTGCTCGGACAAGTGCACGCACAAGTGCTCGGACTAGTGCTCCGACAAGTGCTCGGACAAGCGCACAAGTGCTTGGCCAAGGGCACAAGTTCTCGGACAAGTGTTCAGACAAGTGCTCTGACAAGTGCTCACAAGTGCATACAAGTCATACAAGTGCTAGGGCGAGTACTCGGTCGAGTGCTCGGTCGAGTGCTCGGTCAAGTGCTCGGTCGAGTGCTCGGTCGAGTGCTCGGTCAAGGGCACGGTCAAGTGCTCGGTCGAGTGCTTGGACAAGGGCACGGTCAAGTGCTCGGTCGAGTGCTCGGACAAGCACACAAGTGCTCGGACATGCGCACAAGTGCTCGGACAAGCGCACAAGTGCTCGGACAAGCGCACAAGTGCTCGGACAAGTGCTTGGACAAGTGCTCGGAGAAGTGCATGCACAAGTGCTCGGACTAGTGCTCCGACACGTGCTCGGCCAAGGGCACAAGTTCTCAGACAAGTGTTCAGACAAGTGCTCGGACAAGTGCACGCACAAGTGCTCAGACTAGTGCACGCACAAGTGCTCGGACTAGTGCTCGGTCAAATGAAAGAAAGAAAGAAAAAAGAAAATACATTTATTTGACAGAAAAAGAAATACCAAACAAACAAATATACAAAAATATGAAAACAAAGCTTCTGTCAAAAGGGCGCCGGCTCAGCATAATGCTCTGGTTTAATTAAAAACCAAAGCGCTGATTTTCAGCCAGTGCCAAGGAGTGGATTTGACCCACGGGCGAAACAATATCAACAATATTCTTACAAATAAAAAAACCCTAATAACATATATTGAAGCACTAGATTACACAATGCAATATATGCCTATGGTATGTATTCTATTATATATATTTATACTTAGGTTTTAGATATACGTATTTATTATATTAAATGTAACGTAACAGCTAAATGTGCCACACGATAAGAAAAAGATAGCGGCTGGTTATAGCGGGTAGCTTAAAGTACGCAGATTGCAGATAAATGAGCAGTTCGATCTTTTTTCTGCTCTTCTAGACAGAACGTTGCTAGTTTCCTTTTGAATCCATGGACACTTTCGCTTTTTCGAATGGGTGGTGGTAGGTCATTCCAAATTTTGCTTGCTGCGTATTTAAAGCCACCCCTAAAAGCCGTTGTCTTATGTCTGGTAATAATTAGAGTGTACTTGGAAGCTCTCGTACTGTACTTATTAAAGTCACTCGACCAGTTTAGCTTGGAGTATAGGTAAAGCGGGCTACGAGTTTTAATTACTCCGAATAAAAGTGAAGCCAGATGCATATACCGCCTAGAAGCCATCTTCAATATATTTCCGTCGTTAAAGAAGGGTGTAACGTGATGTCTCGGTGGAACTTGAAAGCAGAAACGGGCTGTCGCATTTTGAACTCGCTGAATAAGACGTTCGGTCTTGTTTAAAAGGCGAGGCCCATAAACAGTATCAACATAATTTAATCTAGACAAAACTAAAGAATCACATAGCTGTATTCGCAAAGGAACACTCAAATAGTTGCGAATTTTATATAAAATTTTGAGGCGATAGAAACAGTTTTGTACTACTTCTGAGATATGTTTTTCATATCTGAGGTTGGCGTCTACAATCAAGCCTAAATTGCGAGCTTCGTTTACTCTTTCTATGCTTTCTCCCATTATGAGCAAATTAGGATTGTGAGATGAGATTTTAGCTATTTGTGTTTGTGTACCCAAGATCATGTATTTAGATTTTTTTGGGTTAAGCGTTAGAGAGTTCTGGATTGACCATTCCATTATCCTATTGAGATCCTCATTTATCTCACTTAACGCCCTTGATGTATCACTGTGGTTAAATGACAGGTAAAGCTGTAGATCGTCTGCATATATGTGATATTTACATTTGCTTATACACTTCACAATATCTGCCGTGTACAAGATAAACAACAGCGGTCCCAGAATGGATCCTTGTGGAACCCCCCGGTAACCGGCGAGAGCGACGAAGAAGAGTATATCATCCTTAATTTCTACTATTTGGAAACGATTTGATAAATAGCTATGAAACCAAAGAATCGTTTTGTGGTCGAATCCATAGTATGACATTTTCGAAAGCAAGAGAGAAATATTTATACAATCGAACGCACGTGAGAAGTCCAGGAGAACTAGAATGGTGCCCATTCCTGTATCCTGTGCCTCAAGAACATTACTTGTGACATCCAGCAAAGCAGATGCTGTGCTTCGACCCTTGCGGAATCCGGACTGGACATCTGGTAATATGCTAGTCGATTCTAGGAATTCTGATAACTGTGAACATACGGCTTTCTCAAGAACCTTGGACAGACACGGCAAAATACTAACTGGCCGCAGATCTTTGAAACTGGAAGGGCTGGTTGTTTTTGGAATAGGTCGTACCGATGCTATTTTCCATTTATCAGGAAAAGTTGATGTTAGAATGGACTTATTTACTAAAGAAGTTATTACTGCTGTTGTATGTGGGAGTGTTAGCTGTATCATTTCCAGTGTAATATTGTCTGTGCCTTGGGCGTTAGTCTGAATATCATTGATATATTTAAGTACCGTAAGCTCATTGATTGGATGAAGGCTAAATATGTTATCGTGAAAACTGTCAAATTCATAATAAGTTAATAATGATATATTAGTGTTACATTCACCGGGTACTTCAAGGAAATGTTTGTTGGCTTTTTCAGGGTCTCTGAGGAATGTGGGGATTTCTGTATTCAGTTTTGGGGGTAACACATTTTGTTTAAGATTTTTCCATAACAATTTAGATTTTTTTAAATTTCGATTTATATTATTATTAAAATAGGATTTTTTATCATTAAATAGTGCTACGTTAACCATATGTTTTAATTCCTTGTAATAGTTTTTTTGATTATCATCTCTAGATCTAAGATATTTCTCATGTGCTTCATTCCGTTCTTTCATCATAAGTCTCACAACATCGGTAATCCAAGGGTAAGACGAATCTCTTATTAAAATTGTTTTAACGGGAGCATGTAGGTCGAAAAGTTGTAAAGTCACTTCATTAAAAATGTCCACCATATCATTGACATTATCCATACTGGAAATAGTACTCCATGGAAGTGCTTTAATATCTTTTTGGAAGTCTTCCTCTGATATATTTTTTATAGGTCTGTAGGTTAGACGTCTAGGTGGTAACTTTACAGATTTTACATTAAGCTCGCATGTAATAAACGCGTGATTGTTTAATTTTGAACCTATAACATCAATATCTACTTTTCTTACTGAAGCATTGGTACATACAAGATCAATAAGGGACTCGCTATGTTCGGTAAAGTGAGTTGGTGCTGTGACAAATTGCTTGAGGCTGAGAGTGTCTAGGAATTCGAGCAATTTTAATGCATTAGTATCCTTATTGGTCATCAGATTAATATTAAAATCCCCTAGCAACACAATATAATCACTATGTAAAAATGAAGTGACGGATTCTGTTAAAGCATCCAAAAATATATCTACGTTTACCCACTGGGGGCGATAGGCTGTGCCAATAACTAATTTCTTAGAGTTAACTTTTAAACTGAGCCACATTTGTTCAACGGAATTACACACAGGATGTTGACAGATCCGTACACTAACACCACGCTTGACATAAAATGCCACCCCACCACCGCGGCCACCGCATACACCAGCCGGCCGCGGTATGCTGCGCAGGCGGTACCCGGGCACAGAGGGCGCTTTACCTTCCTGCCCCGGCCGTAGCCATGTCTCATTAATAGCCATTAGATCTACTGTTTTTTCCTCCATAGCCACTATAAAGTCATCGTGGCAGGTACCAAGCGAACCTGGATTATAAATACCAACTTTCAGATAGTTGCGAGGCATCATTGTTGACAAAAAAATAATTGAACAGGAGCTTTCGACATATTGTAACGGAAAAATGAGCTCAACAAATAATCTATAGTAAATCTTTTCCCAACTAAGAAACAGCCTTTGTGACAACATACTAAAGCGATACGGCGACAACTACTAACAATACACATAAGTATAGCTACGCGACAAAATACAACAAGTAAAATAAGCGTACAACAGCAATGCTTATATTTAGTTTGTGTAGATAGATCTTTTATTTCACATATTGAAAATTTCCATTTATCCTTATTTCTATTTATTTTAAAGTTATTCAGAATAAAACCTAAGATTCTCCACATCAATACTGATAAAATTAAAGTGAAACAGTCCCTGCCAAAAAATATACATAGAGTGCATTTATGAATTTTATTCTTTAGCTTTAGCACCAACAGCACTGTGACCAAAAATCTGAAATAAACACGCTTCGGTACGTGCTCGATGTCGAGGCGCTGATTGCTCCTGGCGAGCGAAGATTTTACCGTCGCGCGTCCAGACATACTTCCATTTCTGTCTTACTGCAATTTCGCGGCACTTGAAAAATAGACTACGATTATGGCGGGTTAATCGTTCATTCACATAGAAGCGACGTGGGGCTCCTGGTAGACCCATATCGTCTGTAGTAACCCCGCGACGCACACGCGCGGCGCGCAGCAGATCGTCACGCTGGGCGCGGCGCGCTAGCCGCACTGCGATCGTGCGCGGGCGCGGCGGCTCGCCGCTCTCCGCTGCGCGCAGTGGCCCCACTCTTTCCGCGCTCACCACATCACGCTCCTCTAGAGGAACTCCCAACTTACTGCCCACTGCCAAGACAATATGAACAAGGCCCTCCGCTTTATCCTCAGGAATTCCCGCAATCTCCACGTCATTCAATAATAGCTCTTGGTCTCGATCGTTCAGCTCCTGCTTTAACTCAGCAATAGTATGCTCTAGAGAGCTATATGAATGAGAGGTAATAGTTTCGTCGCGGCGGCGCTCTATTAGCTCAACACGCTGCACTAGATCATCTATTCGTTGATCGCATAGATTAACTGAGTTAGTGACATTCCCCAATGTGAGCCGAAGCTCCTGCATTTCTAGGCGGAATGCTCTTATCTCTTCACGAAACATCTTCATTTCCATTGCCAAGTTATCCGTTTCAGATTCCGTATGTACGAACGTAGTGTTATGGGCGGTGTCGTCCAAAGTTTTATCGGTGTAAGAACTTATAGCAGGTGTCCCAGAGGCCTCTATGGTTTCCTTAGTAATTATTTTTTTACAGTCAGGGCAGCACCATGTGTCCTTTACTTGGGCGCGCTCAGGTAAGCCAACACAGGTTTGATGGTTTATCGATTTACACTTAGGGCAGGTAACGCCATCTACGGTCGCCATGAACTTTCCGCAACCCCGGCACTTTGCCATCTTCGATTTCTGTTGAGCGATCGCTACACAGTATCAAGTTACCAATGAGTTACCACAAGTGACAGTTTGGACGACTGCCGTTAGATGTCGCTTATTAAATTCGGCCCTGTAGGTCGTCGCTTTGTTATGATTTTTTACGTTCGTGGTGATAAGCGAGGGTATAATCTGGTGATGAAAGTGACACAACGTAGAACTCACCAAAGCAATCGTTTTTGTTTTCACAAAAATCTCGTGAATATCGGCAGTAATCACTTGTAAAACACTGGTGCTTCAGTATCCAACAACAAAAAGCGGAGTAATGTGGTTTTAAGGTGATAAACTCTATAATTTGATTTTTTTAACTTTAAAAAGAGGACTGAGTATTCGTTTCGTTTCGCCCGACGGTCGAACCCCCACACCCGAACCCCAAATGCTCGGTCGAGTCCTCGATCAAATGCTCGGTCGAGTGCTCGGTCAAGGGCACGGTCAAGTGCTCGGTCGAGTGCTCGGACAAGGGCATGGTCAAGTGCTCGGTCGAGTGCTCGGACAAGCGCACAAGTGCTCGGACAAGTGCTCCGACCAGCGCTCAATTGCCCGGTCATACAAGTGCTAGGGCGAGTACTCGGTCGAGTGCTAGGGCGAGTACTCGGTCGAGTGCTCAGTCGAGTGCTCAGTCGAGTGCTCGGTCGAGTGCTCGGTCAAGTGCCACTTGTATAGATAATATATTTTGTAATTGTAATTTTGTTAAGAAAAAAGTAATTAATTGCTTGAAATCCGATCATAGTGGATTAATGGCTAGTTTTCCAACGAAATTAAATAAAGAGCAAATAATAGTTCAAACATGACCTGTCACTGTCAACCGAATAGAACATTTTCAAAAGGTCTTAACTGAAAAGCTGCCCATACCAAATTTTGACAATCACGTTGAAGCTAATAGTTTTTACACAGATTTTTTTACAGTGCTGGACAGGGAATTTCAATCTATATTTAAAACTAAATCCATAGCAATAAAGAACAAACTAAAATTTTGTGAATGGGCTACTGCAGGTATTCATAAAAGTCGAAAAACTTTATTTGACCTATACGACATGAAAACTTATATATTTGATGAGAATTTTAAAGAGTACGTGAAAAAATATTCAAAAATTTTCAAACAGGTATGCCGCGCAGCTAAATCTAATTATTTATCCAGTAAAATCAAATTATCCGATAATAAAATAAAAACTGTTTGGAATATAATTAACAAAGAAACTGGGAAGGTTAAGCCTCGCGATAAAGAATTTGTTTTGCAAACAGATCACGGTAAAATAAAAACAAATGTTGAAGTAGCCAAAGAATTCGAAACTTATTTTACAAATATCCCACTAAAGACTACTGAAGCCCTGAATTCATCACCTAGAAATGCCAAAATATTGCTAGAAGAAAATGTCAGTACTTGCGATCAAAAATTCTCTTTTAAAGAAATTGAACCAGATACTATTGTCAAAACCTTTAAATCTCTTAAAGTGAAAAAAACCGAGGACCTTTGGGGACTTTCAGTAAATTTAATCGGAAATGTTATGGGTACTTTAGCTCCATATTTAGCTTGTCTTTTTAATATTAGCATTGATAATGGCGTTTTTCCAGACCTCATGAAATTTAGTAAGGTCATACCCCTTTATAAGTCTGGCAACAAAACTGACCCGGGAAACTACAGACCAGTTTCTGTGTTACCCGATCTTAGTAAAATTTTTGAAAAAGTAATGCTAAATCAATTGATACAACATTTTAACGATAATAACCTCCTGCATAACCAACAATTTGGTTTCACAAAAGGTCGGTGTACCACTGATGCAGGAGTAGCACTTATTCGCAATATCTATGATGCTTTTGAGGATTCACAGAATGCAATAGGAGTATTTTGTGATTTATCTAAAGCATTTGATTGTGTTGAACATCAAACACTACTAATGAAATTAAGGCATTACGGTGTAGAAGACGGGGCTCTCAGTCTTCTAAACTCATACCTTAGCAACCGAACACAAAAAGTTCAAATAAATGGCATCAATTCTTCCGGCTCTAAAGTGATAATGGGGGTACCCCAGGGATCAATATTAGGTCCTTTCCTTTTTCTTGCGTATATTAATGATTTGCCGTTTATGGTTCAAAATTTCGCAAATATAGTGTTGTTCGCAGATGATACTTCTCTTATTTTTAAAGTTGATAGAAAATCAAACAAAACTGATGAAGTAAACAACACTCTTTCAAAGATACTCAACTGGTTCACTGTAAACAATCTACTTTTAAATGCTAAAAAAACCAAATGTATAAAATTCGCATAACCAAACGTTAGAAATATTGACGCTAGTGTAATCATAGATAGTAATGAATTGGAATTTGTCAATAGTACGGTTTTTCTCGGTATAACTTTAGATGCTACATTGCAATGGGGTCCACATATAGAAACTTTAGCGGGAAAGCTTAGTTCAGCTGCTTATGCCATCAAAAAAATTAGGCAGTTAACAGATGTAGACACTGCACGGCTAGTATATTTTAGTTATTTCCACAGTATTATGTCTTACGGAATTTTACTTTGGGGACATGCAGCTGATATTGAAACTATTTTCATTTTACAAAAAAGGGCAATCCGCGCAATCTATCAGATGCGATCCCGCGAGTCGTTGAGGGATAAGTTTAAGGAAATTAATATTTTAACGGTTGCTAGTCAATTCATATATGAGAGCATTATGTACGTCCGCAAGAATCTACATTTGTTTCGTAAAAACAGTGACAGGCATGATTTAAACTTAAGGAATATAAATAACATTGATATTGCCTATTCGAGACTGAGCAAAGTTAAAAAGTCGTTTGTGGGGCAATCTGTACGATTCTATAATAAAATACCAGAACATGTAACAAATCTGCCTGAAAACAAATTCAAAACGCATGTAAAAAAATGTCTGTGCTCAAAAGGTTATTATAAGATAATAGATTATGTGAATGACAAAGACATTTGGAAATGTATTGCTCTTCCTGATAACTGTATTATTGATAACAAACATTGTATTAGTAATTAAGTATTATTTAAAAAAATGTGTTGAAGCGAGTTTCTTTTGGGCTCGACGTTTCTTCTCGCTTCGGAAACACTTCCCGAAACGTTGAGTGTACAAGTTCCGCGTGGTAGGAACTTTGTACTAGGTAGAAAAAAAAGACGATTTAAAAGTATGTGCAAAACATCTACTTAAATAAAAAACATTTTGATTTTGATTTTGATTTGATTTTGAGTGCTCGGTCGAGTGCTCGGTCGAGTGCTCGGTCGAGTGCTCGGTCGAGTGCTCAGTCGAGTGCTCGGTCAAGTGCTCAGTCGAGTGCTCAGTCGAGTGCTCGGTCAAGTGCTCGGTCGAGTGCTCGGTCAAGTGCTCGATCAAATGCTCGGTCGAGTGCTCGGTCAAGTGCTCGATCAAATGCTCGGTCGAGTGCTCGGTCAAGGGCACGGTCAAGTGCTCGGTCGAGTGCTCGGTCAAGTGCTCGGTCGAGAGCTCGGACAAGGGCACGGTCAAGTGCTCGGTCGAGTGCTCGGACAAGGGCACGGTCAAGTGCTCGGTCGAGTGCTCGGACAAGCGGACAAGGGCACGGTCAAGGGCACGGTCAAGTTCTCGGTCGAGTGCGCGGACAAGCGCACAAGTGCTTGGACAAGTGCTCCGACCAGCGCTCAATTGCCCGGTCATACAAGTGCTAGGGCGAGTACTCGGTCGAGTACTCGGTCGAGTGCTCGGTCGAGTACTCGGTCGAGTGCTCGGTCGAGTACTCGGTCGAGTGCTCGGTCGAGTACTCGGTCGAGTGCTCGGTCGAGTACTCGGTCGAGTGCTCGGTCAAGTGCTCGGTCAAGTGCTCGGTCGAGTGCTCGGTCGAGTGCTCGGTTAAGTGCTCGGTCGAGTGCTCGGTCGAGTGCTCGGTCAAGTGCTCGGTCAAATGCTCGGTCGAGTGCTCGGTCAAGTGCTCGGTCGAGTGCTCGGTCGAGTGCTCGGTCAAGTGCTCGGTCAAGTGCTCGGTCGAGTGCTCGGTCAAGTGCTCGGTCGAGTGCTCGGTCGAGTGCTCGGTCAAGTGCTCGGTCAAGTGCTCGGTCGAGTGCTCGGTCAAGTGCTCGGTCGAGTGCTCGGTCAAGTGCTCGGTCGAGTGCTCGGTCAAGTGCTCGGTCGAGTGCTCGGTCAAGTGCTCGGTCGAGTGCTCGGTCAAGGGCACGGTCAAGTGCTCGGTCAAGTGCTCGGTCGAGTGCTCGGTCAAGTGCTCGGTCGAGTGCTCGGTCAAGTGCTCGGTCGAGTGCTCGGTCAAGTGCTCGGTCGAGTGCTCGGTCAAGTGCTCGGTCGAGTGCTCGGTTAAGTGCTCGGTCGAGTGCTCGGTCAAGTGCTCGGTCGAGTGCTCGGTCAAGTGCTCGGTCGAGTGCTCGGTCAAGTGCTCGGTCGAGTGCTCGGTCAAATGCTCGGTTTAGTGCTCGGTCAAGGGCACGGTCGAGTGCCCGGTCAAGTGCTCGGTCGAGTGCTCGGTCAAGTGCTTGGTCGAGTGCTCGGTCAAGTGCTTTGTCGAGTGCTCGGTCAAGTGCTCGGTCGAGTGCTCGGTCTAGTGCTCGGTCGAGTGCTCGATCAAGTGCTCGGTCGAGTGCTCGGGCAAGTGCTCGGTCAAGTGCTCGGTCGAGTGCTCGGACAAGCGCACAAGTGCTCAGACAAGCGCACAAGTGCTCGAACAAGTGCTTGGACAAGTGCTCCGACAAGTGCTCGGACAAGTTCTCCGACAAGTGCTCGGACAAGTGCACGCACAAGTGCTCGGACTAGTGCTCCGACAAGTGCTCGGACAAGCGCACAAGTGCTCGGCCAAGGGCACAAGTTCTCAGACAAGTGTTCAGACAAGTGCTCGGACTAGTGCACGCACAAGTGCTCGGACTAGTGCTCGGTCAAATGCTCGGTCGAGTGCTCGGTCAAATGCTCGGTCGAGTGCTCGGTCAAGTGCTCGGTCGAGTGCTCGGTCAAGGGCACGGTCAAGTGCTCGGTCGAGTGCTCGGACAAGGGCACGGTCAAGTGCTCGGTCGAGTGCTCGGACAAGGGCACGGTCAAGTTGTAGCATGAGCATTGCGAAATGCACTTCCACGCGTTGACCGTATAATTAGATCACACGAGTAACGTAAGTCACGTTACGCTTAGTCAGTAAGTTAGAATGTAAGTATTTTTGGCTATTTTGTATTACACTCAATATACGACCAGCAACTGAACAACATGTCTTTCTGTTAACTCGACCACCTACCTACCTCCAAACCAGAGCGTCTAGGCCACGCTCCTCATGGCGACCCTTTGCCAAAGAATCAAAATGGACTTCAATTCTGAGAAGAAAACTACAACACTTTGAAGATTAGAAGATTTTTCAAAAAAAAAAACGAAGAAAATGAAGACAGCAAGAATGACGAAATTTTAAGAAGATAACATTTTTTTTTAACTAGAAGATCACTATTTTCAAGAAAAGAAGACTTCTAAAAACACCATTTGAACCAGAAATTCTCAAGAAAAGAAGACCTTTAAAATCGAAATCAATGGCTTTCACAAAAAATAAGAAGAACGAACATTTAAGAAGACTTGAAGCGTACGAGCGGTGTCCAGGGTTTGACCGGCCCACGGAGTCCAGGGTATAGCCCGGCCCACGAAGGAGCGGTGTCCAGGGTTTGTCCGGTCCGGCAGTAAATAAGTTAGTTGGAAATGTAAAGGAAGTTTATCGCTATATTTTGAGTTTGTTTTATACAGAAGAGGTCGAAAATATTAAAAGTGTTGACATAGCCATAGAAACCACAAACATGGCTTTAGATAATTTTGATTTGAAGACAGCGATTTCCCTGTTGCCTATTATGACAGGCCAGGAGAACGTCACTACCCAATTGATAGATAGCATTCAGTTATATGGGCCTATGCTCAATGATACTGCCAAAAAGCAGATGATTGAATTTGTCCTTAAGACACGACTATCTGCTAGTGCCAAACTTAGGCTAAAATCTAGCTATGCGACTTTAGAGTCACTATTGAAGGATATGCGCACACATTTAATTTCAAAGATATCAGCTGTCGCACTTCAGTCCCAAATGTTCACAGCTAGACAAGGGCGTAGATCTATTGAGAAGTTCGGTTCGGATTTAGAAGAGCTATTCGTGAATTTGACTATAGCACAGGCAGATGGAGACGATCAAAAATATGAAGTTCTCCGTCCATTGAACGAGAAAGTAAAAGTTAAGCGTTTTGCAGACGGCCTCAGCAACCCCCGTCTGTCCACTATTATCGCTTCTCGTCAATTTCAATCCCTTCCAGAGGCTATTCGAGCCGCAGTCGACGAAAATTCGTAAGCACCTAGCGAGGAACAGGTCATGCACTTTAATAGGGACCGCAGTATGGGAAATCGTAACCGAGGTACCCGAGGTTTAAAACCAGCGAGTTCCAATAGGTACCATTCGCAAGGTAACCAATCACGAACTTTCCACAACAGCACCTCTAGATCTTTCGGAGTACGTGGCCGTGGAAAGCCCACCAGAGGTTCCAGGCATGGTCAAGGTCGTCAACCTTACCAATCGCGTCATATAGCGCACGTACACAACCCGCCAAGTACCGCGAACGTCGAATGCACTCAGAATGCACCGAACAAGCTAGAGTTTTTTCGTGCCCACGATTAGCAGCGAACATTATGTTTGCAATTACAATACATTTAGCGAAGTGACAATGGACATAGGTAATATAGGTATAGGTAGTATAAACAGCAGTATAAGGTTATTAGTAGATAGTGGCGCAAGTTTATGTGTTTTGAAATATGAGTGGCTACTCGAGCACCATGACTTATTGAATCAAATGTGCCACGATAAAATAACAATTAAAGGTATAAGTGGTAAGCTATTTTCTGAGGGTTACGTTAATTTAGATTTAATATGTAATAATGTTACTTTTAGGGAAACTTTTTATGTTTTTAAGAACCTATCGTGCTCAAACTCAGCTAACGGTATTTTAGGCGAAAATTTCTTTAAAAAATATAATGCCGTAATTAATTATGAAACAAAGACATTTAATTTGTCGAGAAATGGGACATCTGTGTGTATGCCCATAGGCAACAGTCCCGATAGGTACACGGAAGTACACGTGATACCGCCTCGTTGCGAAATAATAAAGTATATTCCATGCAAGTCGAGTGATGACTGTGTAGTTTTGGCTCACGAAATATGTGAAGGTATTTTCATTGCGGGAATTATAGCGAAACCTCATCAAGGTCGCATTCCGGTAAGAATTTTGAACACTAGAGATCAGGAAGCTGAAATAGACTTATCTCAGTTACAGGTCCAATCAATTAATAATTTTGATGTTTGTTGTTTTAACAACGAAAATAAGTCTGTAGACAGAGTTAAGACCCTGTTCGAAATACTTGATTTAGGCTACCTTAATAAAGAAGAACGTTCAGGTATTCAACAGATTTGTGCGAAATACGCTGACGTATTTCATTTGCCAGGGGATAATTTATCAGTTACCAACTTAATGGAACACAATATTCTTTTGAAAGATAACGTAACACCGGTTTACGTTAAACCCTATAGAGTTCCTCAAGCCTTAAAAAGCGAAATAGAGAGACAGGTACAAGATATGCTTAAAAATGACATCATAGAGGAAACTATTTCAGAATGGTCGAGTCCAGTTTTGTTAGTGCCTAAGAAAGCTGATAAATCAAACGAGAAAAAATGGAGATTAGTCATCGATTATAGGCAGTTGAATAATAAAATCCAAGATGATAAATTTCCATTACCTAATATTACCGAAATATTAGACTCATTATCCGGAAGTATTTATTTTTCAAAATTAGACCTTTCACAGAGCTATTACCAGCTATCTCTTAATCCAGGATCGCGTAAATATACATCTTTTAGTTTAAATAAGATGTATCAGCTTTCTTTAGATAAAAACTCTCGTAAGTGTACAGCGTTTACCGCAGGAAAACAGTACCAAATGAAACGCTGCCCCATGGGTCTAAAAACGAGTGCTAGTGTTTTCTCTAGACTCATGACTATAGCAATGGCAGGCCTTAATTTTGACAAGTGTTTCATATATTTAGACGATTGTGTTGTCATAGGGAAATCCATGGAACACCATAATAAAAATCTTATAAGCGTAATGAACCGACTACGAGAGGTCAATCTTAAATTGAACCCAATGAAATGTGAATTTCTCAGGCAGGAAATAATTTACCTAGGCCATCAGATAACATCAAAAGGTATATTTCCAGACCCAGGTAAAATTAAAATTATAAACAGCTATCCAAGGCCAACGAATGTCGATGAAGTAAAACGATTAGTTGCATTTGCGAACTATTACCGTCGTTTCATATCACGTTTCGCAGATATAGTATATCCATTGAATGCCTTATGCAAGAAAAACGCAATTTTTTTATGGACAGACGATTGCGAAACCGCATTTCAAAATTTAAAATTAGCCCTGTGTAATTCACCAGTTTTGGACTATCCCGATTTTTCCGACACTAACACCTTTCATTTACAAACAGATGCTTCTAAAATAGGATTGGGAGCAATTCTATCAAACAGCAATGGCAAAGTCATAGCTTATGCCAGCAAAAGCTTAACACCAGCTCAAACTAGGTATCCCATCATAGAACTCGAGCTACTAGCCATTGTGTGGGCCGTACGTCACTTCAGGCCTTACTTGTATGGTAGGAAATTTAAAATATTTACCGACCATAGGCCCCTCGTTTATTTATTCGGCCTTACTAATCCATCAAGCCGACTGACAAAGTTTAGGTTGTATTTAGAAGAATATGACTTTGAGGTAGAATACGTTCCAGGTCGAAATAATGCAGCTGCAGATGCGTTAAGTCGACTTCCGGTAACGTCTAAAGACTTGAAAGAGATCCATGAACAGGTAGTTTCCGTGTTGACTAAAGCTCAGAGAAAGAAGTTAATAAGTCAGGGAACTGATCATGACCATGACCGACTTACCGAGCCTTCCACCTCCAGTGGGCCTGATCAACCTACTGTGGTAGAAGTACTCAAACGACCAAATGACATTACAGAGTTAATCTTCTCTAATAATTTGAATAAAAAAGACTGAGATTTTCAGAAAATATATCAAGTGACGCTAACTATTGCACTTACGTACCATCGCACTCGGCGATCATTCTTGATACCCGATCGTTATCGTCCGGGGAGGCGTTAGCGAGGGATCTCGAAAAGTTGTGCAAAAAATTAAATATTACAGAGCTACTTATAATTAAAAATAAAAATAAAGCTCGATTTATTAAAGAAATACTGCGCAGTATCAAAAAGTGTAAAATCGCGTCACCAAAATTTCTTATCACAAGAGACGTAATTCGTATTTCAGATAGAGACGAAATTACGACAATTTTGAATGACTTCCATATCTTGCCTACAAGCGGACATGCAGGCATGAATCGTATGTTAAACAATATTAAAAAATATTATTTCTGGCCGCGTATGACTAATGACGTCATAGACTACGTAAAACGATGTAAGAGTTGTCAAATCCAAAAACACTCTAACAAACATATTAAAGAACCAATGACTATAACCTCCACTGCCAATTCCGCATTTGATAGGATTAATTTAGATATTATGGGTCCACTAGATGTAGATAATTATAACTGTAAATATATACTTACTATCCAGTGCGATCTAAGCAAATATATAGATGCTTACCCTCTAGAGCGCAAAGACACAGATACAGTAGCCAAAGCTTTCGTCAATAACTTTGTATTGCGCTACGGTATCCCGAAACAGATACTTACTGATATGGGTACCGAATTTATGTCATCAGTGATGACTGAGGTTTGTAGGTTACTAGGTATTGAGAAGTTAAACTCTCTCTAGGAGGCATTGAGAATACGCACAAACACTTAGGTGCCTATCTTGGAATTCAAAGTGAAAACAACAGGAGTGACTGGAGCGAATGGGTTCCATTTTGGTGTTTTTCATTTAACACTAGCGTTCATTCAGAGACGAAATACACTCCATACGAACTCGTTTTTGGTAAAGTTTGTAGCCTTCCATCTAACTTGTGTAAGGGAGTCGATCCTCTGTATAACTTTGACGACTACCACAAAGAATTAAAATACAGATTGCAAAAAGCACAGTTCGATGCTAAGCAAAATCTTTTAGAGAGTAAGAACTTAAGAAAATTTAACTTTGATAAGAATTGTAATACTGTTAAATATAAGCCAGGAGATCTAGTTTTAGTGAAAAACCAAGTAGGTAACAAATTAGATTGTATTTATAAAGGTCCATTTGTAGTCTTAGAGGACTTATCTCCTAATGTTAAAATTGATATGTATAATAAAGAATATTTAGTACATAAAAATAATACAAAGTGTTTTCGTAAATAAGTAATTAATTATAATATATTATGACATTGTTATGTTTTTTAGTAAAAATGTTTACTTTTAAATTGTTTTGCATGTTAAGCAAAAATTTTTTTTTGTAAAGGGGGTGTGTAACCCTGTACTTTTCGGGGGAGGTGTAGCATGAGCATTGCGAAATGCACTTCCACGCGTTGACCGTATAATTAGGTCACACGAGTAACGTAAGTCACGTTACGCTTAGTCAGTAAGTTAGAATGTAAGTATTTTTGGCTATTTTGTATTACACTCAATATACGACCAGCAACTGAACAACATGTCTTTCTGTTAACTCGACCACCTACCTACCTCCAAACCAGAGCGTCTAGGCCACGCTCCTCAAAGTGCTCGGTCGAGTGCTCGGACAAGCGCACAAGTGCTCGGACAAGCGCACAAGTGCTCGGACAAGCGCACAAGTGCTCGGACAAGCGCACAAGTGCTCGGACAAGCGCACAAGTGCTCGGACAAGAGCTTGGACAAGTGCTCCGACAAGTGCTCGGACAAGTGCACGCACAAGTGCTCGGACTAGTGCTCCGACAAGTGCTCGGACAAGCGCACAAGTGCTCGGCCAATGGCACAAGTTCTCAGACAAGTGTTCATACAAGTGCTCGGACTAGTGCACGCACAAGTGCTCGGACTAGTGCACGCACAAGTGCTCGGACTAGTGCTCGGTCAAATGCTCGGTCGAGTGCTCGATCAAATGCTCGGTCGAGTGCTCGGTCAAGGGCACGGTCAAGTGCTCGGTCGAGTGCTCGGACAAGGGCACGGTCAAGTGCTCGGACGAGTGCTCGGACAAGCGCACAAGTGCTCGGACAAGTGCTCCGACCAGCGCTCAATTGCCCGGTCATACAAGTGCTAGGGCGAGTACTCGGTCAAGTGCTCGGTCGAGTGCTCGGTCGAGTGCTCGGTCGAGTGCTCGATCAAGTGCTCGGTCGAGTGCTCGGTCGAGTGCTCGATCAAGTGCTCGGTCGAGTGCTCGATCAAGTGCTCAGTGCTCGGTCAAGTGCTCGGTCAAGTGCTCGGTCAAGTGCTCAGTCGAGTGCTCAGACGAGTGCTCAGACAAGCGCACAAGTGCTCGGACAAGCGCACAAGTGCTCGGACAAGCGCACAAGTGCTCGGACAAGCGCACAAGTGCTCGGACAAGCGCAAAAGTGCTCGGACAAGCGCACAAGTGCTCGGACAAGCGCACAAGTGCTCGGCCAAGGGCACAAGTTCTCAGACAAGGGCACAAGTTCTCAGACAAGTGTTCAGACAAGTGCTCGGACTAGTGCACGCACAAGTGCTCGGACTAGTGCACGCACAAGTGCTCGGACTAGTGCTCGGTCAAATGCTCGGTCGAGTGCTCGGTCAAATGCTCGGTCGAGTGCTCGGTCAAATGCGCGGACTAGTGCTCGGTCAAATGCTCGGTCGAGTGCTCGGTCAAATGCTCGGTCGAGTGCTCGGTCAAGGGCACGGTCAAGTGCTCGGTCGAGTGCTCGGACAAGGGCACGGTCAAGTGCTCGGTCGAGTGCTGGGACAAGCGCACAAGTGCTCGGACAAGTGCTGGGACAAGCGCACAAGTGCTCGGACAAGTGCTCCGACCAGCGCTCAATTGCCCGGTCATACAGTGCTAGGGCGAGTACTCGGTCGAGTGCTCGGTCGAGTGCTCGGTCGAGTGCTCGGTTGAGTGCTCGGTCAAGTGCTCGGTTTAGTGCTCGGTCAAGTGCTCGGTCGAGTGCTCGGTCAAGTGCTCGGTCAAGTGCTCGGTCAAATGCTCGGTCGAGTGCTCGGTCAAGGGCACGGTCAAGTGCTCGGTCAAGTGCTCGGTCGAGTGCTCGGTCAAGTGCTCGGTCGAGTGCTCGGTCAAGTGCTCGGTCGAGTGCTCGGTCAAGTGCTCGGTCGAGTGCTCGGTCAAGTGCTCGGTCGAGTGCTCGGTCAAGTGCTCGGTCGAGTGCTCGGTCAAGTGCTCGGTCGAGTGCTCGGTCAAGTGCTCGGTCAAATGCTCGGTCGAGTGCTCGGTCAAGTGCTCGGTTGAGTGCTCGGTCGAGTACTCGGTCAAGTGCTCGGTCAAATGCTCGGTCGAGTGCTCGGTCAAGTGCTCGGTCGAGTGCTCGATCAAGTGCTCGGTCGAGTGCTCGATCAAGTGCTCGGTCGAGTGCTCGGTCAAGTGCTCGGTCAAGTGCTCGGTCAATTGCTCGGTCGAGTGCTCGGACAAGCGCACAAGTGCTCGGACAAGCGCACAAGTGCTCGGACAAGCGCACAAGTGCTCGGACAAGCGCACAAGTGCTCGGACAAGTGCTTGGACTCGAAGACCTAGGTGTTATTCATGATAGCAAATTATTATACGACAAACACGAGACTATATTGCTAAAAAAGCCAATAAGGCAATGGGGTTCATTATGAGAATTGGTTCTCAGTTCACGAGTGTTAAGGTGATAAAAATTCTTTATTGCTCTTTTGTACGTAGTATTCTTGAATACTGTTCTGAAGTATGGAACCCTCAATATGATAAATATATTAATAGACTTGAGTTAATACAGAAACGTTTCATGAGGTTCTTACAATATAAATCCAAAAAATATGATAATTGCTACGAAGCGAGATGTAAGAGGCACCACTAGGACTAGTGCACGCACAAGTGCTCGGACTAGTGCACGCACAAGTGCTCGGACTAGTGCTCGGTCAAATGCTCGGTCGAGTGCTCGGTCAAATGCTCGGTCGAGTGCTCGGTCAAATGCGCGGACTAGTGCTCGGTCAAATGCTCGGTCGAGTGCTCGGTCAAATGCTCGGTCGAGTGCTCGGTCAAGGGCACGGTCAAGTGCTCGGTCGAGTGCTCGGACAAGGGCACGGTCAAGTGCTCGGTCGAGTGCTGGGACAAGCGCACAAGTGCTCGGACAAGTGCTGGGACAAGCGCACAAGTGCTCGGACAAGTGCTCCGACCAGCGCTCAATTGCCCGGTCATACAGTGCTAGGGCGAGTACTCGGTCGAGTGCTCGGTCGAGTGCTCGGTCGAGTGCTCGGTCGAGTGCTCGGTCGAGTGCTCGGTCGAGTGCTCGGTCGAGTGCTCGGTCGAATGCTCGGTCAAGTGCTCAGTCGAGTGCTCGGTCAAGTGCTCGGTCAAGTGCTCGGTTTAGTGCTCGGTCAAGTGCTCGGTCAAGTGCTCGGTCGAGTGCTCGGTCAAGTGCTCGGTCAAGTGCTCGGTCAAATGCTCGGTCGAGTGCTCGGTCAAGGGCACGGTCAAGTGCTCGGTCAAGTGCTCGGTCGAGTGCTCGGTCAAGTGCTCGGTCGAGTGCTCGGTCAAGTGCTCGGTCGATTGCTCGGTCAAGTGCTCGGTCGAGTGCTCGGTCAAGTGCTCGGTCGAGTGCTCGGTCAAGTGCTCGGTCAAATGCTCGGTCGAGTGCTCGGTCAAGTGCTCGGTTGAGTGCTCGGTCGAGTGCTCGGTCGAGTACTCGGTCAAGTGCTCGGTCAAATGCTCGGTCGAGTGCTCGGTCAAGTGCTCGGTCGAGTGCTCGATCAAGTGCTCGGTCGAGTGCTCGATCAAGTGCTCGGTCGAGTGCTCGGTCAAGTGCTCGGTCAAGTGCTCGGTCAAGTGCTCGGTCGAGTGCTCGGACAAGCGCACAAGTGCTCGGACAAGCGCACAAGTGCTCGGACAAGCGCACAAGTGCTCGGACAAGTGCATGGACTCGAAGACCTAGGTGTTATTCATGATAGCAAATTATTATTCGACAAACACAGACTATATTGCTAAAAAAGCCAATAAGGCAATGGGGTTCATTATGAGAATTGGTTCTCAGTTCACGAGTGTTAAGGTGATAAAAATTCTTTATTGCTCTTTTGTACGTAGTATTCTTGAATACTGTTCTGAAGTATGGAACCCTCAATATGATAAATATATTAATAGACTTGAGTTAATACAGAAACGTTTCATGAGGTTCTTACAATATAAATCCAAAAAAAATGATAATTGCTACGAAGCGAGATGTAAGAGGCACCACATTTTACCGTTGCAGTTAAGACGTAAAATAGTTGACATAGTATCTCTGGTTAAAATAGCTCAAAATAAAATTGATTCTCCGCAGCTTCTTTCACTTATAAACTTAAAAGTTCCATCAAGAACTTCCATTCGGCATCCTATTTATTTATCCGTTCCGCAAACCTTCACAAAGTATAGGCATAACACATTTTTTATTCGTGCTCCTACTGAATTTAACAGGCTTGTGGAATTCCCTGAACTAGACCTTTTCAACACGAACGTTATTACTTTTAAGACTGTAATTTCCAATAAGTGGTTTGATATGGTTCCCTAATTTATTTTTTTCTTTGTTTCTTTACTGTGTCTCTGTAATTAACTATTGTTGTTAGATTTTGTTATTTCCCATAAGACAAGCAAGTCTTTAGCTTCCTATATGCGAAAACATATAAGTGGTTAATTTATACTATAATTAGCATTATGACATAGACATTTAAAACCGTTTGTTTTCCGAATAAATAAAATAAAATAAAACAAGTGCTCCGACAAGTGCTCGGACAAGTGCACGCACAAGTGCTCGGACTAGTGCTCCGACAAGTGCTCGGACAAGCGCACAAGTGCTCGGACTAGTGCACGCACAAGTGCTCGGACTAGTGCACGCACAAGTGCTCGGTCGAGTGCTCGGTCGAGTACTCGGTCAAGTGCTCGGTCAAATGCTCGGTCGAGTGCTCGGTCAAGTGTTCGGTCGAGTGCTCGGTCAAGTGCTCGGTCAAGTGCTCGGTCAAGTGCTCGGTCGAGTGCTCGGACAAGCGCACAAGTGCTCGGACAAGCGCACAAGTGCTCGAACAAGCGCACAAGTGCTCGGACAAGTGCTTGGACTCGAAGACCTAGGTGTTATTCATGATAGCAAATTATTATACGACAAACACAGACTATATTGCTAAAAAAGCCAATAAGGCAATGGGGTTCATTATGAGAATTGGTTCTCAGTTCACGAGTGTTAAGGTGATAAAAATTCTTTATTGCTCTTTTGTACGTAGTATTCTTGAATACTGTTCTGAAGTATGGAACCCTCAATATGATAAATATATTAATAGACTTGAGTTAATACAGAAACGTTTCATGAGGTTCTTACAATATAAATCCAAAAAATATGATAATTGCTACGAAGCGAGATGTAAGAGGCACCACTAGGACTAGTGCACGCACAAGTGCTCGGACTAGTGCACGCACAAGTGCTCGGACTAGTGCTCGGTCAAATGCTCGGTCGAGTGCTCGGTCAAATGCTCGGTCGAGTGCTCGGTCAAATGCGCGGACTAGTGCTCGGTCAAATGCTCGGTCAAATGCTCGGTCGAGTGCTCGGTCAAGGGCACGGTCAAGTGCTCGGTCGAGTGCTCGGACAAGGGCACGGTCAAGTGCTCGGTCGAGTGCTGGGACAAGCGCACAAGTGCTCGGACAAGTGCTGGGACAAGCGCACAAGTGCTCGGACAAGTGCTCCGACCAGCGCTCAATTGCCCGGTCATACAGTGCTAGGGCGAGTACTCGGTCGAGTGCTCGGTCGAGTGCTCGGTCGAGTGCTCGGTCGAGTGCTCGGTCGAGTGCTCGGTCGAGTGCTCGGTCAAGTGCTCGGTCGAGTGCTCGATCAAGTGCTCGGTCGAGTGCTCGATCAAGTGCTCGGTCGAGTGCTCGGTCAAGTGCTCGGTCAAGTGCTCGGTCAAGTGCTCGGTCGAGTGCTCGGACAAGCGCACAAGTGCTCGGACAAGCGCACAAGTGCTCGGACAAGCGCACAAGTGCTCGGACAAGTGCTTGGACTCGAAGACCTAGGTGTTATTCATGATAGCAAATTATTATACGACAAACACAGACTATATTGCTAAAAAAGCCAATAAGGCAATGGGGTTCATTATGAGAATTGGTTCTCAGTTCACGAGTGTTAAGGTGATAAAAATTCTTTATTGCTCTTTTGTACGTAGTATTCTTGAATACTGTTCTGAAGTATGGAACCCTCAATATGATAAATATATTAATAGACTTGAGTTAATACAGAAACGTTTCATGAGGTTCTTACAATATAAATCCAAAAAATATGATAATTGCTACGAAGCGAGATGTAAGAGGCACCACATTTTACCGTTGCAGTTAAGACGTAAAATAGTTGACATAGTATCTCTGGTTAAAAAACTGGACAAGTGCACGCACAAGTGCTCCGACCAGCGCTCAATTGCCCGGTCATACAAGTGCTCGGACGAGTGCTTGGTCGAGTGCTCGGTCAAGTGCTCGGTCAAGTGGTCGGTCGAGTGCTCGGTCAAGTGCTTGGTCGAGTGCTTGGTCGAGTGCTCGGTCGAGTGCTCGGTCGAATGCTCGGTCAAGTGCTTGGGTGAGTACTCGGTCAACTGGTCAAGTGCTCGGTCGAGTGCTCGGTCAAGTGCTCGGTCAAGTGCTCGGTCGAGTGCTCGGTCGAGTGCTCGGTCAGGTGCTCGGTCAAGTGCTCGGACAAGCGCACAAGTGCTCGGACAAGCGCACAAGTGCTCGGACAAGTGCTCGGACTAGTGTTCCGACAAGTGCTCCGACAAGTGCTCGGACAAGTGCACGCACAAGTGCTCCGACCAGCGCTCAATTGCCCGGTCATACAAGTGCTCGGACGAGTGCTTGGTCGAGTGCTCGGTCAAGTGCTCGGTCAAGTGGTCGGTCGAGTGCTCGGTCAAGTGCTTGGTCGAGTGCTTGGTCGAGTGCTCGGTCGAGTGCTCGGTCGAATGCTCGGTCAAGTGCTTGGGTGAGTACTCGGTCAACTGGTCAAGTGCTCGGGCGAGTGCTCAGTCAAGTGCTCGTAAAAGTGCTTGTTCAAGTGCTCGTACAATTGCTTGTACAAGTTCTCGAACAAGTGCTCGCCCCAGCTGGCCTAACATGCGCAACGTGACAAAATTTTGTCGACGCATTTTCTCGTGTTAAAACGAGATATGTCTATTTGTCGACGAGTCCTAACATGGCAGTACACGGAACTCTTTTCGATCTGTCATTTAATGAAATTTTATCGTCTGTCAAACTTTGGTCGACAAACTCTAACATGTGCGCCCTTATTTCTCGAAATTTGAAACTTCTACTCGACATGTTTCTCTTCGATGAATTTGAGCGACGAGATAAACGAGAAACGCGAAAACAAAAAGGCAGTCCTGTATTACGACTATATAAATATACAATTATGATCAAATGGCCATCACGTCCCCACTGCAGGGGCACGGGGCCAAGCCCGGATTGATGGAGGTTGTGGGGCTAGTGGCCAACCCCAGTGTCAGAAAAAAAATATTGAAATTATTGAAAAACTCAGAATAAAAAGTTTTTATTGCTGAGATCTAACAAAACTCACGAAGAAAACAAAAAGTCTGTGACAAAAGAGAATATAATCACTATTTTTTTCATAAAATTATTGAAAAGCTCAGACTAAAAACATTTTATCGCTGAAATCTAACGAATTTTATATGACAAACCGGTTATTTTTCTTAAAATGGCAACATCAACTTCTCGCTTGCCAGTAAAAATATGTTTAAGTCTGAGATTGAAAAATGTTTTTGTGATTTTTTTACTGTCAAATAAATGTATTTTCTTTCTTTTCTTTATTTCTTTCTTTCTTTCTTTCGCTGTTACTTGCCACGACAAAGCGAAGTCATGCCGAGAAATCATCTCTTCCGTGGTACGCATGTTAAGAAAAACGACAAAATAATCGGGATCGACAAATTTTATCATACACGACATGAGATAAGTCGTGTTGCGCATGTTAGGCCAGCTCGACAAGTCCTGGCCAAAATATGGTATATTTTTGATCAAAATTGTAAAAGTTAACGCAGCAACCCTATGAAAACCTCTTTGCTTCGAGTATTATTTTTATAATCCGTAAAAGCGAAGACAAGTTTAATTTATACTGGATTTAAAATGTTAATCAAATTTTGAATATTAATAATTTGAAATCTATTTTATCGTACCTACATAATTAGGTACGATAAGGGCAGTTACATGGTAAAAGCAATAAATAAAATAGGCCGATATCCTCGTGCTCATGCACGATTTTATCTTACTTAACACTTTTATCTATATAAGTACTTGTGTTTTAACTTTCAGCCTGTGCTCAACTTTTATAGGACTATATAGTCCTATGAATACTATAGTGTTCATTAACTTTATGAACTGATTCAGGAGTTTTTTCAATCTGTTTTTACTATATTATTCTATGTTATTCTTCTTTTCGGTCTATAACAAACCTAAATAGTCTCGGCCTAAAATTCAGCCACGCGAATTGCACTGTTTGTGGCTCTCATTAGATCTGCCTGCCTGCAGTTATCTGGGCATGCAGGGCACGACGTCAAATACTCCATTGTTTGGGGAACTACGCCACACTTAAACTCCAATTTGGAACAATCTGAGGATGTTATCACCATTATACTATTATCTTATTGAGAGGTGTTAAACTTAACAACAAATATATTTTAAATCAACGGTTTAAATATATGTACAATTGTACACATTAATTCTTTAAATAATTAATTGATAGAAACCAGTTCGGTATACGATTCAAAACCCTTTCGATTTACAGTTACCATAACTGACAAGTAATCATTAATAGTTATAATAAGAAAAATAAAAGTATTTTATAAAATAAGGTTTTCTGTACCTCATACTTGAAATTGTCTTTTTTGTACCTATAGCCCAGTCATCGAGAAGTTTCTTTGTATGGAGACCCCAACATTAATTTCTCTATCAATGAAACTTTGCACGATTGTGAAGGATAGTGTATAGATGGAAGATGACAAAGAAGCCAATAGATTTTGTGGCTGGAAGTATGTGTTTTATACCTAAACATGAAAATTGCATTTAAAATTCGGTGGATAATTGCTCGATCGAATATTTCTGTACTATTCGTTAGTAGTAACTTAATGGCACGCGTATATAGCAGTATCCAATACTTTTTCGAATTTTGTGTCGCTTAAGTTAAGCAAAACATGATTTTTCGATTTTACTTCCGATGAATAATTTCTCGATTACATTTTATTTTTCAGTATACTTTTATATCTTGCTGGACATCTTTTTGTATAAGTATCCAAAAGATTTTCCTTTAAGATCATAGCATAATAGTTTTTATGCTATAACTAATTATGTAAAATTTCTCAGTCCATTTTTATTTATTTATATGGTACATAATAATAAATTTAAACAGTATTTCAGGTTATCCAATAAAATTTCGATACATTAAACTTATATGTATGAAGCGTCACACACGTACGTAAGGTCACGCGACCCGTTTGCCGGCCACTACCCATTTTATTATTATTATTATTATTTTATACACTAGCAGCTCTATGAGCTGATGCGTTTATATCACTGCACTTGTGTTCTTTAAATATTATTTAAATGTTTGTCAAGTCTATTTTTAAAACAGTTAACTGTTGGAGCACTTATAACAGTTTCCGGAAGAGAGTTCCATAAGTTCATCACGCGATATGGCAAGAAGTGTGTTCTGGGGTTGCTAGCACATTCCGGCCTTTTCGCACTTTATTTTGTATAATAGTAATAGTTCTAAAAAAATATGTTCGGATTCGTTTGATCTGCACAAAATTACGCGTAAGTAGGTATTCCACAGATAGTAAAAAAAAAACTCACTAAAAGACTGTTAAATATAGATTACAAAACATCAACATCAAATAACTTGTTAGGTACCTATAAATAATGTAAAAAAATATTATACGTATGGCGGCGTTCAGCGCCATAGTACGAAAGCTAAAAAATACAATAAAATAATATAAAAATCAAAAATAAGTCATTCTAATCAGAGATGTTGCTAATATACGCCAGTCACCGTAGACATAAAAATCGCGTTAGGTCGCATTGGTTGCAACAGTTCTGATTTTTTGGTATGTTGTTAGGGTTGATAACAGTAGACTAAAACTAATTTTTCAGCTTCGAAAGACTTGTGCTAACTGCGTGGTGCTCCAAAAACTACGAAATTTTCGGTCTTTTTCAGATTTTGGCTTATAACTTCTAAACGGTGCATCTTACGGAAAAAAGTAGTATACACGTATAAGAAGATAAAATTTCCTATAATTTAAGGTCAATTTCAGTTCTGTAGGTCTAATAGAACCCAAGATGCAGCACTTCAAACATTGGCAATTTTCCCTAAAAAGTTCGAAATTGTAGTTTTGCCGCCTTCCGAGCAGAATATCGAATATAATACTCATTCTACAAGGACAGTCTTTAAAAAGAACGTTATAAAGCAGTTATTAAGCTTAATACTTAATAACTGCACAAACTGAAGTTTGTAAGACCACTAGTTCCCTCGTAATCTGGACAAAGCGAGAAATTAAGGAAATCAGATTTTTCAAAAAGGGAGCCTGACAAATTGCAGGACTTCTGTAAAGGATAAGAAATACATAAATCGTTGTACAATAATTTATAATGATATTATAAAACTTAAATAATATATTTCATGTATATAGAACAAAATGTTAATTAATATTTATTATAATGAATTACAACGAAGGGGCAGGTATGTAACATTAGGTTTACCTTTACGCACTTAGCGACGAAACAATCGTGTTCTAGGTTCATCTGACAGCTCTTCCAGCAACAGAGCAGTCTCCAGAGCTGGGGCTCTGTTGCTTGTTGTAAAGAGGAGGTCGTCGAAGTCGTCCTCTTCATTCAACTCAGTCAAGGCTATAGATGGAGTGTTGAGGCAGGTCTTCCCCTGACTATCTTTGCAGAGAGTTTCAGCCCTGTTATCTTGCAGGAGCATCTTCCTTTTTCACACCCATTCTTGCACTTGCATGACAGGAATTTCATAAAAACATATTACAAATAGTTTAAATACACAGCCCAGGATAGGCCTACGAATGGATTACCTTACTTGCATGACAGTAATTTCAGCAGGGTTTCCGATGCTGATTTCTTCGTTGATGTCACTAGTGTCAGACCCTACTGGCTCCTTAAGGTGTTGTCGCAATTACTGAATGCGTGAAATGACAGCTGTATTCCAGGGGGAATGAAAGCTCTTCTTGAATGAATGATGTTGACGAGAACTTCTCGCAATTGGCACTTTCCTGGAAAAAACTTTGTTTACGTTAGAGCCTAATCTGTTAAGTAGAGGATGTCAACCTCTGATGCTCTTTACCAGCATAGACTGATAGATTGGGCTCCAACACTTAAAATGTTTTTTCCAGCAAAGTGCCAGTTGCGAGAAGTTCTCAACAACATCATTCATTCAAGAAGAGCTTTCTTCCCCCTCTGGAATACAGTTGTTCTTTTACGCATTTAGTGGTTGTGACAGCATATCGAGGAGCCAGTAGGGACTGCCACTAGTGACTCAACGAAGAAACCAACGTCGGAATTCCTGTCATGAAGGTAAGGGAATCCATTCGTAGGTCTGTCCTGGGTCGTGTATTTATGAAACTATTTGTAACATTATTTTATGAAAATCCTGTCATGCAGGTGAAAGAATGGGTGCGGAAAAGGAAGATGCTCCTGCAAGATAACAGGGCTGAAACTCTCTGTAAAGTTTGTCTGGGGAAGACCTGCCTCAATACTCCGTCCATAGCCTTGACTGAGTTGAATGAAGATGACGACTTCGACGACCTCCCCTTTACGACAAGCAACAGAGCAGTCTCCGGAGCCCCATGAAGAGCTGTTAGATGAACCTAGACCTTCCAAAAGAACACGACTGTTTCATCGCTAAGTGCGTAAAGGTAAACCTTATATTACATACCTACCCTTCGTTGTAATTCATTATAATAAATATTAATTGACATTTTGTTCTATATTTAATGTTTATTTCTGTCGCAGTTGTCAGCTGAGGTCCTGCCACCACTAAGTGATATAATTTAAGTTTTATGATATATTCTTATCCTTTATATAAAGTCCTACAATTTGTCAGGCTCCCTTTTTTGAAAAATCTGATTTCCTTAATTTCTCGCTTTGTCCAGATTACCAGGGAAATATGGGTCTTACAAACTTCAGTTTGTGCTTAAATTAAAGCTTAATAACATCTTTATAACTTTCTTTTTAATGACTTTCTTCGTAGAATGAGTATTATAGTCGATATTCTGCTCGGAAGGCGGCAAAACTACAATTTCGAACTTTTTAGGGAAAATTGCCAATGTTTGAAGTGCTGTATCTTGGGTTCTATTAGACTTACAGAGCTTCAATTACACTTTAATTATAGGAAATTTTATCTTCTTATAAGTGTGTATAATGATTTTTTCCGTAAGATGCACCGTTTAGAAGTTATGAGCCAAAATCTGAAAAAAGACCGAAAATTTCGTAGTTTTTGGAGTACCATGCAGTTAGCACAAGTCTTTCGAAGCTGAAAAATTTGTTTTACACTACTGTTATGAACCCTAACAACATACCAAAAATTCAGAACTGTTGCAACCAATGCGACCTCCGATGTCTTTTACGACTGGCCTAATATCCGCATCCGCATCCGTAAATATGGAGCTTTCGCATAAATTTTGACATCCGTATCTATATCATACGCAATATTCAATGCGGATTTTCATTCGGATGCGGATCTAGGACAGACATTTTATTTCAGGAATATAATTTTGTAAATTATTAATTGTAATTATTAATATAAATAATTAATAATAATTGTATAATTAATAATAATTGTATAATTAATAACAAAAGCTCTATAAAAAAGTTTTTTTCTTCATACAATTTTATAAACCAGTAATATTTTCAAGTAAGTAGCAAAGTACATTATTACACCAAAAGGCAGCAAGTTACTTTTAATCAAATAAAATGGTCCAGTTTTTTAACTTTCAATACTTTGATAATTTAATAAAAAAACTAGGATTAGTATTATTATTTAGGGTTCCATACCCAAAGATCAACGGGACCCTATTAATAAACCTCCGCTGTCTGTCCGTCTGTCCGTCTTTCTCTCAGCGGGCTGTATCTCATGAACCGTAATAGGTAGATAGCTGTAATTTTCACAGTGTGTATTTCTGTTGCCACTATAACAACAAAGGCTGGCAACGCCCTTGTAACTCCTCTGAGGTTGCGGGTGTCTATGGGCGGCGGTAATTGCTTACCATCAGGTGATCCATCTGCTCGTTTGTCAACTATGCCATAAAAAAATTTAAAAAACTTAAAAATTAAAGGGGCTGGTAGGGTGACACCAGAAACGTATTTTTGGTGGAATTCCAAATATTGTACGATGGTACGGAACCCATCATGCGCGAGTCCGACTCGCACTTAGCCGGTTTTCATTTATTTATGCCCATACAAACCCATACAAAGGACTATGCAAAAAAATATATGGACCCTATCCGCACCCACCAACAGAAGTGGCATTAGTTTCAAAATTATTGTGACGTCCAATTAAAATAATAATAACCATTTTCAATCCAAAAACGATAGGGATTTATAAAAATATACGAGAATAGTTATTTGTTCAACTAATGAGCAAAGTTATTTTTTGCTTCGAGTGCTAGCTTTAAATCACGAGCTAGCGAGGTAGTCTAGAATTGAATCACGAGCGTAGCAAGTGATTCTTATATAGACTACTGAGCATTGTGAGTGATTTAAAGGCACGAGACATAAAAATGACCTGCTCTCATGTTAAACATACAACTTTCGACCAGCGAGCAAAGTAAAATCGTAGTTGATTAAATTCTCTCTGGAGGCAATATAATTTTTTATTATAATGTTTTTAATTTAGAGGTTGCGTTCGGAAACTGCGCTACTTAACATTTTTATAAAAACCTTAGATATAAATATGATATTTTTAGGTAAACGATATTCATGTTTACTAGTAACTACATATTTATTTTAAATATTACGTCTTTAAATATACAGTGGCAAAATTTATAAACTTGAATTTCTTTAAATAACATATAACATTGTTGCGCACGTCCTAGCACAACGGTACACAACAGTTAAACATTCACCATAGGGTGGTTCAAGGATAGAAGACACTCAGGCAAGCCCATGAAAACACCAAAGTAACAAGGTATAAATTTCACTTTAATTCACAACAACACAACACAAGTTAAGTACCAATGTACTAAACAACACTTTCAATTTAACTAACACAATACACTTTCAAAGAAACACGAATAACTTTATAACCTTTTCTAGTCAATTCACTTACTGACAATAAGTTACATGACAGATCTGGCACGTAATATACATTGCTTATGGTTTTCACATGGTCCCTTAAAGTGGGCGTGTACACTTCCGGTTTCTGCAGTTGACAGTTTCGAACCATTGGCAATGTTCACGAAAAGAGATTTTGTTGTCACAAATTCACACATTATGTTCTTCTTTCTACACATATGATTTGTGGCTCCGGAGTCAATGTACCATACTTCACTATCCAAATTCACCGATAACGCCGTCAACAATGCCTTCGAACAACCTTCCTTGTCGTCTGACTTCTGGGTATTGTTGATGTTATTTTTCGGGCAATTTTTCTTTGTATGTCCAGGCTTCTTGCATTTGAAACACTTGAATGTTTTCTTTGCAGCCAAAGCCGTGACAGACTCCGCCTTGTCATCTCTCCATTGGTACTCCTGCAGTAGCTTAGATTTCACTATCTCACTTGCTAGAGTGACATTTGAGTTTTCCAAAGCCATGATCAATGGGTCATAGTCAGATGCCAACCCATTTGGCATCAAAATAGCAATGAACTCATCCTCCAAAGGTGAACCAATGTCATTCAGCTTTTGCGCATGCTCTACTATTTTCATTATGTAGCTTTCCATGTTTGTGCTCTCGCTCAGTTTGATAGAAAACAATGACCTCATAAGCCCAAGCCTCCTGTTTAAACCCTTATCCTCAAAAGCGCGTTGCAAGTTGTTCCAAGCTTCAAATGGTGATTTAACATTGCGAATATGCGGAAAAGCTGATGAATGTACTGACAAGCAAATTTTTGCTAAAGCCTTTTGATTTTTCTTTGCATTTTTGCTACCTTCTCAAACTCGATGCACTCGTACAAATCTTCATGCATGAGAAGCATTTTCATGGTAAACTTCCAATTATTGTAATCATCATCAAATCATCTATTCCTTTAAGTTTTTCTATTGGAATTGACGTTTGAATCGCTCCCGATATTTTGTTTTTCGTTGATAACAATCTCCAAAAAATGTTTTTCGTATCGACTTTTTGCTTGAGTTTATACAGCAAAACGCTCTGGGCCCATAACCAGATGGTTTGGAGGCGAAGAACAGAAGATTGCTTGAATTTTCAACGATTTATTCACAGGGTGAGTACTCGGTCAACTGGTCAAGTGCTTGGGCGAGTGCTCAGTCAAGTGCTCGTAAAAGTGCTTGTTCAAGTGCTCGTACAATTGCTTGTACAAGTTCTCGAACAAGTGCTCGGACAAGTGCTCCGACAAGTGCTCCGACAAGTGCTCGGACAAGTGCTCCGACAAGTGCTCCGACAAGTGCTCCGACAAGTGCTCGGACTAGTGCTCCGACAAGTGCTCGGACTAGTGCTCGGACAAGTGCTCGGACAAGTGCTCGGACAAGTGCACGCACAAGTGCTCCGACCAGCGCTCAATTGCCCGGTCATACAAGTGCTCGGTCAAGTGCTTGGACTAGTGCTCGGCCGAGTGCTCGGTCAAGTGCTCGGACAAGCGCACAAGTGCTCGGACAAGTGCTCCAACCAGCGCTCAATTGCCCGGTCATACAAGTGCTAGGGCGAGTACTCGGTCAAGTGCTAGGGCGAGTACTCGGTCAAGTGCTCGGCCGAGTGCTCGGTCAAGTGCTCGGTCGAGTGCTCGGTCGAGTGCTCGGTCGAGTGCTCGGTCGAGTGCTCGGTCGAGTGCTCGGTCATGTGCTCGGTCGAGTGCTCGGTCGAGTGCTCGGTCAAGTGCTCGGTCATGTGCTCGGTCGAGTGCTCGGTCGAGTGCTCGGTCGAGTGCTCGGTCGAGTGCTCGGTCAAGTGCTCGGTCGAGTGCTCGGTCAAGTGCTCGGTCAAGTGCTCGGTCAAGTGCTCGGTCAAGTGCTCGGTCGAGTGCTCGGTCAAGTGCTCGGTCGAGTGCTCGGTCAAGTGCTCGGACAAGTGCTCGGACAAGCGCACAAGTGCTCGGACTAGTGCTCCGACAAGTGCTCGGTCGAGTGCTCGGACAAGCGCACAAGTGCTCGGACAAGTGCTCCGACCAGCGCTCAATTGCCCGGTCATACAAGTGCTAGGGCGAGTACTCGGTCGAGTGCTCGGTCAAGTGCTCGGTCGAGTGCTCGGTCAAGTGCTCGGTCGAGTGCTCGGTCGAGTGCTCGGTCGAGTGCTCGGTCGAGTGCTCGGTCGAGTGCTCGGTCGAGTGCTCGGTCGAGTGCTTGGTCGAGTGCTCGGTCTAGTGCTCGGACAAGTGCTCAGTCAAGTGCTCGAACAAGTGCTCGGACAAGCGAACAATTGCTCGGACAAGCGAACAAGTGCTCGGACAAGCGCACAAGTGCTCGGACAAGCGTACAAGTGCTCGGACTAGTGCTCTGACAAGTGCTCGGACTAGTGCTCCGACATGTGCTCGGACTAGTGCTCCGACAAGTGCTCGGACTAGTGCTCGGACTAGTGCTCCGACCAGCGCTCAATTGCCCGGTCATACAAGTGCTAGGGCGAGTACTCGGTCGAGTGCTCGGTCAAGTGCTCGATCGAGTGCTCGGTCGAGTGCTCGGCCGAGTGCTCGGTCAAGTGCTCGGTCGAGTGCTCGGTCGAGTGCTCGGTCGAGTGCTCGGTCGAGTGCACGGTCGAGTGCTCGGTCAAGTGCTCGGTCGAGTGCTCGGGCGAGTGCTCGGACAAGCGCACAAGTGCTCGGACAAGTGCTCCAACCAGCGCTCAATTGCCCGGTCATACAAGTGCTAGGGCGAGTACTCGGTCGAGTACTCGGTCGAGTGCTCGGTCAAGTGCTCGGCCGAGTGCTCGGTCAAGTGCTCGGTCGAGTGCTCGGACAAGCGCACAAGTGCTCGGACAAGTGCTCCGACCAGCGCTCAATTGCCCGGTCATACAAGTGCTAGGGCGAGTACTCGGTCGAGTGCTCGGTCAAGTGCTCGGGCGAGTGCATGGTCGAGTGCTCGGTCGAGTGCTCGGTCAAGTGCTAGGGCGAGTGCTCGGTCGAGTGCTCGGTCAAGTGCTCGGTCCAGTGCTCGGTCAAGTGCTCGAACAAGTGCTCGGACAAGCGCACAAGTGCTCGGACAAGCGCACAAGTGCTCGGACAAGCGCACAAGTGCTCGGACAAGTGCTCGGACTAGTATTTATTTTATTATTTATTTATTTATTTTGATTTAGGAAAATTCACAGACAAATTATACAATATATCAAACTTATAGGTCTTAACAATGCTAATTAAGAATTTCCACCAATAGATATTTATATTACTAAAATTAAACATAGCAATATAAAGAAAAATGTTGAATAAACAATATAAAGAGTAGCATTCAGCAGAGAACAGAAAAAAAAGAAAAAGATGTAAATATATACTAAAATTACTAAATCATAAAGATCAATACAGAAAATAAGCAGAAGAAATACGAGCTTAAAAACCAAATCTTAGCAGCATTTAAATATTATTTTTAAAAAATAGGTTAGCGATAGATCGCCGAATCGACGTTTCACTGGTGCAGAAGAGATCGATATTAGGATCAAGTTTATTAAAAGCTTTAAAAGTACGAACCAAGAAGGAATTTTCTCTATAGTTCCTTCTTACTAAAGGGATATCAATAAGGGGTCTGCGTCGTAAATTTAGTAGGTCAGTGCGCAGCTTTATTGAAGAGAGCAAATCAGGGCAGTCTATAGATCCATTGGCAATCTAACTCAAAAAACACACGTCACCTATATTTCTACGAATATTCAGTGGTAAGAAGTGGTAGCAATGACACCTTTCAGTATAGTCGTGCAGTCTTTGTCGAGTCTTATAGTCAAGAAACCGGAGAAATTTCATTTGGACTTTTTCAATACGAGCTTTGTATAGCTCATACCGTGGGTTCCATACCTGAGAAGCGTACTCAAGATGGCTACGCACGTATGCACAGTATAAGATCTTGATAGCTTTAATGTTTCGAAAGTTTGTGGAAGATCTCATAATAAAGCCAAGGGCTTTACTCGCTTTTGATACAATATGATCAATGTGCTTGTCAAATAATAAACCTGAGTCAAATATAACTCCTAAGTCACGAATAAAGTTAACCTTTATGATATTCTGTTTATTAAGAGTATATCCGACATTTATATTGTTTTTTTTCCGAGAATACGACATGTAAAAGCATTTGGATATATTTAGGTCTAATTTATTTAAGTTACAATAAGCTAAAAATCTATCTAAGTCTTCTTGAAGAGCAACAGAGTCAATTACTGTATTAACTGTTTTAAGAATTTTCATGTCGTCTGCAAATAATAGAATTTTTGAATTTAGGAAGCAGTTCTTTACGTCATTTATAAAGATGACAAATAAAAGTGGTCCGAGTAAAGAGCCCTGTGGCACTCCTGATGGTATGGATGCCCAATGGGAAGTGAAACCCTGGAGAACTACAGCTTGGCTACGGTTTTCAATGTATGATGAAAACCATCTATATAAATCACCATGGATACCTGCAGCTAATAATTTTGATAAAAGTATGGAGTGATCGATACGATCAAAACACTTACTGTAATCGGTATACACTACATCTACTTGCGCGCCATCGTCCATACTCTTAGAGATAAGATCCGCTGCTAACAGCAGATTAGATGTTGTTGATCGTTTTTTTTAGAAAACCGTGTTGGTCGTCGCTAAAATAACTTATAAGAGAACTATACACTTGGGTAAACACCAGTCTTTCTAGAATTTTGGCAAACAAACACAATTTAGATATCGGCCTGTAATTTTCTATGTTTGCTTTATCACCTTTTTTGTGAATTGGTGTAATGAAGGCGGTCTTCCATAAAGAAGGAACTTTGCCCTCAGTTAAGGAACGATTATAAAGCAAGCACAACGGAACAACAAGACTAGTTGCACAATTTATAATAAAAATAGGTGGAATGTTGTCGGGTCCACCCGACTTAGATAAGTCCAAAGATTGAAGGAGTTTTAGAACTGTTTCAGGCGATACTTCAATGGAACTGATAGTACTTCTTACATTTACATTGTTACATAAAGGATTCGTGTTGTAACTAGCAGTGCTAGATGCACCACGGAACGTAGATTGGAAATAAGCAGCGAAAAGATTGGAAATATCTTCACCAGTTTCTGCTGTTTTATCATTATAATTCATCACATTAGGAAATGAATGTGACTTCTTTTTACTTTTGATATAGGACCAGAAGGATTTGGGATCTTTGATTATAGAATTTTCAATTTTTATCATATATGTATCAAAGCATTTATTTTCAATATCCTTTGCTCGCTGGCGCAATAAAGAAAAGCTTATATAATCTGATTTATTGTGATACATTTTATATTTCTGATGAAATTTATTAGTACGGGCAAGTTAGGACGAAAACACAACAGAGCGGCGCGGCGCCGCAACGCTGAAATCGGCGGCACGCGTTGCGCCGCACCGCCGAACGCAGCGTTGCGCGGCACGCGCGCCGCGCCGCTCGTATCCGCGGCGCGCACCGCTCCTAGCCGCGGCGCGCAACGCTCGTACCCGCGGCGCGCAACGCTCGTAGCCGCGGCATGCGCCGCTCATATCGGCGGCGCGCACCGCTCGTATCTGCGGCGCGGCGGCTCATTTGATGTCCACAGTTTCTGTAGGTCGGAAGCTTGTTTTTAGGGTTCCGTAGCCAAATGGCAAAAACGGAACCCTTATGGATTTGTCATGTCTGTCTGTCTGTCTGTCTATCCGTACGTATGTCACAGCCACTTTTTTCCGAAACTATAAGAACTATACTGTTGAAACTTGGTAAGTAGATGTATTTTGTGAACCGCATTAAGATTTTCACACAAAAATAGAAAAAAAAAACAATAAATTTTGGGGATTCCCCATACTTAGAACATTAAGAACTTAGGACTCGCCCATGAAGGGTTCCGTAGCAGCAAGTAACATAATATAAAAGATCTTGTAGTTAGTTGTAGGTAAATTGCGGTTTACGATTTATGACGTATTAAAAAAAACTACTTACTAGATCTCGTTCAAACCAATTTTCGGTAGAAGTTTGCATGGTAATGTACATATATCATATATATTTTTTTGTTTTATCATTCTCTTATTTTAGAAGTTACAGGGGGGGACACACATTTTGTCACTTTGGAAGTGTCTCACGCGCAAACTATTAAGTTTAGAAAAAAATGATGTTAGAAAAATTTTTTGAGTTTCAGTTCTAAGTATGGGGAACCCCCAAAATTCATTGTTTTTTTTTTTATTTTTGTGTGAAAATCTTAATGCGGTTCACAGAGTACATCTACATACCAAGTTTCAACAGTATAGTTCTTATAGTTTCGGAACAAAGTGGCTGTAACATACGGACGGATAGACAGACAGACAGACATGACGAATCCATAAGGGCGAAAACACAACAGAGCGGCGTGGCGCCGCGACGCTGAAATCGGCGGCGCGCGTTGCGCCGCACCGCCGAACGCAGCGTTGCGCGGCGCGCGTGCCGCGCCGCTCGTAGCTGCGGCGCACACCGCTCCTAGCTGCGGCGCGCACCGCTCGTTTCCGCGGCGCGACGCTCGTAGCTGCGGCACGCACCGCTCATATCCGCGGCGCGCAGCGCTCGTATCTGTGGCGCGGCGGCTCATATGATGTCCACAGTTTCTGTAGGTCGCACGCTTGTTTTTAGGGTTCCGTAGCCAAATGGCAAAAACGGAACCCTTAGGACGAAAACACAACAGAGCGGCGCGGCGCCGCAACGCTGAAATCGGCGGCGCGCGTTGCGCCGCACCGCCGAACGCAGCGTTGCGCGGCACGCGCGCCGAGCCGCTCGTATCCGCGGCGCGCACCGCTCCTAGCCGCGGCGCGCAACGCTCGTACCCGCGGCGCGCAACGCTCGTAGCCGCGGCATGCGCCGCTCATATCTGCGGCGCACACCGCTCGTATCTGCGGCGCGGCGGCTCATTTGATGTCCACAGTTTCTGTAGGTCGGAAGCTTGTTTTTAGGGTTCAGTAGCCAAATAACCGGAGCCAAATAGCCAAAAACGGAACCCTTATGGATTTGTCATGTATGTGTGTCTGTCTGTCTATCCGTCCGTATGTCACAGCCACTTTTTTCCGAAACTATAAGAACTATACTGTTGAAACTTGGTAAGTAGATGTATTTTGTGAACCGCATTAAGATTTTCACACAAAAATAGAAAGAAAAACCGATAAATTTTGGGGGTTCCCCATACTTAGAACATTAAGAACTTAGGACTCGCCCATGAAGGGTTCCGTAGCAGCAAGTAACATAATATAAAAGATCTTTTAGTTCGTTGTAGGTAAATTGCGGTTTACGATTTATGACGTATTAAAAAAACTACTTACTAGATCTCATTCAAACCAATTTTCGGTAGAAGTTTGCATGGTAATGTATATCATATATATATATATATATATATTTTTATCATTCTCTTATTTTAGAAGTTACAGGGGGGACACACATTTTCCACTTTGGAAGTGTCTCACGCGCAAACTATTCAGTTTACAAAAAAATGATGTTAGAAAATTTTTTTGAGTTTCAGTTCTAAGTATGGGGAACCCCCAAAATTCATTGATTTTTTTTCTATTTTTGTGTGAAAATCTTAATGCGGTTCACAGAATACATCTACTTACGAAGTTTCAACAGTATAGTTCTTATAGTTTCGGAAAAAAGTGGCTGTGACATACGGACGAACAGACAGACAGACAGACATGACGAATCCATAAGGGTTCCGTTTTTGCCATTTGGCTACGGAACCCTAAAAACAAGCGTGCGACCTACAAAAACTGTGGACATCATATGAGCCGCCGCGCCGCAGATACGAGCGGTGCGCGCCGCGGATATGAGCGGCGCATGCCGCGGCTACGAGCGTCGCGCCGCGGAAACGAGCGGTGCGCGCCGCGGCTAGGAGCGGTGTGCGCCGCAGCTACGAGCGGCGCGGCACGCGCGCCGCGCAACGCTGCGTTCGGCGGTGCGGCGCAACGCGCGCCGCCGATTTCAGCGTCGCGGCGCCACGCCGCTCTGTTGTGTTTTCGCCCTAATACAGATTACTTTTCTATAAATACCTATGCGCTTCTGTGAGTAATAAGTAATAATAATAATAATAATAATAAATATACTTTATTGCACACCAATATCAAAAATACATTTTAAACTTAAGGGCTAATTAAATAACAAAATGTGCAAAGGCGGCCTTATCGCTTTCAGCGATTTCTTCCAGGCAACCTTTAGGAAGTGATAGAAAAAAAGTATAAAAAGCTAGTACCGGGTGGCTGCAATACTAAAACAAAAACATGAAATCGATGATTATTTTATATAATAATATATTTGTTTGTTTCGTATTTTTGTTTGCTTAACTGATTTTATCCAGTGACCCGCACTTAAGGCGAATACTGTACTATCTATAATTCTCAAACAGAATGCAATACGACTATTAGATATTAAACATTGGACTAAAAATAACCCATTACAGAAATAATTTCGGCAACTTAAAATATTTTTTATAAATATTATTTGGTTTTCATGTTGAAAATATGTAACATATCGTTGTGCCGAATATACATTTTTAAGTTTTTTTCTCAAACATACAGTTAACGTTAGAGGACGATAGTGAATAACAAGATATTGTTTGATAAACAAAAGAAGACCTTTGCTCATCAAAATATAAAGTAAAGTAAAGATAATGCAACTCCAATGAACAAAATAGAATATTTTTTTACCTGTTATTGTCCAGTGATCGATAGAATAGATAACAAGATTCGTACCTGAGTTTCTCAAACTTTGCGAATTATGACTGCTTACAAAAATATTAAAAATTAACTTTTTTAGCCCTAAACTATTTGCTGCTATAATATAACTATTATTACTACTTACAAAAGATATATACGTTAACCACGGAAGAAAGAGGTAAGGGGAAGGGGTTTAAAGACGCATTTGTACCAGAACCGATGTCGTCGAAATCACACATCAACACCTAGTGTATTTACGCACTACTAATGCAAGAAGGACTTTGATTGGACCATAAATATAGCACGTAAAAATATAAAAAAATGTGCAACATTGAAATCTATTACTTCGTTAATAAAGCTCATACAAAACGAGCACATAGAGGCGTATTTGATAGTGACATCTAGTGCTGAGTAGCAGAAACTCAAGATGACGGAAAATTCCAAGAGCGCCTCATAAACTTTCTAGCGAAATGAAACTTTCATTGCATATTAATAAAGAACAAATTTATTTACCTATAACTAGCACCACGTCATTACCACGTCATTTCCGTTCGCTACTCGATTAGAGATGGTACTACTCTTCTATAATTGAAATATCGATATCCGGAAATGTTTCCCTTGAAACACCCGATGGTTCCGGAAACGTTTCAAGAGACTAGAAAATCTACAGTGCCATCACTTGAATAACCTCATCCTATATTTAGGATAATAATTTGTTTGCGAAGAGATACATTAAATATTGTCTGTAATTACTCTGTCTGTGCAATGTATAGCAATGTGCTTTAATTAAGAAAAAAAATAATTCTAAACACTCAAGGGTGCCAAAACGCGTCGCGCCTTCGTTTTACCCCATTCCACAGTGTGAGATTTGACCTTAGTTGCGGACACCCTAGTTTTATGTGTTATTTTGAAAACTAATATTTAGACAAAACTCCTGTTAAAACTCCCATTGCTGTTTCTGTCATAGTTTTAGAGAATTTCAGAAAATCGAGAAAATTCCATAGAAACCATAGAAACCCATTATCTCCTTTGTTTTTATTGGTTTTTCATTAAATGTTTCATGGTGTGATAGTGAGTATACCATATAAACCTTCAAATCCATAAAAACTTAAAATATTTCGCTATTCTAGGCAAAAAGTAACTTTTTCTATGATTTCGTTATTATTTTTTTTCTCGTAATTTTCTACATGGTCGCATTTTTTTTCAGAACGTATATGTTAATTTCATTAATAACTACTATCATAAAAAAGAACAGATGCGACAGACACACGATAACGGAAATACTGAATTTCAAAATTTTAACTTAGGGTTGCCACTCACATGCGCCTACCAGTTTACGACATGCAATATTTTTAAACAAACTTTGCTTATCATATGACCTGTAGGCATTTGAATCTTGTAGAAAACAAGTTTCAGTTGGCCGCATAATCCACTAGTACTATTTCTAAAGCATTACTTTTACTACCTACTATAAAGCTATTGTAGAAGAAGGCAGTAATAATGCGTGATCCTCAGAATCCCGCAAAGAATTAAATTTATTTATTTAATTAAAGTGTTTTTTTTTTATTAGGAACTATTGTAGGTATTCATATTTTAAATTCCTCAGCTATATGCACATATTGTATGGGTCTAAAGGCATACCTTTCCCTCGCGGTTGAGGTGAGGACTAAGTAAGTGGTAAATTATAGTAGTGGCTATTAGCAGTTAGGCGAATATAGGTTGAAAATAATTGGAAACTGCAAATATTTTTGAGTAACAGGAATAAAAATGATCAATTATAATAAAATAAAAAGCGGTCAAGTGCGTTTCTGCCCACGTGCAGTGTAGGGTTCCGTAGTACTTCGACAAACACTGCATCAAGGCACAAAGTACGTCTATTTTGAGTTCAAGGGGTAAAACTTCCCGTCTTACGAAATTGACTAATACTATGATAGTTTTCCTTTTAACTTCGTTATATACAGGGTGACTTTAAATTAGTTCTTGATACCAAAGGCTATGAATGTGCTCATGATAACAAACAACTTTCCCTAAATAACCCATAGTCAAATCGCAAAAAATTTTTGGACTCTTCATACTAATTTGGCCGCTCGGCTGATCGATTTGTATGAAGAGACCAAAATTTTTTTTGCGATTTGGCTATGGGTTCCTTAGGGAAAGTTGTTTGTTTTCATGAGCACATGCATAGCCTTTCGTATCAAGAACTAATTTAAACTCACCCTATATACTACTGCCCTGAATTTTTTCACATTTCTAGAAACAACTGTTTAGCTGGCAGAGGGGGCTACGTTAAAGCTTAATATTTCGAAAACGGATCCTTGAATCGAAAAATGGCTGTCGCAAACCTATCCAACGACACCCCACATCATGGGATAGTCGAGAAAAAAAAATTAATCCCCACTTCACGTGTAGCGGAGGTACCCTGAAAAAAAATATGTTGTTCAAGATTTTATTTTACCACTTTGTCGGAGTGATCAATATACATATCCGTGCCAAATTACAGCCAGATAGACAGACAGACGGACATGGTGAAACTACATATCAGGGTTCCTTGTTGACTACGGAACTCTAAAAAATGGCGAAGTAACATCTGAAATTGCAAGTCTTACACGTTTTTGCTCATTATTTTTTGATAAATCTCGATCTCCGAATATTTTTAGCAAACATTGCAAATATCTCGGAAACGGTAAAAGATATCGAAAATCTGACAGAAATTTTGAAAAGCTTAAGTAAAGGCATATAATACATGAGACGCATATTGACTATGAAAAAAATGCGGAAACTCATTATTTTTTCAGTTTCCCATACAAATTCATTATTACTATTGAGATTTATGTTAAGTCTCGACCTCCGCTTTTTTTTTGCAAAAAATGCAAATATCTCGGAAACGGTAAAAGATATCGAAAATCTGACAGAAATTTTGAAAAGCTTAATCAAAAACATGTTACATGAGGCGCATATTTACTATGAAAAAAATGGCGAATCTCAATTTTTTTTCGATTTCCCATACAAATTCTTGATTCACTTAATAATACGGATTTAATACAGGAAACTAAAATTTAAATTTTAAAAATATAGCATTGTGATACATGCATACAAAACGGCTAACCCGTCTGTAAAAAGACTAATTCTGCAATTTGGGTACGTTATACAGGGTTATTTTTGGAACCCCCACCAAAACTTTGCAGTGGCTTTTGACAAGGGTTAGTTTTCGTTAAATCTTGACCTCCGATTATTTTTTTAGCAAAAATTGCAAATATCTCGGAAACGGTAAAAGATATCGAAAATCTGACAGAAATTTTGAAAAGCTTAATCAATACATGTTATACATGAGGCGCATATTGACTATGAAAAAAATAGCGAATCTTAATTTTTTTTCAGTTTCCCATACAAATTCTTGATTTACTTTACGGATTTAGTACGGGAAACTACAATTTTAATTGAAAAAAAAGCGGCCAAGTGCGAGTCGGACTCGCCCATGAAGGGTTCCGTAACAGCAAGTAACATAATTCATGATTAAACGAACTTACCTAAGTGAAGTTCGAAATTTTTTCGACCAACATATGGTAAACGCATTAATAGCCAAAGCATCAGGGTCTCTATGCCATGATACGTAATCTATACATTTTTTATTAATACGGCTAGCAAAGAGATCAATTTCAGGCAGACCGAATGTACTGACTACTTTTTGGAACGAACGTTCTGCTAATTCCCATTCGATATCTGGGTGAATCCGCCTCGATTCTGCATCGGCAACCGTATTGTCTAATGACTTTATATAGGATGCGAATACAAAGATTTTTCTATATGCGCACCACTGCCAGATATCTTTTGTTATTTGAGTCAAGTGAGGGAACTGGATTCCACCCATACGATTAATATAAGATATCGCGGTAGAATTGTCTATACGCATAAGGACCTGACAATTAGTTAATTGCTTAGCGAATGTTTTGAGAGCGAGAAACGCAGCAAGCAGCTCGAGGTAGTTGATGTGGCGCTCGCTCTCGGTTTTGGACCACGGCCCGCTGGCGGTCTCTGCGCCGCACGCTGCACCCCACCCCGTAGTTGAGGCGTCAGAGAATATTTCTAACTCGTAGCAATCATCTTTAATCCTGTGCGAGGAATTGTCAATCACATTCAACCACCAAAAGATATCTGATTGCAGTGAGATCGGTACGTTCATCCACCTGTCATAATCATCGTGACCTTTTAAGTTTAAATATTTACACCGCTCGAGTCGTTTCGTGTAAAGAAGCCCGTACTCCACGGCGGGGCAAGCGGACACTAGTAAGCCTACGAATTGAGCAAATGTTCTAATTTTGCAACGTCGCAGTTTGACAAACTTCTTAATCTCGGTTTTAATGTGCTCTCGTTTACTTTCAGGTAACATGATTTGCATTGAATAAGAGTTGATATCAAAACCCAAAAACTTACATGTTTTAGAAGGGGTAAGGTTACTCTTTTCCTCGTTGATGATAAAACCCAGGGCACTTAGTAATTTTACTGTAGTGTCAATATTATCTATGCAAGTTTTTGTGTTACTGCCTAGAAGAAGTAAATCGTCTAAGTACACTGTAGATAAGTGACCGCATGACCGCAACAGTTTTACAACAGGTTTCATTATTTTAGTGAAGATATATGGCGCTGTGTTCAAGCCGAATGGTAACACGTTAAACTCAAAGAGTTTCAACTCATTCCAAATAAACCTTAAAAACTTTCTAGATTCAGGATGAATTTTAATTAAAAAATAGGCGTCTTTGAGGTCTACGGTAGCCATAAAGCAATCTTTGGTTACGAGTTTAACAGCAGTTCGCAGGCCTTCGAGTTTAAAGTGATTTGTTTTTATGAACTTATTTAGCTTCTTTAAGTTTAGAATAAACCTCATTTTACCATTCGGCTTGGGACGCAAAAATATGCTCGATATGAACTGTCCCTTGCATGGATAGCACTCCGTTATAGCTCCCGAAGTTAGGAGGTTTCCGATACTTTCTTCAAAGTATTTAACTTCGGTTTGTGAGAACTGAGATTGAATAGGTATGGTGTGTTGAACAGGTGTTGAGGTGAAATTTATTTTGTACCCTTGTATCCATGCGAGTATTGTGCGATCTTTAGTAATAAGTGACCATTGTTCATAGAAGAGTGACAATTGACCAGCGTACATTACCGGGTCTAGCGGCGGCGCGTCGGCCGCGGCGGATACGACGGCCTCGACGAGGTCGCGGGCGGGCTGCGCCGCGAAGCAGGCTCCCTGCTCCTCTGCGGGCCCGGCTGCCTGCGCGCTGGGGCCGGAGTCTTCCAGTTTAAAGCCTTTGTTGGTTGGGCTTTCGTCGCGTTGGCTGCGGCAGCGCGTGGTTTTTTGGTCGGTTTGTTGTCAACTTTCAGATCAGTCCCGGACTTGTTAACGGCTTTGGCCGTTTTCAATGCTTCGGATAAATTTTCGCCAAATAGATATTTGTCTATTTTGGTGTGTTGGAGGTGTTCTTATATGTCTCTTTTTAAGGCGTACATGGCAAAGCTTCTCCGTGTCGTCGATTCAGCGTGCTGAATATCACAAAGTAGGCGTCCGGCGTCCACGAGCTTCTTTATAAGATCGTGGTTCTTTTCCTTGCAAGTGAGCTGTTCCGTGGTTAATTCGGCTAAGCAGGAGATCGCTGTAGCGAGTTGTTTTTGTCTTGCCTCTATACCTTTATCTCTTTTCTGGAGAGACTCTGGCAAGGCGGCCTTAATCTCTGCGTTGAGAATAGGGGCTCCAGTACAAATACAATTGTGTGGGATGAGATATTTTTCAAACAGTTCTTTGCGAGTTTCCTTTGTAAGCCCCGTCGTAGCAATATGTTCAAACCTGCTGGCTAGTTCCTTGTGTATTCCCTTTCCGTATTCGGTAGTTGCCGTAGGGTCCTCTCCCAGTATCTCCAAAATTATACTGTCCAATGCTTCGTCGTGGCGCGAGTCGTCACCGTCTTTGACGTCAGGTGGTTGCGCCGCGGTCGACTCTGGCTCGGTATCGGCGGCGGCGGCGGCGGCGGCGGGCGGGGCGCCCGCGTCGAGGATCTCGCGCAGCAGCGAGTCACGCGCCGGCGCCGCACACCGGGGCGCCGCCGCCGCGCTCGGGGGCGCTGCGTACACCTCCGCCACCGTGGTCATTCTGGCGTCGAGCTGGTGTGCCTCGCGGGCTTCACTATTTCCTCCGTCTGTAAATACGATATAGGTGTTCTAATAAACGTGTTTTTATGTTTATAAGTATTTATATTAGCAGTTCGACTTTTGTAGGTAAGCTTGTTAACGGTAAGGTTTTATTCCCACAGAATAAAACGCAAACCCAAGCCAGTACTGTTCATACGACCAGTACGTAGGTAAAAAAGACCTGGGTACGAGAAAGTGTTATACTCCCGCAGAATATAACGGTACTCGTATAGTTTAGTGTTTTGAGACAGTCCCTAAGACTGCTCAGGTTACACGGTTTTACACTAAGCAAGGTAATATTCCCAAAGAATAGAACGCAAACTCATTTAAATGCTTTGGAACAGTCCCACAGACTGCTCCGGTGCATTCGTGACGTCATGTAGGGCTCGATAGGTGTAAGCATCGTAAAAATGCACGGTATTCACCTGATGGGTCGCTCGGTGAGGGCGTGGGGTCCCGTGAGGAAGCCTCGCTCGACGACTCGATGACACGGCGGCGGCGGCGCCGGCCCTCGCTCGGGCTGCGCCGGCGCCGGGATCGTGATCGCCGACACGTGTTCTTTATCATATCTTCTAGCTGCTTCAACCGTTTGTTAATTGTTTCAAATTCGATGGGGTCAGACTGTTTCCTTTTAACAGCCCTTGGCATTTTCAATATTTTTTTATTTTATTTTCAACACTTGAAACACTTAGTTTTTCACTAAAATCACTTAATTTGTTTTAAGTTGTGTCGAGTGAACTTGAGTGGCGTAGCACTAAAATGCGAATGACGAACCCAGCGAGCGGAAGAGGTGGCGTGATGTAAACCTACCTTCGTATTTTGAATAAATCGAAAATATTGTATCTTCATAACATACCCTCAACTAAGTGCAGGAGTGGTGGCATATATGCGTTACTACATGTGTTTATATACTTGCCTTTATTACTAATCTCGAGGACGAAGCGCGAAGTATAATATAAAAGTTCTTGTAGTTCGTTGTAGGTAAATTGCGGTTTACGATTTATGACGTATTAAAAAAACTACTTACTAGATCTCGTTCAAACCAATTTTCGGTGGAAGTTTGCATGGTAATGTACATCATATATTTTTTTTAGTTTTATCATTCTCTTATTTTAGAAGTTACAGGGGGGGTATTCAGTTTAGAAAAAAATTATATTAGAAACCTCAATATCATTTTTGAAGACCTATCCATAGATACCCCACACGTATGGGTTTGATGAAAAAAAATTTTGTGAGTTTCAGTTTTAAGTATGGGGAACCCCCAAAATTGTTTTTTTTTCTATTTTTGTGTGAAAATCTTAATGCGGTTCACAGAATACATCTACTTACCAAGTTTTAACAGTATAGTTCTTATAGTTTCGGAAAAAAGTGGCTGTGACATACGGACGGACAGACAGACAAACAGACATGACGAATCCATAAGGTTCCGTTTTTTTGCCATTTGGCTACGGAACCCTAAAAATAGCGTTATGGTACATGATGATGTTTACAAAGCGGCTAACCCGTCTAAAAAGACTAATTCTGCAATTTGGCTACGTTATGTGCATATAAAAAATCTTTTTTTTTTTTTTTTTTTTACCCTCAATCTTTCAATTTACGCAGCTCGCTCCAACAACATTTTACAGACTCATCTTACAGTCAGTTCAAAATAAAATTGGTATTCCTAATTTCCAAGAAATATTTATTTTTTTGTTTCTGGAATAACATAAAAAGGGCAACTTTGAAGAGAAACAACTATGGAACTAGATGTAATAGACAGTGAGAGTTTTATTTCATGCTTAGAATACCAAGTCCTATTGACTGGCAGTGAGAAGTAAAATGTCCGGTTTGACGGTCATTTTACACACTGTGGATAGGTACAAGGGTTATAAGGGGTTGATACAAAAGATCCCTTTGGGTTGAAGTGTCGCTGTTTAGGCAGCCCCCATCAACAACATAAGATAAGATCCAACAAAATAGTTTTATTTTTGTGTCAACCCTATTTCCATAGAAATCTAAAAACACATAGAAACTCTATATCTCCAACATCGCGCTAGCTAGGTTTATAGATTATTATTACTAAGTAATAGGAACATTACTTTAATGTATTTTTGTTAAAAAAAATGCGACTATAATATGGTTAATTTTATAAATAGTTTTTTTCAAAATATTAAAATTATTTTTTTTCTCTAGTTCTTCTGCACTTAGGCTCTTGTAATTTTCAAACTTAAAGCAATTTAAACTGGTAAATATTAAAAAAAAAAATACAAAGGTAAAATTCACTTTTTCTCAGGAAAAATGAATAAAAAAAGTTTTTCATGAAATTCAATGACTTAAGTAAAAAAAATTATAGATCCAAAATCAATTTAAATGTTTAAATATTTGTTGGTTTTTATGGTTTAGGATAACTAAACCTACTCAAATCGAACATAAAACGAGGATGTCCGCAACTAAGGTCAAATCTCACATTGTGCATTCACATGAATAGCCTCGCTTAGTTTGTTGCTGTCTTACGAAGTAGCCACTGTTAATTATTTCAATATTTTTTAGTTAATTAATTACCACTTTAGTTGTACAAAACGAATAACAATAAATAATTAGCCAAGTAGCGTAGATTTAATTATTAGACGCGGTCAAAGATGAAGCAATGAAGATATACTTAGGATTCGTCTAATATTTGGACAACAATTAGCAAATCGATAAATATTCAGACATTTGGGTTGTAGTCCATAAGTGATTAAAAATATTATACATGGTTATTCTTTAACGCAGCCGCATGCGAATTTCGTCGCTCCGAACTCCCGTCCGGTTTCCGCACCAGTGTGATATCCGCGTAAACGTCATCAAAAACGTCTGAGGATACATATCCAGTGATTTTGTTAAGAATTGACTACCATTTAAATCTTCCAGTGCCTTAAGAACGCTATTAAAGACAATTGACGCAATTCGCACTTGAATTTGATTATTTTTTCACATAGATATATTTTTAATGGAAATTTCCAAGTTATTGAAAGTAATGGTAACTTTGCGAAGTAATATTAAGCGAAAAAAAATTACACGTTAAATAATACATATATATTTTTTAATTAAGTGAGGCTATTCATGTGAACGACCAGAAACATGATTAAATTCTATTTTCCTCTGTAGCATTTTATTTTCATTCCTGTACAATGTACATAAACTAATACAACACAACTATATAAGTCAATGACAATTCTTATGTTAGTTGTAATATGCTATTAACATATTAATAACTAAAGAAAAACTGGTGAGGCTATTTAAGTGATCGTCACTGTAATTTTTTCGTCATTAAACATTTCCTGAAACAGCAGGTGTTTCAAGGGGTTTCCCTAGAAACATCGGGTGTGTCAAGATAATCAATTTTTTAGGGTTCCGTACCTCAAAAAGAAAAAAACCCTTTAAGGATCACTTCGTTGTCTGTCCGTTTGTCTGTCTGTCTGTCCCTCAACATCCTTTTTCTTAGGAACGCGTAGTCGTATCAAGTTGATTTTATTATTTATTAACTTGATTTTTTTATTATTTTGTTTCAATTTTTTTTTGACATTTTATTTGAGATTACGTTCTATTATTATTTTTGATATTGTAGACAATCAAATATTTTTAATGATAAAAATTTGCATGCTTATATAATATTAAGCTGAAAACACTGTGTACGCTATATTCAATAAGAACTATATTTTTACTGTTTTCTAGCAAATAAAGTTATTTGAATTTGAAATTTATATCAAACACTCAGGCCTGCAACCCCTTGAAGCTGTAAAAATTAAAACCTATAGGGTACTTCCCGCTGAAGTAGAATCATGAAATTTATCAAGTAGCAATGTCTTATAGCACAAGTAATGGAAAAAGTCCGAAAACCATACATTTTTAGTTCCCATGTGAGTGTCCAAATATGCGGCATAAACGGCCGTAGGTATGTCTTGATTGCGTTGGTATAGAAGTTTGATTTTTTCACAGCTTTAAGGAATTGCAGGCCTGAGAATTTGATATAGAGTTCAAGACATGTGTGATTATAAATTTATACGGAACCCTTGGTGCGCAAGTCCGAATCGTACATGGCCGGTTTTTTCTATCTAGGGTTGTCACTTTTCGAAACTAAAAATGTGACAGTACTATTTCAAATTCAAAGGCGCTTAAGCATTCTTGTCGGATTCAAGAGTGATTTAGTTTTTAAATTATACCTTTTATTCGAAAATTACCTGTGAAGGTTTACCTGTGGTTTGAGAAATGGTCCATCCTCGATAGTCATAATACTGAAACTGAATGGCAATAAATAAGACAGAAGACAAAACTAGATTTTTAAGACCTTATTTTATTAAGTGCATTAAGGTGAAACAAAATAACCTGAAACTGTTTTAAGTGGATTATTAAGTGGAGTATTTTTTGAATCTGGACAACTTGCCTCAAGTAACCAATGCCGCCTACCTGTATAACTATTTTTCTTTTAATTTTTATGTTTATATTTTCCTATTTTGTTGTGCAGTAAAGTGTTAATTCATTCATTCATTCGATGCCAATAATCAATTCGCATAAAATTGGATTTCCCATACTAAGTTGGCCAATCAGCTGATCAACTTATTAAAAAGGTCAAAATACTCCCGTATTGACTATAATTTATTGCTTGAGAAATATTGTTCAGTTTTATTCATAGAAGTCACACTTTAAAAAGATTCAGCTGATTACGTTACACCTTATACAAAACATTATACCTACTTAAATTAACAAACATTTTACATTTTGAAAGTGACAACCCTGGAAACGAATTTTTCAGGAAATGTTTTAAGTGTGGAAACCTCAGGCACAAAATTGATATAACAGAAGGTCCGCTCAATACAAAGCACTAAAATCCTAAGCATATACAGGGTGTAACAGAAAAGTGTGATAATACTTCAAGGTTGGCTTTTACCCATCAAACTGAACAACTTTTGTTCTACAACTTTGTTGAAATCGCAAAAAAATTTTTTGACTTTTCATACAAACTTGGTTCGCCAGCTGATCGATTTGTATGAAAAGTCCAAAAAAAATTTTGCGATTTCAACAAAGTTGTAGAACAAAAGTTGTTCAGTTTGATGAGTAAAAGCCAACCTTGAAGTATTGTCACACTTTTCTGTTACACCCTGTATATGCTTAGGGGCCGTCCATTAATCACGTGATGGTTTTTAGCAACTTTTTAGAGCCCCTCCCCCTGGTGATACGTGGTTAGGTTTTAGATTACCCCACCCCCTACCCAAAATCACGTGTATTTGTTTGGTACAAAATATTATCTTTAAATACAGGTATAATGTAATTTAATTTTGGGAAAATTAAGCACCGTAATAAAAATTTCTAGACAGACATTAAGGCTGCAGGTTGTTTCTGACTGCCTGAAGCCGTTTCGAACCATGCACAGTGTTTTTTTTGCCCAAAAAAAGTGACATCTTCTTTTTTTTCGTTCATTCAATTTGGCTTTTCATAACAAATGCAAGAGTAAAACTCCCAGGAGTCCATTTTGTGTAGTTTATTTTTAAAAAAATCACAAACTTTTGGTGACCTTGCTGTTAAAAATGCGGAAATTAATTCATAGAAAAATAACTATTCACAATTTAGTATTATTTGTTTATCAGGTATATAAAGATAGTCTAAGCGCATATTATCCCCTTTTTATTAAATCAAACATGTTGGGAATTTCCTCAAAAAAAATGTTTTCTAAATTTTAAATTTTATTTTTTTATATTGTTTCTAGGTCGAAGTAGAGGTTCTGCCTAGGACAGATATATTCACCATATTTATATGTATCTCCCACAAAATTACCACATTCTACTTCGGCGGAAGTTTGGTAAAATATATTTTTAAATACTAAGGTCAAAATTTTGGATTTAGGGTTGACACAATAAGGTCATTTCCCTTTACCTTTTTTTATATAAAATCAACTGTATTTAAAAAGTTTTAATTTGGAACATACTTGGATGCAGTAAACTAAGGAACTGAACAACTTTTGCGCATCAACATTGTCGAAATTGCAAAAAAAAAATGGTCTTACAGACAGAGGTATGAAACGCCCAAATATTTTTGTTATTTCGGCAAAGTACTAAAACAAAAGTAGTGCAATTTCATGAGTAGAAATCCACCTTATTTATTTTGTTATAACTAAATAGTGAATCAAGAATTTGTATGGGAAACTGAAAAAAAAATATGGATCGGATTATTTCAGTATATTTGCTGTATTCTGTCGCTATCTTTTCTTACTTTGTGATTCTATACTTTATTCTAACTAACCTCTCAAAAATTCAAAAGCACTTCTTAGCACAGTGTTCAAAATTTCAAATGCGAAATTAATTTCTGACAAGCTTCTAATTACGACTTCAACAAACCTACTTGCTGATTAATAGGAAGTACAAAATATGTTATCCGACAAAATATGATGATGAACTTATACGTACGTTAACAGTCAGTCTGTTCAGTTATGCTTGATGACTTTTTATTTGCTGAAATAAAACGGAAAATTGCAGATGGTTCTTATGAAACTGAACAACTTGTCCCAACAAAACAAGCAAGGGCAGAAATAAAACAGTTTTACTTCTCACACCAACTGTCAACAACTTAAAGAAAGTAAACGATTGACAAATATTTGTCAGTGATAAAAAAGTCACTTTGTATAATAGAAACAGACTTAACAGACACAAATAAAGGTGAAGCAAGCATTTGATTAATCTTTCAAAAAATAATCATCATCAGTCGAAAGACATCCACCGAGTCAAAAAATAATACTCACGATATAAATAGAAAGGTCAAATTAGTGACAACCCTAAGAGATATTTTTGAAAATCATTTTTTCTAAACTTCCGCCGAAGTAGAGTGTAATAATTTTGTGGGTGATACATATTAGTATTAGGTATATATCTGTCCTAGGCAGAACCTCTACTTCGGCCTAGAAAAATAAAAATAAATAAATTTAAAAAATCTGAAAATTTTTTTTTTTAGGAAATTACCAACATTTTTCATAAACTAAAAAGAGGATAGTATGCGTCTAAAATATCTTTATATATCCGTAAAATAATTAATACTTAGTTGTGAACAGTTTTTTTCCTATGAATTAATTTCCGTATTTTTACCATGAAGGTCACCAAAACTTTGTGATTTTTTTAAAAATAAACTAAACAAATTTGATTCCTGGGAGTTTTACTCTTGCATTTGTTATAAAAAGCTTAACTGAATAAACAAATAAAAAAAAGATGTCACTTTTTTGGGGCAAAAAAAACACTGTGCCATAGGATGAGTTAAAAACAACATAACAACAACAGTCCGACGTTTGGAAATTACTCTAGAAATCGTGTGTTCAACGTAAAAATAAATACATGTGATATCGCAGTACACCCCCCTCCCCCCTTGTGATATTTCGTGATTTTTTTCTGAACCGCCTTCCCCCCTTTTGAGGCTCACGTGATTAATGGACGACCCCTTATAGAACTATACGGTCGTTCGAGGCAAGGTCACGATCGCATAGTATCGTGACCTTGCCTAGAACGACCGTTTACATCTATGAGCATGTATATGCTTAGGATTTTAGTGAACGTATTAAGCGGACCTTCTGGGTATGGCTATTTTGTGCCTCAGGTGAAACTATTATTCTCTGTGTGGAAACCTCAGGTGAAACTCTATTTTTCTCTGCTATTATGCGTTTGGGAAACAACAAAAATTGTGCATGTAGGACGTAATTGTGAATACATATTCTTACATATATTTAACTTATCCCAAAACGGCAGAACAACGGAGTAAAAAATTGAGAAAGAAATATTCAGTAACGTTGAATAAGTCCTAATATACATTGAATAAAAGGCTTCAAATAAAGTTTTTTTTAATGGCTTCAACAATATGCTTTTGATTGCCTAATTGCTAGTACCATTAACTTTCTATTAAGATTTTCCAGTTTTGTTTCCAGTTAGGGAAATTAATTTGAAAATTTCCCTCAAATAAAAACTCCACATATTTGACACGCGGGAGTAATTCTCGTCGTGGGTTATACATGAATTTTTCTACCATTTTTTGGAATAAAGTCGAGAATGTCACTTTTTCCGATCCCGATATCTACTGCGCGGACCTACGTAAAGGGCGTCACACACGAGCGCTCTTTCATCGTATCAAATATCGCTCGCCTAGCAAATAAATAGACCATCACATACGGGCGCTATACGATACTGTTTTATCTTAATATGTCACGTGACATCGAGCGATAGAGAGACGACAGCGTACAAGGATATAACCTTGATATGAGCGCCACGACACCTGAGGGTAGGGAAAGGCGATGTAAGATTTTACTATGGAAGGTGGCCTATAGCCGGCATTGATTTCAGAGTCGCGCACCTTGAATCCTTTATAAATCGCTAGTGAACATTTAGATGGTGAAAAATATGATAATTCGTTTAGTGTTTGAACCACCAGTTTCGGACATATTTCTTGACAAAGATGGCCCTACCATATATAGAACAATAAAAATCAATTATATCTCTGCAACCAGTGATGTTACGAAAAAAAGACCTATTACATGTTTGATCATTTAGGTATCCTCTATCGATTTAAGTAGAATTCAAACTGCGACACCACTTTCGTGAAAATTCGACAGGTCATAGGCCACAAATCTTCCTACTCCTTTATACGATAGTATCAACGCCATGTGTGATAGCTTGCTGCTGTCACACACGACAGCAGCAGATATCGTAAGATGAAATAGCACAGTATAGCGTCCGTGTGATTCTTGAAAAGGTAGAGTGTATAATAACGTAACGTAGACAAATTATATAAAAAAAAACAAGTTTCAGCTTTACTTATCTACTGATACAGTCATAGCGTCATTCTTAGTATGCGAGTAGTTACAGCTTTAAACTCACACTCACAGTATAGCGCCCGTGTGTGACGCCCTTTATTTATAGTATGGCGAGCTATATTTGATATTACGATGAAATAGCACAGTATAGCGCTCGTGTGTGACGCCCTAGGCTATAGAGCGTACCAAAGAATTATTGACATTTATACCTACAAAGTCCTTCGGGAATGATCAAAGGTTTGACATTTGCCAATAAAATGTATCTAAAATATACACATTATAAACCACTAGAAAGATAATAAAATCAACTTCTATTTTAATCGATATCGATAATATATTGTCAAAGATAAATTATTGTACGTCACTATTTAGAACACACGAGAATGTTGGTGGACCAGGCCGACTTATGCTACTGACGTATGACTCTTATTACTCTGACATAAAGTTTTAAATTATCTAATTCGGTCGGGATAAAGCTTTGAATTAAATTAAATTCAATTTTAAATCGAAATATACAACACAACATTACCGGTGAAATGTAATGCCTTCATTATATAAAAACCTTAAGAAAAGATTTTTAAATATTCAAATTTACAGCCAATGGTTCACGATCCCTGCTATATGATGTTTTGTCTGTGCTTCTATTTTTGCACTCTTAAACAGCACAGTATCGCATTTTTACGTATTTTTTTATTTTATTTATCCGAGAACGTCAGCCGTCCGGTCCCGCATAGTACGCGATTGAGAATGAGTGCGTCCTGTACTGCAGCGCTAATTTATGACACGCGAGATCCGCCTACTTACCATTTCCCCTTACCTCTTTTTTCCGTGACGTTAAAAGTATAGACCCAAAATAAAGACGGACACTACAGTTTAAGAAATTTTGGATAAATCCTTCTCGCTTTTCACGTTGTAGATAGGAGAAAGGTCGTCTCGCCGCACAAAGATCCTCCGACAGCGCTCCGACAAGTGCTCGGTCGAGTGCTCGGACAAGCGCACAAGTGCTCGGACAAGTGCTCCGACCAGCGCTCAATTGCCCGGTCATACGAGTACTCGGTCGAGTGCTCGGCCGAGTGCTGGGTCGAGTGCTCGGACAAGCGCACAAGTGCTCGGACAAGCGCACAAGTGCTCGGACAAGTGCTCCGACCAGCGCTCAATTGCCCGGTCATACAAGTGCTAGGGCGACTACTCGGTCGAGTGCTCGGTCGAGTGCTCGGTCGAGTGCTCGGTCCAGTGCTCGGTCGATTGCTCGGTCAAGTGCTCGGTCAAGTGCTCGGTCGAGTGCTCGGTCGAGTGCTCGGTCGAGTGCTCGGTCAAGTGCTTGGGCGAGTGCTCGGTCAAATGCTCGGTCGAGTGCTTGGTCAAGTGCTCGGTCGAGTGCTCGGTCGAGTGCTCGGTCAAGTGCTCGGTCGAGTGCTCGGACAAGCGCACAAGTGCTCGGCCAAGGGCACAAGTTCTCGGACAAGTGTTCAGACAAGTGCTCGGACAAGTGCTCACAAGTGCATGCACAAGTGCTCGGACTAGTGCTCGGTCAAATGCTCGGTCGAGTGCTCGGTCGAGTGCTCGGTCGAGTGCTCGGTCGAGTGCTCGGTCGAGTGCTCGGTCGAGTGCTCGGTCAAGTGCTCGGACAAGTGCTCGGACAAGCGCACAAGTGCTCGGACAAGCGCACAAGTGCTCGGACAAGCGCACAAGTGCTCGGACAAGTAATCGGACTAGTGCTCCGACCAGCGCTCAATTGCTCGGTCATACAAGTGCTCAGGCGAGTGCTTGGTCGAGTGCTCGGTTAAGTGCTCGGTCGAGTGCTCGGTCAAGTGCTTGGTCGAGTGCTGGGTCGAGTGCTCGGTCGTGTGCTCGGTAGTGTGCTCGGTCGTGTGCTCGGTAGTGTGCTCGGTCGAATGCTCGGTCAAGTGCTTGGGTGAGTACTCAGTCAACTTGGCAAGTGCTCTGGCGAGTGCTCCGACAAATGCTCGGAAAAGTGCACGCACAAGTGCTCCGACCAGCGCTCAATTGCCCGGTCATACAAGTGCTCGGGCGAGTACTCGGTCGAGTGCTCGGTCAAGTGCTCAGACTAGTGCTCGGACTAGTGCTCGGTCAAGTGGTCGGTCGAGTGCTCGGTCAAGTGGTCGGTCGAGTGCTCGGTCAAGTGGTCGGTCGAGTGCTCGGTCGAGTGCTTGGTCGAGTGCTTGGTCGAGTGCTTGGTCGAGTGCTCGGTCGAGTGCTCGGTCGAATGCTCGGTCAAGTGCTTGGGTGAGTACTCGGTCAACTGGTCAAGTGCTCGGGCGAGTGCTCAGTCAAGTGCTTGTAAAAGTGCTTATTCAAGTGTTCGTACAATTGCTTGTACAAGTTCTCGAACAAGTGATCGGACAAGTGCTCGGACATATGCTCGGACAAGTGCTCAGACAAGTGCTCGGACAAGCGCACAAGTGCTCGGACAAGCGAACAAGTGCTCGGACAAGTGCACGCACAAGTGCTCCAACCAGCGCTCAATGGCCCGGTCATACAAGTGCTCGGGCGAGTACTCCGTCATGTTCTCGGACTAATGCTCGGACTAGTGCTCGGTCGAGTGCTCGGTCGAGTGCTCGGTTGAGTGCTCGGTCTAGTGCTCGGTCGAGTGCTCCGTCAAGTGCTCGGTCGAGTGCTCGGTCAAGTGCTCGGTCAAGTGCTCGGTCGAGTGCTCGGTCGAGTGCTCGGTCGAGTGCTCGGTCAAGTGCTCGGTCAAGTGCTCGGTCGAGTGCTCGGTCGAGTGCTCGGTCAAGTGCTCGGTCGAGTGCTCGGTCAAGTGCTCGGATAAGTGCTCGGACTAGCGCACAAGTGCTCGGACAAGTGCTCGAACTAGTGCTCCGACAAGTGCGCGGACTACTGCTCCGACAATTGCTCGGACTAGTGTTCGGACAAGTGCTCGGACAAGTGCACGCACAAGTGCTCCGACCAGCGCTCAATTGCCCGGTCATACAAGTGCTCGGTAAGGTGCTCGGACAAGTTCTCGGACTAGCGCACAAGTGCTCGGACAAGTGCTCGGACTAGTGCTCCGACAAGTGCTCGGACTAGTGCTCGGACAAGTGCTCGGACAAGTGCTCGGACAAGTGCACGCACAAGTGCTCCGACCAGCGCTCAATTGCCCGGTCATACAAGTGCTCGGTCAAGTGCTTGTACTAGTGCTCGGCCGAGTGCTCGGTCGAGTGCTCGGTTAAGTGCTCGGTCGAGTGCTTGGTCGAGTGCTTGGTCGAGTGCTCGGTCAAGTGCTCGGACAAGCGCATAAGTGCTCGGACAATCGCACAAGTGCTCGGACAAGCGCACAAGTGCTCGGACAAGCGCACAAGTGCTCGGACAAGCGCACAAGTGCTCGGACAAGCGCACAAGTGCTCGGACAAGCGCACAAGTGCTCGGACAAGCGTACAAGTGCTCGGACTAGTACTCGGACAAGTGTTCGGACAAGTGCTCGGACAAGTGCACGCACAAGTGCTCGGACTAGTGCTCGGACAAGTGCTCGGATAAGTGCACGCACAAGTGCTCGGATAAGTGCACGCACAAGTGTTCGGACAAGTGCTCGGACAAGTGTTCGGACAAGTGCTCGGACAAGTGTTCGGACAAGTGTTTAGACAAGTGCTCGGATAAGTGCACGCACAAGTGCTCGGACTAGTGCTTGGACAAGTGCACGCACAAGTGCTCGGACAAGTGCACGCACAAGTGCACGCACAAGTGCTCGGACTAGTGCACGCACAAGTGCTCGGACTAGTGCACGCACAAGTGCTCCGAGCACTTGACCGAGCACTCGACCGAGCACTCGACCGAGTACTCGCCCTAGCACTTGTATGACCAGGCAATTGAGCGCTGGTCGGAGCACTTGTCCGAGCACTTGTGCGTGCACTAGTCCGAGCACTTGTGCGTGCACTAGTCCGAGCACTTGTGCGTGCACTAGTCCGAGCACTTGTGCGTGCACTAGTCCGAGCACTCGACCGAGCACTCGCCCAAGCACTTGACCGAGCACTCGACCGAGCACTCGACCGAGCACTTGACCGAGCACTCGACCGAGTACTCGCCCTAGCACTTTTATGACCGGGCAATTCAGCGCTGGTCGGAGCACTTGTCCGAGCACTTGTGCGCTTGTCCGAGCACTCGACCGAGCACTTGACCGAGCACTCGACCGAGCACTTGACCAAGCACTCGACCGAGCACTCGACCGACCACATGACCGAGCACTCGACCGAGCACTCGACCGCTCGACCGAGCACTCGACCGAGCACTTGTCGGAGCACTAGTCCGAGCACTTGTCCGAGCACTTGTCGGAGCACTAGTCCGAGCACTTGTCCGAGCACTTGTCCGAGCACTTGTGTGCTTGTCCGAGCACTTGTCCGAGCACTCGATCGAGCACTTGACCGAGCACTCAACCGAGCACTTGACCGAGCACTCGACCAAGCACTTGACCGACCACTTGACCGAGCACTAGTCCGAGCACTAGTCTGAGCACTTGACCGAGCACTCGACCGAGTACTCGACCGAGTACTCGCCCGAGCACTTGTGTGACCGGGCAATTGAGCGCTGGTCGGAGCACTTGTGCGTGCACTTGTCCGAGCATTTGTCGGAGCACTCGGCCGAGCACTTGCCAAGTTGACTGAGTACTCACCCAAGCACTTGACCGAGCATTCGACCGAGCACACTACCGAGCACACGACCCAGCACTCGACCCAGAACTCGACCAAGCACTTGACCGAGCACTCGACCGAGCACTTAACCGAGCACTCGACCAAGCATTCGCCTGAGCACTTGTATGACCGAGCAATTGAGCGCTGGTCGGAGCACTAGTCCGATTACTTGTCCGAGCACTTGTGCGCTTGTCCGAGCACTTGTCCGAGCACTTGACCGAGCACTCGACCGAGCACTTGTGCGTGCACTAGTCCGAGCACTTGTGCGTGCACTAGTCCGAGCACTTGTGCGTGCACTAGTCCGAGCACTTGTGCGTGCACTAGTCCGAGCACTTGTGCGTGCACTAGTCCGAGCACTTGTGCGTGCACTTGTGCGTGCACTTGTCCGAGCACTTGTGCGTGCACTTGTCCAAGCACTAGTCCGAGCACTTGTGCGCTTGTCCGAGCATTTGTGCGCTTGTCCAAGCACTCGACCGAGCACTCGACCGAGCACTCGACCGAGCACTCGACCGAGCACTCGACCGAGCACTCGACCGAGCATTTGACCGAGCACTCGACTGAGCATTTGACCGAGCACTAGTCCGAGCAGTTGTGCGTGCACTAGTCCGAGCACTTGTCGGAGCACTTATCCAAGCACTTGCCCGAGCACTTGTGCGCTTGTCCGAGCACTTGTGCGCTTGTCCGAGCACTTGTTGGAGCACTAGTCCGAGCACTTGTGCGTGCACTTGTCCGAGTACTTGTCGGAGCACTTGTCCAAGCACATGTCCGAGCACTTGTTCGCTTGTCCGAGCACTTGTGCGCTTGTCCGAGCACTCGACCGAGCACTCGACCGAGCACTCGACCGAGCACTTGATTGAGCACTCGACCGAGCACTCGACCGAGCACTCGACCGAGCACTTGACCGAGCACTTGACCGAGCACTTGACCGAGCACTCGACCGAGCACTCGACCGAGCACTTGACCGAGCACTAGTCCGAGCACTTGTGCGTGCACTAGTCCGAGCACTTGTGCGTGCACTAGTCCGAGCACTTGTGCGTGCACTAGTCCGAGCACTTGTGCGTGCACTTGTCCGAGCACTTGTCGGAGCACTTGTCCAAGCACTTGTCCGAGCATTTGTGCGCTTGTCCGAGCACTTGTGCGCTTGTCCGAGCACTTGTGCGCTTGTCCGAGCACTCGACCGAGCACTTGACCGAGCACTCGACCAAGCACTTGACCGAGCACTCGACCGAGCATTTGACCGAGCACTTGACCAAGCACTCGACCGAGCATTTGACCGAGCACTTGACCGAGCACTCGACCGACCACTCGCCCAAGCACTTGACCGAGCATTTGACCAAGCACTAGTCCGAGGACTTGTGCGTGCACTAGTCCGAGCACTTGTCGGAGCACTTGTCCAAGCACTTATCCGAGCACTTGTGCGCTTGTCCGAGCACTTGTGCGCTTGTCCGAGCACTTGTGCGCTTGTCCGAGCACTTATGCGCTTGTCCGAGCACTTGTCGGAGCACTAGTCCGAGCACTTATGCGTGCACTTGTCCGAGCACTTGTCGGAGCACTTGTCCAAGCACTTGTCGGAGCACTTGTCCGAGCACTTGTGCGCATGTCCGAGCACTTGTGCGCTTTACCGAGCACTCGACCGAGCACTCGACCAAGCACTCGACCGAGCACTTGACCAAGCACTCGACCGATCACTCGACCGAGCACTTGACCGAGCACTCGACCGAGCATTTGACCGAGCACTCGACCGAGCATTTGACCGAGCACTAGTCCGAGCAGTTGTGCGTGCACTAGTCCGAGCACTTGTCGGAGCACTTGTCCAAGAAAGTGTTTTTATTTTATTACTGTTCCAACCAATTTTTATTTTATTACTGTTCGTATTTTACAGGCACACAAATTTTCCAACCACCAAAAAATTTTATAACTGCCCGTTTATTCTTTCAACTGATCATAATAACTGGTAAGAAAAAATGAATAGAATAGAATTCTTTATTTGCTCATAAACAAGGTTCTTCATGGTTCAAGGTGGTATTATAATAAGTATAAGTGTTTCACAGCTCAACGCACAGTGTTTTATGAGGGCCAATTTTGTGACATGCCTGTTTTATTTCAGAAATATATAGATAAAGTCAATACAAACACGAGAGTAAAGCTCCCGTACGCCTAACATAAATAGTTTCGTTAAAATAAATATTTTAAAATCGATATTTTTTTTCGGATAATTTTAAAAAAATAATCATAACTTACAAAATAGTAAATTAATTATCAATCCAGCATAGTCGTTAGATGAAACCATCAACGTCACACATTTTAATAATATTTGTAAACTTCTAAGTTCATTAGATAAGGAATTATTTAATTTTTCTTCGATATCGGTTTTAATTTTTTTACATGAATAATCCGGCGTATTAGGATGAGATTTTTTACCAAGTAATTGTTCATGATGTCCTTGATGCGCTCTAAAAAAACCACGTCCTAATTCCATGGATTATTGGAATTATTAGAACTTTATGTTTTTTTATCAGGGTTGTCACTTCCAGTATCCGAATAAATACGGATATTAAAATGGTTATTTAATAAACAAAATTTGAATTACAAACACCTACAGTTTTTTATGAAGCTAAAATTATATTATGTTACAAAATTCTTAAGAATCTAAAATTATAATATTTATATTTATGTTACAAATTACGATAACTCATGTATCTTCGATAGTGAGAATCTCAGAATGATTGTGCGATTCATATTACATTATGTTACAAAATTTTTAAGAATCTAAAATTATAATATAAAGATAAAGTAATTATAAGATAAAGTCTTTTCCAATTATGCCAATTTCTATGTCTATCGCTCAGACAGGGGCAGTGATTTTCCAGAAAATAACTTATAAAATATCCAACCTAGTCAACTCAACTCAAAATGTTTTTTATTTAAGTAGATGCTTTACACATGCTTTTAAATCGTCAATTTTTTTTACCTACCACGCGGGACTTGTACACTCAAGGTTTCGGGAAGTGTTTGCGAAGCGAGAAAAAACGCCAACCCAAAAAGAATCTCGCTTCAACACATTTTTAAATAAAATCTTAAATTCTATTACAATTCATGTCAACAATAAAATTGTGAGCTGGAGGATCTATAAATGTCCATATATTACTGTCATTTATATAATCTTATATTTTGTAATACCCTTTAGAACATAAACAATTTTTCACGTGCAATTTAAATTTCTTTTCTGGCAAACTATTGTAGTTACATTTTCGGGTATTTTGTTATAGAATCTTACACACTGCCCCATAAATGACTTCTTGACTTTACTCAGTCTCGAATAGGCAACATCAACCTTATTAATATTTCTTAGATTAAAATTTTGTCTGTCACTGTTTTTACGAAACAAGTGCAAATTTTTACGTACATACATGATATTTTCATATATAAATTGACTAGCAACAGTAAGAATATTAATTTCTTTAAACTTATTCCTCAACGACTCGCGGAATCGCACCTGGTAGATGGCGCGAATTGCCCTTTTTTGCAAAATGAAAATCGTTTCAATATCAACCGCATGTCCCCAGAGTAAGATTCCGTAAGACATTATACTGTGAAAATAACTAAAAAAAACTAGTCTCGCAGTACCTACATCTGTCAACTGTCTTATTTTTTTAACAGCATATGAAGCTGAACTAAGCCGTCCCGCTAAGGTTTCTATGTGTGGGCCCCATTGCAGTGTAGCATCTAAAGTTATACCTAAGAAAACGGTCTTATTTACAAAGTCCAATACATTATTATCTACAATTACATTGTTTACAATTTTTTTACATTTGGTAATGAGAATTTTATGCATTTTGTTTTTTTTGCATTTAAGAGTAGATTGTTTACAGTGAACCACTTTAGAATCTCTGAAAGAGTGTTGTTTACTTCATCAGTTTTGCTTTCTTTCCTGTCAACCTTAAAAAAAAGGGAAGTATCATCGGCAAATAACACAATGTTTGACAAATTTTGCACTATAAATGGCAAGTCATTTATATATGTCAGAAAAAGAAAAGGGCCTAATATAGAACCCTGGGGCACGCCCATTTTAACCATAGATCCGGATGAATTTGTGCCATTTACTTGGACTTTTTGCGTTCTGTTGCTTAAGTACGAATTTACAAGACTGAGAGCCCCGTCATCGACACCGTAATGCTTTAACTTTATAAGTAATGTATGATGTTCAACGCAATCAAATGCTTTAGAGAAATCACAGAACACTCCTATTGCATTTTGTGATTCTTCAAAAGCATCATAGATGTTACGAATAAGAGATACTCCTGCATCGGTTGTAGATCGACCTTTTGTGAAACCAAACTGTTGTTTATTCAGAAGATAATTTTTATTAAAATGTTGTAGTAATTAGTTAAGCATATTTTTTTCAAAAATTTTACTGAGAACTGGTAGTACAGAAACTGGCCTATGATTTCCCGGATCAGTTTTGTTACCAGACTTATATAGGGGTATCACTTGACTACATTTCATTAGGTCCGGAAAGACGCCACTACCAATACTGATATTAAAAAGACAAGGTAAATATGGCGCTAATGTCATAATTACATTACTAATTAAACTTACTGATAGTCCCCAAAGGTCTTCAGTTCTTTTCATTTTAAGAGATTTAAAAGTTTTGACAATAGTGTCTGGTTCAATTTCTCTGAAGGAGAATTTTTCATTACAAATACTGACATTATCTTCTAACAATTGTTTAGCATGTACAGGTGACGAATTCAAGGCCTCAGTGGTCTTAAGTGGAATATTTGTGAAAAAAGTTTCGAATTCTTTTGCTACATCGGCATTTGTTGTAATTTTACCCTGATCTGTTTGCAAAACATATTCATTATCGCGGGGTTTGACCTTGCCGGTTTCTTTGTTTATAATATTCCAAACGGTTTTAATTTTATCATCTGATGATTTTATTTTTCTGGCTAAGTAATTAGATTTTGCTGCACGGCATACCTGTTTAAATATTTTCGAATACTTTTTTACTTACTCTTTAAAGTTATTATTAAAAATATAGGTTTTTCTGTCATAGAGATCAAATAAAGTTTGTCGGCTTTTATAAATACCTACAGTAGCCCACTCGCAAAATTTGAATTGATGATTAATATTTCTGGTATTTGTTTTAAATATATCTTGAAATTCTCTGTCAAGCACTGTGAAAAAATCATTGTAAAAACTATCTGTGTCATGATCTTTGAATTGGATGTACCAGCCTCATCAGGCGCATCTCCTAACATATTTGTGGCTGCTCTCAGAGATTGAAGAGCTGTGGTTGTGGCGCTATCCACAACTTCATTTGCCTTTTGCTGAACAGCTCCATGACGCCTCACCCCCGTTCCTCCAGAATATGTGTATTAGCATGGGGTTTTAGTACAAGACATTGACCTATCGAGGGTGGACCTCTTCCCATGCCACACGTATACTTTCATCGGAATATACAGGGTGTTAAAAAGAGTTTAAAATTTTAAGGGGTTGAATTTACATTTACAATTTACATTTTATTTTTTACAGTCTGTATCACAATAGTTGATTCTGAGTTATCCTTTTTTTTAACGCACTATTTTAACATCCTGTATAACACGTTAAAACCACCTAAATATACATAAGAAAAACAAATTATGATTACTTTTCACAATTTATATACAAAAAAATATATTTACAACCCTAACGTCGGAAAAATTCGGATATCCGTACTTATGTGATCATTTCTATAATCCACGGAATTAGGGCGTCGTTTTTTTAGAGCGCATAAAGAACATCATGAACAATCACTTGGTAAAAAATCTTATCCTAATACGCCGGATTATTCATGTAAAAAAATTAAAACCGATATCGAAGAAAAATTAAATAATTCCTTAACTAATGAACTTAGAAGTTTACAAATATCATTAAAATGTGTGACGTTGATGGTTTCATCTAACGACTATGCTGGATTAATAATTAATTTACTATTTTGTAAGTTATGATTATTTTTTTAAAATTATCCGAAAAAAAAATCGTTTTTAAAATATTTATTTTAACGAAACTATTTATGTTAGGCGTACGGGAGCTTTACTCTCGTGTTTGTATTGACTTAATCTATATATTTCTGAAATAAAACAGGCATGTCACAAAATTGGCTCTCATAAAATACTGTGCAACGGTAAAACCAGAGTGTGCTGACTGACTCGGTAGCTAAGTGGCTAGCGATCCTGACCTCTGATCCGAGAGGCAAACTTTTCTGTGATGAGCAGAATTGTTTGCTCTGAGTCTGGGTGTATTATATCTATATATCCATGTATTTAAAAGTATATGTGTATGTATATCAGTCTCTGGTTCCCAAGATACAGGGAATCCTAGTTTGGGGCCAGATGACCGTGTGGGATTTGTCCCAGATATTATTATTATTATTATTAGTGTTGCGGTCTTAGTCGCCATCGCCATTTCAAAATCACCAGTGCAAAAGATACACACAAGTATAATTTATCGAAATTTTATTGGATAACCTGAAATACCTTTTAGTTTTATTATTATATAAATACTGAGAAATTTTACGTAATTAGTTATTGCACAATAACTATTAGGTATGCTATGTTCTTAAAGGAAAATCTTTTGGATACTTATACAACAAGATCTCAAAAACTATACTGAAAATAAATAATTACCGAGACATTATGCATCGGAAGTAAAATCGAAAAATCATGTTTTGCTTAACTTAAGTGTAATTAAATTCGAAAAAATTTTAGACACTACTACATACGCGTGTCATAAAGTTACCACTACGTATAGCATAAAAATTTTCGGCCGAGCAATTATTCACCGTTAGATAAGATAATGATAAATACTCTTTATTGCACACAAAATACAATTACATTAATAAAAATAAAAAAGATATGTGGTGTTGCAACCCTGGCGGTCTTATCGCTGAAAGCTATTTCTTCCAGTTTATGTATAAAACTCCTACTTTCAGCCATAAAATCTTTTGGCTTCTTTGTCATCTTCCATCTATACACTTTCCTTCACAATCGTGCAAAGTTTCATTGACAGAGAAATTATAGTTGGGGTCTCCATACAAAGAAACTCCTCGTTGACTGGGCTGTAAATGCTATATAGTAACTCTGTCTCCGTGAACCGCCTCCGTGGTCTAGTGGCTAGTCCGTTTGCTTTACATCAGGAGGTAGCGGGTTCGATTCCCGGCGGGGTCGAACTTTGTAAGACTCGGTTTGGTTGGTGGTAGAGCATTTTCTGGGCTTGGCTAACTACCACGATCTTATCTAAATACTGCCACTAAACATCGATGTTAACAGCATTGATGTGATCCGGCATGAAAATAAGATAGCCAGTTCCCCATCGCGTTTTGGAATCTTGGTAAGCCCGCTTCCATCTTCGGCATCACCATCACTTACCATTAGGTGAGATGATGCCAAGGGTGTACCAATTAATAAAACAGTGTGTCTGTCTGACAGGTTTTCTGTGAGGCCGTGGTATCACTCCGGTCACAAAACACATAGATACAGAAGGTCCGCTCAATACGCTCCCAAAAATCCTAAGCATATACATGATTATAGACGTATAAGGTCGTTGTAGGCAAGTTACCATTAGGTGAGATGATGCCACGGATGTACCAATTAATAAAACAGTGTGTCTGTCTGTTACGTTTTCACGCCTAAATCGCTGAACTAATTTAAATCAATTTTGGTATGGAGATAGATGGGAGCTTGGAGAAAGACATATGCTACTTTTAACCAAGCACCATAAATGATGTCAACGCGGGCGAAGCTGCGGGTGGAAAGCTTGTCTCCCTAGAAATCATACTCATAATAATCATATTCGCAATAATAATAGGGAAAATCTTTAGAAACCATTGGACGTAAGTATTTTTTTTTATGTGATAGTTGGCAAACAAGCAGACGGATCTCCTGATGGTAAGCGATTACCGCCGCCCATAGATACCCGCAACACCAGAGGAGTCACAAGTGCGTTGCCTACCTTTGAAATGGGATGGGGCGATGAGGGGGAATGGGTGTGGGGGGGTTGGGCCTCCGGTACCCTCACCCACTCGGCGAAACACAATACAAGTGTTGCTTCACGCCGGTTTTCTGTGAGGCCGTGGTATCACTCCGGTCACAAAACACATAGATACAGAAGGTCCGCTCAATACGCTCACAAAAATCCTAAGCATATACATGCTTATAGAAGTATACGGTCGTTGTAGGCAAGATCACGTACTGTGCGATCGTGACCTTGCCTCGAACGACCGTATATTTCTATAAGCATGTATATGCTTACGATTTTAGTGGTTTGTATTGAGCGGACCTTCTGTGTCTATTTTGTGCTCCGGTCGAGCCGGCCCATTCTTGCCGAAGCATAGGCTCTCCCACGGTCAATAATGTTATGTGTTTTATTATAAAAATACAAATTTCTTTCAGTTATTGGTGCCGTGGTAGACGTACAGTTCGACAAGACTTTGCCGCCTATTTTGAACGCGCTCGAGGTGCCCGGGCGAAGTGAGTGCTGATAAATTTTCGTAACGTAAACTCATCTAATACCGAATATATATTATGTATGTATAAAAATAAATATGAATAGGAATATGCTAATTTCTGAGTAAAGTACAAAACAAAACATATTCTATAGCCTCGTAGCCCCAACATAAATTTAGGCAGGTAGTGATTGCAAGGCCCAACATAAATTTAGGTAGATAAGTAGTCATTGCGGCCCAACGACCTAAAATAGGTCCAAGTGGTTGCGTCCTAGACTTTCATTATTCTAAAAAGTTACCTAAACGCTTCAACTCAAATGTGATTTTTCTGTACAATGTGAATCTATAGATAGTCCATTCGGAAGAAATAAGCCAAATCGTAATACAAATTCGAAAATTAGGTTTTATTTTAGGTAGTTGGGTCTTTATACAACTATTTGAAAACTTGATTGGGTCTGAATTACTACTAAACCTACGTAGGCGTTTTCATGTATTCTTAACCTAATACATTAGCGTTAACTTTAGAACAAAATCATTTTGTACCTTAAGAGCAGCATTCTATTTTAGTCTATTTATTAACAAATCTTGTGTGGCAAAACATTGTTTCACATGTAAAACAAGGCCATATCAAGATAGAAGTCAGCATGGAGAAAATTGAACACCGAGCATTCTATTTTAGTCGATTTATTAACAAATCTTGTGTGGCAAACCATTGTTTCACATGTATAACAAGGCCATATCAAGATAGAAGTCAGCATGGAGAAAATTGAACACAGAATTAATTGAAATAATTAAATTCTTTACAAAAGAGGGTACACCGCCGCAGCAAATCAAAAAGCATATAGATGCTGTGTACGGAGAGTCTGCTCCTTCAAATGTGACGATTAAAAATTGGGCTAACCTCTTTTGTTGGGGAAGAGATCGACTCGAAGATTGTCCCTGTGAAGGAGACCCCTCCACCGAGGTCACTTAAGAAAATATCGCATTTGTGGAAAATATTGTACTGAGCGAAAGGAGCCTTAAATTAAAAGAAATAGCAGCACAGTCAGGCTACCTGTAACATCAGTTTATCGCATCCTCCATGAACATCTCTATATGAAAAAGGTTTCTGCAAGGTGGGTGTCAAAAATCCTTAGCGCCGTTCAGAAACAAAGACGGGTAGAATGCTGTCAGTCCTTTTTGGAATTATATGACGGAAAAGAGAAGGAAGTTATTGAGTCCATTGTTACCGGGGATGAAACAATGGTCTTATACCTTGAACCTACACCAAAAAGGGAGTCGATGGAATGGCGCAAAAAGGGTGAGCCGGCTCCTCAAAAGCCGCGTGTCACTAAGAGCACCCGAAAGATCATGGCAACCATATTTTGGGATTCCCAAGAGATCTTAATGATTGATTTTGTAGAGCGTAATAAAGTAGTTAATTCTGAGTATTATACCATCCTGTTGAGATAACTTCGCCAAACAATTATTGAAAAACGTCCCGGAAAAATGTCTCGCGGAATTTTGTTACTGCATGACAATGCGCCCGTCCACACCGCCGCTGCAGTTGCTAAGGCTGCTATTCACGAGTGCGGGTTCCAAGGGCTCGACCACCCACATTACAGCCCTGATCTGACTCCGGGTGACTATTTTATGTTTGCAAAATTGAAGAAGGACCTTCGAGAACAAAAGTTTAACACTGACGAAGAAGTGCAGTCCGCAGTTTTGGGTCATTTTGTACATTAAACGAATTGTTCTCTTTGTAAGACAAAACCCTCAATTTTTTAAAATTAAACAAGCTGTGGAGGTGAAATCATTAAGAGCGCGACCAACAAACGTTTTGGAAAAACCACATTGCAGACTCACCCTAGAAAGAAAGAACGTTTTTATGATGGCTATTACAGTCTATAATAACTTACCTGATGAGCTGAGAAATTCATTTGGCCCCCATTTTAAAAGAAAGTTACATTCGTGGCTGGTAGACAAAGGGTTTTATTCAATAAATGAGTATTTATCGTATGAACTAAATCATCAAAATTTTTAATTATAAATAATACTTGTTACAAATTTACAATGAATATAATCAAAATGACATTTTATTATATAATATGTGTATATTTTATGAAATGAATGTAATAAAATTCAAAGTAACTTAATAATTTAATAGATTTTATAATTTATAATTTACTTTTATAGAGATGAATAAATGAATGGCATGTTGATAATTAATAATTAATGATAATAATAGTTGATGACCTGTTTAATTTAATGTATGTACTCGTAATGTTATTTCTATTGTAATTTTTTGAATGAATGTAACCTCTGACTAACTCCTCTGTCTAAACATTTGCACGCTTCTATTGGCAGATTTTGGTGAAACTTTATTTATTGTAAGAACTATTATGTACCCAAAATTACCGCAAATAAATTGATTTGATTGATTGATTGATTGATTGATTGAAAACTTCAGACTATTTTTTCAACGGGTTAGAAGCTTTAGATAATCAAGCGATGTAAAAAGTGTATAGAGATTAGAGGAGAGTATATAGAAAAAAAATAAAAAAATTGTTATCGTTTTCTTGTTTCTTCTACCTTAGGCTAAGAATATCTGAAAACGCCTACGTATATCTAAAAATAGGTCCTTGGGCCTTACGAGGATAGGCAGTGCCAAATGTTTCTTTGACTACCATTCTTGCCAATAAGCAAATTTTGTACCTGATACATTTTTATTTGTATGAAAACTCATAAATCTTTGCTATTTCGCCAAAGTTATAGAACACAAAACTTGTTAGAAGCCTGTAGAAGCCCATCTTTAACTACTGCTGTATAATGTTTAATGAATTCTGCATATAATTTATTCGTAAATCAACTTTTCAGCACCACGCCTAATCCTGGAGGTAGCCCAGCATCTGGGGGAGAGCTCCTGTCGTACGATTGCTATGGATGGTACCGAAGGGCATGTACGAGGGCAGGTTAGCTTTCTCTCATAAACCTAATTAAAATAACAATAACATCAAGTAACTCTCACAAATGCAACAAATTAACTACATAAACAAAGGTGTCGATTCGGTTTTCACGTATTTGACAGGATTAAACTTAATTTAAGTGCTCTGTATTTTTCTTTCTATATCGAAAAGACAATGACAGGACGCTTAAATTAAGTTTAGTCTTATCAAATAAGTTTAATCGTAAACACCGACTCGACACCAATCTAACTAAAAAACAAAATCAAGAACTAAATCCCAATATGATCACACACAAATTATACATCTCCACTGTTACTCTTCTTGGAGTTCAAATACCGATTGATGGATGTTGTATTTTACAGCCAGTGGAGAGTAGCCCTTAGTATAGTAGTGGCCAAGCCAACTTTACATTTCGTGCTGTTTATAAAACGACTGACATGTTTTAAGACCTACCATCCGATTATAAGCCAGCTTTATTTTTATCAGCTTAACCTTCCTTACAAAGCGTGGAAACTGGAAACTGATGATATGGATGGAAGCTGTTAGCAGCAAAGTCCGGATTGGAGAGGGAACGTTTAGCATTGTCAGAAATTTTCAGTTTCACGCAAGTTTTCAAAAGCACAACGATGACGGGCAATTGTCCCTATTGCAGAGTTGTGGGTCTCTTCCCCAGCTCGGGAAGGCTAGGCCATACTCCACTCATGGGGGCCAGGGCCGGATTGGTTGAGGTTGTGGGGCTAGTGGCTAACCCCGTGTCAGAAGTTTTCAAATGACCTGTAACGCTTTTGACATAGCCTAATGATTTCCTAGTGAAAGCAACCGGTACCAACGTTTAAACTTGCCTTCTGAAGCATGGAAAACGTTTTAGGTTCTAGGTCCTTGGTTCTCAAAGTGGTTTCTTCTTGCTTACTTGGATTTGTCTTTCTCCGAAGGTGATCGTGGACACAGGGGCGCCCATCACGATACCAGTGGGAGAGCCCACGCTCGGACGCATCATGAACGTCATTGGAGAGCCCATTGGTTAGTTCTCGGCAATATTGAACATAATAAAGTTTGCTTTGTTGCTCCAGTTTCACAACCTCATTATGCGTCTCGTTGCGTCATGAAGCGTAGACCAATTTGTTCAGGAATTTCTCAAGGCACATGGAATTAGGCACCAAACGACGATTCCATACTGCAGTCCGCAGAACGGCGTGGCGGAACGAGCTAACCGGACCATAATGGACAAAGTGCGGTGTATGCTGCAGGATTCTGGACTGGACAAGCGTTTCTGGGCGGAAGCTGTTAACACAGCTGTCTACCTGAAGAACAGATTACCAACGAAAGCTGTTATGGGCATCACATCACATTGTACTCGACATGTTTCTCTTCGATGAATTTGAGCGACGAGATAAACGAGAAACGCGAAAACAAAAAGGCAGTCCTGTATTACGACTATATAAATATACAATTATGATCAAATGGCCATTACGTCCCCACTGCAGGGGCACGGGGCCAAGCCCGGATTGATGGAGGTTGTAGGGCTAGTGGCCAACCCCAGTGTCAGAAGTTTCCAAGCTGCCTATAAGGCCTCTGACATGACATGGCTTAACAACTGCTAGCGATAGCAGCCGGCACCAACGACTTAACGTGCCTTGCGAAGCACGGAAACGGTCGAGACAAATGCCACTAACAGTCAGACTCATCCGGGTTACGACCGTGTTTGTAGTCAGTTAACCTGCGTGATCTACGCGACCACGCAAGCCGCACTGAGGCACGACCGCTTCACTGGGCCACATGGGTAGGTGGTTTGATTTTTATGGAAATAGATGAAACTGAACAATAATATTGGTTCTTCTGAAATAAGTAGGTATTTAATTTGTTATTTAAATATTATTTCTACTCATGAAAGTAACTAACTGTCCCCGAAATGTATAAAATCCCAAATTTTTTACCGCTACATTGGACAGTCGCTTTATTTTTGGCAAAAATATAAGATTTCTTAAAAGAAAACATTGATCAAAATTGAAGCGCGCGCGAAGAAATCAAAGAACTCAAAGAAGTCAGTGACCAAAGATATTTTTTTTTGGTTGGTTCTTTCCTGCTTTTGCAAGGAAAAGTCAAAGGCTTCTCTGGCCATACAGCCTATTCTTACGTAGTTTGCTCTTCTCTAAATATTTTTCTATTTCATTTGAGTTCTCATTTATCAATTTCTGTCGTCTTTAACTTTTTCTCTATTCTTCAACAAAATGATAGCACTTTTGATGAAGATTTCATGGACTTCTTGAGAGCACTCGAAACACAGTCTACACACTTTTATTTCATTATCCTACATATTAGACACTTAAATGGCACTTTATTGAACAATACACTATCAATATTATGCATTAAAAACCACGATATCCATTTTTTCGGATAATAAAACAAAAATGACAAACTCTTGCCGCGAGTTCCCGCCAAAAAGTCTGACCAAAGATAATATAATCACTATTTTAACAACGAAATTATTGAAAAGCTCAGAATAAAAAGTTTTTATTGCGGAGATCTAACAAAACTCACGAAGAAAACAAAAAGTCTGTGACAAAAGAGAATATAATCACTATTTTTTTCATAAAATTATTGAAAAGCTCAGACTAAAAACTTTTTATCGCTGAAATCTAACGAATCTTATATGACAAACCGGTTATTTTTCTTAAAATGGCAACATCAACTTCTCGCTGTTACTTGTCATGACAAAGCGAAGTCATGCCGAGAAATCTTCTCTTCCGTGGTACGCATGTTAAGAAAAACGACAAAATAATCGGGATCGACAAATTTTATCATACACGACATGAGATAAGTCATGTTGCGCATGTTAGGCCAGCAGTTCACACGGATATGACATAAATTCAATGATTAGGTGAAATACGTGCCACTCTCGTTACCAACCTCCACGATGCTCTGCACATTGCTGAAGACAGAACGAAATGGCGAAAGATCATCACTGAGAAAGTGTTTCCAAAGGGAGGTCACGGCCCTCATCACTGAGGAATACGACGCAAGGAGGAGGATGTATTGCATGCGTAGCATATTTGGCCGTAGTTATGCCATAACGATCCAACTGATTTAAAGTAAGCGACGTGTATTTTATGTCAGTGATATAAAGTACGTTATGCTTTACTTACTTTAAATCAGTTGGATCGTTATGGCATAACTGTGGCCATTTGTGTTATCAATATCGCGTGGCGTCACTCACGCAGACTAATATTTTTCCGAATTTATTTTGGACTGAAAATGATTATTTTCTATTCTCAAAGTGTAAAGTTGGATCAAATCTCACAGATTTTTTTAATGTGTATTGTTTATACTTTCCTGTTTATGTTGTGTAATCTTTTTCTTCTTATCGTGTGGCACATTTAACCGTTCTACCCACAAGGTATAGTCACCCGCGGTCACATGTAGGGCATTTAGATTTACACCTACGGACGTGTGCAACGCGATCATCATACACATCTAGAAATCAGATGTGCAGGTTCCCTCACGTAATTTTCGAAAAACTCATTGGTGCACTGGCCAGGATTTGAACCCACGACCTCTGGTTAGGAGGACGGAGTCACTACCCGCTGCGCCACCGACGCTTTTCTGTTGTGCAATAAAGTGTTTTTATTCATTAATTCTATCATCAAATCAGAAAAAAAAGAATAATTGCATTATAGGTATCTTTACGATGAATAAAATTGAGACGGAAGGACAGACGGGACCGGGCTCGTTTGTACTTGTAGTAGTTATTTTCGAAATATCTGAATTTTGGGAACGATTTTCTTATTATACTGCGACATGGATAACGCTACGACGACGTAGCGACGTAGTAGCTCATACAAAAGACATCAACGAGAGCATCAAATTATTTTTTATTTTAAAAACGCATACCACCAATATTTTGTATTGTATTGTAACTAAAGATTTTAAAATTCACAGTTAAAAATATCGTAAGTTTAAATGTATATTTTTATATACAGAGCGTTACAAAAATGCTCTTAATTTTTTTTTCAGTTTCCCATACAAATCCTTGATTCACTATTTAGATTTAGTATGTTTTTTTTTTTTTTTGTTTAACAAAGATTTATTTAAATAAATCCTTATCAATATTACAATCTAGTCTAAAGACTAATAAGTAATTTACATTTAACTTAAACTATTACATGATATTATTAAAGAATGTGTCCATTAACACTTTTCTTATTGTCTCTATTAAGGGGAAGACACTTTGTTCATGTGTTCTTTGTAAGTACCACTACAATTATCACTCACACTAAACTAACTCGAACGGTTTGATCCGTTTTAATCTTCTCACTATGCCTGTGTTGTCAAGGAGCTGGATTGCCTCGACATTCACATGATGATGAAGCCGTTTTTCATGTGCTTCTGCATATTTTTTGATTATTTTATCAACAAACTCCACTTCAAGGTCCCGATGGAGGTCTTCGTTTCTTATGTACCAAGGTGCGTTAGCAATTTCTCTAAGTACTTTATTTTGAAATCGTTGAATAATTTTAACGTTACTTTGTTTGGTACATCCCCATAACTGGATACCATAAGTCCAGACTGGCATAAGGACTTGTTTGTAAATCAATAATTTATTATGTATTGACAGAGTAGAATGTCTACCAAGCAGCCAGTACAACTTATTGAAACGCATATTTAGTTCTTCTCTTTTCTTCTTGACGTGAGCTTTCCAGCGTAGCTTTGCGTCAAGCGTCATGCCTAAGTATTTAGCGGTGTTCTCGTAGGGAATCTGTTTTTCATTGATATATACAGGATGGTATTGAGTTCTCTTGTAAGTAAAGTCTATGTGAACTGATTTAGATTCATTTAATTTGATACGCCATTTTTTGGTCCAGTTATGAATTTTGTTGATTGCACTTTGAACTTTCTCGGCTGCTTCTTCATGGCTCTCACCAATACACATGATAGCAGTGTCATCAGCGAATGTAGCTATGGTGCTGTTTTCTAGTGCTGGTATATACCAGTGATATCACAAGTGTATAAAAGGTATAGGACCGGACCTAAGACACTACCTTGTGGTACACCAGCTTTGATTTCTTTTAAATCAGAGTATGCATCTTCTTGCCTTACCCTGAATACTCTTTCTGACAGGTATGACTGCATAATATCTACTAACTGCATAGGCAACAATTTTCTGAGCTTATAAAGCAGTCCTTCGTGCCATACTTTGTCAAAAGCTTGGGCTACGTCTAGGAAGATTGTTGCACAAACTTTTTTTTCCTCTAGAGTTTTCTCAATAGTATTTATAATTCTGTGTACTTGATCTATCGTAGAGTGCTTTTCTCTGAAGCCAAACTGGTGATCAGGAATAAGGTTTTTGCTCGCGATTACCGGCATTATTCTTTTCAATAGTAGTTTTTCGAATAATTTCGACATAACGGGTAATAGTGAAATTGGTCGATAAGAAGTTGCTTCATGCGCTGGTTTTCCTGGCTTTGGTATCATTATGACTTCAGCTACTTTCCATAAGTTCGGCACATGCTTTAATCTAAATGCGGCATTAATAATGGTTGTTAGTTTAACTACAGCTTTACGCGGTAAGTTATGTAATATCTGTCCTGTAATAAGATCGTACCCTGGGGATTTTTTTGGGCTAATATTGTGTTTTATTTCCTTTACGACTTCTCTGGGCGTGACTAGTTTTATTTCAAAGTCTTCATGTATGGATTCATCCACTGCGTGATCGATGACTTCTCCTTCATTTGGTTGAAATATTTTTTCTAGGTATTGTGCGAATCTTTTAGCTTTTTGTTTATTATTAACAGCCCAACGTCCATTTTCCTCTTTGATGGGAGGAATTTGAGTAATTGTTTTTTTCACGTTCTTAATTATTTTCCAGAGAGAGTAATCAGTACTGGTTTCACTGGTCAGATTTCTAAGATTGTCTGCAGTGACAGAATCGTTGTAGTTATTTATTAATCTTGTAAGATTTTTAGTAAGATTATTTAGTAATCTTTTATCTTGAGGTGATCTGGTTTGGTGCCACTTTCTTCTCTGTTTCCTTTTTTCCTGAATGAGTTGAGTTATATTTATAGGGTAGTTTGCTCCTTTATTTCTTTTTTGAACATACGGCGTGTTGTTCCATGCTGATATTTGAATATTGTCGATAAATAATTGTAGTTCTTCATCTAATTGTTCTTGAGTCTTGAGGCAAACATTTAAGTTGATGCTATTATCAAGATCAATTTTGAAGCTTTCCGAGTCGGTGTGCTTATTAACTAGAGTGGGATTAATTTCCTTGTGCATTATTCTTTCATTTAGTGTCAATATTACCGGAGAATGATCAGAATTCATATCATAACATTCTTCCATAACTATATAGTTTGAAGATAAGTTCTTACATATGAAGAAATCTATCAAATCTGGGATTTTGTTTGGATTTGTAGGCCAATAAGTAGGTTTCCCCGTCGATGCAACAATGCAGTTCATTTCTTTAATAGCACTATAGAGTTCTTTACCTTTTGGAGTAGTTAGCCTCGACCCCCAATACGTATTCTTGGCATTAAAATCACCTCCTATTATAAAGGTTTTTCCAAACCGCTGTAGGAATTTCAGATAATAATCCTTTTTTAAAGAAGACCTTGGTGGACTATAAATGGATACTATTGTCAATGAATATATTTTCGCTTTGACAGTCACAGCGACCGCCTGGATCTCTTGTTCTTCGTGTTTACTATGTTCATAGTGTGATATGTTTTCTTTTATTATGAGAGCACTTCCTCCCCTGGCACGATTATCAGGATGTAGTGCGTGATAGATCTTGTATCCTTTAAAGTTAACATAAGTTTGTTTTGTAAAATGTGTTTCCGAAATCAGACAGACGTCGATTTTTTCTGTTTCTAGGATTACTTGTAACTCAGATTGATGTTGTAATAATCCATTACAATTCCAGGTCATAACTTTTAATGTTCTGTTCATTTTTGTGTTTTTTGAATGTTCGTCTCTAGTTTTTTGAGGCGTTGATCGAGTGAGCTCAAGAAGTTTAAGATCTCATTCAATTTGTTTTCGCTACTCTGTGGTTTGACATGTGCAGTTTTTGAAGATGCTGCTTGAGCGTATGATATTTGCCTATTAACTATTATTTGATCGGATGGTTGTGTATTATTGTTTGGTTTTTTATTTTGTTTCTCTGCAAGTGATTTTTTTTGTTGCGAAGGGGATGGCTTTTTGGTTTGCTTGTTTCTCATAGCCTGTATTTCTTTAGCAACTATGCAACCTCGATAGTTAGCAGGGTGTGGTGCCCCACAATGCACACACTTTGGTTTTTCCTCATCAGGCTTTTTACAATCTCTTGTCAGGTGTTTTCCTGTGCATTTGACACACCTTGGCTGTTTACTGCAGTAACCTTGTGTATGGCCATATGCTTGGCATCTTTTACACTGGGGTACCAACTTTGTTGTTTTTAATGGTTGAATATCAACTTTGCATCCCAATATAGATTTTATATTGTAGATCTTGTTCACATCTTCATCTTTTTCAAATGTAAGCATAAACATGTTCAGTGGCTCTTTATTTTTCCATCTCAGCTTATTCACAGCTTCTTTTATTTTAAATCCTTTCTTTTTGAGGTCATCTACAATCCTACTTGGTTCACATGAGTGGTGTATGTTTTTTGCCATGACTCTTATTGGCCTTTCTTGTTTATTTTCATAAGAGTGCCAAAGATAACTGTTATCACCAAGAATCTTTGTGATAGCTCTATAAGAGTCTTCGTTGGTGACGTTAATTTTAACGCTTTCTCCGCTCATCATTTTTATGATAAATGACTCAACTAATTGGTTTCCAGACAGGAAGTCATAAAAACCTTGGTAATTTTTGATGCCATCAACGATTATAGGAGGAGGTGGTGGTATTTTCCTCGTTTTTTCCTTATTTTTCTCAGGAGTATTGTTATTTTCCAAGTGTTTTTGAGTGGGAGTTGTGTTTAATTTTCGTTTTTTTCTTGACTTATACCTTATCCACTCAGTTTCTTTAGCGAGCTCTTCTTCATCAGTGTTGTAATCAACACGTTGTTGAGAAGGTACTTCATTGTTAGTGTTTTGGTTAGGGACTGATGCTGGCACTTTCGTCTGCTCCATAAAAGATCTCAGCTGGTTTTGCAGTAATTCGATTTGCTGCTCCAGTGATTTTACAACATTCTGTAGTTTTTCTCTTTCGGCTTTCTCTTCCCGATAGTGAGTGTATAACAGATGTTCAGTTTCTGTTTTTAACTTGATGGGGCTTGTGTTTTGGCTAGCCATAGTTGCTGCGCGCGATGACTTCGCCTTAACAATATTATTCGACCTTTGATTACTAAGCCGCACGCGCACGTGATGTTATCTGGGTCATCGCGACTAGCGCGGTTTAGTCACCATGCCGCCGCGCCGCTGTCGCGGTAATGTTTTGATGTGACAGCACTTTATATTCTAGAGGAGCGCACGCGTTCGACGCGCCTATTCTCAGCGAAAATCGAACTAATACTGATTTAGTATGTGAATCTAAAAAAAATTGAAGAGCGGATTTTATCAATAGTTTTTCTGTATTCTATAATTGATTCTAATAAGTAACCCCTTAAAATCTCAAACGCACTTTTTTAACACCCTGTATAAGAATAGGTGATATGACTACCATTAAATTAGCCTATACTTTAATTCTTGCAAAGGTATACTCTTCTCGTGTCTATGTGTGTGTGTGTAAAGAAACAAAGACATTTTTTTTTTTTTTTTTTACCCCGAGATGGGGAAGGCAAAGGATCAGAGCCATACAGCCTGGTCTGTTGTAAATCTGCTGTTGTATTTAAAGGCCAAAAGCCATTTCTTCCGTATCTCTTCGTCTTTATACGAAAATTCAATAGAGGTCAAAGCCATTTCTTTTGTATTTAAATTTTCCTATTCTTCAGCAAAATGATAGCACTTTTGATGAAGATTTCATGGACTTCTTGAGAGCACTCGAAACACAGTCTACACACTTTTATTTCATTATCCTACATATTAGACACTTAAATGGCACTTTATTGAACAATACACTATCAATATTATGCATTAAAAACCACGATATCTATTTTTTCGGATAATAAAACAAAAATGACAAACTCTTGCCGCGAGTTCCCGCCAAAAAGTCGAAACAAAGACAATTAAAATGTTATTCTTTAACAAGGTATTCGCCGGCGTCGGCGAGCGAACGCGCGAGGGGAACGACCTCTACAATGAGATGAAAGTGGGCGGCGTCATCACAGACGACTACAAAACCTCCAAGGTACCTTTCATCACCATCTTCATCATCATCAGCTCACCACAAGACGTGGCATACCCATCTATGTAGTTATCGAAGGCGGCACAGATATCGGGAACGTATTTCATACATTTTTGATCCGATATTTTTCATATGGTGAGATGATGCCAAGGGCTTACCAATTGGTCGGCAACGCACTCGGCAACTCCTCTGGTGTTGCGGGTGTCTATGGGCGGCGGTTATCGCTTACCACAGGTGTTCCGTCTGCTCGTTTGCCACCTATGACATAAAAAAATAAAAATAAAAACATATGAAATTTTATTTGCCATTAAATAAATAGGATAATAAATACATATATCATCAACAAAGCGGCAGCAAAAAGTCGTCCACTGCTGAACAAAGACCTCCGCAAGGATTTCCACGCCAACCCGGTCTTGCGTTGCCCCCATCCATGGGTGCGTTAAAAAAACCTTTGGTATTTATATATTCTATTACAAACCCCCATCGAACGGCTTCCCGCGACCTTCACTAGGTCATCGGTCCATCGAGTGGGAGGAGCATGACATGCAAAATATACTCATGGACAAAAATATCGACTCAAGGTTTGTTGCACGACTTTTGAAAAAATAACTCTATCTACCAAAAAAACACTAAATCAAAAGTTCAAAATCTGCGTGTTTACTCTTTATGATTTTAGTTTGGTGATTTTCTAGTTTTTTTGTTTTTTCTATTTAGTAGTTTTGTAGACTGAGTTCTTTTTTCAAAAGTCGGTCAACAGATTTTGAGTATATTTTTAGTCCACCAGTGTAGTTGGGTATCACATCAGCACTGAGCAATACAGTTCGTCACCTGAGTGCTTATTTGTCCAATCGACCATATTAACGATGACCACGCTGAATACGTTAAAAACAACAGACTTCAATTGCAACAAATCCAATTTTGCTATGTTTTGTTGATTTTCTCAAAAACCGCTGAATCAATTTCGATAAAATTTATATGGGACCACCTGTAAAGTATACCCTTTCAAACAAAAAAAGAATTTTTGAAATCGGTTCAGGCGTCTTCGAGTAATCGGTGAACATACATAAAAAAAAAAAGATTCCGACGAATTGAGAACCTCCTCCTTTTTTTGAAGTCGGTTGAAAATTACTTTTAAATGCAGTTATCATATTATCCAATTTCCCGTCGATTGGTGTATGAATCTTATAATTTAGACTTTTAGAACATGAAACATAGAATTACCTGTTGACAACGCAATCTGTAAGAAATCATTTAATTTACGTGAAATAATCAGTAAAAACTTTGTTGTATAAAGTTTTGGATATGGAGATTGAACAAATAAGCACTCAGGTGACGAGTTAATACTTGCCCCTAGGTGGCACTAGTGTACGGGCAGATGAACGAGCCGCCCAGCGCGCGCGCCCGCGTGGCACTCACCGGCCTCACGGTGGCGGAGCACTTCCGGGACAAGGAGGGGCAGGACGTGCTGCTGTTTATTGACAACATCTTCCGGTTCACACAGGCTGGCTCCGAGGTGAGAGAGATAGAGATGAAGCTGGCTCCGAAGTGAGACAAAGACAGATAGCTACCGTGGCGCTTACCGGCCTCACGGTGGCGGAGCACTTCCGCGACAAGGAGGGGCAGGACGTGCTGCTGTTTATTGACAACATCTTCCGGTTCACGCAGGCTGGCTCCGAGGTGAGGGAGAGATAGAGATAAGGCTGGCTCTGAGGTAAGACAGAGACAGATATAAGGCTAGCTCCGAGGTGAGACAGAGACAGAGATATCTAACGTAGCGCTCACCGGCCTCACGGTGGCGGAGCACTTCCGCGACAAGGAGAGGCAGGACGTGCTGCTGTTTATTGGCAACATCTTCTGGTTCACGCAGGCTGGCTCCGAGGTGAGGGAGAGATAGAGATAAGGCTGGCTCTGAGGTAAGACAGAGACAGATATAAGGCTGGCTCCGAGGTGAGAGAGACAGATATAAGGCTAGCTCCGAGGTGAGACAGAGACAGAGATATCTAACGTAGCGCTCACCGGCCTCACGGTGGCGGAGCACTTCCGCGACAAGGAGGGGCAGGACGTGCTGCTGTTTATTGACAACATCTTCCAGTTCACACAGGCTGGCTCCGAGGTGAGAGAGATAGAGATGAAGCTGGCTCCGAGGTGAGACAAAGACAGATAGCTACCGTGGCGCTCACCGGCCTCACGGTGGCGGAGCACTTCCGCGACAAGGAGGGGCAGGACGTGCTGCTGTTTATTGACAACATCTTCCAGTTCACACAAGCTGGCTCTGAGGCGAGAGAGAGAGACAGAGATAGAGATATCTAATTCAATAGGGCAGTTAACTGCGAGGCGAGAGAGACATCTTCCAGTTCACGCAGGCTGGCTCCGACAGAGACATAGATATCTAATTCAATCCGGTAATTGACTTCGAGGTGAGACAGAGATATATCTAATGCAACAGCGTAGTTGACTGCTAGTCATCTGAGTTACTTTTTATCAAAATTTGATAAAATTTGATAAATTAAATGTTAACTGCCTCTTTGGTCCGGTGGCTAGTCTGCTCGCTTCACATCAGGAGGTCGCGGATTCTATTCCGGGGTCCAACTTTGTAGGACTCGGTTTTGTTGGTGGTAGAACATTTTCTGAGTCCGCCTGGCTAGCGACCACCATCTAATCTAAGTCTTGCTGCCAAAACATCATCAGTTGATACCTAATGGTACACACAAACACATTAATATGTGTTCCAGCATCGGTGATAAGGAAGCCAGTTCCCCATTGCTATTTAGTAACGTTTTATATTCAGTGAAGCTATTTAGTCATCTTCTATCCCATTTTGCATTGATGCCTACCACCGTTCGGCTATCGGAAACAAAACAAAAAATATTTTTAAAACAAGTTTGTAACCAGGTATCGGCGCTGCTGGGGCGAATCCCCTCCGCCGTGGGGTACCAGCCGACCCTGGCGACAGACATGGGCACCATGCAGGAGCGGATCACCACCACCAAGCATGGCTCCATCACCAGCGTGCAGGTAAGGTTGCTGGCTTGGCTACATCGATGATTTGTAAACACTTTCAATATAAAAAAAAAAAAAAACACAGAGCAGAAGATACTGGAGTGGACTTACCTTTACTTCCGATTGAACTTTCGAGTGAGTCACAACAAAAATAACAGCTTTTGAGAACCATGAAACAAAAAACAAAAATCTTAAAATGATTGGAGCTTGAATTAAATAAAATATAAATATAATGCTTTTACTTTATATATTTGAACTTTGAACTATTTTCGGCAAATCATATATAATATCTAGATAGATAGATAGATAGATAGATAACTCATTTATTTGTTACTACAAACACACATATTAAGTATTACATCAGTACACACAATAAAATAAAAATAAAACAATACTTAAAAATATGTGTGTGTTGTTGTTGTTGTGTGTGTATATCTCTACGAAAAAGACCCCATTATATTTTGTCCTTCCACCCTCGCATCCCCCAGGCAGTATACGTACCAGCGGACGACCTAACAGACCCAGCCCCCGCCACCACCTTCGCCCACTTGGACGCGACGACGGTGCTGTCGCGGGCCATAGCGGAGCTGGGCGTCTACCCGGCCGTGGACCCCTTGGACTCCACCTCCAGGGTCATGGACCCCAACATCATAGGGCCAGAGCATTACGGGGTGGCGAGAGGCGTGCAGAAAATTTTGCAGGTAAGATTGATTAAAATAGTACTTTAATCAAATTATCAAAATTTGACATTTAAGAGCGTTAAGACCCTTGTTAAATCAAAGACGAAAAACTATTACAATACCCCTGATACTCCATACATCATCGTCAGCGAAAAGACATCCACTGCTGGAAAAAGGGGTCTCCCAAGGATTTCCACACCGACCGGTCCTGCGCTGCCCGCATCCAGCGGTTTCCCGAAACCTTCACCAGGTGCAACTCAATCAAATTAACTTATCTACTACCACTACTACAGAGTCACCATCGATCTGTACCACAGGTTTTTGTGTATATGTGCGCGCGTAATTAGCGTAGGCTATAGGTTTACCACTCAAACAACAAACACAACGCTGTACATAAGCAAAAGTATGCTTCTATCTGTCTTCCATTCTCCAAAACATACACGAGTAGCAGCGTAGCGCCCACCCATTCAGTAGGACTAAGCATCATAAAAAGTACCTACTAATATTTTTGGCTCATACCACTTAACTACTCAAAACAATGTGACTCTTATCGACAGGACTACAAGTCCCTGCAGGACATTATTGCCATCCTGGGAATGGATGAGCTGTCCGAGGACGATAAGTTGACAGTGGCGCGCGCACGCAAGATTCAGAGGTTACTCTCACAGCCCTTCCAGGTATGTACTTCATAGTAGCTCGTGGAACATAGAGGCTCCAAGTCCAAACCAACCAATCATCCAAGTACAAGCCAGCTAGGTAGGTCTACCTTCGAGAAAGATGTGATATGATCTCATGTGTTCCGGCATGGAGTTAGAATAGCCAACTGGCTATGGCTATGGTAATGGGAACTCCCCATTGCGTTGAGGAATCTTGGTAGGCCCGCCTCCATCTTTGGTGTCATCATCACTTCAGAACCAAGTGATATAAGCCAAGGGCTTACCAATTGGGATTTAAAAAAGAAATCAGTCGTCGAAACCGAACAAAAAGCTTCAAGTCCAAAATGCTGCAGTGTCTCAGGACTAAGGTAGGTATATGACTAGTATGTGATGCTTGTGATGATGTACGGAACTGGGACATCAAGGTCACTCAAATAGAGACGGAGCGAACTATGCTCGGAGTTTCTCTACGTGATCTGCGGGAAATATATTGAAAATAGTAGGTTTTGGTTCCTTGGTGAAAGTTGTTCAGTTTCAGAAGGATACCTTTTTTCGAGTAATTCAGAAGGACGCCTATGTCCCAAATATTGTTTAATTCCAGGTGGCAGAAGTATTCACCGGCCATGTTGGCAAGCTGGTTAAACTGGAAGAAACCATTAAAGGCTTCAAAAGGGTTAGTTATGTCGTCTTGTCGAGTTTTTTGCCTATTACAATCTAAAAGAAGGATATGTAGAGTTTTTGCGGAAAGTGAACCGTCCTATGAGGGGTGATGCTTGGAAGAAATCGCTTGGTATGGCGGAAAGGCCTTATCACAGAGTATACAGGGTGTAACAGAAAGGTGTGGCAATACTTCAAGGTTGGCTTTCACCCATCAAACTGAACAACATTTGTTCTACAACTTTCTTCAAATCGCAAATTTTTTTTTTACTTTTCATACAAATCGATCAGCTGGCGAACCAAGTTTGTATGAAAAGTCCGGAAATTTCTTTGCGATTTCAACAAAGTTGTAGAACAAAAGTTGTTCAGTTTGATGGGTAAAAGCCAACCTTGAAGTATTATCACACCTTTCTGTTACACCCTGTATATATACCTTATACATAGGGGCCTTATGGCTGCCTTTGCATATCAATCAGGGAATTTAATGTAGTACCTACATCTCTTTCAGGTCAAGAATCTTGCATAGCACGGTTAAATGTGCCACACGCTAAGAAGAAGAAGAAGACAATATCATCTGGTATTTATGTAACTGTTTTATTAGAAAAAAACTGACCTGTTTTTCTACTTCGCAGATCCTCGCAGGAGAACTGGACAACATCCCAGAAGCGGCCTTCTACATGGTGGGAACCATCGAGGACGTGATCGCCAAGTCCGGCGAGCTGGCTAAGGGCGTGTAGAAGACTGTGGAAAGCGTGACCGGGAAAATTGAAAATCCCTACTTCATCATAATCACCAGTCAAAAGACTGCTGGACAAAGGCCTCCCCCAAGGATTTCCACGCTGGCCGGTCCTGCGCTGCCCGCATCCAGCGGCTTCCCGCATTCACCAGGTCATCGGTCCACCGAGTGGGAGGCCTGCCCACGCTACGTCTTCTGGGGCTCGGTTTCGTCTGGAAAAACCTACTTAGTTGAAATGTCGATGAATTCTGAAACGTTCTCTCGTTTTTTATTATAAGGGCTTGCCCTGTATATAGATAGATATTTGAAAACAGTTATTTAAAAGTAGTTATGCGTTAATGACTAATGATAATATGCGTTAATGACTAATGATAATATGCGTTAATGACTCATGAAACTGAACAACTTTTGCTAAGAAAACCATAGTCAATTCAGGAAAGGAGTTGTTGATTTCTTAAATGTTTTCCGTCAATTGACTATTATGACTATGGGCTTCTTGGGGAAAATTGATCAGTTTTAGTGTGTGCTTGTATGGTATTTTTATTTTTCCGGTCAGGCTTCAATTAATTTTAATAAAATTATGTTACCGCGTGGTGAAGCTAAAATAAATGTCTTTGTGTCACATTTGAAGGTTGTACTTATTTATTGTAAACGAGCTTTTGACTGGATATTTTTTTGAGTTGTTCATGTTTGTCCCCGAATTTTTATGCGGGCACATCGATGTGACGAGTAGTTGCCGAAACCGTTTGAACCCAGATCCCTCATAAACTATATTCTATACTCTATTTCTTTAGTACTAGTTAACTATATACAAGAATAACAAAGACAAAAAAAATGGTGACAACAATAGGCGCTTATTGCTTGGTAGCAATTTTTTTCAAGCAACCTTGAGATAGGAAATAAACTATGAGATGTACAGTCGATGTAAGTGATATAAAGTCGATATGACCATTAAAGGAAAATAATAATAATTTACCTCAATCCCGTTATCAAATCTTTCTTATTATTGAGTTTTAATGAATAGTACCGCAATATAGTTAGCACACATTCATTATGTACATAGCTGGTCATATTTTGCCGAAGTTTATCCTTTTGCCGCGCCGCCGCAGTTAAATTGTATCAACCATGATTGACATCATTTTGCAGCAAAATGAGTCAATCATGGTTGATACAATTTAACTGCGGCGGCGCGGCAAAAGGATAAACTTCGGCAAAATATGACCAGCTATGTACATAATGAATGTGTGCTAACTATATTGCGGTACTATTCATTAAAATTCAATAATAAGAAAGATTTGATAACGAGATTAAGGTAAATTATTATTATTTTCCTTTGATGGTCAGATCGACTTTATATCACTTACATCGACTGTGCATCTTATAGTTTATTTCCTGTCTTAAGGTTGCCTGGAAGAAATTGCTACCAAGTTATAAGGTCGCCTATTGTTGTCACCATTTTTTTGTCTTTGTTATTCTTGTAAGTTTTTAATGCAGTAAAGTATCGTACATTTGATTGAATTTATTTTTTTAGGCTTTGCTTGACCTAAACATATCCGCATTGTTTAGAAACCAAATACTTTGAAAAGTTGTCGAATCATCTGATACATTTAGTAGCACAACAAAATAACTAACTAATTATGTATTTTGAGAATTGTTCATTGTTCAGTTTCATAAATATCAGGCACAGTAAATATTTTTTTCAGCATTTCAGAAGGACCATAGATAGGTGTCTACTGTAAAAAAACTTACTGAAACAAATATGGCGGCGCGTTGTAATTGGAGCTTACAGTGACGGCGACGGAACGCATTATGAGGCGATCAAGTAACTTTCACACCGAGAGCTGTGGAGTCGCCATTCGTTGTAAAATTATTGCTCGGTTAAATCCTTCAAGAAAAAAAGTTTTGGCCGTAAATGTATGCGTTCAGCGCGTACTACGGTACCTATTACAGTAAGTAAATATTTAAATTCAGTAAAAAATTAAGGCTCTTAGGATTTTTTATTTGTGTTAGGTGTTAAAAGGCTAAAGCTGATGGAAAGTGGCTGTAGCCGCCTGTGAGCATCTATAAAGCGAAAAGGGTCATCAGAGCTTTGCCTGTCCTTGAGCGCTGACATGGAATTCAGCTCAATGCCGATAATTACGCTGGTTATCTCGCGCTTCCCAACTGAACATAATACTGCCCTCAGAAAGAGGGCCGTAAAGAATACAGAAGCGCCATATATTTTGCAGCCTTCTTTCTAATGAGGGTAGAGTAAGGTCCTACCACTTGTTTTAGAAGATATTATTTTAAGGAGGGTTTAGCCCGACGATTAATCTTAACAATGTTTCGTTTGACATTGTTTTAAGTATTGCATGCTTGTTCGTTGATGCCTTTTTTTACCCTCAATTGGTAAGCCCTTAGCATCATCTCACCTGATGGTAAATGATGATGATGCCAAAGATGGAAGCGGGCTTACCAAGATTCCCCAACGCAACTTATCTAAGTCTTGCCGCCAAACAGCACTGATGTGTTCCGGCATGAAGCTAAGATAGCCAGTTCCCCATTGCGTTGGGGAATCTTGGTAAACCCGCTTCCATCTTCGGCATCATCATCGTTGATGCCTTTTGTATAATCGATACATTATCAATCCTAATATTGTTTAATTTATTTTTATGGCCAAGTAATAACACTTGAAAGAAGACTGTGTAAGTTATAAATTCATAAATTTATCATATACCACCAATACAGTACAACTAACATATCACAATATTATGGCAAGAACTAAAATAAAATGCGTACAAAAAGCAATCTACTCCACATCTTCTTTAGTCCGAGTTCCATAGCTTTCCAACATTAAACAGTCTACTAATAACTATTGAACGGTCTTTGTAACGTGACTGTGAGTACCTGCTTTGGTTCCAGAACATAGACCTACACGAAATGAGCGTTTTACGTGAATAAATATACCGAACTATACTCTAAAATGCAGGTACAGTTGAACAAAACTAATTCCTATTTAGTAGGTAAGTAGTAAATTCATGCATTTTGTCTTTGTGATACAGATTCTATGAAAATATTGAATAAATCGGCTAAGTGCATCCTCCTACGAAATCCGGATTTTTTCGTGTCCATAATACTACCCTAATCTAATAAAATAACAAAGGAGGCTGGATTTAATTAGTGTCAAAAAACAATCTTAATGGGGAAGAAAACTGACAAAGCTTGCCGATAGAGGCGCTGATATCGCTTGACTCATACTAACTGTCAAAACGTATAGAAAAACTGTTTACGTGAACTAAACATAAGATTTATTTTAAAAATGCCGCGTTGTGTGGCGATTGGTTGCAAAATAATGGAAATCATTAATTTTGCTAAAGATTCTCGGATGAAGAAGACGTGGGAAAAGTTACGTTTTCAATTATGTACTTTTCAAATTCGCCTTTAATTGAGGAACAGTAGTAGTTAAGAATTGGGGGACCTGGATCAAAAGAGATCCAGGCACCCCCAATTCTTAACAGCCTCAGTGAATAGATGAAAACTGAATAGATGAAAACATGAAAACACTACTTTTTTAAAACTGAACATTGAATACATGATGATGAAAACTGAATACATGAAACTTTTTATTTGAATGCATTAAAACTGAAAAGTTAATTGATAACTACCTAGTGAAATCTAGAAAAGAAGAACAAGATTAGAATAGTCATTTGAAATAAAACTACATTTATTGAACATTTAAATTTATATTTATTTTAAGAATAGTTAAACATATCTTATAACGATGTATAAATACTGTTGTCAATACATTTTATAATATCTTTAATACGCGTATATATAATATCATTAATAACATCTTGCACGACATGCTGTGCACATACAGCCGCGCTGCACTGGCATACGGACTTTTCAACACTCTCAAATTGTTTAGCGTCGAAAATTTCGATACGTATGACTTTTTTTCCTACAGATGTGGTTTTAAATGATGAGACCAACTTCTTTTCATTTCCATTCATATCATTAGCACAGCTTTGATCTAGTGCACTGGTGATGCCTTGGACTGTCACTGGATCTATCATGGCAGGCGAGTAGTCCCATATCGGTGAATACTGAAACAGAAAAGATGAAGTTAATCAACTAGATTGTTATAACTACATGTCTTAGTTAGAAATAATCAAGTAAGTATTAAAGTTTTATTAGGTTAGATACTTACCGCCATGGCAGTTCCGCTTTGCAAACGGTTCAAAAAAGAAATAATTTAAATATTCCTGTTTCTTACACTTATATAGTTTTTTTTTTCGTTTTCAACTCTGTTATCAAAGTTCAAAATCGCTTTGATTATTTCATTTACCTCGGTTGCTACGTGAATTTCAGTGCTGTTATTTAAGCGCTTTCTGCGCTAGATCTAACGCTTTTTGATTTAGTATATCCAAAACTCTAGCGCTTATCATTTTGTCTATCAAACAGTATTAAACGCATTTTTAGGACTATCGAGCGCTTTGTCGCTGCACAGAGTTAGCAACGTTGATGGAATCTGATGCGTCTGCAAGTCACGGCGTCACACCTTATGTGGATGCATCGGCTTGTTCCACATAGATCCAAACCCATTGTTCTGTGAGCTACCATAATTTAAATATGTATTCATTCATCCCTATCAATAATAAAGTTTATTTACAACTGAAAACTATAAAGCACTTTTTGCAGCCTTTGAAAATTATGTAGGAAGTTAGTTCTAAATAATGCAATGCATTTAAGAGCATAGTGGAATAAATCAAATTTATAATTATGATAAAAATTATACATATTGTTCGTTTGTTTGCTGATTTCTAATGATTAATATTTTTTTTGACGTAAGGTGCTTTAAACGTAAGCTAATTCGCATCATTATCACCACTTTTATTTTATTTTATTAAAAATTTATAGATGAACCCGCGTGATCAGCCTAGTTCATACCAAATTTGGACAGCTTTGTCTTAGAAGCTGGGTGGCGTTTTAGTCTACTCAGCATTTTTATTTACTTACATCTGTATGCGTGTTGATTGTAACGATATAAATCGCACATGCAAAGATTCAAATTATATAAATCAGCACTTGGAAAAAAAAACACAAATCGATCTGTCTCCCGAGGGAAACGTCACATAAGTGCAGTGCAGTGCAGCAACGAGCTTCAACAGGACTTTTAACATGTAAGTGTACTTTAATTTACTTTTAATATAACTTGTTCTATTTATCACTTGCTTCTCGTTGAATACAACTAAGGTTAATATTGAGTGAATTTGTGAGTTAATCGTCTATTCATTATGTTGACTGACTCGATGGCTTAGTGACTGATAAACTAAGAGGAGTGGGTTCGATTCCCACTCGTAAGTTGTTGAATACAACTTCAGTTAATATTGAGTGAATTTGTGAGTTAATCATCTATTCATTATGTTCACTAACTCAATGGCTTAGTGATTGATATACTGAGAGCAGTGGGTTCGATTCCCTCTTGTAATGTTTTGGTGTCAAGATGTATATCGATATGTATGTTTTCATGTATATATGTGTCAGTCTGGCTTTCATACATAGCACCTGGGAATAGTCTATGTGATAGAATAGTGATAGTTTCCGATCACATGAATAATAAGTGTAATAAGGTACACAGTGTGCATTATATTTGTTTAATGTTTCATTTCTTTTTATAGTTATTTTATATTTCTTTACCGTAACGTGCTATATGCTTGTGCGTGTGTGGTATATGTTAGTTATGTTACAAATAATATTCATCTTATTACAATGTTTTGTAAGTTAACCATTAATTATGTTTATTTTTCAGGCCTAAAGAAAACCAAAGATCTGTCAATCTGTCATCCTCATCATCTTCGGAAGATGAATTAATCGAAGTGCCGAAAACTACAAGCAACAAGCATCAGTCAAAACCATCAAGGAGCATCGCTGAGCCTAAGCGGAGTACTTCGAAGAAGCACGTTCATCCCGTCGCGCCCACGAAGCCCCTGAAGGCGTCTGACCTGTTCGGCACCGACAGCGAGGAGGAGGAGGACGTCAATGCATGCTCCAGCATCAAGAAAGGTTCGAACACGTATTTCAAGTTTTATTTTTATTTTGTGACTAAACTACCAAAAGGGTATTGTCAACGGCTTCGTAAAAATTCAGACGACATGTACGAGCAGTATGTTACATTAAAAGTATTTAAATGTGATGATCTTACTTTGGCACAGTCCAGGAGATGGAAACATCTTGATACCATGATAAAAATAAAACTGAATAGATCAACATTATACTGGGAACTTTTAACTCAGTTTATTCGAGAGACTGAAAAGGAGTTTCAAAACTGCCATAGATTTATAACTATAACTGATAAAGTTTTATTAAGAAAAATATTTCTACTTAAAGGTGGAAGCCATGAGAAGAAGCACAAACACTCCGAGAGTTCTCACCGCGCTGAAGCAGCCTCTACATCAACCTCGACTACGGCTAAAAAGCGGAAACACAGTCCTGTCGCGTCAACTTCTGGTCGCGCAGCTCCGCCGGTGATGCCCGCCGCTTCGCCCGTGCCGGCTCGTGTTGAGAAGCGTAAATGCGCCTCCGATACGCCTGCTGCCTTCAAAAAGTCTACGGCCCGCGACATGTTCGGCAGCGAGGTGGACAGCGAGGACGACATCGATGAACAGAGCAGACCTGGTAAACGACCGGCACCTCTCAATTCTTACATAAATAGAAAACTGGTCAACGGACTTGCTCGCCAGTCATTCGATAATAAGCCTGGTTCATATTTTGTAGAACTTAAGGTTTACAACTGTTCAGAGATTGAGCGGGTGCAGCCTATGAATAGGTGGAGACACGCAGTTGTGACAATAAAAAATCGCACTAATGATGACACAGAGGCTTGGCGTTCTCTCACTTCGTTCATAGCTGCTACTCGCCATGAGTTCAAAGATTGTCCACCGACTTTTATACCAAATCATTAATAACTTGCATATTTTATCTTACTTATTTACTACGAATTATATGAAATGATTTGTTAATGATACTAATAATAATAATATACTCTATTTCATTTCATTTTTATGTACAACTTATTTTTGTATTTTTTGTATACCTATGTAACCATACATTAAAGTTTGACTACATTTAGTTTTTTTTTCTTTTTCAGTTCATCTACCCAATACTTCAAGTTCTGACACTGATATTGATTATAAAGAATGTTTTAAATGTAAAATAAAAATTCCTCGAAATCAGTTTCATTACCATTTGAGAACAAATTTACATAAATCTAACTGTTTATTGAGTACTGAATTTCAGAAAATTGATATAATTACTACTGCATTTAAAAACAGAATTATGACGTATCGCCTTAAAGTCACTCAGGAAGACGAGTACCTCACACCAGAGGCGTTCCTGAGAGACAATGAGTGTGATCTCATAAAATTAATTGAGTTATCATTGAGAGAGCACAACTGTATTAAAGTCAACTTCGAGCTGTTCGCATATTATATGTTGCCTAAGTCAGAAGAGCAGCAGCAACAGCTCAAGTCATTTAATACAAAGTATGAGATCGTATTTCAAAGCACTGATTTAACTCAATTAATTACAAATACAATCGATACATTTAAAGAGAAATTATCTGAATTCGAGGACTGTGAATCTGGCTGGACTTACGTTTCGATAAGTCACCTTGAAATTAACATAAATAAATATAATCCTATTAAAGGAGGTACTTATCTGAAACTACCTCCTATTGTAAGAAATACGAAATCTTGTATAAATATACAAAATAAAGATGACTGTTGTTTTCTATGGAGCATTATAGCTGAACTTTTTCCTGCTAAACACAACGTGTGTCGAACTACGTCATACCCGCACTATTCATCTATTTTAAATACTAAAGGCATGTCATTTCCACCTTCTCATAATGACATAAAGTTATTTGAAATGAATAATCCTACTATAAGCATCAATATTTATGGTCTAGATGAGAAGTGTGTAGTCACTGGACCTTTGTATCGGACGAATATGAAGAAAATTAATCATATTAATTTACTATATATCGAACAGAAAGATAAAGCACATTATTGTTTAATTAAAGACCTTGTCCGTTTAGTGCGACGACAGGTTACTCTGCACAAGGGACAGGTGTATTTTTGCGATGGATGCTTACAGTTTTTTACAAACAAAGCTAAATACACTTCTCATAATTGTTCTAATATTCTTACTATATTGCCTAAAAACCATACAGTACTGAAATTTAAAAACTATGTCAGAACACAAAAGATTAATTTCATTATTTATGCTGATTTTGAGTGTTTATTAGAAAATTGTAACGGAGAAACTAATTCTGAATATACGAAAAATATAAAAGTTCATCAGCCCTCATGTTTTGGATATTATATTTGCTGTTCACATGATAGTCGATTAAATAAATATGTAACATACAGAGGTGTTGACTGTGTGAAAGTATTTGTTAAGTGTTTGATTAAAGATGCTAAACGTATTCATAAGATCATGTCAAAAAAAATGCCGATGAATCCTTTATCAATAGAACAAGAGTATAAATATCTCAATGAATCTAATTGTCATATATGTAACAATCCATTGTTCAATGACCGAGTCCGTGACCATGATCATATTACTGGTGAATACAGGGGAGCCGCACACAGCCACTGTAATCTTATGTACAAAGTGTGTCCATTCATCCCTGTTGTCTTCCATAACTTATCTGGTTATGACTCACATATATTTATTAAAGAACTAGCAAAATGTGAAGGTTCTTTAAGAATTATACCAAAGACAAAAGAGAAATACTTGACGATAACAAAAGAAATTAAAACAAATGAGCACTATAATCCTATTCAAATTAAATTCATCGACTCTTTTCAGTTTCTGAGTTCTAGTTTAGATTCATTGAGCAAAAGTTTAACTAAAAATGAGTTTACCAACTTATCACGAGAATTCAAAGATTATGAGAAATTCAATTTATTACAACAGAAAGGTATTTATCCCTATGACTACATGGACTCTTGGTCTAAATATGATGAAACAGAATTACCACCAAAAGACTGTTTTTATAATACATTAAATATGGAACACTTAAGTGAACAAGAATATAAACATGCTCAATCTATTTGGAAAGTTTTTGATATTCAATCGCTTGGTGATTACACTGATTTGTATTTAAAAATAGATGTTCTGTTATTATGCGACATATTCGAACACTTCAGAAGTATTAGTTTACGATATTATAAATTAGATCCTGCTTACTATGTTACATCCCCAAGTCTAAGCTGGGACGCAATGCTTTTTTACACTAGTGTTGAGTTGGAACTTATTAATGATTTGCAAATATATCAATTATTAGAAAAAGGAATACGTGGTGGATTAGCTCAGTGTTCTCTTCGACACGCTAAAGCAAATAATAAATACACACCACATTATGATGATACTCAACCATCATGTTATTTAATCGATCTCGATGCGAATAATCTCTATGGTATGGCGATGACTAGAAAGCTGCCAATATCTGATTTCAGATTTTTGGAACCTAAAGAAATTTCTAAATTTGATGTGTTAAGTATACCAGATGATCATGATCATGGATTCATTTTGGAAGTTGACTTGGTTTATCCAGAACACTTGCATAAAGAACACAAAGATTTACCTTTTGCTCCAGAGAAATTTGTACCACCTGGAGGAAAAACTGCGAAATTAATAGCTAATCTTTATGATAAGTATCACTATGTTATACATTATGTACATTTAAAGGAATGTCTCAAAAATGGTCTTACATTGAAAAAAATTCATCGCATACTTAGTTTCAGACAAGATGATTACTTAAAAAAATACATTGATTTAAACACCACTCTTCGAATATCGGCCAAAACTACATTCGAGAAAGATTTTTTCAAATTATTGAATAATGCTATATTTGGTAAAACTATTGAAAATAAACGTAAACAAGTTGATGTTAAATTGATTACAAGTTGGAAAGATAAATCGAATAAAACAAACAAATATATTTGTGCTGAAAAACTAATTGCGAAACCAAATCTTAAAAGTGTAACTGTATTTTCTGAAAATCTGGTAGCTATTCAACTAAACCGTGAGAAAATTACTTTGGACAGACCGATATATATTGGGTTTACAGTTCTGGAATATGCTAAGCAACACTTATATAGTTTTCATTATGGTTTCATTAAAAAGCAATATAATGATAATGTTCATCTCTGTTATACTGATACAGATAGCTTGTTGTATTTAATCTATACTGAAGATTTTTATCATGATATGAAAGATAACCTTTCGAAATTTGATACGAGTAATTATGCTATTGATAATCCGTATAAAATACCGAGAGTTAATTCAAAAGTTCCTGGATTGTTTAAAGATGAATTAGGGGGTGATGTGATTACTGAATTTGTTGGTCTACGAGCAAAATTATATTGTATAAGTAGCGTTAAAACAGAAATAAAAAAAGCTAAAGGCACATCTAAATCAGTGACTAAACGTCTGAAACTAAGTAATTATACCAAAGCATTATTAAATGATGATCATTTAAGATGTAAAATGCATATGATTAGATCGATAAAACATATCTTGTATTCACAAGAAGTAAATAAACAAGTATTAAACAGACATGATGATAAAGTACAAGTCCTCTCAGATCGCATTCATACCATTCCGTGGGGACACTGTGACAATATATTTTAAAAAAATGTTATGATCCAGTTTTTATATTTTATATTCTGTAGAATGTGATTATGTTTTAGGTTAAAACAATTTAATAGACATTGTTATCCCAATGTATTATATACAAATATACTTAACTGTAAATATTGATTAAGCCTTTACGGAGTTTAAAATAAATTAATGTGTCTATGATATCTTTGTCTTTTATTTTAATGATAATATATACTTTTTGTTAGGTATATAAACCTTGAAAATAAATCGATTTATTCAGAACTAAGCATGAAGTTGACTAAGCAACCGCTTTCATTACAAATCAATGAAATTGATATTACAGAGCATTCTAAGCGAATCAAACATAGTGCATTGTTGCCGAATTCAATTCGTTGTATAATATGTGGCCCTTCTAACTGTGGGAAAACAAATGTTATGCTCAGTTTGCTATTCCACTCCAATGGTCTCAGATTCAGAAATGTGTATCTTTATTCTAAAACAGCATATCAACCGAAATATTGTTTTTTAAACAAGGTCTTTAAATCGATTCCTGAAATAAGCTTTTTAATTTTTAGTGAAGACAAAGAAGTTATTCATCCTAATGATGTGTTGCCAAACTCAATAATTATTTTTGATGACGTTGTATGTGAAAACCAAACGAATATACGTAATTATTTTATAATGGGAAGGCATAAAGACATAGACTGTTTTTATCTATCCCAAACATATTCAAAGATTCCTAAACAATTGTTAAGAGACAATGCAAACTTTTTAATCGTATTTAAACAAGACAATACTAATTTGAAACATATTTATGATGAACATGTTGGTGCAGACATGTCTTGGCCTCAATTTAAACAGCTTTGTACAATGATATGGGATAAACCACATAATTTTTTAACTATAAACAAAGACTGTGCTATAAACAAGGGAAGATATCGTAAAGGATTTGATATGTACATTAGTCTCGAGTAGCTAATAATTATATAAACTGCTATCATATGATATAATGTTATTTCTAGATATTCCTTCATAAGAGAGGGTTGTACCTAACTTAGCTTTATTACATCAAAATGGAAAAGAACATTAAAGAACAATTAATTAAATCGGTAAATGCTATTAAATCTAAAATTAAACAAATGCGAGATGAAGAAGATCAAGCCAATTTGACTATGAACCGAATACTTAAACCTGTTACCAGTCCACTAAATACCTTAGTTAAATCTACTTATTCTAAAAAAAATCAAGACAGTAAGATCGATAATTACTGTAAAAATAATAAATCAGACATCGAATTTGCAAATAATTTAAGTTCTTGTACAAAATATGAAGATTTTGACAGTATCAATGATAGTAATTTTATAGATGGTAATGTCACTGAGTATAACAATAGCACAGGAAATAATTCGGATAACAGTGAAGATTCAAATACTGAAATAAAGTTTGAGAGTACTCCAGTTAAATTGGAAAAGGGTTTGGAAATGTCACTTAAAAAAGATGATATGTATGATATTTACGATAAAATTAATGTACCATTTGGTGTAAGAAGTGAAAACAGAAAACTAATGATGGGTAATGCTGTGGTTAAATTAAAATTTACAGAAAATAGTTTGAATAATGACAAAATGTTTTTCATTACAATAGATGACAAACAGTATGAATTGACACCAGGTTTAAAAGAACTTCTGCTTCGCAAAAAACCGAATTTATCATTGATTTCGGAAAAAGACAAATTGGTGTATAAAGATATGTTGTACTATACTAATGCTCATAAACGAGATTATAATATTAATGGACAGATAAAGGGTGATAAAGGTATTAAATATCGAAAGATAATTAAACCACTCTTTATTGAATCTGAAAACGCAAATTGTAATAATCTAACAAAATCTGGTGGTAAACTACCAACATTAAAAAAGTATAAGTCTAATACAGATTTGGTGTACTGGGACGATCCTAATGAATTGATTGATAGATTAAGGTTATTAATCGCGTCTAGAAATGCTGGTAACAAAAACCATGATAATGAGATAATATCAATAATTGAAGAGTTAAAAGAAGCCGGTATAATAAAAGCATAAAAACATCTGTATTGCTATATTTTACTCAGTATAAATGTGAATCTTAATCATGAATGTTGATAAATTTGGAGAACATGTGCACAAAAAACAAAATACTGATGATATAGCATTAGCAGAGAGTTCAATAAAGCATGCTATTTCCGAGTTATTGTTGTTTCAAAGCAAACATAATAAAAATTCTGTGGATACTAATGATATTGCTACAAAAGTGTACGTAAACCAGAGAATTGAAAATCAATTGATACCAATTAATAAATTTATATCAGAAACAATTATAAGGCTTAATGAGTTAGAGAAGATTATTAATAACAGTGATAAGAAAAATAAGAAACAAAAATGAGCAAGGCAGATGTTGTAAACGAAATTCATAAAAGTGCAAGAGTAAATTTTACTCGAAGACATGTCGTCATGAAAGATATAGATGATTTGTGGCAAGCTGACCTGATCGATATGCAAGCAATGTCAAGGGATAATTTTGGATATAGATACATTTTAGTGATAATCGATACATTTTCTAAATATGCGTGGGCATTTCCGTTAAAAAGTAAAACAAAGGATGATGTATATTTTGCTTTCAAGACATTACTTGAAAACGGCCGCTCTCCAAAAAACTTACAAACTGATTTCGGTACTGAGTTTTATAATAAAAAATTCAAAACCCTAACTAGTTTTTTTAAAATAAATCACTATTCAACTTATTCGGTTAAAAAAGCTTCAATTGCTGAACGATTTATTAGAACATTGAAATCAAAAATGTATAAACAATTCAGTTTAAAAGGTAATTATAAATGGTCTGATGGAACTCTTGAGAGTCTTCTACATACTTATAATCATACCAATCATAGAACAATCGGTACATATCCAGCTAATGTTAATGCGCGTAACAAAAAAGAAATACTTCAAAGATTTAAAACCATAATATCAAATCCATTGAAATGTAAAAATAAAAAAAAATTCAATGCTGGAGACTTTGTAAGAATCAGTAAATACAAAGGAACCTTTGAAAAAGGTTATACTCCTAATTGGTCACCAGAAATATTTAAAATCATAAAAGTACAACCAACTGATCCCACAACATATTTATTGCAAGATGCTAAAGGTCATCCCATTTTAGGTGCCTTTTATGCACAGGAACTTCAGAAAACTAAATTTCCTGACATTTATCTTGTTGAGAAGGTGTTAAGAAGAAAAGGAAATAAAGTATTCGTAAAATGGTTGGGTCTACCGTCATGTGAAAATAGTTGGATTGATAAAACTAATGTCCGATAGATCTATATAAATTTAAGTTAACAATTATTCGATCACTTGCGTACATGACATGAGTGAAAGCAGTCTTCTAAATTGGTTTATTAACAATTTACCATTTGAACTACATTTACCTGGTTATAATTATTGTGGACCAGGTACACGATTACAGAAGAGACTTATGCGAGGCGATAGAGGCATTAATCAGTTAGACGAATACTGCAAACAACACGATATCGCTTATCACAGATCATCTTCCTTAAGAGAAAGACATAAAGCTGATATAGCTTTAATGAAAATGGCTAAGAATCGTATCACTGCTTCTGATGCAAGTTTAGGTGAAAAAGTAGCAGCACATATAGTCCACAAAGCTATGTTAGCAAAAGTGAGTACTGGTGCTGGGTTAAAACAATTGCCATCAATAATTTAAAAAAGCACTAGAAAAATTCATTCTCGTTGTTCTGATACAGGCTTAAAGAAGCATTTTAAAAACGTTGTTAATCACACTAAAAAATGTATTAAAAAAATGAAACCTAAGTGTAAAAAACTAGCCATAAAATTAGCAGTAGCAGCAGCTAAAGAAGTTGCATCAGACATATCAACAAAGGCACCACGTATAATTCCAGTACCAAAAACTGGAGGTTTTTTACCTCTTATACCCATTTTTGCTGGTTTGTCAGCAGCTGGAAGTATTGCAGGTGGTGCTGCCGGAATAGCTAAAGTTATTAATGAATATAAAGCTGCGAAAGCACGTTTGGCAGAAATGAAAAGACATAACGAAAAGATTGAAGCTGTATGCTTTGGAAAAGGGTTACATCTTAAAAACTATAAGAATGGTCTAGGAATTTATGTAACAGACCAAAAAAACTAAATCGTCGGCTACCCAATCGAGCTTTAACTAATATTGACATTATAAACCATGCTCAAGACATACCTTATTTTCGAGGGGTTTTTATGAGAGATGAATTACCACAAAATATATATGATAAAGAGTGTGGTATTATTAACTTAGATAGTTCCAAAAATCGTGGAACACATTGGGTAGCCTATGTTAAATATAATGATTATGTTGAATACTTTGATAGTTATGGTAATTTAAAACCACCGAATGAGTTTGTTAAATATGTAGGTAATAATATTCAATATAATTATGAAAATGTTCAGCAAGATCATCCTTTTAAATGTGGTCATTTTTGTTTAAATTTTTTAAGAAATTTTTGGCGAACTCAAGGGTTGTATAAATAGTATGTAACCGAAGAAATTTGTTCAGTCAATAAGAATGTCTGTAACACTGACTATCACTGGAAATAAACCTATATTAGAATCATTTTTTAACCCATCATTAAATATCGATAAAAAATATGAGTGCGGTCTACTTTATTTTTCTGCTTATAACTCAATCTCGAACATAACAAATGAAAACAATGTGTTTGCTTACGGTGACAAGAAAGTGATAATACCACCTGGCACTTATGACCTACATGATTTAAACGAATATTTGAAAACTAAAATTAAAGACTGTGTATTTATATTGAAACCAAATAATAACACTTTAAAATGTGTATTATTTTGTTCTGAAACGATACATTTTGATGTGACTAAAAGTATAGGTACCATATTAGGGTTTTCTGAAACCAAGTTAGAAGCTAATAAATGGCATGTATCAACCAATCCTGTCAACATTCTGCCAGTATCTGTGATCAGGATCGAATGTGATCTTGTGCAGGGATCCTATACTAACGGATTTCCAACACATATTATTCATGAGTTTGTGCCTGATGTCCCACCAGGTCATCGGTATATAGAGGTGCCGAATAACGTGATTTATTTTCCTGTTAATAAAACAAATATTACATCTGTTACTATTAAAGTACTAGATGAGCACGGAAATTGCATAAATTTCAGAGAAGAAGTTATTCAATTACGCCTTCATTTAAGAAAAACAAAATGATTGTGTTTTATAAAATTCCGAATCAACGAGCAAAACCCACTAATTCTAATCGAGCTTCTATAGTGCACAGACTTCTTAAGTGTTCTAAAATAATTACTAAAATTAACAAAGATTTTCTCCGGTCACTTGGATTTAAAATATGAATATTCTACAAATCACAGATTCTCCTCACTTCGATAGTTCTATTGAAAGTTTTGAGATTCACTCGTATAATCCATACAATAATAATTTTAAGGAAAATGATGAAATCAGAATTCCAATTCATCAACAAGATATTTATGTTTTACCATCTGCTAGTTCCATTTATATTGAGGGAAAAGCTAAAATAACAAGTAAAGATGCTACAACAGGCAAGGAAACAAGTAAATCTGTTGATTTTACCAATAATCCTTTTCTTTTCTTGTTTCAAGATATTAGATATGAAATGAATGGTGTAGAAATAGATCGTATTAGAAACGCAGGCATTACCACTACAATGAAGTCTTATATTTCTATGAATGAAGGTGAAAGTAAAGCAGCAGCATTATGGGGTTGGCAAATAAATGGCACAAAAAGTGAAGATGGGTATTTTAGTGTTATCATACCACTTAATAAAATAATGGGATTTGCAGAGGATTATAACAAAATCATAATTAACTGTAAACATGAATTAATACTAAATAGAAGCAGTGTTAATATAAACAGTATTTTGGCTCAGGAGAGTGACCGCTTTGTAATAAATATACAAAGAATACAATGGCGAATGCCGCATATTAAGGTTTCTGATAGAGAAAGGCTAACTTTAATAAGAAACTTAGAAAAAGACAAACCATTGCAGATGGCGTATCGCAATTGGGATTTATATGAATACCCCTTGCTGCCTAAAACTACAAAGCATTCCTGGTCTATCAAAACCGCTTCACAGCTAGAAAAACCACGTTATGTTATCTTTGGCCTTCAAACTAATAGAAAAAACAAAATTAGCAGAGACAGTTCATTATTTGATCATTGCAATATATCTAACGTTACACTTTTCTTAAATTCTCAGTATTATCCGTATGAGTCACTTAATTTGAAATTTGAAGAAAATAAATACAGTATATTATATGAAATGTATTCTAAATTTCGTCAGTCGTATTACAACCTTCCAGCTGACCCACTGCTTGATTTGGATAATTTTAAAAACAAATCTCCACTTTTTATTATCGATTGTTCAAGACAGAACGAAAACTTAAAAACTGGTCCTGTTGATGTGCGTATCGAAATTGAAACTTTAAAGGATATTCCAGATAACACAACAGCTTACTGTCTCATTATAAATGATCGATTAGTAGAATATAGACCATTAAGTAATATAGTAAGAAAATTATTATGAGTGCTATTGTTGATGTACAAGGATTTAAAGTTGATGATAATGTATTTATTCTTAAAGAAATAGCAATTCTATGCAATAATAACATACAAATCTTCCTTATTAAACCGCCGTATCCTTTTTACGAACTTTCAAAATCAGAAGGAAAACAAGTTTTGTGGATTGAACGAAATCGAAAAATTTATTGGAACAGCGGTTACATACCTTACTACACATACAAATTCCTCATTCAAGATTTAATTAAAGATAAATATATTTACACAAAAGGTTTAGAAAAAGTGACTTGGTTAAAAAAAATGTTCGAGATTGAAAATGTGTTTAATTTAGAAGATAAAGGCTGTCCTAGTTTTAGTCAAATGTATGATGAATATAGTATGTGCAAAGATGTATTTAGTTGTATGTATCATTCATCAATGTGTGCTTTGAAAAATGTTACTTGTTTAAGAAAGTGGTGTACAGAAAATAAATGTTTAATTTAAAATGTCATCAAGTTTTTTATTTGTTTTATAATGACTCATGTGTAAATCCTGCTGCTATTCCCATTTCATACATTCATTTAATTAGACAAGGTAGTGCTACGTTTGAACAGATTTCCGGTTTTAGTATACTTTACGTAAACAAATTAGATCTGCTGCATTCCACAATGTAGCGACTTGGACTGCTACTGGGAAATACTTTATATGCAAACATGATTATTTAGTCACAATAAATATAATTTAACTTTTGAATAGTACTTCAGTTTTTATTTAATTAACTTTTCAGTTTTAAGGCATTCGAATGAGAATTGATTATCTTTTCTAGTTTTTATGTATTCAAGTTTTATCGATTTACTATTCAGTTTTAAAAAGTAGTATTTCATGTATTCAAGTTTTCATTTGTTTAGTTTTAAAAAGTTGTGTTTTCATCTATTAACTTTAAGTTTTAAAAAGTTGTGTTTTCATCTATTCAAGTTTTCATCTATTAACTTTAAGTTTTAAAAAAGTTGTGTTTTCATCTATTCAAGTTTTCATCTATTAACTTTAAGTTTTTAAAAAGTTGTGTTTTCATCTATTCAAGTTTTCATCTATTAACTTTAAGTTTTTAAAAAGTTGTGTTTTCATCTATTCAAGTTTTCATCTATTCACTGGGGCTGTTAAGAATTGGGGGTGCCTGGATCTCTTTTGATCCAGGTCCCCCAATTCTTAACTACTAACAGTCCAAGTCGCATACATTTTCCATTTAACAATTTTACAGAAAAAAACTATAAAACCTCGATAATAAAAAACGCGGAACTAATTGAAAGTTGTTATGAGTCAAGCGTCCGTAGCGCCATCTGCAAATAGCTTTGAGTTTTCTTCCCCATTCTATCGATTCTAAAGATTTTTTAGTCTGAGGTTAATTGCAAGCAAAAACGTTTCTGCTGACTGTGTTTTTATATCTTAATGAATAAATACTTTTTTAGACTGAGGTTTGCTTTGAACTTTCTATTGAATCTTTTTTTCTACCTAATTACATACTTTTCTACCTAATAAGTTCGTACATACTACGCGGAATTTGTATTTACAGGTGTTAAAAAAACGTTTGAGATTTTAAGGGTTTACTCGGAATCAAATACAAATTCATTTATTTAATTTATTTCATATCAAGTATAGAAAATATTGAAAAAAACCGCTCTGCAATTTTTTTTCAGTTTTCCATTTAAATCCTTGGTTTACTATTCAGATTTAGTATGGAAATCTGAAAAACAAAATTACACAAAACAAAACCCCCCTTCAAATCTCAAACACTTTTTTAATAACCTGTATGCACTCAACCTTTGTAAATGTTATTTTCACAGATAATTTTTAATGTTAAGAGACAGTGAATACTTAGCGTAGAATTTTTCCATTACCACTGTATTTTCGATTTATATCATTTTTATACATAAAGATTTTCTTAAATACCTATAAATCAATAAATAGAAATAATTTATTTTGGCTTTATATTAAAATACTATTATTTTTAATAAAAACTAAAAAGTCTTCTATGCGAAAGTATTTCTGTGGGCGTCATAAGCTGTTTGTTAGGCGCAGCTGGCAGACGGTAGCACTGGTGCTCGCGTTGATGTCTTTTCTTCGACTGTTTCTTTAGACGTCGTCCAGTTCTATGAATGGAATTTTATTTTACAGGCTGCGGCGAACCCAGTATTTACCCGATTACGGCGAAGCAAAAAGCAGGGTTATGATTTTAACCCGTTTTATAAAATTTCGACGCACTCAACCGCACGACATTATAGGTATTAGCTCTATTACTCGTTGACCCACCTGTACGGTATAGCCGCGCACGTTAGCGGATAGTGACGAACGGCACCGTACAATGGGGTGGTTCAAGGTGGTTCCAACGAAAACAACGTCTTCAAGATGTACTATAGCCGGGAAAGCCGAGGAGCAGGGGTTCTGGCCAGCTTTTCTATTTTTCTTCTATTTTCTTCTGGGAGCTGGTTCGAACTGCACTGTAAAAATTGCACTGTCACCCTGGCCCTACGTACCATGCCTCTATTTATATCAAAAAACAGCTGGCCAGCGATCCCTTTTCCTCACCCCCGATTTGCTTTATTTTTGAATAATATAAAAACTATAATAGTTGAGCTTCGCCCCTATTTGGATTCTACAAGAGTACCTATTTTGCTATGTTTTTACATAATCGGTGTCATCCGCATGCGCTCGAGCTCGAAATGGCAGCCGAAAACGCTTGTTCGCTATATTTATACCCCCCGTCCCGCACTTCAGGACTATAAATATCGCCTGTAATGATTTTTCGCTTTTCAGTCGTCTAGCGAGCGCGCGCGCGTGCGGACTGAACTGGGAATGCTTTATTTATGCTATACAAACTTAAATCTATCTATTATAACTATCCTGTCTAAGATTTAATGCTAAATTTAAAATTTACATACAAATAAAACACCCTATCTATTTGTCTCTACCTAACACATACCGAACTATATCTGTCTATCTCTGTCTATTTTCTAGAAATTTCTTTATTAAAATCCTATCTAAATACCTATAAAAACGCTATAAACTCTATATCTAGTTATTCTACCTATTAGCTTAACCTAGTCTAAGTAAAATCTTTATTAAAAATCAACTATCTATCAAATAAAATAACAACAAACTATAAGTAGTATAACGAGTAACGATATAACTATGACGAACTTATCAGCTAGAAACTATGACGTAATTGCTATGACGTATCGTCTCGAACAATTCTCCCGCCGTGCAGCGACGTAGCCCGGTGCGGCGCTGCATTCACGATGGTGTGGGAGAGACGATGCGCTGCGTCGGAAGGATCACCAGTCTCTTAGTCGGTCTCCGAAGTACTCCTCCTCTGGTTCGGACGTCCACCACTCGAACTGCGCCGTCCTGGCCTGGGTAGGTTGCTGTGACTATCCCCCTCGGCCAGGTGTTCCTCGGTAAGCTGCTGTCCACTATCAGCACGACGTCCCCTTCTTTGATTGGCTGTCCACTTCCTCGGGGCTCCCGCCGCTGTTGCAACTCGGGAAGGTACTCGCGGATCCAGCGGGCCCAAAACATGTCTGCGAGGCGCTGTGAGGCCCTCCAGTGAGAGCGGTTGATGAGGTCACTGTCGTCGAACGTACCGGGTGTTGGTACTCGTGCTGATCCGCCGAGGAGAAAGTGGTTTGGTGTGAGAGCTTCGGCGTCTTCTGGTTGGACGGACACGTGCGTGAGGGGGCGGCTGTTGACTGTGTATTCCGCCTCCGCGAGTAGGGTGGTGAGGACTTCTTCGGTCGGGTGGCGTTCCTGGAGCACGGCTGCAAGCGCTATCTTCACTGACTTCACGAGTCGCTCCCATACTCCTCCCATGAACGGAGCTCCTGGCGGGATGAACTTCCACTTGACCGCGCGGATGTTGGCTTCCTCGTTCATGGCTTCTATGGCGGCTCGTCGTAGCTCTGCATCTGCCCCATGGAAGTTCGTGCCGTTGTCCGAAAAGACGATGGTAGGGCAGCCGCGGCGTGCGAAGAATCTTCTGAGCGCGAGGATGGCTGAATCTGTCGAGAGCGATGCCGCGAGCTCCAAGTGAACTGCCCTGGTGGTGAGACACGTGAAGAGTGCCACGTATCTCTTCTGGTGCTGTCTTCCTACTGTGACGCTGACTGGGCCGAAGTAGTCCACGCCAGAGTACGTGAACGGCCTCCTGTGATGAGCGAGGCGACTGGGTGGATGGTCTCCCGTGGGTGGAGATGGAGGAGCTGCCCTGCGGATTCGACAAGGCAGGCAGCCGCGAACTATGGTGCGCACGATGGGGCGCAGACGAAGGACCCAGTAGTGTTGTCTGCATTCGTTCACTGTGGTCTCGACTCCGGCGTGTAGCAGGCGGCGATGGGTGTGTTCTATCCAGAGCTGCGTGGCTGGATGGTTCCCGTCTATGACAGCTGGAGATTTCTGATCTTCTGTTACTCCTACAGCTGCGTTGATGCGACTTCTGATACGAATGGTGCCATCTTCTATCTTGACTGACAGCTGGTGAAGTCGACTGCTGTTCGGTACGGGCTTCCCTTTGTTGAGCAGCTCTATCTCTTCCAGAAAGGCTTCCTGCTGGATCGAACGAACTATTAGCTTCTCAGCTTTCCACAGCAGGTCAGCTTCTATCGGTATGAACACCCGATCTTCTATCTTCTTTGCGCCTTTCGGTTTCGAAGTCTTCGGCGTTTGCTTCTGTTTTCTCCAGTCCGGATCTGTTTCTCTGTTCTTTTTCGTTCTTCTATAATTGACTATCTCTGTTTTCTGTTTGCACTTCTCTATAAACTGTAGTACTCGAGCTGTTGTGCGGAGGTACTTTTCCCATTTGGAGAATCGTGACACGTCCGGAACTATTCGACTGACGGCTGGCTGTTTGGATGTCACGTGATGCGTTCTCTCTTCTCCTGTCTCTGTGGCTTCTATGGTGAGTCCAGCTGGCCATGAAGAGGGGTGGTCGCGCAGGAACTCTGGACCTCTGTACCATCGATGATCGGTGTCGAAGTTCGATGGGACGCCTCTGGTGGCATCGTCTGCCGCGTTCAACTTTGATGGTAGCCACCTCCACTCACTGACTGGCGAGATCTCTTCAATGGCTGCGATGCGATGGGCGACGTACTGCTTGTAGCTTCTGGCTCCGTTCTTCAGCCAAGCCAGGACGGTTTTACTGTCTGTCCAGAAGAATCTGGCGTCCGGCTTTCGTTCGTGCTCCTCTGTGACTGTCTGAGCCATTTTCGCCCCCAGGACTGCACCTTGAAGTTCGAGGCGAGGGATCGATGTGACTTTCAGGGGCGCCACGCGCGCCTTGGCCATGATCAGGGAGACGTGCACGCGGCCATCTGCTGTTTCCGTTCTCCAATACAGGGCGGCTGCGTACGCTGTGCTGCTGGCGTCTACGAAGATATGAAGCTGGAGAGACGCGGCTTTACTGTATTCTATGTAGGCCCTCGGTATCTTGATCGTCTTCAACTTCTGCATCTGTTCTATGCATTGTGTCCACTGCTCTGCTAGGTCTTTGTCGACTTGAACGTCCCAGTCGATTCCTCGGCGCCAGACCTCCTGTATGAGATGCTTGGCCTGCATGGTGACTGGTGAGGCCAGGCCGAGAGGATCGTAGACTGACATCACTATCTTCAGGATTTCTCTCTTGGTGGGCGCGTTCTTCTGTAGCAGGTGTGGAGGTACTCGCTCGAAGTTGAGGTTGAAGGCGAGCTCATCTTCTTGAGGCTTCCAGACTAGTCCCAAAACTTTCTCTGTCTTCGTACCGTCGTCCAGCGTAACTTGAACTGTCTCAGTGGGCTTCTCGTCGAGGTTCAGCACCACACGTCTTGAATTGGATACCCAGCCACGAAGGTAGAAGTTCGCTTCCCGGTGGATGTCACGGACCCGCTTCGAAACTTCTATAGCTTCATCTTCTGTCTGGAAGCTGTGCAGGTAGTCATCCATGTAGTGAGCGTTGACTATGGCTGAGGCTGCGACTGGATACTCCTCCTCATGCTGTTGAGCGTTCAAGTTCTTCACGAAAATGGCTGTTGCTGGCGAACTCGTAGCACCGAAGATGAGGGACTTCATTCTGTACTCATCAGGTGGGCCATCGCGTCGATCTCCGCGCCAGAGGTAACGTAGCGCGTCTCTGTCTTGCTGTTTTATGCCAATGCGCATAAACATTTCCGCTTTATCCGCTGTTACTGCTATGCGATGCTGTCTGAATCTCATCAGAATCCCGGGTAACGATTGCAGCAGATCCGGTCCTGTTAGAAGGTAGTCGTTGAGGGAGACTCCCTTCGTCTGTGCCGCTGCGTCGTGCACTATTCTGACTTTTCCCGGTTTTCTAGGGTTCAGCACGGGAAAGTGCGGTAGATACCAGGTTTTCCCCGGCGTCTTCTGTATGGGTGCTCTTTCTGCATACCCTTTCTCTACCAATGCTGCCATCTGTTCTGTGTACTTCTTCTTCAGTTCTGGATCTTTTTCGATGCGCTTCTCTGTGCTGTGGAGCCTCTTCAATGCGTTGTCATAGTTGTTAGGCAACTCGCAGTCCTTGTTCTTCCAGAGCATCGCTGTTTCGAATCGGTCTCCTATTTTCTCTGTGCTGGTCTTCAAAATGTCGAGAGCCTTCTGTTCTGGATCTGACTGTGGCTTCTTCGGCTGGATTCCCATGTCGTCCAGGGCAAAGTGGTGCTTCAGCATGTCGTCCATCTTCTCGTCCACTGTTGCCAGGTGATGAACGAAGTGCACCTGGTGCCCGATGGTGCGTGAATCTGTGCCATGTAGAACCCAACCCAGCGGTGTGTGAGATGCCACTGGCTGTCGACGATTGCCTCTTCTGACTTCTGACGCTATCAAGAGATGCCAGTTGTCTTGACCTATGAGGATGGTTGGCTGCATTTCTTCGTACGTGAAGCGATCTTCGAGGCCCTTCAGGTGTTCACAGCCCCATACTGTTTCTTCCTTGATGATCTGCGGTGACAGTCTGAGGTCAACTATTGTTCGTGCTTCTATCTGGTGAGCTTCCTCTGTGCCCTTCAATTGGACGGTGACGCGACGTGATGACTCGGACTTCAGGTTCGTCGGTGCTATTGTCTCTATCTCCAGAGGGTCTGTGTGGCCTCTGGCGCCGACCTTCTTCGCCACTTCTGAGTCTATGAGTGTCACTGTTGATCCGTCGTCCAAGAGAGCGTAGGTATCTGTGTAGCTCTCTGCACCAGACACTCTGACTGGAACTATCTTCAGGTAGGTATGGGTCTTCCTGTTCTCGAATGTGGAAGCGACCTTCTCTGTTTCTGTATTCTTTTCTCGCTTGAAATGCAGCAACGGGTGGTGGCTTCTGATGCATCCATCTCTGTTGCATGTCCTATACTCGCACTTGTGTGACATGCTCTTGTAGCGCAGACACCTGTAGCATAGCTTGTGTTCTCTTGCTGTTGCCCATCGATCATCTGTTGAGGCTTGCAGGAACTTCTCGCATTTGACAGGCGCGTGACCAGGTTGCTTGCATATGAGACACGGTCTTTCTTCTGTCTTCTTACCGCCTTCTATCTTCTGTGTCAGATGGGAACGCTGTCTTCTGAATGGCGGTACACTGTCTTCCGTTCCTATTGGCTCTGGAGCTGCGTATCTTGCGCATCTTCTTGATTCTATTTCTATAAAATCGCAGAACAGGAGAAGTTCAGGTTCGTCCTTCCTCTTTTCTGTGTTTTCTATGTTCTCAGCGAAGTCGAACCAACGATATTTGGTAGTTGATGGAAGCTTCTCCACTATATTCTTGATTATCTCTGGACTGTAGAGGTATCGGTCCTTCCCCAATAACTGTAGAGTAGCGACGCTGTTGACGATCTTGTTGGCGAAGAGGCATATATCCCTCGGGGAGTCGCTCGTTCTAGGAAGGTTGCGTAGCTTTTCTAGCTCGGCGATTGCTATGGCATCGGGGCGGCCAAATCGATCTTCAAGTGTCTTCATGATGACAGCCGATGAAGAGTTTGCTATAAGTAGACTGGCCACAGCTTCTTTCGCTTTTCCTTTGAGAGCTCTTCTTAACCTGGCTGAGTTCTCTGCTGCGGTCAGGTGACTCTCCGTTTCTATATATGCTGAACGGAAGGCGAGCCAGTCGCTGTAGGCTCCGTTGAAAACTGGTAGCTCCCCCAGGTACTTCGAACTTCTGTGCTGTGCTGTACTATGAATCGCTGTGGTGATGGCTGAGGTGAGCTGTGCTATTTCGCTCGGCGCCGACTGCTTCTGTACTGTATATTCGGGTGCGGGCGGCGCGGCGACATTCCAACGTGCTTCTGTATTGCGTGCTTCTATATGACGTGCTTCTGTATCCTTGGACAGCTTCAGGACCGGCGGTGGTACGATCTTCTGTGCTATATTCTTCGCCGATGGCTGCTGGATTTCTTCTATGCGAACTTCGGGTGCTACGTGCTGTTGCTGTTGCTGTTTGTCGCGTGGTGTAGACTGTAGCGGGGCCTGAGGCGCTATATGGAAGGCTCCCGCCGGTAAGGAAGACGATGGAGGCTGTACCTTTGGTGCTATCTGTGGGTCCTCCACCGTGCGCTGTGTTTCCAACCACGACGTAACTCTATCTTCTGCACCCTGTGATACGACGGTGCTGCCGTCTTCTTCTTCCTCGGATTCCGCTTCTATTAGTTTCATCTGTGCGACGGCGAGTTCCAACTTCTGTCGCGCTACCTCTTCCATGGCGCGCGCAAGCCGCTTCGATTTGTTATTCTTACTGGACACGCTCTTCGTTCTCTTCTGTTCTGTCGGCGTGGCATGTTGCTGTACGGGCACGGACGGCGACTTCGGCGGGTCTTCATGGCGTAGCGGGAACATACTGTCAGGTGCGGGATCCTCTGGAACTATGCGATCTTCTATATTCTCGGCCGGCCGCTCTGTGGTTTCTTCTATATTCTGTACCGGCGGCGGCGCTTTCCCGGACTGCGAGCGGGTAACGGGCATCTTGAAGGCGAAACGAACGACGAAAAAACAGGTAGGAACCGTAGAAACTGTAGTACTATAAAATCCGGCTCGATGCGACCAAAACTTTGTACGGTATAGCCGCGCACGTTAGCGGATAGTGACGAACGGCACCGTACAATGGGGTGGTTCAAGGTGGTTCCAACGAAAACAACGTCTTCAAGATGTACTATAGCCGGGAAAGCCGAGGAGCAGGGGTTCTGGCCAGCTTTTCTATTTTTCTTCTATTTTCTTCTGGGAGCTGGTTCGAACTGCACTGTAAAAATTGCACTGTCACCCTGGCCCTACGTACCATGCCTCTATTTATATCAAAAAACAGCTGGCCAGCGATCCCTTTTCCTCACCCCCGATTTGCTTTATTTTTGAATAATATAAAAACTATAATAGTTGAGCTTCGCCCCTATTTGGATTCTACAAGAGTACCTATTTTGCTATGTTTTTACATAATCGGTGTCATCCGCATGCGCTCGAGCTCGAAATGGCAGCCGAAAACGCTTGTTCGCTATATTTATACCCCCCGTCCCGCACTTCAGGACTATAAATATCGCCTGTAATGATTTTTCGCTTTTCAGTCGTCTAGCGAGCGCGCGCGCGTGCGGACTGAACTGGGAATGCTTTATTTATGCTATACAAACTTAAATCTATCTATTATAACTATCCTGTCTAAGATTTAATGCTAAATTTAAAATTTACATACAAATAAAACACCCTATCTATTTGTCTCTACCTAACACATACCGAACTATATCTGTCTATCTCTGTCTATTTTCTAGAAATTTCTTTATTAAAATCCTATCTAAATACCTATAAAAACGCTATAAACTCTATATCTAGTTATTCTACCTATTAGCTTAACCTAGTCTAAGTAAAATCTTTATTAAAAATCAACTATCTATCAAATAAAATAACAACAAACTATAAGTAGTATAACGAGTAACGATATAACTATGACGAACTTATCAGCTAGAAACTATGACGTAATTGCTATGACGTATCGTCTCGAACACCACCAGTGGGTCAACGCGGTGGGACCACGAGTCGGGAGCGTCTCCTTTAAATACTAGACACTACTCTTATAATCTTATTAATGAAACAACTTCGAATGTAAGACCGTTTTCTCGTGGACCCACCTCGTATAAATTGGCTCTTAAAGTACTAAAACTCGTGTCGAGTCCTAACGTGGAGACTATTAGAGAGTAAAATAAATAAAACAGTTTCCTAAGTCCATATTGTTAACAACCCATATCGCAGTTAACATCCCCACTGCAGGGGTACGGGTCTCTACCCATACTTCGGGAAGGTTACGCCATATTCCACACACGGGGTCCAATTCCGGATTGGTAGACAAGTCTGGAGTTGGACAGAGCAGTTGGACCACTGCCCCGCACCGGATTGGATGTCCATACCTAGTTCTTAAAATGGTTTCTTTACGAACTTCTTACTCAATATTATTAGTCCAGAAACGTCCAATTCTGCCTTCAACCAACGCTATCATCGCCACACGAGGCGGCGGCCGGCGGCGGCGGCGGTGGCGTAAGCTGTGGGAACACACACGTGCTTCAACAATTAACCCTTTGCCCCCTATCCGCGTTTTACATAAACGAACCCGTCCACCCGTCACACGGGCACGGGCATCAATATTCCATTACATGTGATACCTGTGAATTATTCGCAACAACAATTTTATATCGCGTGGCAAAATTATTTTGGCAGCTGCTGTCACCTCCGCCGCCGTTTTCTGCCGTATATTTTTGGTTTGTCATAAAAGCATCACCTCATCTGATGGTATAGAACTGCGACGTAAATTCGACGTTTACTGAAAAGTAGGCATTGTGCGATTTGATAATATGAAATTTTAATAATTTTGTCTTTGTGCTACAGATTCTATGAAAATATTCAGTAAATCGGCTAAGTGCGATAGTAGGCATCCCGATACGAAATCAGTTAGTCGACTAAGAGTCGAAGTGGTCGCCATGACCGAAATCGGTCAGATGGTTTCTTTTTGTCGTCGTCTTCTTTGAGTGGCCAATTTAACCTCGCTATCACAAGGCGTAGACAGTGGTTGCTTGGTGTTGAACTTAGCCTTTGTTCCCACTAGTTCAGTTGGACTAGTTCAGTTGACTGAACAGGTGGGTTTATGTTTAGTCAACTGAACTAGTGAGAACATTTTACTAATTTGTTCAGTTGGACAGTTCAGTTCAGTTCGCTACTAAGCATCACCTGTGGTCACGTGTAGGGCATTGAGATTTACAACTACGGACGTGTCATGCAATTCAATCAGGCCCCGGACATTCGCGTATACAGTTGAGAAAGACATATAAGGTAGGTACTTACGACTGGGTTACCATCTGTTCACAAAAAACTCCCTTTTTACTTATTTTGATGTGGATCTGTTTACATCGTTTTTTTTAGGCGCGACGTACACTCAATCTGAGAAGGTTGATGCATGATAATATAATATCGACCGTAACGCCACTCATTTTAAGTTCAGATCAATGTGGGTACCACCGCGGCGGTTACGTCAAGGCCGAACGCAAAATTCTCGAGAATTCGATGTTTTTATTACTTTTCTTGGCTTTCAAACAAGTTAAAAAAAACCGTTCAAGGTAAATTAAAGGTATTAAAATGGCCGATTTTTGTGTGTTGGTTTCAACATAAACAAATATTGTGTTTCCAAGAGAATTTGTAATTAATGCAAAATATAGGGTTTACACGACATTTTTTTTCATCAAAGTTTTTGTGATTTTTATGATTCTGTTCAAGGCAATTTGTTTTTTATTGTTTCAAGTATGTTATATATTCAAGTATCTTATATCTAACAACATCCAGGTTCTAAATGTGGGCAACGCACCGACGTTCGTAACGTCCGCTAGACAGGAGGTTTTAGATATCACTATTTGTACGGATCGGCTTGTTGACCGTATAAATAGCTGGCATGTAAGCAATGCAGTATCTATGTCAGATCATAGGTATATTAGATTCAATCTAACCTTAACTAAAACTTTAAGTGTAGAATCCTATCGCAACTGTAGGGCTACGAATTGGGACGGCTACCGCAACGACCTAAAAGAGAACCTCAGTACGATAAGTAAATCCGTCAAAACTAGGGATCAACTAGAATACACGGTTGATGCTGTAACTGCCGGTATTGTCGATGCCTATGTTGACAATTGTCCCCTTAAAACCATAGTTACTAACCGAAACGTACCATGGTGGAACGGCAGATTACAGAAACTTAGGCAATCCGCCCGGGCCCTATTCAACAGGGCTAAGGCAGATGGGAATTGGAATGCATATAGCAGAGCCCTCACGGGATTTAATAAAGAACTTAGGAAAGCTAGAAGGAGGTCATGGCGCGGCTTCTGCGAGGAGATCAAGGGAGCTGCACATGTTGCCAAAATATATAAGATCATGGCCAAAACTCCCTCTAATCATCTGGGATTCCTTAAGAAACCAGACGGAAATTTCACTACCACGCCTAGGGAGACCCTTCAGCTGCTGGCAGAAGTGCACTTTCCAGGGTCGGACGTGGTCAACGCGAGGCTCACCTCAGTCAGCACGGCTCAGTCTAACGCTAGACCGAAGACTGAGGACTGGAGGATGGCCTCGGTTGTATTTAGACCCGACCGGGTTAGATGGGCTATAGACAGCTTCAAGCCCTTTAAAACCGGTGGGGAGGACGGAATCTTCCCAGCCCTATTGCAACAGGGCATTGATACCGTCCTTCCGGTGGTGACGAAAATATTCAGAGCCAGTTTTGCCTGGGGCCATATACCCCACAAGTGGACCATGGTTAGAGTAGCGTATATCCCTAAGGCCGGAGATCGTGAGAAGTCACAGCCCAAGTCCTACCGACCTATAAGTCTCACTTCTTTTCTACTAAAAACAATGGAGAAGGTCATTAACGTGCACATTAGGGAATCTTACCTATTGGAGCGACCTCTGCATGAGAAACAACACGCTTATCAGAAAGGCAGGTCGACGGAAACGGCCCTGATGGAGCTTACCGATAGAATAGAGAGAGCACTAGATCAAAAGCAAATTGCCCTCTGCGCCTTTCTAGACATTGAGGGAGCTTTTGATAACACCTCAACTGACGTTATACTGAGATGTATGAAGATGCGGAACATTGACTTGACTACAATAAACTGGGTTAAGTCAATGTTGACTAATCGGACAGTCAAAACAACACTACTAGGAGATACTCTGGAAGTGAGACTAACACGAGGTTGCCCGCAGGGCGGAGTTTTGTCTCCTCTGGAGTGGTCCCTTGTGGTTGACTGTCTGATTGAAGAGCTCAACGGAGCAAACCTGGACACACAGGGCTATGCAGATGATCTGGTTGTGTCAATAGTGGGGGGGTGTCCCTCTGTTATTTCAGAACAACTGCAACAGGCCCTTTTCAGGATAGAACGGTGGTGTAACGAATTCCAGCTCTCAGTAAATGCAGGGAAAACAATTATAGTCCCCTTCACCAGGAAAAGGAAAATGGAGGGCTTAACGTCTCCCACGCTTTTTGGCAGGACTATACCGTTTTTACGGGAAGTTAAGTACTTAGGAGTAATTCTTGATGACAAACTTACCTGGAACAAACAAATTGACCATATCGTAAGGAAGGCTAAGATAGCGCTAGGTGCATGCTGTCGGCTGGTGGGATCCCGGTGGGGGCTGCAGCCTAAATCGGTGCTGTGGGCCTACACATCCATAGTGCGGCCGATGGTTGCCTACGGATGTGCAGCGTGGCACAGTAAGACCCGACAATCGACATGCATCACTGCACTTAACAGCCTACAGAGAATTCCTTGTCGAATGGCTACAAACTCCATCTCATCAACTCCCACTGCAGCACTAGAGGCTATTTTAAACCTCGAACCGCTGCACATCCATGTACAGAAGGAGGCCAGGATGGCCATGCTGCGTGCTATGGACGGTGGCAGGACAGTCTGGCAATCAGTGGTAATGAGGGATCTCTTTGATGCACTCATTGTAAACCCAGCACTGGCCATGCCATCCGACGTCCTCTTAAAGGAGTACAGTTTCAACAAACTGTACACGATTCACGTACCGCGTAGGGACGAGTGGAACTGTGCGGTTCCCGAAACTCTCAAATCTGGTGACCTCATCTGGTTCACAGATGGTTCCAAAAAAGAGGGTTTTGCCGGTGCTGGAGTATGCGGTGGAGACTCGGAGACGAAGCGGTCATACAGTCTAGGCTCGCATGCGACGGTATTTCAGGCAGAGATGTACGCAATAATAAGATGCGTACAAGAAAACCTTCTGAGGTCCTATCAAAATAGAAACATAATCATATGCTCGGATAGTCAGGCAGCCCTTATGGCACTGAAATCACATGAGATTGATTCAAAACTTACCCTTGAGTGCGCCAATGCACTTAATCAGCTAGGAAGGCACAACAAAGTCACCTTATGTTGGGTGCCCGGGCACAGTGGCATCAAGGGGAACGAAATAGCAGATGAGCTAGCTAGGAACGGAGCGGAGGCACCAGCTATTGGACCCGAACCAATAGTGGGAGTGCCTCGTTGCACTGGAAGAAGAATGCTGCAGGAATGGGCTAAGGAACAGAGTAGAACACTCTGGGCTAGTGCCCCAGGCCAAAAGCATTCAAAAGCGCTCATATCTGGTTTTTCGCGGGAATACACGTCTAGAGCACTACGACTTCTTAGGCCTGGACTTAGGATTCTAGTCAGAAGTCTAACTGGCCACTGCAAGCTTAACAAACATCTCTATCAAATGAAGCTTGCAGATACGGACGAGTGCCGATTCTGCCTCGAGGAAGAGGAAACTCCTCTTCATATACTCTGCGAGTGCGAGGCACTGGTCCAAGCCAGAAGCCGATCTCTAGGTGGACCGATGGTAACTCCAGAGGTCATTAGGGAACTCGATCCCAAGTGCATCCTACAGTTCATTAGAACTATTGGCCTTGAGGATATAATTTAACAGGGGCAGTGATCACAATAGATCTACCCAGGTCGCAGTGATCCATTAGGGCCCTCCTTTGGTCCTATACTCCTTTACCCCCAAATAATAATAATAATAATAATGTTATATATTCTTCCAGGGTGATAGCTTTAACCATTATTTTAAGAATTTAAATTGAATATTGCGATTTGGCGATACTTAACGCCTTGAGGGAAATAATAAAGGTTCCGAAAAACAAATGAACTTGCAGCGATCGGTCGGTAGCTGATTATAATACATACTGACTAAGCTGCATTAAAATAAATTATCGAAAAATTAACACAAAATACAGCGAAAAATAATTTCATATTTAACAAACAAGCACAAGTCTGTTCTAATTACAATTCAACGAAAGAAAAACTGCACTTCCAAATAAAATACTAAACTTCCGACTAAATTATTGCGAAAAACATGTTCCGATAATATAAACGTTTTCCTACACTCTGTAAAAACGATCTTTATTTCTATTGTTGGTTATGGAATAACCTTTTTTTACTCTCAATTGTAATGAAAACAACTACCCTCGGCGGCGCACTGTTGGCTGAGATTCGTCTTTCATAGACATTCAGCATTTTTTCTTACATAATATTATATTTATTTTGCTCGAAATGGGCACTATAGATCATGCTTATGCACATTTATATTTAAAAAGTTATATAGTCTTGTTTCCAATTAATAAGAATTTTATTCGAAAAAAAATTATGAAGCTGATATGAAAAATAATGATATCTCCGCTATCGCACATTTCCCTATTATTCTTTTGCAAGTGATTAATCTTTGAATTATTTTGAATTTTTTGATATACTCTAGTACACGGCCACAGGTACGACCTATTTTTGAAAAATAATCAAAATATAATAAATAGGTATTTGAAAATTATTTTTATACAAATGTGTTATTTTATTTGGAACCAATGTTTATAAACACTGTTTTAAAAATAAACCCTACTAGAGACTAACAAATGAAAGCGTAACCTGAGAAAGCGCGGCAAATTCCAAAAATCTTTATGTGGTATCACCAACCTATAGCAGGAAATATATATTTAATACTTGTGTGATAAATCTTTATTAAAATATATTTATACTAGTTGAAATTACAATTTACAATTCGCTTTTTACAATTTTATTGACTCCTTGTACATCTTGTTTATAAATATAAACATAAAAACAGTCTACTTCATAAACTGATTTTGATAATCTGCAGTTTATTTCTGCACTGAAAAATCTATAATTACCATAAAATCTATCATTTACGAATGGCCATTACAAATAATATCATTATATCATTTCTTACGCTCAACAATACAATAAATAATAAACATGAATATTCAGTCAAACAGTATCAATAATTGGCAGTCATACTAACATTCAACAGTGACAGCCTCTGACAGCTTCTTTTTGTTGCCATGTAAAAACTTTAAATAAAAGGCCAGGTTACGCTTTCATTTGTTAAACTCTACTCACTCTCAATAATATCTCAATAATCGTGACATAAGATAGTAAAATAAAAAATATTGCAATAATGGTAGAGTTTAATTACATTAGTACAAAGGAAACCAGGCCGACCGACTAAATCTAGACCGGCTTTTATAATACAATAATGAATGACATAATTATAAACTATTGATTAAGCAGTACATAAGTACAATTTTGTATTACTTTTCATGATTGCAATAATTCATAATAAACTGCGTTACTTTTATTTACTCACTTCTTACTTTAAAATCAAATTTAGGTCATCATATAGTAGACTAACAGGCATCTGTGTAAGCACAGACATGCATCCCGCTCCCGGAGCGACGATATAAAACTTCTTTGTGTGTAAGTAATAAAATATATATTAAAAGCAGATTTTCATATTTATTAGAAGTTATTATGGAATAATACAGAATAGTATTTGCATTATTTCGCTATAGTTTAAAAAGCACCACATTTTATGAAATGTATCAAATTGGTTTTAAATTGATAATAGGTAAATAACGATAAAAATGACTAACCATAGTTTTTGGTTAAACGTAATTTACTCTGGTAGAAAAGTATTACGTCAGCAAATGATGACTTAATTTTTCGCAACTTTCAGTATTTCATTCGCACGTTTCAGTATATTTATTCGTACAAAAGTTTTCGGAAACTTGGTAGATAAAGCAGTAAAAATAATATTTTAAATGAGCTAATTTTTTATTTATGATTGAATTTCAATATTCTGATAATGCCAATAAATACTGACAAATAGTGCCCAAAGGGGAAAAATGTGCTATCGTAGTTTCACAGAAAATTGAATTTTCCACTGAGGCTGCTAGCAGAACGATCCGCTAGCAGCCTCATGTCTGGATCTGGAACCAAGGAACTACTACACCAATTGTTATGAGTTATATGTCAACAATTATTGCTGAAATAGAGCCTCCTACCCACATGCAAAATTTAAAAATGAATGCTTCAATAACACCCAAAATATAACGATAGATTGGTTCCAACTAGAATTTTGAGACCAAAATGATGTCAAAAACTGCCTAAATGGTACCTTCCGATATAAAACAATCCAGAACTTTAGAGCTTCTTATTTATTCAAGATCTCAAGTTTAAAATCTACATACATTTGCATTTTGTTATTGCTTAAAATGACGTTGCTGATGCAATAACAAAACGCAAATTTACTGTATATATCTACCGTTATATATGTTTATTTTAACGATGTATGCGAATTACTGTAGAAAGAATCTCATCTAATTACTCGCTAATCCTGCCGCTAAGCAGCAGTGCTTGCACTGTTGTGTTCCGGTGTCGAGAGTAAGACAGCCGAGGAAATTACAGGCACATGAGGCATTTCATCTTAGCCCTCTAGGTTGGCAACGCATCTGCAATCCCCTCCGGGGTTGCAGGTGTCTATGGGCAGTGGTGATCACTTACCATCAGGTGACCCACTTGCTCGTTTGCCTTCCTTATCACATAAAAAAAAAAAATCACTTCATTAAAAATGTCTATTATAAAAAATCTGTGGTTTATGATCATATCTATCGTTAAAAGTTCCACAAATTTCTCAAATATCTATTTCTAAAAACGTTAACACAATAAGAAGTAGTTATTTGTATTAAGTATCCGAGATGTTGAAATAACTACCCACTTTTTGGGGTAAAATATTTTTCCTGCGCTGGTATCCCGAATATCCAATATAACCCGACTTAATTCAAATGGTGCAACTGCTACGTCTCAATGTATGTATCAAGATGACCACCTAATTTGGTCGGATAATTTGCTTGCCTGCAATCAACTGCAGGCAAACAACCAAAATCGCATACGCGCGAAAGGGACAAGTGATGGAGATTGTATCCCGCTCACGCACATTAGCTGAGTAATGACATCATCTCTTTCTTTCGTTATTATTATTAATCCATCGCCAAATCTACTAATCCTAAAATCTATGAATTCAATAAAAAGATACGTCAAGTTTTACAAGATTAACTAGTACTAAACAAATAGGGTATAGAACATAGTTTATAAGGGATCCGGGATCAAACGATTTCGGCAACTACTCGTCACACCGATGTCCCCGCATAAAAATTTGGGGACAAACATGAACAACCCAAAAAAATATCCACGCGGGCGGAGCGGAGCCGCGGTCAAAAGCTCGTCTACAATAAATAATACAACCTTCAAATGTGACATAAAGGCATTTATTTTAGCTTCACCACGCGGTAACTTAATTTTATTAAAATTAATTAAAGCCTGTCCGGAAAAATAAAAAAATCCCTTGAGTAATTAAGAAACTATTGCGTACAAGCACACAGTGAAACTGAACAACTCTCCCCAAGAAGCCCATAGTCAATTGACGAAAACGTTTTAGAAATCAACAACTTTCCTAAATTGACTACTATTGTTTTCTTAGCAAGAACGGGCCATTTCGAGCACACGGGACATTTTGCGAGTGGGACGTTACCGTCCGAATCGGTTCAGTTTAATGAGTAGAAACGCTAGTTTAAAAATTTGTCATTAAAGCATAACTGCTTTTATATCACTGTTTTCAAATATCTATCTATCTACATGGCAAGACCTTGTAATAAGAAACGAGAGAACGTTTCTGAATTCATCCACATTTCTATAAAACTAAATCCAGAGGCGACTGCGCACCAGAAGACGTATGTAGCATGGGCAGGCCTCCCACTCGGTGGACCGATGACCTGGTGAATGCGGGATGCCGCTGGATGCGGGCAGCGCAGGACCGGCCAGCGTGGAAATCCTTGGGGGAGGCCTTTGTCCAGCAGTCTTTTGACTGGTGATTATGATGAAGTAAGGATTTTCAATTTTCCCGGTCACGCTTTCCACAGTCTTCTACACGCCCTTGGCCAGCTCGCCGGACTTGGCGATCACGTCCTCGATGGTTCCCACCATGTAGAACGCCGCTTCTGGGATGTTGTCCAGTTCTCCTGCGAGGATCTACGATGGAAAAAAAAACAGGTCATTTTTTTTCTTATAAAACAGCTACATAAATACCAGATGATATTGTCTGCTTCTTCTTCTTACCGTGTGGCACATTTAACTGTGCTATGCAAGATTCTTGACCTGAAAATGAGATGTAGGTACTACAATAAATTCCCTGATTGATATGCAAAGGCAGCCATAAGGCCCCTATGTATAAGGTATATATACTCTGTGATAAGGCCTTTCGGCCATACCTTGCGATTTCTTCCAAGCAACACCCCTCATAGACGGTTCACTTTCCGCAAAAACTCTACATATCCTTCTCTTAGATTGAAATAGGCAAAAATCTCGACAAGACTAACTAACCCTTTTGAAGCCTTTAATGGTTTCTTCCAGTTTGACTAGCTTGCCAACATGGCCGGTGAATACTTCTGCCACCTGGAATTAAACAATATTTGGGACATAGGCGTCCTTCTAAGTTACTCGAAAAAAGGTATCCTTCTGAAACTGAACAACTTTCCCCAAGGAACCAAAACCTACTATTTTCAATATATTTCCCGTAGATCACGTAGAGAAACTCCGAGCATAGTTCGCTTCGTCTCTATTTGAGTGACCTTGATGTCCCAGTTCCGTACATCATCACAAGCATCACATACTAGTCATATACCTACCTTAGTCCTGAGACACTGCAGCATTTTGGACTTGAAGCTTTTTGTTCGGTTTCGACGACTGATTTCTTTTTTAAATCCCAATTGGTAAGCCCTTGGCTTATATCACTTGGTTCTGAAGTGATGATGACACCAAAGATGGAGGCGGGCCTACCAAGATTCCTCAACGCAATGGGGAGTTCCCATTGCCATAGCCATAGCCAGTTGGCTATCCTAACTCCATGCCGGAACACATGAGATCATATCACATCTTTCTCGAAGGTAGACCTACCTAGCTGGCTTGTACTTGGATGATTGGCTGGTTTGGACTTGGAGCCTCTATGTTCCACGAGCTACTATGAAGTACATACCTGGAAGGGCTGTGAGAGGAACCTCTGAATCTTTCGCGCACGCGCCACTGTCAACTTATCGTCCTCGGACAGCTCATCCATTCCCAGGATGGCAATAATGTCCTGCAGGGACTTGTAGTCCTGTCGATAAGAGTCACATTGTTTTGAGTAGTTAAGTGGTATAAGAATATTAGTAGGTACTTTTTATGATGCTAAGTCCTACTGAATGGGTGGGCACTATGCAGCTGCTACTCGTGTATGTGAGAATAAAAGACAGATAGAAGCATAATTTTGCTTATGTACAACGTTGTGTTTATTGTTTGAGTGGTAAACCTATAGTGTAGACGACAGGCGAGCACAATGTCCTAGTGGGCTGTGTCTCCCGAAAACCAAAACCACAGAAATCCGGACCGACGGAGTTTATTGTTTATAAAACAAATCAGCACCTAATAATGTCCAAGATAAAAACAAAGAACACATTAAAATAGTCCATAAGCAATAGAAACTAAAAATAGTTCATAAAAAATGGCGGGCACTACTTCAAACAATTCGGGCACTAAATGGTCCAACTGGCCCTGCTAGGTTAACGTTCACTAAAATTTATGAACACTGTTCGGCACTAATTTTAAATGGTAAACAGTTAACACACTAAACAACAAAAACACATAAGTTTGAAGATAAGTCCAGGTGGATTCACCGGCGATGAAGGTACGAAGGTCCAGTCCAATAACACTAGTGGAAGTGAGTACGCCTGGGCTACACAAGAGCACACCGGGCGGTACTGCAATAGGAACGTAGCACGCTTGGGTCCGAGGACACACTGAGCCACGTAGTTAACACGCGAACTTCAACACACACATTGGGTACTTGTCGCGGTAACTGTCCACTAACTGGTTCGTAGCACTTCACTTGGAGAACTGTTCACTGATCTGAACTCATGATCAACTAATTTACAACTGACGCCGCGGTGCAGCTCCGCGCGGCTTTTATAATAGTCCAGTCATCGAGGAGGTTGAGGTATGCATTAACCTGTGGTATGCCGGAACGCGGATCAGCGCAAAGCAGTTATCTGCCGGAACGTGGATCCGCGCTCTCCTACCTGCAGACAATTTTTTTTAATTTTCTCTGTTATGAACGACGGTAAAGGCTCAAAATCGCTCGTTTATGATTGTTCTTGAATGAATGAAGGTACAAAATTCTCTAAAACCATTCTTTCATTCAGAAACTTGTTCATTCGTGTCACTGAATATTCGACTTTGTTTTGAAGTTAGTGTTTGTCAGAAAGTTTGATGTATGCCGGAACGGAGATCTACGCTCGAAAATTATGTACCCGTTGACTGCCGGAGCGTAGATCTACGCGAAATCAAATGGATCGCAAAATATCGCTCCTCTGTCCGTAAAACTTTGCAGTATGATTAAGTAGGTTCCATAGATGAAGTGTGACAAGGTATCCCGGAGATTTAAGTTTTGGAAGTAGGTATTTTATACCTAAACATGAATATTGCTAATAACTCGTACCGAACAATTTCTCAATCCATTATTCCAACGCGATATGTTAGTGTTAGGTTGTTATTATATGTATGTAAAACTGTCCAAAACTTTTTCGAACTTTTTAACTTCGATATTTAACAAAATATGTTATTTTGCTATAATTACCAAGGTATAATTTCTCGATTAAATTTTATTTTTTACTATGGTTTTATACCTTATTAGAGTTTTCTATGTGTAAGTATCCAAAACATTTTCCTATAGGAACATAATGTTATAGTTTCCGTATAAATGCTCACGGCTCATAATTTCTCAGTCCAATTTTATTCCTTTAGAAGTCACAATTTACAGAACTAAACAGCTTTTTAAAACTATCCAATGAAATTTCGGCAAATAGTAGTTTTAGAATTTCTTTAGATAATACGTTTATTACACATTCACGGCTTACGGGGCGGCGGCGGACGTAGACGCGATGCGCGTGGCGCGTACCGCATCCGCTCAAGGTCAAACAATGAAGCGATACATAAATCTACATTCATTTGAAAAAAAATCGATATACTCTGAATGGGGAGTCTAAGGAAGGGTGCCGATATTCTTTTTACTGTAAAGGATACAGAGTTTAGATTTTTCCTTGGCTAGTACTATTGAATTTTTTGCGTATTATGTACCGTAAAGTAAAAAATCAAATATTACTATTGTTACCCCGTCTGAGTGTACGGATATTAGGCTATGTAGGTATGCTCGTGAACGAAGACTGTCATTTTCAGTAACTTTTTTATCAAATGTCAAAAACGGCATTTTGTTCTGAAAATGTTTGAAAGGAGAATGGGCGATTTTGGCCCATATGTTGTAACACTTGTAACGCATTGTGACCTATATCGTAAGATAGGTCACACAAAGTACAAACTTTTTTTGTATGATAGCTCACCTGGATCTCGTGCAGAAGAAAAGTTATTAGGCATAACCTAACGAAAACGTTTGTACTTGATATAGAATAGAAAAGAAATATGTTTATTCAGCAAATACAAACATATATGGAAGCAACAAATACAGTTGATTAAAATAACATAACATAGTAAAATAAAGAGAAAAGAGCAATAAAATTACATCAATTAATTATAAGTATTATTGTAACTTATGAAAATATAGCATAAAATATACCCACTTATCGAGGTAAAATCATGATTATGCTCATCGTTACAGCCAAAACACGCTGTTAACTGTGCAGTGGTCATGGTAATCAGATCATGTAGGTTAATTGATTACACGTACGGTTATTACCTAGATGGGTTTGACTGTAAGTGGCATTTATCTCGACTGTTTCCGTGCTTTGAAAGGCAGTTGTTAACATGTTATACCAAATCGGAGGTCCATGAGGAGGGCCTAACCATCCCCATACAGAAAAAGTATCTGCGCTAACACTGGGGACGACATTGATTATTATCAAAAAACGTTACTGATTTGCTTACTGAGGCATGTAGTTCCTTATTCAATTTTTTTACTTTGAAATTAAAACTATTAGGTATTAGGCATTATGAAGCTTCTTAATAATAATAATTTTTCAAGGTTATTGATAGGCTTCCCTGTACGGTTTTTCAAAACTGGTCTTGCGTTGCCCGTCTCTAATGGCTTCCCACGACCGTCACCAATTCTATGAGCTATGTGCTCCGCCCATTGCCACTTTCGTTAAGCGATTCTGTGAGCTATGTGCGTTATAGATATGGGCGCCGCGCCGGCGCGGCGCGACCACGCCGATTTGTTCGCGCCGCCGCCGCCGCCGACTCTTTCGAAATTCGCGCCGACCAGATCAATCAGCAAGCAATTTAGGTAAAATATTTTTTTAACGTGCGGTATGGTACCGCACCTCATATAACTTAGAGCAGATTGCAGATGCAAACAGAGAAAAAAATCGATTCATGCATGGAGATACAAAACACAACTCGTGTGGCATTTCTCAGGCCGCATCAACGAATGTGTAAATTCTAATTGCCCTTATTTTACACAAAAATGTTGGAGATACCTGGCATCACCCGAAGCAGACAACACCAAAAAATAAAGTCATAATCGACCACTATGGACTATGAGAAAGCCTTTCATTCAATCGAAACTTGGACTGTGTTACAGTCTCTCCAACGGTGCCAAATTAACTATGAAGTTATTGAAGTTTTAGTAAAACGCCACTATGTCGGTCCGCCTCCAGGATCAGAATTAGAAAAACATATGGCTGCAGTGAGGAGTGACACCAGGAGTAAGGGAGACGTTATATATCTAAAACTGTTCACCAGTGTCCTGGAAGATGTTTCCTAGCTTATGGACTGGAGAGGACTCAACATCCTTGGCGTACGTTAACCACCATCGATAAGCTAATATCTTGGAAGACCTAAGCAGAATTCTCAATGGCCTCAGCAGATCATCTTAATAAGTTGACATCAGTATCAATATAGTTTCACACCCATTTCTCTAAAGGTTAGAGACTCTGCACTCTGAGTTGTTAATGAATATTTATAAACACATTCCTGGGACAAACTCAACCATAGATAAAACCAACGGTGGATAGGTCCAACTTCGAGAAAGATATCAATCGTCGAAGCCATCTCGGCTAGTCCACGTTTTGGAAGGTCTGCAATATCTCCTGGTCCGAAACACCCGAAATACCGGAGTGTTTCAGGACCAAATTGTCGGTAAATTAATCAGAGTGTGTTTTCAGTGAATAACATTTGGAACTGAGACATAGTCGCTTACTATGAGCCTCACAAAAAGGCTCATGGTTAAGGTCACCCAAATGACGATGGCGCGTGCTATCATCGGAAACTCTATACGTGATCGAATCAGAAATGAAAATATACGCAGGAGAGCTAAATTAACAGACACAGCTCATAGAATGGCTCAACTGAAGTGGCAGTGCAGTAGGCAGAACACGTAACTTATATAACAGATGACCGTAAGGGTTAGAGAGAGGAGAGGACTCGGCATTAACATCAATGGCGAGTACATCACCCACCTTCGATTTGCTGACAATATCGTGATCATGGCTGAGACCTTGGAGAACCTAAGCGCAATACTCGATGGACTCAGTAGAGTCTCCCAACAAGTGGGTCTTAAAATGAACATGGACTAGACGAAAATTATGTCAAACGTCCGTGTTATACCCACTCCTCTGAAGGTTGGAGATTCTACACTCGGAAGTTGTTGACGAATATGTATACCTAGGACAAACAGTCCAGCTAGGTAGGTCTTACTTCGTGAAAGAGATCAATCGTCGAATCCAACTCGGCTGGGCAGCGTTCGGGAAGCTCCGCAATATCTTCTCGTCCAACCTACCGCAGTGTCTCAAGTCTAGTGTGTGTTGCCAGTGATGACATGGATCCGAGATATGGTCGCTTACTATAGGTATCATAAGAAGGCTCAAGGTCACCCAAAGGGTGATGGAGCGTGCTATGCTTGATGTTTCCCTACGTGATCGAATCAGAAATGAGAAGATACATAGGAGAACTAAAGTTACCGACATAGCTCACAGAAACGCTAAAGTTAAATGGCAGTGGTCGGGGTACATAGCTCGTAGATCAGATGGCCGTTGGGGCAGTAAAGTTCCCGAGTGGCGACCACACATCGGAAGACGCAGTGTGGGCAGGTTTCCAACTCGCTGGACTGACGACCTGGTGAAGGTTGCGGGAAGCCGCTGGATGCGAGCAGCACAGGGCCGGTCGGCGTGGAAATCCTTGGGGGAGGCCTTTGTCCAGCAGTGGACGTCTTTCGTCTGATAATGACAAAGTTCTCGAATGGCGACCGCACACCGGAAGACACAGCATAGGCAGACCTGTCACTCGGTAGACCGTCGTGTCACGCGGCGCGGCTCTGCCACGCCGACCAATTTGGACCGGCGCGCCGCCACCGGCAAATATAAGGTCGGCACCCATGTCTAGTGCGTTACTTTATATTCTCACTACGCACCTCCTCAGTTCTGATTTGATCACGTAAGGAAACTCCAAGCATACTTCATAGCGCTTTGGTTGACCTTGAGTCTTCTTATGAGGCTCATACGAAGCGAACATGTCTTATTGTTATTTCCATATGGTTATTACTAGCAACACAAACTGATTAAAGACTTTAGTCTTGAGACACTTGAGAGGTATCTTTCTTGAAGTTAGACGTACCTAGCTGGACTTTTTGTGCAAGGTACATATATAGGATGACTTTAATTAGTTCTTGATATAAAAGACTGTGCATGTGCTAATGATAACAAACAACTTTCCCTAAGGAACCCATAGTCAAATCGTAAAAAAAATGTGGACTCTCCATACAAATTGACCAACTTACCGGCCAAATTAGTATGAAGAGTCAAATTTTTTTGCGATTTGACTATGGGTTCCTAAGGGAAATTTGTTTGTTATCATGAGCACATGCACACGCTTTGGTATCAAGAACTAATTTAAAGTCACCCTATATTAGTCAATAACTTCGAGTATAGTCTCCAAACTTCAGAGCCATGGGTTTTCAGGACATGGACTTTTGACATCATTTTTTTCTTATGTTCATTTTAAGACCGATTTGTTGAGATGGTCTATTAAGTCCATTGATATCTGTACCTAGGACTTCCAAAGTCTCAGGCAAAATCATAGTAATTATCGTCAACGATCAAATGTGGGTGATGTACTCACTGTTAATGTTGGTGCCGAGCTCTTTCAATCACTGGCAGGACTTCTTCCATAACAACAGTGAACAGGATGTTAGTGTTATATAACGTCTCCCTGTTTCACCCTTTTCTGCAGCGGGACAGATTTCAAATTTTTGTTTTGAAGACGTAGTCCGTGAACCCACTCCCAAATTGCCTACGTCATATGACATCACGATAAAATGCATGGCACACGGTCAGAAAAGTTGTGCTGAGCGAGAATCAGAAGATTATCGCACCAAAATTTGGCCGGAAGTTTTAAAAAAAACCTTCATTTCCGGTGAAAATTCTAAGGGTTTATTTACGTCATGTGACATCATTACGAGACACGTGGCATCATTTAGACCTTTATACATAGAAAGGGTAAACATAAGTCTGCCAGTCCTGTAATGGCCGGAAGTACTTGGCAGACCGTGCCAAAAATGGCCATTGGATACGTTTACCTACGTCACATGACATCTTGATGAAAATTAGTGTAAACTATGTGTAATAATAGTCTCTTTAAGAATAAATAAGTCTGCCAAACCAAATCCGGCCGGAACTCCTTCAAAACAGTTTTTTTAACTATTAAGCAAAACCTGGTAAAACTGAACAAATCATGGTAAATGCGCATGATATAGCCAACCATGATTGATTAACAAGGATTATCGACTCGTCCGTCGTGGTGGGTCAATTTTTACTAATCTGTTAACATTTTCATACCACAGTATAGGGTAACTAAGGGTACCAAAGTACAAGTCGACGGGCACATTTAATACACTCGTGTCGTATAGGGTGACTTTTAAATTGGTTCTTAATACGAAAGGCTATGAATGTGCTCATGATAACGAATAACTTTCTGTAAGAAACCCATAGTCAATTCGCAAAAAAAAAATTGGACTCTCCATACAAATCGATTAACTGACCGGCCAAGTTAGTATGAAGAGTCCAAATGTTTTTTTTCGATTTGACTATGAGTTCCTCAGGGAAAGTTGTTCGTTATCATGAGCACATGCATAGCCTTTCGTATCAAGAACTTATTTTAAGTCACCCTTTAAGTAAGTACATTTTGTTCGCCGAAGTTTCTTTCATTATTAATGAGCCCGTATATTTCTGTAACATTCGATGTGATAGCCATATTCTGTCTTGGCTTGAGGTGGCAGTTGGCGCTCTTTATATTTAAATCCGGTAAATTTACGCACATTCAAAGAGAAAATACACTTTTCAAACACTTCGTCAGTAAAATCCTTCGTTTTATGTTCCTTAGAACACAAAAAACAAAGCTTCATTGTAATAAACAGTTATTTACACACTACAATATTTTCAATTCATATTTTCAATTCCAGAAATGTTATCTTGACATGAGTTTAACATGTCTTCCGTCAGATTAAAAAATATTCAGTAGATGCCAGAATCCTTTTGGCTCATCATCATCATCATTGGCCTGTGTCGTCTATGGCAGACGATTTAATCAGTGTTGCGGATGCACTGCTTTTGGTGACTTATATAGCCCGATACGAGATCTGCACAGGATTATATGCAGAATACAGAATTTTATCACAGGAGCCTATATTTTATGGCTGTATATATATACAACAAGCTTCCAAATAACTTTAAACAACTGAATGACATACAATTTAAAAAACTGTTAATGATTGGCTAAGACGGTAGGTATTATTGTTGACATTAAATATAATTTATTTAATTTATTTTCTTTGTGACAAATGTTTTGATAAACATTGACATTTTTAATGATTTTTTGTAATTTTTGTATTATTTTTATAATAATGTATGTTCTCGTTCTATGGAAATTTATTTTCTGAATTAAATGTTTTGAATTTAATTTAATTGAATTGAATTAATAATGAAAGAAACTTCGGCGAACAAAATGTACTTATTTATAGGGTGACTTTAAATAAGTTCTTGATACGAAAGGCTATGCATGTGCTCATGATAACGAACAACTTTCCCTGGGGAACCCGTAGTCAAATCGCAAAAAAAAATTTGGACTCTTCATACTAACTTGGCCGGTCAGTTCATCGATTTGTATGGAGAGTCAATTATTTTTTTTGCGATTTGACTATGGGTTTCTTACAGAAAGTTATTCGTTATCATGAGCACATTCATAGCCTTTCGTATTAAGAACCAATTTAAAAGTCACCCTATACGACGCGATTGTATTAAATGTGACCGTCGACTTGTACATTGTTACCCTCAGTTGCCCTATGTGGTATGAAACTGTAAACAGATTAGTAAAAATTAGACATGGGCGCCGACCTTATATTTGCCGGCGGCGGCGCGCCGGTCCAAATTGGTCGGCGTGGCAGCGCCGCGCCGTGGCGTGTCGTAATTTTTAATTTTTGAGATTGGTAATAAGACAGACACATTTTTCTACGTACATCAATAAATAAAAATTTTAATTGCGAATTGAAAAGATATATAAAAATAACAATTCATCTTCAGCAAAAAAAACTACAGTTTGATACAGAACTACCCTAGATATTCACGCCAACCAGTCTTGCAAAATTTACAAGTTGTTACGACGGTCTACCGTTTGACAGGTCGACCTATGCTGTCTTCCGGTGTGTGGTCACTATTCGAGAACTTTGAGAACCCTTCATCATCATTATCAGCCGAAAGACGTCCACTGCTGGACAAAGGCCTTCCCCAAGGATTTTCACACCGACCGGTCCTGTGCTGCTCGCATCCAGCGGCTTCCCGCAACCTTCAACAGGTCATCGGTCCACCGAGTTGGAGGCCTGCTCACACTACGTCTTCCGGTGCGTGGTCGCCACTCGAGATGTTTAGCCATCTGTTCTACGAGGTATGTACCCGCCCACTGCCACTTAAGTTTAGCGATTCTGTGAGCTATGTCGGTAGCTTTAGTTCTCCTACGTATCTTCTCATTACTGATTCGATTACGTAGGGAAACACCAAGCATAGCACGCTCCATCGCCCTTTGGGTGACCTTGAGTCGTCTTATGAGGCCCATAGTAAGCAACCATATCTCGGATCCATATGTCATCACTGGCAAAACACACTGGTCAAAGACTTTAGTCTTGAGACACTGCGGTAGGTTGGACGTGAAGATATTGCGGAGCTTCCAGAACGCTACCCAGCCGAGTTGGATTCAACGATTGATCTCTTTCTCGAAATTGGACCTACCTAGCTGGACTGTTGGTCCCAGGTCGGCTGGGAAGGCATCATCATCATCATCATCACATATTCATCAACAAACTCGAGTGTAGAATCTCCAACCTTCAGAGGAGTGGGTGTAACATGGACGTTTGACATAATTTTCGTTTAGTCCATGTTCATTTTAAGACCCACTTGTTGGGAAACTACTGAGTCCATCGAGCATTGCGCCTAGGTCCTCCAAGGTCTCAGCCATGATCACGATATTGTCAGCAAATCGAAGGTGGGTGATGTACTCGCCATTGATGTTAATCCCGAATCCTCTGCTCTCTTTAACCCTTAGTCATCTGTTATATAAATTAGGTGTTCTGCCTACTGGACTGCCACTTCAGTTTAGCGATTCAAGATTCAAGATTATTTATTGCTATAAATGTGGTACATTTCAGTTGTTACATTTTTAAAGTCTCACACATTTAGCCATATATTATCATATTCTATGAGCTGTGTCGGTTAATTTAGCTTTCCTTCGTATCTCTTCATTTCTGATTCGATCACGTATAGAATTTCCGATCATAGCTCGCGCCATCGTCATTTGGGTGACCTTGACCTTGAGCCTTCTTATGAGGCTCATAGTAAGCGACTATGTCCAAATGTTATTTACTGGAAACACACTCTGATTAACTTACCGACAATTTGGTCTTGAAACACTGCAGTATTTCGGGTGTTTCGGACCTGAAGATATTGCAGACCTTCCCAAACGTGGCCTAGCCGAGATGGATTCGACGATTGATATCTTTCTCGAAGTTGAACCTATTCACCGTTGGTTTTATCTATGGCTGAGTTTGTCCCAGGACTTCTGAGATATCAGCTTATCATTGGTGGCTAATGTACACCATGGATGTTGAGTCCTCTCCAGTCCATAATCTAGGAAACATCTTCCGGGGCACTGGTGAACAATTTTGGATATATAACGTCTCCCTCACTCCTGGTGTCACTCCTCACTACAGCCATATACTTTTCTAATTCTGATCGTGGAGGCGTACCGACATAGTGGCGTTTTACTAAAACTTCAATAACTTCGTAGTTAATTTGGCACTGTTGGAGAGACTGTAACACAGTCCAATTCTCGATTGAATGAAAGGCTTTCTCATAGTCCACTTTCTTCAAACGCGAAGCATAGTGGCCGATTATGCCTTAATTTTTTTGTGTTGTCTGCTTCAATGTAGAAATGCGGTCTATGGTACTGAAATTGTTTCGGAAACCCTGGAAATTCTTAAAAAAAGCGTCCAGACGATTCATGATGACTCTCAAAAACTGAAAACAGTGATGCGGGTCTATAGGGTCTCGCAATCAGCAGCTCACGACCCAGTCATTACCAATTTTGAAGAATTGCACCACCCACCACACTTTTGTGCTATGTGGTAGGCGTTCCTAATGAAATCAAGCAACTTCTGAAGAGCTTCAATTACCGGTTTTCAACTGCTTTTAGAAGCTCAGCCGTAACTCCATCATCCATCACCCAGTGCCTTATTGATCTTAAGCTGTTTTTTTTATGTAATAGGAATAGATGGCAAACGAGTAGACGGATCACCTGATGGTAAGCGATCTCAAACTGTTTAATCTCGTTTAAGCTGACGTCTACATCGATCCGACATCGACCGGCGGGGCGACGACGCGCGTCGCGATGCGGCGTCTGCGGTAAGTAGAGAACGCCAGGCCGAAGTGCTAAACTAAAGTCCAAAGCTGAGTCAGGACGAGGAGGTTCAGGCGTGCGGTGCAGGGGCAGTAGGCGTCGTGGAGCGCGTGCTCTATACAGCGTGGGCTGCCGACAGCTTGCTGCCTGAAAAGTGAAACTCGCTGGTTCCATGGTGTACGATGCGGCGTCAACGGGTTTGCGAACCTGATGGGCTTCAGAGTGAAGTATCAGGGCCAGGAAGCTCAATTGACGGCTTTCTTTGGTCCTGGTAAGCTTCGATGTACTGGACTGCTGTGCTGCTACGGCTTGCATTACCAACTGGAGGGTTGTTGAGGAGTGTGATGTCTAAGGTTGCGCCAGGATGTTCAGTGTCTGGGGTCACCACTGTAGGAACTGTGTGTTACCACTCTTCGGAGGAAAATGGAGGTACCTTCGCCAGGCGAGGTGGTATGCCTGCCGGCCGTGGTCCAACCAATGATGGTTGGAAGTTGTATAGTTAATCTGAAGAAACTTTCAATAGCGCGATCTAGGTTTAGTTCGTGGCGGTGCGATAGATGTCGCCACAAATCTAAGGCGGAAAACACACTGCTCCACTCACCGCGACGAATTGCGGTGGAGCAGATTTAAACTTTGTACTGTAAAATGTTGATTTGTATTGTATACAAAAACCGCGTGGTACCACACACTTCCACCGCTTCTCCGTCCGGAGGCGCGATTCGCACGACACGGATCCGCGCTCCCGGACGGAGACGCGGTGCGATTCACAGGTATACCACTGCACCGCAGTACCGTCCGGATTTTTGTCTACGACGGAATTCGGACGAAAACCGTCCGGTGGGGCGGAAACCGCGCCTTCTTCGTGCACCGCAGCTTCGGACGGAAACCGTCCGGTGGAGCGGAACGCTGCCTCATGCGAATTTCGTCGCGTCGCGCTCCCGTCCGATTTCCGCCTCAGTGTGATATCCGCGTAATAGTCGTCCCAGGGAGGGGGAGGATGATGGAAAGACCCCATAAAGGGGGTTGTTTTAGGGTGTAAATGGGCCATTCGGGATATACTGTATATGTACGAATATTAATCGACACATTAAAATCAGGGAGGTTGGAGATGCAGATTCTTTGAAATCCGCGGATGCGGATATTTAAAGGCTCATCCGGGGATGCGAATCTTAATACTACACAAAAAGAGAAAAGGACTACACAAAAAAATCGCCCCCACCCACAACAGGTTCCAAACGTATCTCAGTCAATACATCTGTGCAGCCTGATGTTTTTTGCTATGACGACATCCGCCGTAGTTATGGGGTTTTCATGCAAATCGAATTTGATTTCCAATACAAATTTGGACGCTCATTTGATCAAATAGTATGAGAAGTTCAAAAACATTTTTGCGGGAAATTTGTTCAGATTTATGAGTAGTTGTAGAAAGTTGTTGTTACAACATACAAATTTTCATCTCAACCAGCTAGAAAACTTTACACGATAGTGATAGAAGCTGGTGTTCGAAATTCGAACACTTTAACTAACATTCGCAGCAACAAACTGCTTTGAGTCAACAGATTAATAAATAGTTTTTCACCTGTCCAGCGCGAAAAGAGTGCCTTTGGTCCCTGAAAACTCGCAGCAAAAGTTGTTTTTGCTTTAGGCGTGAGAAAAAGTGATTCGAATTTCGAACACCACCTTTGGCGCGACGCTGAAAAAAATATGAGCGATGGTTGGTTCAGAAACTCATTTTTGCGTAGGGAGCGTTTTAACTCATAAGCACACAATGTTATATGTTTTTTAAAGAAATTCAAGTTTATAAATTGTGCTACTGTATTTTTAAAGACGTAATATTTAAAATAAATATGTAGTTACTAGTAAACATGAATATCGTTTACCTAAAAATATCATATTTATATCTAAGGTTTTTAAAAAAATGTTAAGTAGCGCAGTTTCCGAATGCAACCTCTAAATTAAAAACATTATAATAAAAAACTATATTGCCTCCAGAGAGAATTTAATCAACTACGATTTTACTTTACTCGCTGGTCGAAAGTTGTATGTTTAACATGAGAGCAGGACATTTTTATATCTCGTGCCTTTAAATCGCTCACAATGCTCAGTAGTCTATATAAGAATCACTTGCTACGCTCGTGATTCAATTCTAGACTACCTCGCTAGCTCGTGATTTAAAGCTAGCACTCGAAGCAAAAAGCTCATTAGTTGAACAAATAACTATTCTCATATATTTTAATAAATCCCTATCGTTTTTGGATTGAAAATGGTTATTATTATTTTAATGGGACGTCACAATAATTTTGAAACTAATGCCACTTCTGTTGGTGGGTGCGGATAGGGTCCATTCCATATAATTTTTTGCATAGTCCTTTGTATGGGTTTGTATGGGCATAAATAAATGAAAACCGGCTAAGTGCGAGTCGGACTCGCGCATGATGGGTTCCGTATCATCGTACAATATTTGGAATTCCACAAAAAATACGTTTCTGGTGTCACCCTACAAGCCCCTTTAATTTTTAAGTTTTTAATTTTTTTTTGTGGCATAGTTGACAAACGAGCAGATGGATCACCTGATGGTAAGCGATTACTGCCGCCCATAGACACCCGCAACCTCAGAGGAGTTACAAGTGCGTTGCCAGCCTTTGTTGTTATAGTGGCAACAGAAATACACACTGTGAAAATTACACCTATCTACCTATTACGGTTCATGAGATACAGCCCGCTGAGAGAAAGACGGACAGACGGACAGACAGCGGAGGCTTATTAATAGGGTCCCGTTGATCTTTGGGTATGGAACCCTAAATAATAATACTAATCCTTGTTTTTTTATTAAATTATTAAAGTATTGAAAGTTAAAAACCTGGACCATTTTATTTGATTAAAAGTAACTTTGCTGCCTTTTGGTGTAATAATGTACTTTGCTACTTACTTGAAAATATTACTGGTTTATAAAATTTTATGAATAAAAAAACTTTTTTATAGAGCTTTTGTTATTAATTATACAATTATTATTAATTATTTATATTAATAATTACAATTAATAATTTACAAAATTATATTCCTGAAATAAAATATTACAATAATTAGCTATGCTGTCCTAGATCCGCATCCGCATGAAAATCTGCATTGAATATTGCGGATGATATAGATACGGATGTCAAAATTTATGCGAAAGCTCCATATTTACGGATGCGGATGCGGATATTAGCATCATCTCTGATTAAAATGATTTATTTTTGTTTTTTATATTATTTTATTGTATTTTTTAGCTTTCGTACTATGGCGCTGAACGCCGCCATACGTATAATATTTTTTTACATTATTTATAGGTACCTAACAAGTTATTTGATGTGGATGTTTTTGTAATCTATATTTAAGTCTTTTAGTGAGTTTTTATTACTATCTGTGGAATACCTACTTACGCGTAATTTTGTGCAGATCAAACGAATCCGAACATATTTTTTTAGAACTATTACTATTATACAAAATAAAGTGCGAAAAGGCCGGAAATGGGTAGTGGCCGGCAAACGGGTCGCGTGACCTTACGTACGTGTGTGACGCTTCATACATATAAGTTTAATGTATCGAAATTTTATTGGATAACCTGAAATACTGTTTATATTTATTATTATGTACCATATAAATAAATAAAAATGGACTGAGAAATTTTACATAATTAGTTATACCATAAAAACTATTATGCTATGATCTTAAAGGAAAATCTTTTGGATACTTATACAAAAAGATGTCCAGCAAGATATAAAACTATACTGAAAAATAAAACTTTATCGAGAAATTATTCATCGGAAGTAAAATCGAAAAATCATGTTTTGCTTAACTTAAGCGACACAAAATTCGAAAAAGTATTGGATACTGCTATATACGCGTGCCATTAAGTTACTACTAACGAATAGTACAGAAATATTCGATCGAGCAATTATCCACCGAATTTTAAATGCAATTTTCATGTTTAGGTATAAAACACCTACTTCCAGCCACAAAATCTTTTGGCTTCTTTGTCATCTTCCATCTATACACTATCCTTCACAATCGTGCAAAGTTTCATTGATAGAGAAATTAATGTTGGGGTCTCCATACAAAGAAACTCCTCGATGACTGGGCTATAAGGGGCATCGACTTTTCCATACTTTTCGCCGTCTGCCGAGAGTTTTCCTTTTACGCACACATACGAACACACACACGTAAGTGACGTGTCAAGGACTGCCCTTGCTCCATCTCTCGGTCTTTCTGGAAAGTATCTCTGTCTATTTCGCTTATTTTACACAAGTCTGACAGAGACCGAATGACACCAGAATATTCGCGCCATCTGTTCCATGCTTGACGAACTCTGGAACGTTCTTCATCAGTTAAAGGACATGCTGACTTAGCAGTTTTGCTACTCGACGATAGATGTCGCTTCTCCAATTTTGTATGGAACTGCCGTAACTATGCGGTGTGCCTTAGGCTTTACTACAGACCACCGCTCCTAGATGGTGCTAGTAGTCACGTTTGCAGAATTGCGCGCGTATCAAAGTACCACATTGCGCGGTTTTCAAAATATCTAGCGCCAAATTCAAACAAGTTGAAACTGTCCGCAACATTCTCCCCCCGGCGAAGACTCACTGTCGTAGCCTCGATTCTTATTGGGAGGACAGTTTCCATCTTCAATTTTGTCGTTGGTCTGCGGAGTTCTCTGACTTCCGTTCCGTTGACGTGATGGTAGCGTTATGACATCTTCATTCTTCATCTCTTCAACAAAATCTTCCTTGACAGGTCTTCTGGCTTGATCTTCAGTATTCTGTCTTGAAGATCTTCTTTCTTCATGTACTGCGTCTTCGAAGACGGAGTTCTTCGTCTTCCCCCCCGTAGTGTGCTTGGGGGTCGACGGGTCTCTTGTAACCAGCTGTGGACGCGGCTGTGGGTTGCTATTGCGTCCACTCCCTCAGCTTCCTCCTCTTCAGCTTCGATGGCGGCGATTTGTGCTGCAAGCCTCTTCTTAACCAGTTCTTCCCGCGCTTGGAGCTGTAGACAATGTAGCTCGATAAGCTCCTTTTCCGCCTCATACTCTGCTTGCCGAATCCTCGCGATGGAACTCGCTGTAGATCGGACTGATCCTCTCGATGACACTTTTCGGCGTGACCAGGTCGCCATAATGTCACCGGCGACCCTCCGGGCACGTGGTCCAGCAGGGGTGTTGACCATGTCTTCTGTCACAACGGCAGCGTGAGGTGGCATACCTTCCGGCAGGTGGTGTCCGGTGCAGTCCCGAACGCTTCCCCTGGTCGGGTCCATGGCGTCACGAGCGGTAGAATCTTCAATGTAGGCGGTGTCCAGAGTGGCATGTGAATACACCGCTCCAGACCACTGGCGCTGACCCTGGGCTGCGCTTGACGTCTTCGTCCCGTCGGCGACCCTGGTGGCGACGGGAACTCCCATCACAGTGGCGGCGCTCGAGGTTCCCCTGATGCAGGTGGAGCTGACGGCGGCAGCACCCTGGGTGCGCGCGTCGTCGACAAAAATCCTCCCTCCGGCGTGCGGCAGGTCGAGCATCCCGTCGGTGATGGCGTCCAAGCGGCGATCCCCCTCAGCGTAGGCGTAGGTGGCGGGCGCGCTGTAGATCCCTTCGGAGTCGGCGGCTGCCCCATTGCGGCGCGTGGCCGCGGTGGGCAGGCCCACGTGGCACGCGACGACGTCGGCTGCATCGGCGTGGCGCGAGGAAGTGACTCCCTCCGGCGGCCCCGTCGACAGCTGCTGCAGTAGGCGCGGCGTGTCCGACACGTTCCCCAACTCCTTGGCAGACTGGCTTCTGGTCTTCATGGCGGCGCTGGCTCCGACGATCCGGCTCGAAGGACCAGAAAACTGTAGACGACAGGCGAGCACAATGTCCTAGTGGGCTGTGTCTCCCGAAAACCAAAACCACAGAAATCCGGACCGACGGAGTTTATTGTTTATAAAACAAATCAGCACCTAATAATGTCCAAGATAAAAACAAAGAACACATTAAAATAGTCCATAAGCAATAGAAACTAAAAATAGTTCATAAAAAATGGCGGGCACTACTTCAAACAATAGGGAATTTTCCACGCGTTTCTCTAAACTCAACTAGATGGCGCTGATCAACATTGGAAAAAAGAAAATCTCTTAAAAATCGTCAAAACTGACTGATATAACCGACTAATATCCTAATAATGATGATTAGCTTTCGAAGATTACTTTTCATTGAATATTTTTTTGCAGTTTGATCCAAAAAATACTTTTCATAATTTTTGATGCACAAAGCTTATCAGTATTGTTTTTGTATTTCTTAAAAGAATTCTAACATGATACCGAGTTATAAATTGCATTCTAATCATAAGAATCTATTAAAATCAATTTATTTTTAGTTCGGAAGAAATTACATATAACAGAGGAACCAGAACGCACCCAGGTTATCCATACTTGACCAAGTTGGAAATTTATTGTTTCTTTTAATTCAATTAATAAGAATCTATGTTCAGGTGGTTTTTTATATATTTTTAACCATACTAAATCTATTTTGCTACCGTAAATTCTACGCTGTTATTAAAAATATATTTCCAAAGTTTAGAAGCGCCATCTATTGAGACACTTATGAACGGTGTGACATACGTCATCTGAAAACTCCCTATTTGGGCACTAAATGGTCCAACTGGCCCTGCTAGTTTAACGTTCACTAAAATTTATGAACACTGTTCGGCACTAATTTTAAATGGTAAACAGTTAACACACAAAACAACAAAAACACATAAGTTTGAAGATAAGTCCAGGTGGATTCACCGGCGATGAAGGTACGAAGGTCCAGTCCAATAACACTAGTGGAAGTGAGTACGCCTGGGCTACACAAGAGCACACCGGGCGGTACTGCAATAGGAACGTAGCACGCTTGGGTCCGAAGACACACTGGGCCACGTAGTTAACACACGAACTTCAACACACACACTGGGTACTTGTCGCGGTAACTGTCCACTAACTGGTTCGTAGCACTTTACTTGGAGAACTGTTCACTGATCTGAACTCATGATCAACTAATTTACAACTGACGCCGCGGTGCAGCTCCGCGCGGCTTTTATAAGGGGCATCGACTTTTCCATACTTTTCGCCGTCTGCCGAGAGTTTTCCTTTTACGCACACATACGAACACACACACGTAAGTGACGTGTCAAGGACTGCCCTTGCTCCATCTCTCGGTCTTTCTGGAAAGTATCTCTACTTAGTGATGGCGGGATCTCAGCTGAAACCTGCGACAGAAATATACATGAAATATAGAACAAAATGTCTTTTTTTTTTTTTTTTTTTTTTCAAATGTCAATTAATATATATTATAATGAATTACAACGAAGGGGCAGGTGTGTAATATTAGGCTTACCTTTACGCACTTAGCGACGAAGCAATCGTGTTCTTTTGGAAGATCTAGGTTCATCTGAAAGCTCATCCTGGGGCTCTGGAGACTGCTCTGTTGCTTGTTGTAAAGGGGAGGTCGTCGAATTCGTCCTCTTCATTCAACTCCGTCAAGGCTATGGATGAAGTGTTGAGGCAGGTCTTCCCCTGACAAACTTTGCAGAGAGTTGCATCCTTGTTATCTAGCAGGAACATCTTCCTTTTTCACACCCATTCTGGCACCTGCATGACAGGAATTTCATAAAAACATATTACAAATAGTTTAAATACACAGCCGAGGATAGACCTACGAATGAATTACCTTACTTGCATGACATTAATTTCAGCAGGGTTTCCGACGCTGATTTCTTCGTTGATATCACTAGTGTCAGACCCTACTGGCTCCTTAAGGTGTTGTCGCAATTACTGAATGCGTGTAATGACAACTGTATTCCACGGGGGATGAAAGCTTTTCTTGAATGAATGATGTTGATGAGAACTTCTCGCAATTGGCACTTTCCTGGAAAAAACTTTGTTTACGTTAGAGCCTAATCTGTTAAGTAGAGCATGTCGACCTCTGATGCTCTTTACCAGCATAGACTGATAGATTGGGCTCCAACATATAAAATGTTTTTCCAGCAAAGTGGCAGTTGCGAGAAGTTCTCAACAACATCATTCATTCAAGAAGAGCTTTCTTTTCTTTAGCTTTCCTAGGTACCGGTCTTTCATTATTCCCTCTCTGGAATACAGTTGTTCTTTTACGCATTTAGTGGTTGTGACAACACATCGAGGAGCCAGTAGGGACTGCTACTAGTGACTCAAGGAAGAAACCAATGTCGGAATGCCCGTCATGAAGGTAACGGAATCCATTCATAGGTCTGTCCTGGGTCGTGTATTTATGAAACTATTTGTAACATGATTTTATAAAATTCCTGTCATGCAGGTGCAAGAATGGGTGCGGAAACGAAGATGCTCCTGCATAACAGGGCTGAAACTCTGCAAAGTTTGTCAGGGGAAGACCTGCCTCAATACTCCGTCCATAGCCATGACTGAGTTGAATGAAGAGGACGACTTCGACGACCTTCCCTTTACAACAAGCAACAGAGCAGTCTCCAGAGCCCCAGGAAGAGCTGTCAGATGAACCTAGACCTTCCAAAAGAACACGACTGTTTCATCGCTAAGTGCGTAAAGGTAAACTTAATATTACATACTTACCCCTTCGTTGTAATTCATTATAATAAATATTAATTCACATTTTGTTCTATATTTAATGTATATTTCTGTCGCAGGTGTCAGCTGAGGTCCTGCCGTCACTAAGTGATATAATTTAAGTTTTATAATATAAATATAAATTATTTTACACCGATTTATGTATTTCTTATCCTTTACAGAAGTCCGACAATTTGTCAGGCTCCCTTTTTTGAAAAATCTGATTTTATTAATTTCTCGCTTTGTCCAGATTACAAGGGAACTATGGGTCTTACAAACTTCAATTTGTGCTTAAATTAAAGCTAAATAACTGCTTTATAACTTTCTTCTTAATGACTTTCCTCGTAGAATAAGTATTATAGCCGATATTCTGCTCAGAAGGCGGCAAAACTACAATTTCGAATTTTTAGGGAAAATTTCCAATGTTTGAAGTGCTGTAACTTGGGTTCTATTAGATTTATAGAGCTTCAATTACACTTAAATTATAGGAATTTTGTCTTCTTATAAGTGTGTATAATGACTTTTTCCGTAAGATGCACCTTTTAGAAGTTATAAGCCAAAATCTGAAAAAAGACCGAAAATTTTGTAGTTTTTGGAGCACCACGCAGTTAGCACAAGTCTTTCGAAGCTGAAAAATTAGTTTTACACTACTGTTATCAACCCTAACAACATACCAAAAATTCAGAACTGTTGCAACCAATGCGACCTCCGATGTCTTGTACGACTGGCCTAACAGACCACCGCTCCTAGATGGTGCTAGTAGTCACGTTTGCAGAATTGCGCGTGTATCAAAGTACCACATTGCGCGGTTTTCAAAATATCTAGCGCCAAATTCAAACAAGTTGAAACTGTCCGCAACATATAGCCTACGTTAATTACGCGCGCATACATACAAACACAAACCTGTGGGTACAGATCGATGGTGACTCTGTAGTAGTATTAGTAGTAGTAGGTAAGTTAATTTGATTGAGTTGCACCTGGTGAAGGTTGCGGGAAACCGCTGGATGCGGGCAGCGCAGGACCGGTTGGTGTGGAAATCCTTGGGAGACCCCTTTGTCCAGCAGTGGACGTCTTTTCGCTGACAATGATGTATAGAGTATCAGGGGTATTGTAATAATTTTTCGTCTCTGATTTAACAAGGGTCTTAACGCTCTTAAATGCCCAATTTTGATAATTTGATTAAACCACTATTTTAATCAGTCTTACCTGCAAAATCTTCTGCACGCCTCTCGCCACCCCGTAATGCTCTGGCCCTATGATGTTGGGGTCCATGACCCTGGAGGTGGAGTCCAGGGGGTCCACGGCCGGGTAGACACCCAGCTCCGCTATGGCCCGCGACAGCACCGTCGTCGCGTCCAAGTGGGCGAAGGTGGTGGCGGGGGCTGGGTCTGTTAGGTCGTCCGCTGGTACGTATACTGCCTGGGGGGGATGCGAGGGTGGAAGGACAAAATATAATGGAGTCTTTTTTGTAGAGATATATGATTTGACAAAAATAGTTTAAAGTTCAAATATATAAAGTAAAAGCATTATATTTATATTTTATTTAATTCAAGCTCCAATCATTTTAAGATTTTTTTTTTGTTTCATGGTTCTCAAAAGCTGTTATTTTTGTTGTGACTCACTCGAAAGTTCAATTGGAAGTAAAGTAAGTCCAATCCAGTATCTTCTGCTCTGTGTTATATTGTTTTTTTATATTGAAAGTGTTTACAAATCATCAATGTAGCCAAGCCAGCAACCTTACCTGCACGCTGGTGATGGAGCCATGCTTGGTGGTGGTGATCCGCTCCTGCATGGTGCCCATGTCTGTCGCCAGGGTCGGCTGGTACCCCACGGCGGAGGGGATTCGCCCCAGCAGCGCCGATACCTGGTTACAAACTTGTTTTAAAAATATTTTTTGTTTTGTTTCCGATAGCCGAACGGTGGTAGGCATCAATGCAAAATGGGATAGAAGATGACTAAATAGCTTCACTGAATATAAAACATTACTAAATAGCAATGGGGAACTGGCTTCCTTATCACCGATGCTGGAACACATTAATGGTATCAACTGATGATGTTTTGGCAGCAAGACCTAGATTAGATGGAGGTCGCTAGCCAGGCGGACTCAGAAAATGTCCTATCACCAACCAAACCGAGTCCTACAAAGTTGGACCCCGACGGGAATAGAATCCGCAACCTCCTGATGTGAAGCGAGCAGACTAGCCACCGGACCAAAGAGGCAGTTAACATTTAATAAAAAGTAACTCAGATGGCTAGCAGTCAACTACGCTATTGCATTAGATATATCTCTGTCTCACCTCGCAGTCAATTACCCGATTGAATTAGATATCTATGTCTTTGTCGGAGCCAGCCTGCGTAAACTGAAAGATGTCTCTCTCGCCGCGCAGTTAACTGCCCTATTGAATTAGATATCTCTATCTCTGTCTCTCTCTCGCCTCAGAGCCAGCTTGTGTGAACTGAAAGATGTTGTCAATAAACAGCAGCACGTCCTGCCCCTCCTTGTCGCGGAAGTGCTCCGCCACCGTGAGGCCGGTGAGCGCCACGTTAGATGTCTCTGTCTCACCTCGGAGCTAGCCTTATATCTGTCTCTCTCACCTCGGAGCCAGCCTTATATCTGTCTCTGTCTTACCTCAGAGCCAGCCTTATCTCTATCTCTCCCTCACCTCGGAGCCAGCCTGTGTGAACTGGAAGATGTTGTCAATAAACAGCAGCACGTCCTGCCCCTCCTTGTCACGGAAGTGCTCCGCCACCGTGAGGCCGGTGAGCACCCCGTTAGATATCTCTGTTTTGTCTCACCTTGGAACTGGCCTTATCTCTGTGTCTGTTTCACCTCGGAGCCAGCCTTATATCTGTCTCTGTCTCACCTCGGAGCCAGCCTTACATCTGTCTCTCTCACCTCGGAGCCAGCCTGCGTAAACCGGAAGATGTTGTCAATAAACAGCAGCACGTCCTGCCCCTCCTTGTCACGGAAGTGCTCCGCTACCGTGAGCCCGGTGAGAGCCACGCGTGCACGTGCGCCGGGCGGCTCGTTCATCTGCCCGTACACTAGCGCCACCTGGGGGCAAGTGTTAATTGTATTGCTCAGTGCTGATGTGTGATACCTAACTACACTGGTGGACTAAAAATCGACTCAAAATCTGTTGACCGACTTTTGAAAAAAGAACACAGTCTATAAAACTACTAAATGGAAAAAACAAAAAAACTAGAAAATCACCAAACTAAAATCATAAAGAGTAAACTCGCAGATTTTGAACTTTTGATTTAGTGTTTTTTTGGTAGATAGAGTTATTTTTTCAAAAGTCGTGCAACAACCTTGAGTCGATATTTTTGTCCATGAGTAAGTATATTTTGCATATCATGCTCCTCCCATTCGATGGACCGATCACCTAGTGAAGGTCGCGGGAAGCCGTTCGATGGGGGTTTGTAATAGAATCTATAAATACCAAAGGTTTTTTTAACGCAGCCTTGGATGGGGGCAACGCAAGACTGGGTTGGCGTGGAAATCCTTGCGGAGGCCTTTGTTCAGCAGTGGACGACTTTTGGCTGCCGCTTTGTTGATGATATATGTATTAATTATCCTATTTATTTAATGGCAAATAAAATTTCATATTTTTTTATTTTTATTTTTTTATGTCATAGGTGGCAAACGAGCAGACGGATCACCTGTGGTAAGCGATAACCGCCGCCCATAGACACCCGCAACACCAGAGGAGTTGCCGAGTGCGTTGCCGACCAATTGGTAAGCCCTTGGCATCATCTCACCATATGAAAAATATCGGATCAAAAATGTATGAAATACGTTCCCGATATCTGTGCCGCCTTCGATAACTACATAGATGGGTATGCCACGTCTTGTGGTGAGCTGATGATGATGATGACGATGATGATGAAAGGTACCTTGGAGGTTTTGTAGTCGTCTGTGATGACGCCGCCCACTTTCATCTCATTGTAGAGGTCGTTCCCCTCGCGCGTTCGCTCGCCGACGCCGGCGAATACCTTGTAAAAGAATAGTTAGTATTTTATTTGTTTTTGTTTCTTTCTTATTGCTATGGCTCATACACACACATATAGTTCATTCCAATCAAAAAAAAGCAAAAGGTAAACAAACATAGTATGCAGATGACATTGACATGTGTCAGTTCCATAGTAAGTTTGTTTACGTTTTCCTTTTTTTTTGATTGGAATGAACCATACACAGTGAGAGACATACAGATCGATAACAGTATAACCTTTGCAACAATTTAAGTTTAGGCTAATTTCAATAATAGTAGTCATTTAGCCTATTCTTTTAAATAAAAATATACATTGAAACTTACCATATTTTTGACTGTGATTTATAAAATCTTTAGTTACAATACAATGCATCATGCATTGATGGTATGGGGGTTTTAAAAAATAAATTAAGAAAAAGAATTTGATGCTCTCGTTGATGTCTTTTTTTTAGCTACTACGTCGCTACGTCGTAGCGTTATCCATGACGAAGTATAATAAGAAAAAAGTTTCCAAAATTCAGATATTTCGAAAATAACTACTACAAGTACAAACGAGCCCGGTCCCGTCTGTCTTTTTGACTTAATTTTATTCATCGTAAAGATATATGCATTTTTTTTTGTTTTCTGGTTTGATGATAGAATTAATGAAATTAATGAAAAAAACACTTTATTGCACAACAGAAAAGCGTCGGTGGCGCAGTGGGTAGTGACTCCGTCCTCCTAACCAGAGGTCGTGGGTTCAAATCTTGGCCAGTGCACCAATGAGTTTTTTGAAAATTACGTGCATTTTCATACCGACTCCGTGAGGGAACCTGCAAATCTGATTTCTAGATGAGTATGATGATCGCGTTGCACACGTCCGTAGGTGTAAATCTAAATGCCCTACATGTGACCGCGGGTGACTATACCTTGTGGGTAGAACGGTTAAATGTGCCACACGATAAGAAGAAAAAGATTACACAACATAAACAGGAAAGTATAAACAATACACATTAAAAAAATCTGTGAGATTTGATCCAACTTTACACTTTGAGAATAGAAAATAATCATTTTCAGTCCAAAATAAATTCGGAAAAATATTAGTCTGCATGAGTAACGCCACGCGATATTGATAACACAAATGGCCATAGTTATGCCATAACGATCCAACTGATTTAAAGTAAGAAAAGCATAACGTACTTTATATCACTGACATAAAATACATTATCCCTCGCTTACTTTAAATCAGTTGGATCTTTATGGCATAACTACGGCCAAATATGCTACATTCAATACATCCTCCTCCTTGCGTCGTATTCCTCAGTGATGAGGGCCGTGACCTCCCTTTGGAAACACTTTCTCGGTGATGATCTTTCGCCATTTCGTTCTGTCTTCAGCAATGTGCAGAGCATCGTGGAGGTTGGTAACGAGAGTGGCACGTATTTCACCTAATAATTGAATTTATGTCATATCCGTGTGAACTGGCCTGCTCTTGTCATTGATTATTTTTTAACCGACTTCAAAAAAAGGAGGAGGTTCTCAATTCGTCGGAATCTTTTTTTTATTACACCATTACTCACCGATTACTCGAAGACGCCTGAACCGATTTGAAAAATTCTTTTTTTGTTTAAAAGGGTATACTTCACAGGTGGTCCCATATAAATTTTATCGAAATCAATTCAGCGGTTTTTGAGAAAATCAACAAAAACATAGCAAAATGGGAGTTGTTGCGATTGAAGTCGGTTGTTTTTAACGTATTCAGCGTGGTCAACTATTGTGTGTAGTTCTTAGTTATTAGATTCTAATTTGAATCATTTATTTTTTTATTTTATTTTTATTTACAGACATGACCCTGTATAATTCATTTCTTGACCCAGTATTAAGATGTAATAGAATATAAGACTTTAAAAAAAATGTGTTGGAGGAAGTTTCTTTAGGACCCGTCGTTTCTTCTCACTCCGCAAACACTTCCCGAAACAGCGGGTATACGGGTTCCGAGCGGTAGGAACCTCGTATTAGGTAGATAAAAGAGTGACGTTCGAAAAGTATACACCTACCTACTTGGAATAAAATATTTTCATTTTCATAATTTATGATCATAAAATCAAAACTTTAAAAGCAAACGTAGCGATGCAGTAGTAGTAGCTCATACAAAAGACATCAACGAGAGCATCGATTTTACTTTTTTAACCCCCATAATGAATCCAAATTTTTTTTTGCGAATTGCGTATAGGTTCCTCAGGGATAGCGGTTCAGTTTCATAAGTAGAAGTCGTGTTTTTTTACACGTATTTATTTATTTTGTAAGTAAAGATTAAAAATATCGTAACTATATTTGTAAACAAACAAGCAAACTAACCGAGAATCCTCCGTGAGCTTTGGCCACGTTGTTGATCAATTCCATGATGAGCACAGTTTTCCCAACTCCTGCGCCGCCGAACAAGCCGATCTTTCCACCTGAGAACAAATGTATGAGCAGTTAGGCCAAAGCACAGTCTTGCAGTTGTAGCTACGATACTCTTCCGTTCCTGGATCTCCAACACCCCCCATTTTCATTCACCTGTTCCATTTTTCGTCACTTCTTCTCCGGCCTCCGATCTTGCACCACGTTTCGTACCTAATATTTCCTCATCTTTTTTAGTACTTGTGTTTCTATACTCCGCATCTTATTCTATGTATTCTTTTATACAGTGTAAAAGCATTATATCGATACTTCTGGGCTCAAAGGGAGTATACGCCTAAGGTCTATTTAGCGTTTACGCCCTTTGAGCCCAGAAGTATCGATATCCTTTTCTTCTCCTCGTCTCCCTCACACTGACTACGGCTCAAGCGCTCGAGGCTCCAGAGGCGGTTCCGCAGTCGAGTCGCAACAGCCGCAGCTCGCCTTCATACTACTTCCCGTTACTCTTCGTGTTTGCCGCCTACGGCTCCCCTGGTCCGGGCCTCCAGTACCAAGGTTGAGCCGAAGCGCGACATAGTATTGTCATTCGCATTCGCTATCACTCTCTAAAGTCAACCGAACCCCTTTGCGGATAAGATCCTATGTAACCGTTACTTAGCGCGCACAGGTATTTTTATTCACAACTGGTAAGCCCTTGGCATCATTTCACCTGGCGGTAAGTGATGATGATCTCTCTTGTCGTGTGGCACACTTTAACCGTCCTATCCACAAGGCATAGGCGGCGGTTGCCTGGTGTTGCACTTAGCATCACCCGCGGTCACGTGTAGGGCATTTTAGATTTACACCTACGGACGTGTGCAACGCGACCATCATACACAACTACAAATCAGATGTGCAGGTTTCCTCACGATGTTTTCCTTCACCGTTAAAGCAGTCGGTATGAAAATGCACGTAAGTTTCGAAAAACCCATCGGTGCACTGGTCAGGATTTGAACCCGAGACCTCTGGTTAGGAGGACGGAGTCACTAACCGCGGAGCCACCGACGCTTCCGGTGATGATGATGATTTCAATTAAAAGCGAAACTGACCTTTCACGTATGGCGCGAGGAGATCCACGACCTTGATGCCCGTGACCAGGATCTCCTGCTCCACAGACATGTCGACGAAGGGCGGGGCGTCTGCGTGGATCGGTGCGAATACGTCCGTCTCTATCGGACCGCGTTCGTCTGGCAGTATTCATAAAAAAATATAAGTGGCAAATCACACAGTATGCTAATTAGCACCACAATTTTAATTTATTTATTGCATCATATGGTTTATACCACTTCTTAGAATAACGGGACTAATAATAAAGGGACCTTTTGCGAAAGAGACATTTTGAGAAAAGAACGTTTTGCGAAAGGGACCGTTTGTGAAAGCGATCTTTTACTACCAGGGGACATTTTTCGAAAGGGCCATTCTGTGAAGAACCCGACTGAGCTCTTTCATTACATTACATATTTGATAGATATTTCGTTGGAGAGGTGTTTATGTAGATATCTTTCGAACAAAACGTCGTTGCTACGTCTCATACAACAAACAAATTGGTCTAAGCTTCATGACGCAACGAGACGCAAAAAAAGGTTGAAAATGGAGCAACAAAGCAAACTTTATTATGTTCAATATTGCCGAGAACTAACCAATGGGCTCTCCAATGACGTTCATGATGCGTCCGAGCGTGGGCTCTCCCACTGGTATAGTGATGGGTGCCCCGGTGTCTACTATCACCTTCGGAGAAAGACAAATCCAAGTAAGCAAGAAGAAACCACTTTGAGAACCAAGGACCTACAACCTAAAACGTTTTCCATGCTTCAAAAGGCACGTTTAAATGTTGGTACCGGTTGCTTTCACTAGGAAATCATTAGGCTATGTCAAAAGCGTTACAGGTGATTTGAAAACTTCTGACACGGGGTTAGCCACTAGCCCCACAACCTCCACCAATCCGGACTTGGCCCCCGTGAGTGGAGTATGGCCTAGCCTTCCCGAGCTGGGGAAGAGACCCATAACCCAGCAATAGGGACAATTGCCCGTCATCGTTGTGCTTTTGAAAACTTGCGTGCAACTGAAAACTTCTGACAATGTTAAACGTACCCTCTCCAATCCGGACTTTGCTGCTAACATGCTTCCATCCATATCGTCAGTTTCCAGTTTCCACGCTTTGTAAGGAAGGTTAAGCTGATAAAAATAAAGCTGGCTTATAATCGGATGGTAGGTCTTAAAACATGTCAGTCGTTTTATAAACAGCACGAAATGTAGAGTTGGCCACTACAACAAAGGGTTACTCTCCACTGGCTGTAAAATACAACATCCATCAATCGGTATTTGAACTCCAAGAAGAGTAACAGTGGAGATGTATAATTTGTGTGTGATCATATTGGGATTTAGTTCTTGATTTTGTTTTTTAGTTAGATTGGTGTCGAGTCGGTGTTTACGATTAAACTTATTTGATAGGACTAAACTTAATTTAAGCGTCCTGTCATTGTCTTTTCGATATAGAAAGAAAAATACAGAGCACTTAAATTAAGTTTAATCCTGTCAAATACGTGAAAACCGAATCGACACCTTTGTTTATGTAGTTTATTTGTTGCATTTGTGAGAGTTACTTGATGTTGTTGTTATTTTAATTAGGTTTATGAGAGAAAGCTAACCTGCCCTCGTACAAGCCCTTCGGTACCATCCATAGCAATCGTACGACAGGAGCTCTCCCCCAGATGCTGGGCTACCTCCAGGATTAGGCGTGGTGCTGAAAAGTTGATTTACGAATAAATTATATGCAGAATTCATTAAACATTATACAGCAGTAGTTAAAGATGGGCTTCTACAGGCTTCTAACAAGTTTTGTGTTCTATAACTTTGGCGAAATAAGTAGCAAAGATTTATGAGTTTTCATACAAATAAAAATGTATCAAGTACAAAATTTGCTTATTGGCAAGAAATGTAGTCAAAGAAACATTTGGCGCTGCCTATCCTCGTAAGGCCCAAGGACCTATTTTTTAGATATACGTAGGCGTTTTCAGATATTCTTAGCCTAAGGTAGAAGAAACAAGAAAACGATAACATTTTTTTTATTTTTTTCTATATACTCTCCTCTAATCTCTATACACTTTTTACATCGCTTGATTATCTAAAACTTCTAACCCGTTGAAAAAATAGTCTGAAGTTTTCCCTTCAAAATGACCCAAAACTGCGGACTGCACTTCTTCGTCAGTGTTAAACTTTTGTTCTCGAAGGTCCTTCTTCAATTTTTCAAACATAAAATAGTCGCCCGGAGTCAGATCAGGGCTGTAAGGTGGGTGGTCGAGCCCTTGGAACCCGCACTCGTGAATAGCAGCCTTAGCAACTGCAGCGGCGGCGGTGTGGACGGGCGCATTGTCGTGCAGTAACAAAATTCCGCGAGATATTTTTCCGGGACGTTTTTCAATAATTGTTTGGCGAAGATGTCTCAACAGGATGGTATAATACTCAGAATTAACTACTTTATTACGCGCTACAAAATCAATCATTAAAATATGGTTGCCATGATCTTTCGGGTGCTCTTAGTGACACGCGGCTTTTGAGGAGCCAGCTCACCCTTTTTGCGCTATTCCATCGACTCCCTTTTCGGTGTAGGTTCAAGGTATAGGACCATTGTTTCGTCCCCGGTAACAATGGACTCAATAACTTCCTTCTCTTTTCCGTCACATAATTCCAAAAAGGACTGACAGCATTCTACCCGTCTTTGTTTCTGAACGGCGCTAAGGATTTTTGACACCCACCTTGCAGAAACCTTTTTCATATAGAGATGTCCATGGAGGATGCGATAAACTGATGTTACAGGTAGCCTGACTGTGCTGCTATTTCTTTTAATTTAAGGCGCCTTTCGCTCAGTACAATATTTTCCACAAATGCGATATTTTCTTAAGTGACCTCGGTGGAGGGGCCTCCTTCACAGGGACAATCTTCGAGTCGCTCTCTTCCCCAACAAAAGAGGTTAGCCCAATTTTTAATCGTCACATTTGAAGGCGCAGACTCTCCGTACACAGCATCTATATGCTTTTTGATTTGCTGCGGCGGTGTACCCTCTTTTGTAAAGAATTTAATTATTTCAATTAATTCGGTGTTCAATTTTCTCCATGCTGACTTCTATCTTGATATGGCCTTGTTATACATGTGAAACAATGGTTTGCCACACAAGATTTGTTAATAAATCGACTAAAATAGAATGCTCGGTGTTCAATTTTCTCCATGCTGACTTCTATCTTGATATGGCCTTGTTTTACATGTGAAACAATGTTTTGCCACACAAGATTTGTTAATAAATAGACTAAAATAGAATGCTGCTCTTAAGGTACAAAATGATTTTGTTCTAAAGTTAACGCTAATGTATTAGGTTAAGAATACATGAAAACGCCTACGTAGGTTTAGTAGTAATTCAGACCCAATTTATACAACTATTTGAAAACTTTTCAAATAGTTGTATAAAGACCCAACTACCTAAAATAAAACCTAATTTTCGAATTTGTATTACGATTTGGCTTATTTCTTCCGAATGGACTATCTATAGATTCACATTGTACAGAAAAATCACATTTGAGTTGAAGCGTTTAGGTAACTTTTTAGAATAATGAAAGTCTAGGACGCAACCACTTGGACCTATTTTAGGTCGTTGGGCCGCAATGACTACTTATCTACCTAAATTTATGTTGGGCCTTGCAATCACTACCTGCCTAAATTTATGTTGGGGCTACGAGGCTATAGAATATGTTTTGTTTTGTACTTTACTCAGAAATTAGCATATTCCTATTCATATTTATTTTTATACATACATAATATATATTCGGTATTAGATGAGTTTACGTTACGAAAATTTATCAGCACTCACTTCGCCCGGGCACCTCGAGCGCGTTCAAAATAGGCGGCAAAGTCTTGTCGAACTGTACGTCTACCACGGCACCGATAACTGAAAGAAATTTGTATTTTTATAATAAAACACATAACATTATTGACCGTGGGAGAGCCTATGCTTCGGCAAGAATGGGCCGGCTCGACCGGAGCACAAAATAGACACAGAAGGTCCGCTCAATACAAACCACTAAAATCGTAAGCATATACATGCTTATAGAAATATACGGTCGTTCGAGGCAAGGTCACGATCGCACAGTACGTGATCTTGCCTACAACGACCGTATACGTCTATAAGCATGTATATGCTTAGGATTTTTGTGAGCGTATTGAGCGGACCTTCTGTATCTATGTGTTTTGTGACCGGAGTGATACCATGGCCTCACAGAAAACCAGCGTGAAGCAACACTTGTGTTGTGTTTCGCCGAGTGGGTGAGGGTACCGGAGGCCCAACCCCCCCACACCCATTCCCCCTCATCGCCTCATCCCATTTCAAAGGTAGGCAACGCACTTGTGACTCCTCTGGTGTTGCGGGTATCTATGGGCGGCGGTAATCGCTTACCATCAGGAGATCCGTCTGCTTATTTGCCAACTATCACATAAAAAAAAATACTTACGTCCAATGGTTTCTAAAGATTTTCCCTATTATTATTGCGAATATGATTATTATGAGTATGATTTCTAGGGAGACAAGCTTTCCACCCGCGGCTTCGCCCGCGTTGACATCATTTATGGTGCTTGGTTAAAAGTAGCATATGTCTTTCTCCAAGCTCCCATCTTTCTCCATACCAAAATTGATTAAAATTAGTTCAGCGATTTAGGCGTGAAAACGTAACAGACAGACACACTGTTTTATTAATTGGTACATCCTTGGCATCATCTCACCTAATGGTAACTTGCCTACAACGACCTTATACGTCTATAATCATGTATATGCTTAGGATTTTTGTGAGCGTATTGAGCGGACCTTCTGTATCTATGTGTTTTGTGACCGGAGTGATACCACGGCCTCACAGAAAACCTGTCAGACAGACACACTTTTTTATTAATTGGTACACCCTTGGCATCATCTCACCTAATGGTAAGTGATGGTGATGCCGAAGATGGAAGCGGGCTTACCAAGATTCCAAAACGCGATGGGGAACTGGCTATCTTATTTTCATGCCGGATCACATCAATGCTGTTAACATCGATGTTTAGTGGCAGTATTTAGATATGATCGTGGTAGTTAGCCAAGCCCAGAAAATGCTCTACCACCAACCAAACCGAGTCTTACAAAGTTCGACCCCACCGGGAATCGAACCCGCTACCTCCTGATGTAAAGCAAGCGGACTAGCCACTAGACCACGGAGGTGGTTCACAGAGACAGAGTTACTATATAGCATTTACAGCCCAGTCAACGAGGAGTTTCTTTGTATGGAGACCCCAACTATAATTTCTCTGTCAATGAAACTTTGCACGATTGTGAAGGATAGTGTATAGATGGAAGATGACAAAGAAGCCAAAAGATTTTATGGCTGAAAGTAGGAGTTTTATACCTAAACTGGAAGAAATAGCTTTCAGCGATAAGACCGCCAGGGTTGCAACACCACATATATTTTTTATTTTTATTAATGTAATTGTATTTTGTGTGCAATAAAGAGTATTTATCATTATTTTATCTAACGGTGAATAATTGCTCGGCCGAAAATTTTTATGCTATACGTAGTGGTAACTTTATGACACGCGTATGTAGTAGTGTCTAAAATTTTTTCGAATTTAATTACACTTAAGTTAAGCAAAACATGATTTTTCGATTTTACTTCCGATGCATAATGTCTCGGTAATTATTTATTTTCAGTATAGTTTTTGAGATCTTGTTGTATAAGTATCCAAAAGATTTTCCTTTAAGAACATAGCATACCTAATAGTTATTGTGCAATAACTAATTACGTAAAATTTCTCAGTATTTATATAATAATAAAACTAAAAGGTATTTCAGGTTATCCAATAAAATTTCGATAAATTATACTTGTGTGTATCTTTTGCACTGGTGATTTTGAAATGGCGATGGCGACTGAGACCGCAACACTAATAATAATAATAATAATATCTGGGACAAATCCCACACGGTCATCTGGCCCCAAACTAGGATTCCCTGTATCTTGGGAACCAGAGACTGATATACATACACATATACTTTTAAATACATGGATATATAGATATAATACACCCAGACTCAAGAGCAAACAATTCTGCTCATCACAGAAAAGTTTGCCTCTCGGATCAGAGGTCAGGATCGCTAGCCACTTAGCTACCGAGTCAGTCAGCACACTCTGGTTTTACCGTTGAGCTGTGAAACACTTATACTTATTATAATACCACCTTGAACCATGAAGAACCTTGTTTATGAGCAAATAAAGAATTCTATTCTATTCATTTTTTCTTACCAGTTATTATGATCAGTTGAAAGAATAAACGGGCAGTTATAAAATTTTTTGGTGGTTGGAAAATTTGTGTGCCTGTAAAATACGAACAGTAATAAAATCAAAATTGGTCGGTTATTTTATCCTTCTATGGTCAGTACAAAAAATAATATGGTCAGTAAAATAATGAAATGGGCAGTTTGACAGTTTAAGGTGAGCGGTAACATCCGAACGCCAGTATAATTGAAAAGGGCGGCAAAAGGTGGAAAGGCAGGGGAATAAAATTATAAATAAATAAAAAATTCGGCGTTTTTTGCTCCATATTACCAGTCACTGAAATAGGTAGATACATGAAATTTTGAAAAGAGTGAGTTGTAGCTGTGTTAACACTACATAATTATAACTGCTATAATAACCAAACACGAAAATAAAAAAAGTTTATAATTAAATACTTTGTTACTTTTGGAAGTGCCCGGACAAGTGCACGGATAAGTGTTCGGCCAAGTGCTCGTACAAGTGCTCGTTCAAGTGCTCGTTCAAGTGCTCGTACAAGTGCTCGTTCAAGTGCTCGTACACTCGCACAATTACTCAGGCAATTATTCGGACAAGTGATCGTGCAAGTGATCGTGCAAGTGCTTGTACAAGCGCTCGTACAAGTGCTCGTACAAGTGATCGTACAAGTGCTTGTACAAGTGCTCGTTTAAAAGCTCGTACAAGTGCTCGTTTAAAAGCTCGTACAAGTGCTCGTTTAAAAGCTCGTACAAGTGCTCGTTTAAAAGCTCGTACAAGTGCTCGGACAAGTGCTTGTTCAAGTGCTCGTACAAGTGCTCGTTCAAGTGCTCGTACACTCGCACAATTACTCAGGCAATTACTCGGACATGTGATCGTGCAAGTAACTGTAACACCGTCACCGATTCACATAAAAAAACTCCAGTTAGAAATGTCACTCAGCCGAGCACTAGTCCAAGAACTTGACCGAGCACTTGTATGACCGGGCAATTGAGCGCTGGTCGGAGCACTTGTGCGTGCACTTGTCCAAGTACTTGTCGGAGCACTAGTCCGAGCACTTGTCAGAGCACTAGTCCGAGCACTTGTCGGAGCACTAGTCCGAGCACTTGTCCGAGCACTTGTGCGCTAGTCCGAGCACTTGACCGAGCACTCGACCGAGCACTTGACCGAGCACTTGACCGAGCACTCGACCGAGTACTCGCCCTAACACTTGTATGATCGGGCAATTGAGCGCTGGTCGGAGCACTAGTCCAAGCACTTGTCGGAGCACTAGTCCGAGCACTAGTCCGAGCACTTGTCCGAGCACTTGTGCGCTTGTCCGAGCACTTGTCGGAGCACTAGTCCGAGCACTTGTCGGAGCACTAGTCCGAGCACTTGTCGGAGCACTAGTCCGAGCACTTGTACGCTTGTCCGAGCACTTGTACGCTTGTCCGAGCACTTGTGCGCTTGTCCGAGCACTTGTTCGCTTGTCCGAGCACTTGTTCGCTTGTCCGAGCACTTGTCCGAGCACTTGACCGAGCACTTGTCGGAGCACTTGTCGGAGCACTAGTCCGAGCACTTGTCGGAGCACTAGTCCGAGCACTTGTACGCTTGTCCGAGCACTTTGCGCTTGTCCGAGCACTTGTTCGCTTGTCCGAGCACTTGTCCGAGCACTTGACCGAGCACTTGTCCGAGCACTTGACCGAGCACTCGACCGACCACTTGACCGAGCACTCGACCGAGCACTCGACCGAGCACTCGACCGAGCACTCGACCGAGCACTCGACCGAGCACTTGACCGAGCACTCGACCGAACACGTGACTGAGCACTCGACCAAGCACTCGGCCGAGCACTAGTCCGAGCATTAGTCCTAGCACTTGACCGAGTACTCGCCCGAGCACTTGTATGACCGGGCAATTGAGCGCTGGTCGGAGCACTGGTGCGTGCACATGTCCGAGCACTTGTCCGAGCACTTGTGCACTTGTCCGAGCACTTGTCGGAGTACTTGTCAGAGCACTTGTCGGAGCACTTGTCCGAGCACTTGTCCGAGCACTTGTCCGAGCACTTGTCCGAGCACTTGTCCGAGCACTTGTCCGAGCACTTGTCCGAGCACTTGTCCGAGCACTTGTCCGAGCACTTGTCCGAGCACTTGTTCGAGAACTTGTACAAGCAATTGTACGAGCACTTGAACAAGCACTTTTATGAGCACTTGACTGAGCACTCGCCCAAGCACTTGACCAGTTGACCGAGTACTCACCCTGTTGAGATTGTAAACTATATAGTAACTGTCTGTGGTTATACGTCTTTGGATATGACGTCACTCACGTTCTTGTGATCTTGTAATGTGCACTGTGTCTCAGAATAAATCGTTGAAAATTCAAGCAATCTTCTGTTCTTCGCCTCCAAACCATCTGGTTATGGGCCCATAGCGTTTTGCTGTATAAACTTAAGCAAAAAGTCGATACGAAAAACATTTTTTGGAGATTGTTATCAACGAAAAACAAAATAACCCCAAAGTTTAAAATGTCGGAGAGCGATTCAAACGTCAATTCCAATAGAAAAACTAAAAGGAATAGATGATTACAATAATTGGAAGTTTACCATGAAAATGCTTCTCATGCATGAAGATTTGTACGAGTGCATCGAGTTTGAGGAAGGTAGCAAAGATGCAAAGAAAAATCAAAAGGCTTTAGCAAAAATTTGCTTGTCAGTACATTCATCAGCTTTTCCGCATATTCGCAATGTTAAATCACCATTTGAAGCTTGGAACAACTTGCAACGCGCTTTTGAGGATAAGGGTTTAAGCAGGAGGCTTGGGCTTACGAGGTCATTGTTTTCTATCAAACTGAGCGAGAGCACAAACATGGAAAGCTACATAATGAAAATAGTAGAGCATGCGCAAAAGCTAAATGACATTGGTTCACCTTTGGAGGATGAGTTCATTGCTATTTTGATGCTAAATGGGTTGGCATCTGACTATGACCCATTGATCATGGCTTTGGAAAACTCAAATGTCACTCTAGCAAGTGAGATAGTGAAATCTAAGCTACTGCAGGAGTACCAACGGAGAGATGACAAGGCGGAGTCTGTCACGGCTTTGGCTGTAAAGAAAACATTCAAGTGTTTCAAATGCAAGAAGCCTGGACATACAAAGAAAAATTGCCCGAAAAATAACATCAACAATACCCAGAAGTCAGACGACAAGGAAGGTTGTTCGAAGGCATTATTGACGGCGTTATCGGTGAATTTGGATAGTGAAGTATGGTCCATTGACTCTGGAGCCACAAATCATATGTGTAGAAAGAAGAACATAATGTGTGAATTTGTGACAACAAAATCTCTTTTCGTGAACATTGCCAATGGTTCGAAACTGTCAACTGCAGAAACCGGAAGTGTGCGTGTAGCTTTAAGGGACCATGTGAAAACCATAAGCAATGTATATTACGTGCCAGATCTGTCATGTAACTTATTGTCAGTAAGTGAATTGACTAGAAAAGGTTATAAAGTTACCTTTGATTCAAAATCCTGTAAAATTCTTGATGAAAATGACGTTGTAGCCACAGCTACATACATAAATGGTGTTTATCAACTAGATACTGTTAGGTTATGTTGTAATGTAGCATCAGATGGTGTGGTGATGGTCATGGAGCCTCGGTGTGTTGATTCTGGTAGTAGTGAGCAGTCTGTGCAGCAGACTGGAAACGGCAGAGTTTCACAAGGGTTGTGGCATCAGCGGCTGGGACACCTCAATGCAAGGAGTATGAATGTTATGCAAAAAGGTATGGTTACTGGCATTTCTTTTGATAATAATAGTTTTAGTCCGTGCGTAGTTTGTATACAGGGTAAACAAACCAAATTACCTTACCCTAAGAAGTCTGTGAGTAGATGTACCGAAGTTTTGGGTTTAGTACACACAGACATATGCGGTCCTATGCCAGAAAAGTCGTTTAGTGGTATCCGATACTTTCTTACCTTTATTGATGATTTCATTAGGAAAACTTTTGTTTATTTCTTGAAATCAAAGGACGAGACGTTCGAGAAATTTAAACAGTTTAAAAGTTTAGTGGAAAATGAGACTGATAAAAAAATTAAAGTTCTCAGGAGTGATAACGGCACTGAGTATGTTAATGGTAAATTCCAGGAATTTCTCAAGGCACATGGAATTAGGCACCAAACGACGATTCCATACTGCAGTCCGCAGAACGGCGTGGCGGAACGAGCTAACCGGACCATAATGGACAAAGTGCGGTGTATGCTGCAGGATTCTGGACTGGACAAGCGTTTCTGGGCGGAAGCTGTTAACACAGCTGTCTACCTGAAGAACAGATTACCAACGAAAGCTGTTATGGGCATCACACCTGAAGAAAAATGGACAAATAAAAAGGTGAATATAAGCCATTTAAGAGTGTTTGGGTGTTTAGCATATGCTCATTCTGAAAAAATTAAGAAATTAGATGCCAGAGCTAAACCGTATATATTTGTTGGATACTGTGAGGACAGTAAAGGGTATCGCCTGATTGATCCATCATGCCCTTCTACCTGTGTGAAAGCTAGGAATGTAACTTTCTTAGAAAATAGTTTTTATAAAAGCAGTAGGTCAGATGATGATAAGGAGTATATAGTACATGAGTGTAAAAGTACTATGAAGACTGAATCATCTGTTCAGCCTGTGGATGATGATGACAATTCACCTGGAACATCTGATGACAAACGATTGCGGAGACACTATTTTTGATTTGAATGAAACTGTTAGCTCATTTTATTCAGATAATCTGTCCGATGAAACATACGTTCCAGACACATCAGAAGACTCAACGGTGACTGCGTTTGAAGATGCTGACACATCAGCTCACCTGGTACTAGGAGCAGAATGCAGAGACGAAGGAGAACCTGAGACGGTACGAGAGGCACTATCTGGAGCAGAAGCCAAGGAATGGAAGGAAGCCATGAGAGATGAGTATGAATCCTTCATTTCTAATGAATGCTAATAACTTGCTGATTTACCTGCTGGACAAAAGCCTGTAAAATGCAAGTGGGTATTCAAGAAGAAAAGGGGCTTTGATGGCAAACTTCTGAGGTTTAAAGCTCGCCTTGTTGCTAAAGACTATCATGAGACCTTCTCTCCGGTAGTGAGATACTCTACAATTCGTCTATTACTTGCATATAGTTTACAATCTCAACACTGACTCTTAAACAAATTATTAACTGTCCCTTAATTAAATTAATTTCAACTTAGGTGAAACATTAAAAAAACAATTAATTGCATCGACGAATGCAAATTAAATAAACTGAATAACTGTAACCAAACAGTTATTACATATTAATAAAGTAATAAATACATGTCTATCACATTAATTAAGAATTAATCAAATCTTAGAGATATTTAATAATTTCGAATAACAATACCAATCAGATAGACATAATAGATGAAATGCACTTATTATACTTTTCTCTAGTTAGAGCTTTCGTAAGGCAATCGGCCAACATATCGTTAGTGGATATGTATAGAATATTCACTACTTTGTTATTAACAATCTCACGAATGTAATGGTGTCTTACATCGATATGCTTAGTTCGAGCATGATACACAGCATTTGAACTCAACTTTTGAGCAGACTGGTTATCGTTATACAAGTTAACTGTAACCGTCATATTTAAACATTCTAACAGTACGTAAGAAAACAGCCTCTTTACACGCATCAGACAGCGCCATGTACTCCGCCTCAGTACTTGATAAGGCGACAGTTCTCTGCTTCTTACTTTCCCATGAAATAACTGACTCACCCAACTTAAACACGTAGCCGGTGTAAGAACGACGATCTACTTCATCAGCAGCCCAGTCAGCGTCTGTGTATCCGCTGATGTCGAAACCGTTTTTCCGGTAAGCTAGACAATAATGAGAAGTACCCTTTAGATACCTTAACACCCTTTTTGCAGCTTTCCAGTGGGTTTCTGTGTAGCACTCGTTGAACTGACTTAAGAAGCTCGTGGCGTGCATTATGTCCGGCTTTGTACATACGGCGATGTACATGAGACAGCCTATAAGGTTCCTGTAATCATAGTTAGTATCTTTAGACTCGCCCCTTTGCAGTTTTAATCCAACTTCCATGGGCGTAGCCGCCGGTTTGCATTCAGTCATATTGAATCGCTGCAAAACCTTCTGAATATAGCTAGATTGATCAAGTGTAATTTTATCTTCACTCTTCATGATCCTCATACCCAAAACATGATGTGCAGGACCTAAGTCCTTCATCTCAAACTCCTTTATGAGTTTTTCTTTTATCATTTTCTGCTCCTGTGATGACTCAGAAGAAAACAAAATGATGTCGTCTACATACAGGGCAATGATAGTCATTTTCCCCCCTTGTCCTTTATAATAGACACATGGTTCTGATGCAACCTTTTTAAATTGCAGATTATTTACCAAAGAATTATTTGTCTTATCATACCAAGACTTTGTTGCTTGTTTTAATCCGTATATCATCTTCTTCAACTTATATAATTTGTTCTCCTGACCCTTGAACACAAAACTTTCTAGCTGTTCCATCAACACAGTTTCATGCAGGTCACCATTCAGAAATGCAATTTTTACATCTAGGTGACTTATATCCATGTTGTACTGAGCTGCCAATGCAAGTAATAGACGAATTGTAGAGTATCTCACTACCGGAGAGAAGGTCTCATGATAGTCTTTAGCAACAAGGCGAGCTTTAAACCTCAGAAGTTTGCCATCAAAGCCCCTTTTCTTCTTGAATACCCACTTGCATTTTACAGGCTTTTGTCCAGCAGGTAAATCAGCAAGTTATTAGCATTCATTAGAAATGAAGGATTCATACTCATCTCTCATGGCTTCCTTCCATTCCTTGGCTTCTGCTCCAGATAGTGCCTCTCGTACCGTCTCAGGTTCTCCTTCGTCTCTGCATTCTGCTCCTAGTACCAGGTGAGCTGATGTGTCAGCATCTTCAAACGCAGTCACCGTTGAGTCTTCTGATGTGTCTGGAACGTATGTTTCATCGGACAGATTATCTGAATAAAATGAGCTAACAGTTTCATTCAAATCAAAAATAGTGTCTCCGCAATCGTTTGTCATCAGATGTTCCAGGTGAATTGTCATCATCATCCACAGGCTGAACAGATGATTCAGTCTTCATAGTACTTTTACACTCATGTACTATATACTCCTTATCATCATCTGACCTACTGCTTTTATAAAAACTATTTTCTAAGAAAGTTACATTCCTAGCTTTCACACAGGTAGAAGGGCATGATGGATCAATCAGGCGATACCCTTTACTGTCCTCACAGTATCCAACAAATATATACGGTTTAGCTCTGGCATCTAATTTCTTAATTTTTTCAGAATGAGCATATGCTAAACACCCAAACACTCTTAAATGGCTTATATTCACCTTTTTATTTGTCCATTTTTCTTCAGGTGTGATGCCCATAACAGCTTTCGTTGGTAATCTGTTCTTCAGGTAGACAGCTGTGTTAACAGCTTCCGCCCAGAAACGCTTGTCCAGTCCAGAATCCTGCAGCATACACCGCACTTTGTCCATTATGGTCCGGTTAGCTCGTTCCGCCACGCCGTTCTGCGGACTGCAGTATGGAATCGTCGTTTGGTGCCTAATTCCATGTGCCTTGAGAAATTCCTGGAATTTACCATTAACATACTCAGTGCCGTTATCACTCCTGAGAACTTTAATTTTTTTATCAGTCTCATTTTCCACTAAACTTTTAAACTGTTTAAATTTCTCGAACGTCTCGTCCTTTGATTTCAAGAAATAAACAAAAGTTTTCCTAATGAAATCATCAATAAAGGTAAGAAAGTATCGGATACCACTAAACGACTTTTCTGGCATAGGACCGCATATGTCTGTGTGTACTAAACCCAAAACTTCGGTACATCTACTCACAGACTTCTTAGGGTAAGGTAATTTGGTTTGTTTACCCTGTATACAAACTACGCACGGACTAAAACTATTATTATCAAAAGAAATGCCAGTAACCATACCTTTTTGCATAACATTCATACTCCTTGCATTGAGGTGTCCCAGCCGCTGATGCCACAACCCTTGTGAAACTCTGCCGTTTCCAGTCTGCTGCACAGACTGCTCACTACTACCAGAATCAACACACCGAGGCTCCATGACCATCACCACACCATCTGATGCTACATTACAACATAACCTAACAGTATCTAGTTGATAAACACCATTTATGTATGTAGCTGTGGCTACAACGTCATTTTCATCAAGAATTTTACAGGATTTTGAATCAAAGGTAACTTTATAACCTTTTCTAGTCAATTCACTTACTGACAATAAGTTACATGACAGATCTGGCACGTAATATACATTGCTTATGGTTTTCACATGGTCCCTTAAAGCTACACGCACACTTCCGGTTTCTGCAGTTGACAGTTTCGAACCATTGGCAATGTTCACGAAAAGAGATTTTGTTGTCACAAATTCACACATTATGTTCTTCTTTCTACACATATGATTTGTGGCTCCAGAGTCAATGGACCATACTTCACTATCCAAATTCACCGATAACGCCGTCAATAATGCCTTCGAACAACCTTCCTTGTCGTCTGACTTCTGGGTATTGTTGATGTTATTTTTCGGGCAATTTTTCTTTGTATGTCCAGGCTTCTTGCATTTGAAACACTTGAATGTTTTCTTTACAGCCAAAGCCGTGACAGACTCCGCCTTGTCATCTCTCCGTTGGTACTCCTGCAGTAGCTTAGATTTCACTATCTCACTTGCTAGAGTGACATTTGAGTTTTCCAAAGCCATGATCAATGGGTCATAGTCAGATGCCAACCCATTTAGCATCAAAATAGCAATGAACTCATCCTCCAAAGGTGAACCAATGTCATTTAGCTTTTGCGCATGCTCTACTATTTTCATTATGTAGCTTTCCATGTTTGTGCTCTCGCTCAGTTTGATAGAAAACAATGACCTCGTAAGCCCAAGCCTCCTGCTTAAACCCTTATCCTCAAAAGCGCGTTGCAAGTTGTTCCAAGCTTCAAATGGTGATTTAACATTGCGAATATGCGGAAAAGCTGATGAATGTACTGACAAGCAAATTTTTGCTAAAGCCTTTTGATTTTTCTTTGCATCTTTGCTACCTTCCTCAAACTCGATGCACTCGTACAAATCTTCATGCATGAGAAGCATTTTCATGGTAAACTTCCAATTATTGTAATCATCTATTCCTTTTAGTTTTTCTATTGGAATTGACGTTTGAATCGCTCTCCGACATTTTAAACTTTGGGGTTATTTTGTTTTTCGTTGATAACAATCTCCAAAAAATGTTTTTCGTATCGACTTTTTGCTTGAGTTTATACAGCAAAACGCTATGGGCCCATAACCAGATGGTTTGGAGGCGAAGAACAGAAGATTGCTTGAATTTTCAACGATTTATTCTGAGACACAGTGCACATTACAAGATCACAAGAACGTGAGTGACGTCATATCCAAAGACGTATAACCACAGACAGTTACTATATAGTTTACAATCTCAACAGGGTGAGTACTCGGTCAACTGGTCAAGTGCTTGGGCGAGTGCTCAGTCAAGTGCTTGTTCAAGTGCTCGTACAATTGCTTGTACAAGTTCTCGAACAAGTGCTCGGACAAGTGCTCGGACAAGTGCTCGGACAAGTGCTCGGACAAGTGCTCGGACAAGTGCTCGGACAAGTGCTCGGACAAGTGCTCCGACAAGTGCTCCGACAAGTGCTCTGACAAGTGCTCCGACAAGTGCTCGGACAAGTGCACAAGTGCTCGGACAAGTGCTCGGACATGTGCACGCACCAGTGCTCCGACCAGCGCTCAATTGCCCGGTCATACAAGTGCTCGGGCGAGTACTCGGTCAAGTGCTAGGACTAATGCTCGGACTAGTGCTCGGCCGAGTGCTTGGTCGAGTGCTCAGTCACGTGTTCGGTCGAGTGCTCGGTCAAGTGCTCGGTCGAGTGCTCGGTCGAGTGCTCGGTCGAGTGCTCGGTCGAGTGCTCGGTCAAGTGGTCGGTCGAGTGCTCGGACTAGTGCTCCGACAAGTGCTCGGACTAGTGCTCGGACAAGTGCTCGGACAAGTGCACGCACAAGTGCTCCGACCAGCGCTCAATTGCCCGGTCATACAAGTGCTCGGTCAAGTGCTTGGACTAGTGCTCGGCCGAGTGCTCTGTCAAGTGCTTGGGCTAGTGCTCGGCCGAGTGCTCGGTCGAGTGCTCGGTCAAGTGCTCGGTCGAGTGCTTGGTCGAGTGCTTGGTCGAGTGCTCAGTCAAGTGCTCGGACAAGTGCTCGGACAAGTGCTCGGACTAGTGCTTCGAAAAGTGCTCGGACAAGCGCACAAGTGCACTTGTCCGAACACTTGTCCGAGCACTTGAGCGCTTGTCCGAGCACTTGTGCGCTTGTCCGAGCACTTGTGCGCTTGTCCGAGCACTTGTGCGCTTGTCCGAGCACTTTTCGAAGCACTAGTCCGAGCACTTGTCCGAGCACTTGTCCGAGCACTTGACTGAGCACTCGACCAAGCACTCGACCAAGCACTCGACCGAGCACTTGACCGAGCACTCGACCGAGCACTCGGCCGAGCACTAGCCCAAGCACTTGACCGAGCACTCGGCCGAGCACTAGTCCAAGCACTTGACCGAGCACTTGTATGACCGGGCAATTGAGCGCTGGTCGGAGCACTTGTGCGTGCACTTGACCGAGCACTTGTCCGAGCACTAGTCCGAGCACTTGTCGGAGCACTAGTCCGAGCACTTGTCGGAGCACTTGTCGGAGCACTAGTCCGAGCACTTGTCCGAGCACTTGTGCGCTAGTCCGAGCACTTGTCCGAGCACTTGACCGAGCACTCGACCGAGCACTCGACCGAGCACTCGACCGAGCACTCGACCGAGCACTTGACCGAGCACTCGACCGAGTACTCGCCCTAGCACTTGTATGACCGGGCAATTGAGCGCTGGTCGGAGCACTATTCCGAGCACTTGTCTGAGCACTAGTCCGAGCACTTGTCGGAGCACTAGTCCGAGCACTTGTCCGAGCACTTGTGCGCTTGTCCGAGCACTTGTGCGCTTGTCCGAGCACTTGTGCGCTTGTCCGAGCACTTTTCCGAGCACTTGACCGAGCACTTGTCCGAGCACTTGACCGAGCACTCGACCAAGCACTTGACCGAGCACTCGACCGAGCACTTGACCGAGCACTCGACCGAGCACTCGACCGAGCACTCGACCGAGCATTTGACCGAGCACTCGACCGAACACGTGACTGAGCACTCGACCAAGCACCCGGCCGAGCATAGGCATAGACATAGACATATGTTTATTTTTGACACAAAAAACAATATAGAAACAGTAATAATACTAGATTATAAAACGACAATACTAAACACAAATAGATTTTTTTAAATAAAGAATTTAATCGTTAATTTGTGCCAAAAAATGGCCCTCGACTCAGCATGAGCTGCGACTGCGGTGACACAGTGCAACGCTGGTTTTCAGCGAAGCCCATTTATTGCCACTTGCATGTGTTCTGCGATTAGATTAACAAAATTTATTTAACCTAATAAATCTAAACAAAACAGAGAAAACAAACAAAAAGGAAAAATAACTAAATATAAAAGTATATTTAATTAAAGTAATACAGATAAGTATATTATTTATTCAGTACCCATTCCTCAATAATTTAAATGTGTGCATGTATGTATGTATGTATGTATGTATGTATGTGTGTGTGTGTGTGTGTGTGTGTGTGTGTGTGTGTGAGAGAGAGAGAGAGAGAAACGGACTCTATCATAAGTAAGTTGGAAGAACTCTAAAGCCCACCGGTAACTGCTTCTGATATTCTAGAAGATACTTTTTAAAATTACGTTTGAAAGTATAAATAGATTGGAGATCGCGCAATGGCGGTGGAATATTATTCCAGCATTTCGTGGCAGAATAACGAAAACTGCCACGAAAAGCGGATGTCCGGTGCTGGTAAGGCACTAGTTCGCCTGTGGTGGCACGAACCGGTCGAGAGCTACATTCTTGACGCCATTTTAGTTTTTCGAAGAGATACTCAGGTTGCCTGATTTTCTTGATACCAAAGAGAAGTGTTGCTAAATGGAGTTCTCTTCGAAGGGTCATTTTAAGAATATTGGCACTATTTAAATAGGGTGTGACATGCGTGCGGGGGGTATATTAAAACAGTAACGTGCGCAAGCATTTTGCACTCTCTGCACTACTCGATCGGTTCGCGCCAGTTAACGAGGCCCATATACAGTGTCAGCATATCCCAGGCGAGACAGAACCAATGAGTCGCAAAGTTTTATTCGAAGGTCTACACTAAGAAAATCACGAACTCTGTATAGTATTTTGAGTCGATAAAAACAGTTACGAACAGTTTCTATAACGTGATTTTCAAAGTGCAGCTCTCCATCCATTAGCACTCCCAAGTTTCGGGCCTCATTGACACGTTCCACTTGTCCCCCTGTAACAATAACTTTGGGATTTTGTACAATTATACGATCCACTTGAAATTTGGTTCCGAAAATTAAATACTTGGACTTTCTTGGATTTAATAGAAGTGTATTTGCTTCAGACCACTCAGATATACGCCTCAGATCATCGTTAAGATTAGCAATAGCGACGTTTGCCTCACAAGGATCAAAGGAAATATATATCTGAGTGTCATCAGCATACATATGATAATTACAGTGCTTAACTACCCGGTGAACGTCGGCAGAGTACAGAATAAACAAGAGTGGACCCAAAATCGATCCTTGTGGGACCCTTCTTGTTATCGGACAAGGCTCGGAACATTTGTACTTGTGACTTTGACCATCTGCGACCGTTCACCTAGGTAGTCAGCAAACCATTTTATAGTTTTTGGGTCAAATCCGTAATACGACATTTTTGACAGCAACAGAGAGATATTTATTGCATCAAAAGCACGTGAATAGTCTAATAGCACCATGATAGTACCCTTGCCTTCATCCTGTGCAGCAAGAATATTATCAACAACGTCAATAAGCGCTGTTGACGTACTACGGGACTTTCTAAAGCCTGATTGTAATGATGGTAAGATGTTTGATTTTTCAAGGTACTCTGTCATTTGAATATAAACAGCTCTTTCGACTATCTTTGAAACACACGAAAGTATACTAATGGGACGCAGGTCTTTATAGTCAGATACATTATTTATCTTTGGTAGACTACAGCAGCCTTCCAAGAATATGGAAAGGTGCTTGTCAAAATTGATCGATTTACCATTTCCCTAAGCACACAGATGGATCGAGGCAAAGTAAGAAGTAACATGTCAAGAGTGACACCATCGTTACCTTCGGCGTTTGATTTAAGTGACTTGAGGATTTTAAGTATAGTGTCATCATTGACAGGCATCAAGGAGAACTCGTTTACCCCCCCGTCCCCGTATCTATGGAACTCAAAATATGTCAGATCTGAAATGGGTACTTCCGTTTTTCCAGGAACGTTAGAAAAGTGAGCGTTGATTTTATTTGGATCAGAAAGATGATCAGGTAGCTCAATATTTTGATTTTTGCCAGTTAAGTCAACGGTTTTTTTAATATTCTACCATAGAGATTTGGGATTGCCTTCGTTTTTATTTATGTATTGCGTAAAATATGCACGCTTTTCATTAAAAAGAGCCTGATTTACAACTTGTTTTAGGTCTTTGTAATAAGTCTTGTGGGAATCAAGTCCAGTCTGATGTGATCTTTTATGGGCTTCATTTCGAAGCTTCATCATCTCCTTTACGTTGTACGTGATCCACGGAAGGTTACGCTCTTTAGCGATAATATGTTTTTTAGGCGCAAAGATATCAAAGAGCGATAGAACCGAATCAGTGAATGTATGAACGATATCGTTAACGTCTGGCAAGGAGGCTATGAGTTCCCAATTAATGGTACTTAAGGCTCCATTAAAATCGTCTTCATCGATACTTTTCAGGGATCGGTATACAATAGAGCGTGAAGGTGGTTTAGATTTTTTTAGAATTAACTCACAACTAATAAAGGCATGACTACTTAGTGTCGGAATGTAATTAACTTCTGTATTAATGACGCCCGTGTTACTACAGATTAAATCTATAAGTGTTTGACTGTGACTAGTAAAATGGGTAGGTGAATTAACAAATTGGGTAAGGTCAGTACACTTCAGAAAATTGTTTAGCTTTAAATAATTCGCGTCTTTTGCCAAAATATTAATATTAAAATCTCCTACCAAAATAATATAATCAAATTGCACGAACGAGGTGATGGATGGTATCAGTGAGGGCATCCAAAAACGTATCAACATCAAGCCAAGGTGGCCTGTAGGCAGTGCCCACAATCAGTCGTTTCCCGTTGAGAGACAGAGAAAGCCACATCTGTTCTACAGGGGAAGCGGGAGGGTGCGCGCACGTACGGCACGCGAGAGCGCGCCGCACATAGAAACCGACACCACCACCGCGCGCACGCACGGTGGCGGGCCGCGGGCTGTAACGCAGCCGATAGTTAGGCACGATCGGCGCACGACCCTCCTCCCCCTCCCGGAGCCACGTTTCATTTATTGCCATAATATCAACGTTTTGCTCGCTCACTGAAACTATAAATTCATCATGCTTTGTACCAAGCGAACCCGGATTAAGAAAACCAATTCTGATATTATAGGACTTAGGACCTTTGATTGTATTTTAAAATACAGCAAGAGGTTATAACTAAATAAGCAATAGGACACAGTAGCAATTTACCCAATGTCGGGGTATTCATTCCAGTAGCGGTAAATAGATGATTAGCATGATAAAAGGAAGGCCTGTGAGTGAGCACAAAAACCGGTTTAGTTTTATGTAATAGGATGTAAGGAACTATGATAGTTATGACATGAATTGACAACAGAAACACAGACAGATACTTTTTTGCGGTTTTGTAGGCATAATAGATTTGAGACGATATGTGGAAATAATATGAATATGTTGTGTATATTATGTATGTATTGGGTGTTTGTGTTTGTGTGTGTGTAATTTGAACAAGACAGAAAAATAGGCAAATTGAGAGTGTGAAATGGATACATATTTTTAATTGTTTTTCAGATCATTTTGAGAGAATAACAGTATTAAAGAGCTTATTGTAATAATTTATAAGCTCACAGAGTACGGCATTTATAGATTGTATACAGCTATTTTCATTCCAGCATAGGAGGATAACTATAAGCGTAAACACAAAGCAAGACAGTGGGAAGTATATCATCGGCCAATGGGTCCCTCGCCAAAAACCACAGCGAGGTCTGCCTCACTGCGTATTCGACGAGCCTCGCTGTCTGTTGTGCGCCGAGCGAAGATACGCCCGTTTCGCGTCCACACGTACTTCCAGCTCTTTTGTGAACCCTCCTGCCGCGCCTTGTAGAACAGCTGCCGGTTGGAACGCGTGAGCCGTTCGTTCACATAGAACTTCCCTGGGGTGCCCGGCAACTGCATTCCGGCGGTATCGGCGCCGCGACGCACTTGCGCCGCACGCAGTAGCTGGTCACGAAGCGCTCGCCGCGTGAGCCGCACCACAAGGGGGCGCGGGCGCGGTACTGCGCCCTCCACGGAGCCTCCGCGGCGCGGTCCGCTGCGCTCCACGCTCACCATATCACGTTCCTCGATTTTACTCCTAGCTTCTCAGCCACTAGGGTGACGAGATGGGACATATTCTCACCGCTGACTTCCTGGATGCCTGTGATTTCAACGTCCGTCAGTAGGAGATCCTGGTCTCTTTCATTTATGTTTATTTAGATATTTTTTTGTATTTTGCTTGTAAGTAGATATATGTAAGCACTTTGTTGCCTGAGATACAGGTTTATCCTAGTTCAGGCACCCATCAATATGTACTTTGTTTATTTTAAGAAACCTTTGTATATGAATCCATTACATTACATTACAGATGAATAAATTATTATTATTATTATTATTATTATTTAGCTCAATCTTAAGATGTTAGTAGTGTGTTTTCGCCGGTTCCAGACCACTTCATACAAAAAAAACGGTGGGTGGGTCGCGCAAACGACCGCCGTTTCCAGACCAGTTCATACAAAAAAAACGGCGGGGGTGAGTCGCTCAAAATCGATCGCCGGTTCCACGCCACTCCATATAAAAAAAGCTTGGTAAGGGTCACGCATAAAAAGCGTGCCACCGCTGCTAGAAAATGCTTGGTCACGTGACGATCTCTCAGAAAGGGTCACCGGTTCGAAGCCAGTTCATGTACAAAAAGAACTGCTTGCGCACGGGTATGAAAAAATGCGGCACGCGCACTGTACTAGGCTGGTCGGCAACGCGCTAGCCTTCGCGCTCATATTAAAAAATCCTTCGGATGTTTTGTAGGTGTTATATTCTTTCTTTCCAATCTGTGTAATGCGTCTGAATTAGGGTTTGGAAGCTATGCGTGTTGTGAGGACATAGGTAGGCTTTTATCACCAGTGTTATTGTTACAGCAACGGAGATATAGCATTTTAGGTCCGACTTCTTATTTTCTAATGATTTGTTGTAATGGATGGATGGATTAGTTCTAGTGATAAAAAAAACAGTTCTGAATGTTTTATTAAATATTTTATTAAATGATATTGACAATATGATTATACATGTCGGTATGTAATAAGTATTGAATAAAATATTGTTAACTGTACTTACTTTAATTATCTTTTTTTATATCACATCATTTGCCACCTATCACATAAAAAAATATCGTAATATAAGATGCTCACCTGGCGCCTCACAAGTAAAAAACTTACCTGCCACTGGTTTTAACAAACATACCCCTTAATTCGTTTTTCACAGGCATTTTTAAAGTTTTAATTGTTTTTTCAGATGCATTTTTAGATTTGAAAGCAAGTTTTTTTAAATGTTAATTAGTTTTTCATATGCATTTATAAAGTTTCTATGGGTTTCTCAAGTGCGTTTTTCGATTTTAAAGCAATTTTTTTAAATGTTAATCAGTTTTTCACATGCATTTTTAAATATTTAATGGGTTTTTCAAGTGCATTTTTCAATTTTAAAGCAAAATTTTTAAATGTTATTTAGTTTTTCACATGCATTTAAAAAACACATAAGTTTAGGTTTAGGAGTTTGTCCGATATTTTTTTTACAAGTTAGAATTATTTTTTTCATTAAGTTTTTTTATATTTCTGCCAATTATTATAGTTTTTGTTTTAAATTATCATATTTTTTGTTCCTTTTCATTTAACAATCAACATTCACTTGAAATGGACGCCATGTTTCACTTCATACATCCCTTTGCTGCTATAGTAGCTGGTCCGAGCAGCTGCGGTAAAACCTATTTTATAACAGAATTTTTAAAGAACTGTGACAAAATTTGCAACACTCAATTCAATGAAATTATTTGGTGTTATGATGAAATGTATAATGTAATACATGGCAAGGCAAGTAATACAAGGATGCGACTGTTCGTCCTCATGGATATTTAATGATAGATTTAAAACAGGAAACACCTGATTGGTGCAGATTTAGAACAAATATATTTCCTACTGATGAGCATTGCTTAATTTACTTACCCAAAAAAGGATTTAAATACGATGGACAATCAATGCCGACCATTATTTATAAATGATGTCTAAGTCAGTGCGCACACATCGTGAATACCTTAAAGCATTGTGTAAATTAAAACCTTATTATAGGAATATTTTAGTAAAGACGGCTGACGACGAGGCTATTAAATGTATATGTGAATGTATATTTAATGTTTTAAAAGGATCTGTACCAATTACTGACAAAGAAAAAAAACAATTACGAAAGCATAAACAAATTTTACGTGAGCTTATAAAAAAAGGAGATTTGAGAAAGAAACGGAAGATCATAATACAAACGGGTGGCGCATTTCTGCCAATTGTATTGGGTTCCTTATTGAGTGGTGTTTTAAGTTCATTAATAAAGTAACAAAGTAAATCACAATGGAACATACGAAGAAAATGTTTCTTATAGAACCCGAAACTATCGAAAAGCTAAAAAGACCAATCACTTATAATGATCCAATGACGTCTTTAGATCAAGATATGGAAAAGATTCTAAAATCCAAGCTGAATGATGAGGATAAGTGGAAACTTTATCAACAAACATTACAACGATACCGTCATGTCATAACAGATCTTAATTCCAATGATGACCAAAAAGATGATAGTCCACCAAAATTTACTGAGCATAAATCAGAAAAGGAAAGAAAAATAACAGCTTATGATAAAGAAGAAATATTAAATTTTATTCCAAAAACATACCACAACAAAGGAGATGCTGTTATAAATAAATTAAAATCACACTCGGATAGAATTTCATGGAATGATCAAGGAGTAGTTAGTATTGATGGTGAAATATTATTCGGTAGTAATATCACTGATTTAATTGGTGATATTTTAAGACCATTGAAAAGAAAGGAGCCAACAGGTTTCGATAAATTTCTACACTTTTTACATGACATTAATTTACCAATGGAATGTGTGGGTAACCCTCAACGAAGTCTATATCTACACAGATTGCACATAGAAAAGTATAAAAAGGACGTGAAATCTACACCAAAAGTAGATTACAGTATTCCTCGCAGATATACAAAACTATCACAGAGACTTAAAAAAGAAGTACATGACAGAGTAAAATATTCTTCGACACCGTTATCTTTACAGGAAACAAAAGATTTTGGAGCAAAGAAAAAAATTAAGTGGGAAAAATGGACCCCCTAAATGAGCTTCATAGTATATATTACGATCCTTCTCATCCAGCTGGATATAGTAGTGCAGTGAAATTAATTGATACAGTTTCTAAAAAAATACCTAAGGATGAAGTAAAAACTTGGTTACAGTCTCAAGATGCATATACTCTTCATAGGAGTGCTACTAAGCGTTTTCCTAGGAATAAATACATAGTTTCAGACATTAATTATTTGTGGCAAGCTGACCTAAGTGACATGCGCAGTCTTAGCAAGTATAATGACGATTATAACTACATATTGTGTGTGATAGATGTATTTAGTAAAATTGCATTTGTTAGATCTTTAAAGAAAAAAAATGCTAAAACAATTATTACCGCATTTCAATCAATTTTGTCCGAGTATAAACACAGTCCGAGAAATCTGCAAACTGATAAGGGGACTGAATTTACATCTAAATAAGTTCAAGATTTTTTCAAAGCGAATTAATATTAATTATTATGTTACAAATAACCCTGATATAAAAGCAAGTATTGTTGAACGTTTTCAAAGAACTCTCAAAGGAAAAATGTGGAGATATTTTACACATAGAAATACTTATCGTTACATTGATATTTTGCAAGATCTTGTAACCTCTTATAACAATTCAAAGCATTCTAGCATTAAAATGCGTCCTATAGAAGTGACTCCTGATAAAATATCTCAAGTATGGCAAAATTTTTATGAGCGAAATAAATTGAGTACATTACAGCATGCTCCAAAGCTCAGAGTGGGTGACCATGTTAGGATAAGTAAAGAGAAATTCACTTCTGAAAAGGGATATGAAACTAATTGGAGTGATGAAATATTCATAATATCGTCAATAATTTATAGAAAACCGCTGGTTGTATACACATTGAAAGATCTCAATGGTGAATCTATTGACGGTTCGTTTTATGAGAAAGAATTACAAAAAGTTAATCCAAATTCTGATGCATTATACAAAATTGAGAAAGTACTAAAATCAAGGTACAAAAGAGGGAAAAAAGAAGTGTTTGTCAAATGGAGAGGTTATCCGAATAAATTCAATTCATGGATTCCGTACTCCAACTTAATGAGTATATAAAAATATTATATTTCATATAAGTTCTCTTTTTTTTCTTTGTATTTCCATATTAGTTAAGTGAGTTATTTTTTAACTGATGTATAATATTGGTCATTGTCCATTTTTTTAACAATAAAATACATGTAACCAAGTTGTCCGTTTTATTTATAAACCCGTGCACATTTACTTAAAAGAACATTACAAGCACCAGAAACCTTAGTTTTGAATTGCATATTACTGGATTAAGACATCCATACCACTTTCTCACAATATAGTAATATTTTATTTATTAATTTAAAATGGTTGAAGATAATTTTTATTTAACTCTCCTCAGTAATAGCTCAATGACATACTTTTCAAATAATACGACTTCTAGTTTTATAACTAAGCTTCCTAAAATAGTTAAATTGGAAGGACAATGGTGTGTTAGTCTAGTTGAATTTAACTATCCATGTTCTATGTTAACTGTTCAAGAAACTGAAAACATTGTAACTTTATATAGAAAAAAGCCCGGAAAGGGGTTAGACTCGGCATATAAAGAAGAAGTTAAAATACCTGCTACAAATTATGATAAAATAGAAAATCTCATAACAGCACTAAACACTGTTCCTTTATTAAAAAACATTAAATTTAATTATAATGACGTCACCAAATTTGTTTCAGTTTCAGTGACTGATGACAGCATTTATGATTTAAAACTAACTTCTAAATTAAATTTACAATTAGGTTTTGAGCCCAACATAAATTTATTAACTAAACCATTGGGAAAATATCCGTGTAATCTATATCTAGGATTACCGTCACAAATATTTATATATTGTGACATTTGTGAACCTCAGATTGTTGGTGATGTAATGACACCATTATTGCGTAACGTTCCTTTAGATTCATCAAAATATTTATACGGTGCGAATAAAATGAATATATTTTCAAGACCGTACTATATTCCTCTCATGAGAAGAGAATTTGATACAATTGAAATACATTTAAGATCTGAAACTGGTCAACCAGTACCTTTTGAATTCGGTACAACTTGTGTTAAATTACATTTTAAAAGAATTGCATAATTTTATGTATAAAAGATACGTTCTTTGTTTGTTTAACTTCATTTCATCTGAGACTATAGCGAGTGGATGCAGTGTTATTATTTATAATGAGATATATTAAAAGAGAAAATAAATATTTCACCTGTCCTTATGAACACTACTATTTACATCAAGCTGGATCAGGTATAGGAACTGTTTATAAAGGAGCTGTCCATCAAAGAGGACATGGTATTGTAGTTTCTTGGGGGGTTTATTTAGAAATGTAATACCATTGTTGAAAAACGGCACAAAACTGTTAGGAAAAGAAGCTTTAAGTACAGGTGTTGGTATTATCAATGATATGTTTCAAGCTAAACCATTTGAAGAATCTTTGAAAGACAGATTACAAGAGGCAACACAAAATTTAAAACGAAAAGCTGATGAAAAGATTAAGACAATTAATATGAGCGGATCTGGATATAAAAGAAAAAAGAACAAAAGAAATCGTTCAGTATTATCATCGTCATCAAGACAGAAACAACGTGCTAAGAAAAACGTTACTAAAAATTCAACTACTTTTAACGATATTTTTGTATAATGGCATTTCTACATAATCAATCGTGTGAATGTGCTAAATCAGAATTAGACCTCTTTGCTTTACCATCAACACAGACAAGCATTGAACAAGGTCAGTGGGTGCATTACAAACCAATATCATCACTTACTGATGATGGACCCATAGAATTTCTTGTTCCGGGGAACGGTGATGAATATTTAGATTTGTCACACACTTTGATCAATGTTAAGGCGAGGGTTATGAACCATGATTCTACAGCTTTACCTGCATCTGAAACGGTTGCTCCTGTTAATAACTGGCTGCATTCACTTTTTAATCAACTGGATATATATTTAAATCAAAAACTTATTTCCCCGCCTAATAATACATATGCGTACAGAGCTTACATAGAAACTTTATTGAATTATGGACCAGCTGCAAAAAAATCACACTTGACTTGTGGACTATGGCATATGGATACATCAAAACAAATGAATGAAATGACTGATGCTAACAAGGGGTTTAAAAACAGAAAAGAAATAGTGAAAGAAAGCAATGAAGTAGAAATGATTGGCCACATACATGGTGATATTTTTAATCAAGAAAAGTTTTTACTAAATGGCGTAGAAATGAGGATTAAGTTGGCGCGTTCAAGAGATTCATTTAATTTATTAGCAGATCAAATAATTCCGAAAGTGAATATTATTGATGCTACATTGATGGTGAGAAGAGCTCGTTTGAATCCAAGTGTTTTAATAGTACACAGCAAGGCCTTGGCCACAACCACTGCGAAATATCCTATCACACGGGTTGAAGTAAAAGTATTAACGATACCATCTGGTGTTCAAGGAAAAACTTTAGATAACATATTTTTAGGACAAATACCGAAACGTTGTATTGTCGGGTTTGTGAACAATGCTGCATTTAATGGTAATTTGAAAGAAAATCCATTGTATATAGATGGTCAGCAAGTTCCTTCGAAACCTTTACAACCCGTTTTTAACGCTGACAAAAGCTTATATACTTTACCGTTCCATACACTATTTTCTGGCACTGGTATACATTTTCTAAATGAAGGGAATGACATTTCTTTAAGTGACTATCCTAATGGTTACTGTTTATTGGCTTTCGATTTAACACCTGATCTGTCAGCAAGTAACTCTTCTCATTGGAACCTTATTAGACATGGAAGTTTACGTTTAGAAGTACGATTTGATGCCGCATTGGAAAAAACTGTGAACTGTATCGTTTATGCTGAATTTGACAATGTTGTTGAAATAGATAAGAATAGAAATGTTGCTGTAGACTATAGTAGTTGATTAGTTAGCTAATTTATATATGTAAAACGGAATAATTACTTCACTCTACTATTGATCGTTGTTGGGTAAAAACATGGATACTCATGAAATCCAACAAGCATTAAAAAATATAGTCGGTATACTCCATCGAGAAAAAAATGTTTATGCCTCTAACCGTTTACCTATGTTTGTAAGCAAACCGGCATATATTGTTGTCAATATGGACCCAGACTCAAACCTGGATCTCATTGGATAGCCATACATATTGATAAAAACAACACTGGTGAATATTTCGATAGTTTTGGAAGAAAGCCTATAGGTGACCATTTGTCTTTCATGAATAGAAACTGTAAAATATGGTCCTATAATCTTAAGATACTGCAAAATGTATTAACCTCTGTTTGTGGAAAATATTGTTTACTGTATTTGTACTATAAGTTTAAGAAGTATTCAATGGACTATTTTGTAAGCATGTTTGATTATGATATTACTTTACTAAATGATTTTATGTTAAAGTACATGTATAATCATATTGTCAATATCATTTAATAAAATATTTAATAAAACATTAGTCCTAGCACTTGACCGAATACTCGCCCGAGCACTTGTATGACCGGGCAATTGAGCGCTGGTCGGAGCACTGGTGCGTGCACATGTCCGAGCACTTGTCCGAGCACTTGTCCGAGCACTTGTCCGAGCACTTGTCCGAGCACTTGTCCGAGCACTTGTACGAGCACTTGTTCGAGAACTTGTACAAGCAATTGTACGAGCACTTGAACAAGCACTTTTACGAGCACTTGACTGAGCACTCGCCCAAGCACTTGACCAGTTGACCGAGTACTCACCCTGTTGAGATTGTAAACTATATAGTAACTGTCTGTGGTTATACGTCTTTGGATATGACGTCACTCTCGTTCTTGTGATCTTGTAATGTGCACTGTGTCTCAGAATAAATCGTTGAAAATTCAAGCAATCTTCTCTTCTTCGCCTCCAAACCATCTGGTTGTGGGCCCAGAGCGTTTTGCTGTATAAACTCAAGCAAAAAGTCGATACGAAAAACATTTTTTGGAGATTGTTATCAACGAAAAACAAAATAACCCCAAAGTTTAAAATGTCGGAGAGCGATTCAAACGTCAATTCCAATAGAAAAACTAAAAGAATAGATGATTACAATAATTGGAAGTTTACCATGAAAATGCTTCTCATGCATGAAGATTTGTACGAGTGCATCGAGTTTGAGGAAGGTAGCAAAGATGCAAAGAAAAATCAAAAGGCTTTAGCAAAAATTTGCTTGTCAGTACATTCATCAGCTTTTCCGCATATTCGCAATGTTAAATCACCATTTGAAGCTTGGAACATCTTGCAACGCGCTTTTGAGGATAAGGGTTTAAGCAGGAGGCTTGGGCTTATGAGGTCATTGTTTTCTATCAAACTGAGCGAGAGCACAAACATGGAAAGCTACATAATGAAAATAGTAGAGCATGTGCAAAAGCTGAATGACATTGGTTTACCTTTGGAGGATGAGTTCATTGCATTTTGATGCTAAATGGGTTGGCATCTGACTATAACCCATTGATCATGGCTTTGGAAAACTCAAATGTCACTCTAGCAAGTGAGATAGTGAAATCTAAGCTACTGCAGGAGTACCAACGGAAAGATGACAAGGCGGAGTCTGTCACGGCTTTGGCTGTAAAGAAAACATTCAGGTGTTTCAAATGCAAGAAGCCTGGACATACAAAGAAAAATTGCCCAAAAAATAACATCAACAATACCCAGAAGTCAGACGACAAGGAAGGTTGACTAGTGCTCCGACAAGTGCTCGGACTCGTGCTCCGACAAGTGCTCGGACTAGTGCTCGGACTAGTGCTCCGACCAGCGCTCAATTGCCCGGTCATACAAGTGCTAGGGCGAGTACTCGGTCGAGTGCTCGGACAAGTGCATGCACAAGTGCTCGGACTAGTAATCGGACAAGTGCACGCACAAGTGCTCGGACTAGTGCACGGACTAGTTCTCGGACAAGTGCACGCACAAGTGCTCGGACTAGTGCACGCACAAATGCTCGGACTAGTGCACGCACAAGTGCTCGGACTAGTGCTCGGTCAAATGCTCGGTCAAATGCTCGGTCAAATGCTCGGTCGAATGCTCGGTCAAATGCTCGGTCGAGTGCTCGGTCAAATGCTCGGTCGAGTGCTCGGTCGAGTGCTCGGTCGAGTGCTCGGTCGAGTGCTCGGTCGAGTGCTCGGTCGAGTGCTCGGTCGAGTGCTCGGTCGAGTGCTCAGTCGAGTGCTCGGTCAAATGTACGGTCAAGTGCTCGGTCAAATGCTCGGTCGAGTGCTCGGTCAAGTGCTCCGACCAGCGCTCAATTGCCCGGTCATACAAGTGCTAGGGCGAGTACTCGGTCGAGTGCTCGGTCAAGTGCTAGGGCGAGTGCTCGGTCGAGTGCTCGGTCAAGTGCTCGGTCAAATGCTCGGTCGAGTGCTCAGTCAAATGCTCGGTCAAATGCTCGGTCGAGTGCTCGGTAAAGTGCTCGGTCAAGTGCTCGGTCAAATGCTCGGTCGAGTGCTTGGTCAAGTGCTCCGACCAGCGCTCAATTGCCCGGTCATACAAGTGCTAGGGCGAGTACTCGGTCGAGTGCTCGGTCAAGTGCTAGGGCGAGTGCTCGGTCGAGTGCTCGGTCAAGTGCTCGGTCAAATGCTCGGTCGAGTGCTCGGTCAAATGCTCGGTCGAGTGCTCGGTCAAATGCTCGGTCGAGTACTCGGTCAAGTGCTCGGTCAAATGCTCGGTCAAATACTCGGTCGAGTGCTCGGTCAAGTGCTCGGTCAAGTGCTCGGTCAAATGCTCGGTCGAGTGCTCGGTCAAGTGCTCCGACCAGCGCTCAATTGCCCGGTCATACAAGTGCTAGGGCGAGTACTCGGTCGAGTGCTCGGTCAAGTGCTAGGGCGAGTGCTCGGTCGAGTGCTCGGTCAAGTGCTCGGTCAAATGCTCGGTCGAGTGCTCGGTCAAATGCTCGGTCAAGTGCTCGGTCAAATGCTCGGTCGAGTGCTCGGTCAAATGCTCGGTCAAATGCTCGGTCGAGTGCTCGGTCAAATGCTCGGTCGAGTACTCGGTCAAGTGCTCGGTCAAATGCTCGGTCGAGTGCTCGGTCAAGTGGTCGGTCAAGTGCTCGGTCGAGTGCTCGGTCAAGTGCTCGGTCAAGTGCTCGGTCAAGTGCTCGGTCGAGTGCTCGGTCAATTGCTCGGTCAAGTGCTCAGTCAAGTGCTCAGTCAAGTGCTCGGTCGAGTGCTCGGTCAAATGCTCGGTCGAGTGCTCGGTCAAGGGCACGGTCAAGTGCTCGGTCGAGTGATCGGACAAGCGCACAAGTGCTCGGACAAGTGCTCCGACCAGTGCTCAATTGCCCGGTCATACAAGTGCTAGGGCGAGTACTCGGTCGAGTGCTCGGTCAAGTGCTCGGTCGAGTGCTCGGTCGAGTGCTCGGTCGAGTGCTCGGTCAAGTGCTCGGTCGACTGCTCGGTTGAGTGCTCGGTCGAGTGCTCGGTCAAGGGCTCGGTCAAGTGCTCGGACAAGCGCACAAGTGCTCGGACAAGTGCACAAGTGCGCGGTCAAGTGCTCGGACAAGTGCACGCACAAGTGCTCCGACCAGCGCTCAATGGCCCGGTCATACAAGTGCTCGGGCGAGTACTCGGTCATGTGTTCGGACTAATGCTCGGACTAGTGCTAGTGCTCCGACCAGCGCTCAATGGCCCGGTCATACAAGTGCTCGGGCGAGTACTCGGTCAAGTGCTCGGACTAGTGCTCGGTCGAGTGCTCGGTCGAGTGCTCGGTCTAGTGCTCGGTCGAGTGCTCCGTCAAGTGCTCGGTCGAGTGCTCGGTGAAGTGCTCGGTCAAGTGCTCGGTGAAGTGCTCGGTCAAGTGCTCGGTCAAATGCTCGGTCGAGTGCTCGGTCAAGTGCTCGGTCAAATGCTCGGTCGAGTGCTCGGTCAAATGCTCGGTCGAGTGCTCGGTCAAATGCTCGGTCGAGTGCTCGGTCAAATGCTCGGTCGAGTGCTCGGTCGAGTGATCGGACAAGCGCACAAGTGCTCGGTCGAGTGATCGGACAAGCGCACAAGTGCTCGGACAAGTGCTCCGACCAGCGCTCAATTGCCCGGTCATACAAGTGCTAGGGCGAGTACTCGGTCGAGTGCTCGGTCGAGTGCTCGGTCGAGTGCTCGGTCGAGTGCTCGGTCGAGTGCTCGGTCGAGTGCTCGGTCGAGTGCTCGGTCGAGTGCTCGGTTGAGTGCTCGGTCGAGTGCTCGGTCAAGTGCTCGGTCAAGTGCTCGGACAAGCGCACAAGTGCTCGGACAAGTGCACAAGTGCGCGGTCAAGTGCTCGGACAAGTGCACGCACAAGTGCTCCAACCAGCGCTCAATGGCCCGGTCATACAAGTGCTCGGGCAAGTACTCGGTCAAGTGTTCGGACTAATGCTCGGACTAGTGCTAGTGCTCCGACCAGCGCTCAATGGCCCGGTCATACAAGTGCTCGGGCGAGTACTCGGTCAAGTGCTCGGACTAATGCTCGGACTAGTGCTCGGACTAGTGCTCGGTCGAGTGCTCGGTCGAGTGCTCGGTCTAGTGCTCGGTCGAGTGCTCCGTCAAGTGCTCGGTCGAGTGCTCGGTGAAGTGCTCGGTCAAGTGCTCGGTCAAATGCTCGGTCGAGTGCTCGGTCAAATGCTCGGTCGAGTGCTCGGTCAAATGCTCGGTCGAGTGCTCGGTCAAGGGCACGGTCAAGTGCTCGGTCGAGTGATCGGACAAGCGCACAAGTGCTCGGACAAGTGCTCCGACCAGCGCTCAATTGCCCGGTCATACAAGTGCTAGGGCGAGTACTCGGTCGAGTGCTCGGTCGTGTGCTCGGTCGAGTGCTCGGTCGAGTGCTCGGTCGAGTGCTCGGTCGAGTGCTCGGTCGAGTGCTCAAGGATCTTCGGTATCGAACATCCTGTTTTCGCTGCTCTTGAACGACCTACCGGAGGCCGTACCAGATGGAGACGTCTTCATGTACGCAGATGACGTCGCTATCGTCGTTTGTGCATCCGATGTGGTCTCTTTGGAGCAGCGACTTAACAGTGCCATGAGCCGACTGTCGCTCTGGTTTGGATGTAATGGACTCGCACTTAATATCAAAAAGACCCACTTCCTACACTTCCACCTAGGGGGAAAACTACCAAGACGTATGTGCGTGCGAGTAGGTGAAGTACACATCGACCAGGTGGAAGCCACCACCTTCCTCGGGTTCGAACTTGACCGCGGTCTCACCTGGGAATCCCACATAGCAAAACTGTGTGGGAAACTAGGTGGAGTTAGCTTTGCTCTACGTCGGCTATCCTGGGTGGTTCCGAGAGAGGTGGTGAGGTCCAGCTACTTTGCGACGGCACAGGCAATCTTGCAATATGGTGTGGAGCTGTGGGGGTGCGCGGCAGACTGGGAGCGCGCCTTCCGTATGCAAAAGAGAGCCGTACGGGCAATAGTGCAGGTATCACGCTTCACATCGGTGAGGCCGTACTTTAAAAGTTTAGGCATACTAACCTTACCCTCGCTACTGATCCATCAGGTGGCTGTGTATGTGTACAACAATCGACACGAGTACGTGACACCGAGAGATGTGCACGCGCGCAATCATCGCAATATGGACCGGCTCTTACCTGTGCCATGTAGACTCGCCAAATCTGGGAAGATGACTCATATTTTGGGCCCTTCAGTCTATAATAAACTGCCTACTAATATTACTGAAGCTCTCACACAATCAAGCTTTAAATTGAAACTAAAACGCTGGCTTCTCGAGCACACGTTTTATAGTATCAATGAATTTTTAAATTTTAAGTAATTACAAAATAACTCATTGTGTACAAATATGTACCAATTGTTTTTATTTTTTTGTGTAATTTTGTTTGATTTAATGTTTGATTTAATGTTCGATTCAATGTTTTATTTTTTAATTATTTTTTTTTTTAATTTCTTTATTGCTATTTTTTGTAGTAATTTTATAACTTTCTTTTATATAAATTGTATTTGACATCACATTATTGAAAACCAAAAATTACTAAATTGACATGTAAATTTATTTTTTACCAATAAAATATAAAAAATAATAATAAAAAAAAAAAAATGCTCGGTCAAGTGCTCGGTCAAATGCTCGGACAAGCGCACAAGTACTCGGACAAGTGCTCCGACCAGCGCTCAATTGCCCGGTCATACAAGTGCTAGGGCGAGTACTCGGTCGAGTGCTCGGTCAAGTGCTCGGTCGAGTGCTCGGTCAAGTGCTCGGTCAAATGCTCGGTCTAGTGCTCGGTCAAGTGCTCGGTCAAATGCTCGGTCTAGTGCTCGGTCAAATGCTCGGTCGAGTGCTCGGTCAAGTGCTCGGTCGAGTGCTCGGTCAAGTGCTCGGTCGAGTGCTCGGTCGAGTGCTCGGTCAAGTGCTCGGTCAAATGCTCGGTCGAGTGCTCGGTCAAGTGCTCGGTCAAGTGCTCGGTCAAGTGCTCGGTCGAGTGCTCGGTCAAGTGCTCGGTCGAGTGCTCAGTCAAGTGCTCAGTCAAGTGCTCTGTCGAGTGCTCGGACAAGTGCTTGGACAAGTGCTCCGACAAGTGGTCGGACAAGCGCACAAGTGCTCGGACAAGCGCACAAGTGCTCGGACAAGTGCTCGGACTAGTGCTCCGTCGAGTTCTCGGACAAGTGCACGCACAAGTGCTCTGACCAGCGCTCAATTGCCCGGTCATACAAGTGCTCAGGCGAGTGCTTGGTCGAGTGCTCGGTCAAGTGCTCGTTCGAGTGCTCGGTCAAGTGCTTGGTCGAGTGCTTGGTCGAGTGCTCGGTCGTGTGCTCGGTCGTGTGCTCGGTCGAATGCTCGGTCAAGTGCTTGGGTGAGTACTCAGTCAACTTTGCAAGTGCTCGGGCGAGTGCTCCGACAAATGCTCGGACAAGTGCATGCACAAGTGCTCCGACCAGCGCTCAATTGCCCGGTCATACAAGTGCTCGGGCGAGTACTCGGTCGAGTGCTCGGTCAAGTGCTCAGACTAGTGCTCGGACTAGTGCTCGGTCAAGTGGTCGGTCAAGTGGTCGGTCGAGTGCTTGGTCGAGTGCTTGGTCGAGTGCTTGGTCGAGTGCTTGGTCGAGTGCTTGGTTGAGTGCTCGGTCGAATGCTCGGTCAAGTGCTTGGGTGAGTACTCGGTCAACTAGTCAAGTGCTCGGGCGAGTGCTCAGTCAAGTGCTCGTAAAAGTGCTTGTTCAAGTGCTCGTACAATTATTATTGCTTGTACAAGTTCTCGAACAAGTGCTCGGACAAGTGCTCGGACATATGCTCGGACATATGCTCGGACAAGTGCTCCGACTAGTGCTCGGACAAGCGCAGAAGTGCTCGGACAAGCGCACAAGTGCTCGGACAAGTGCGCGGTCAAGTGCTCGGACAAGTGCACGCACAAGTGCTCCGACCAGCGCTCAATGGCCCGGTCATACAAGTGCTCGGGCAAGTACTCGGTCAAGTGCTCGGACTAATGCTCGGACTAGTGCTCGGTCGAGTGCTCGGTCGAGTGCTCCGTCAAGTGCTCGGTCGAGTGCACGCACAAGTGCTTGGACAAGTGCTCGGTCGAGTGCTCGGTCGAGTGCTCGGTCGAGTGCTCGGTCAAGTGCTCGGTCGAGTGCTCGGTTGAGTGCTCGGTCAAGTGCTCGGTCGAGTGCTCGGTCGAGTGCTCAGTCAAGTGCTCGGTCAAGTGCTCGGTCAAGTGCTCGGACAAGCGCACAAGTGCTCGGACAAGCGCACAAGTGCGCGGTCAAGTGCTCGGACAAGTGCACGCACAAGTGCTCCGACCAGCGCTCAATGCCCCGGTCATACAAGTGCTCGGGCGTGTACTTGGTCAAGTGCTCGGACTAATGCTCAGACTAGTGCTCGGTCGAGTGCTCGGTCTAGTGCTCGGTCGAGTGCTCCGTCAAGTGCTTGGTCGTGTGCTCGGTCGTGTGCTCGGTCGAATGCTCGGTCAAGTGCTTGGGTGAGTACTCGGTCAACTGGTCAAGTGCTCGGGCGAGTGCTCCGACAAGTGCACGGACAAGTGCACGCACAAGTGCTCCGACCAGCGCTCAATTGCCCGTTCATACAAGTGCTCGGGCGAGTACTCGGTCGAGTGCTCGGTCAAGTGCTCAGACTAGTGCTCGGACTAGTGCTCGGTCAAGTGGTCCGTCGAGTGCTCGGTCAAGTGCTTGGTCGAGTGCTTGGTCGAGTGCTCGGTCGAGTGCTCGGTCGAATGCTCGGTCAAGTGCTTGGGTGAGTACTCGGTCAACTGGTCAAGTGCTCGGGCGAGTGCTCAGTCAAGTGCTCGTAAAAGTGCTTGTTCAAGTGCTCGTACAATTGCTTGTACAAGTTCTCGAACAAGTGCTCGCCCCTGGACAAGTCCTGGCCAAAATATGGTATATTTTTGATCAAAATTGTAAAAGTTAACGCAGCAGCCCTATGAAAACCTCTTTGCTTCGAGTATTATTTTTATAATCCGTAAAAGCGAAGACAAGTTTAATTTATACTGGATTTAAAATGTTAATCAAATTTTGAATATTGATAATTTGAAATCTATTTTATCGTACCTACATAATTAGGTACGATAAGGGCAGTTACATGGTAAAAGCAATAAATAAAATAGGCCGATATCCTCGTGCTCATGCACGATTTTATCTTACTTAACACTTTTTTCTATATAAGTACTTGTGTTTTAACTTTCAGCCTGTGCTCAACTTTTATAGGACTATATAGTCCTATGAATACTATAGTGTTCATTAACTTTATGAACAGATTCAGGAGTTTTTTTCAATCTGTTTTTACTATATTATTCTATGTTATTCTTCTTTTCGGTCTATAACAAACCTAAATAGTCTCGGCCCAAAATTCAGCCACGCGAATTGCACTGTTTGTGGCACTCATTAGATCTGCCTGCCTGCAGTTATCTGGGCATGCAGGGCACGACGTCAAATACTCCATTGTTTGGGGAACTACGCCACACTTAAACTCCAATTTGGAACCATCTGAGGATGTTATCACCATTATATTATTATCTTATTGAGAGGTGTTAAACTTAACACCAAATATATTTTAAATCAACGGTTTAAATATATGTACAATTGTACACATTAATTCTTTAAATAATTAATTGATAGAAACCAGTTCGGTATACGATTCAAAACCCTTTCGATTTACAGTTACCATAACTGACAAGTAATCATTAATAGTTATAATAAGAAAAATAAAAGTATTTTATAAAATAAGGTTTTCTGTACCTTATACTTGAAATTGTCTTTTTTTTTCCTATAGCCCAGTCATCGATGAGTTTCTTTGTATGGAGACCCCAACATTAATTTCTCTATCAATGAAACTTTGCACGATTGTGAAGGATAGTGTATAGATGGAAGATGACAAAGAAGCCAATAGATTTTGTGGCTGGAAGTATGTGTTTTATACCTAAACATGAAAATTGCATTTAAAATTCGGTGGATAATTGCTCGATCGAATATTTCTGTACTATTCGTTAGTAGTAACTTAATGGTACGCGTATATAGCAGTATCCAATACTTTTACGAATTTTGTGTCGCTTAAGTTAAGCAAAACATGATTTTTCGATTTTACTTCCGATGAATAATTTCTCGATTACATTTTATTTTTCAGTATACTTTTATATATTGCTGGACATCTTTTTGTATAAGTATCCAAAAGATTTTCCTTTAAGATCATAGCATAATAGTTTTTATGCTATAACTAATTATGTACAATTTTTCAGTCCATTTTTATTTATTTATATGGTACATAATAATAAATTTAAACAGTATTTCAGGTTATCCAATAAAATTTCGATACATTAAACTTATATGTATGAAGCGTCACACACGTACGTAAGGTCACGCGACCCGTTTGCCGGCCACTACCCATTTTATTATTATTATTATTATTTTATACACTAGCAGCTCTATGAGCTGATGCGTGTATATCACTGCACTTGTGTTCTTTAAATATTATTTAAATGTTTGTCAAGTCTATTTTTAAAACAGTTAACTGTTGGAGCACTTATAACAGTTTCCGGAAGAGAGTTCCATAAGTTCATCACGCGATATGGCAAGAAGTGTGTTCTGGGGTTGCTAGCACATTCCGGCCTTTTCGCACTTTATTTTGTATAATAGTAATAGTTCTAAAAAAATATGTTCGGATTCGTTTGATCTGCACAAAATTACGCGTAAGTAGGTATTCCACAGATAGTAAAATAAAACTCACTAAAAGACTGTTAAATATAGATTACAAAACATCAACATCAAATAACTTGTTAGGTACCTATAAATAATGTAAAAAAATATTATACGTATGGCGGCGTTCAGCGCCATAGTACGAAAGCTAAAAAATACAATAAAATAATATAAAAATCAAAAATAAGTCATTTTAATCAGAGATGTTGCTAATATACGCCAGTCACCGTAGACATAAAAATCGCGTTAGGTCGCATTGGTTGCAACAGTTCTGATTTTTTGGTATGTTGTTAGGGTTGATAACAGTAGACTAAAACTAATTTTTCAGCTTCGAAAGACTTGTGCTAACTGCGTGGTGCTCCAAAAACTACGAAATTTTCGGTCTTTTTTCAGATTTTGGCTTATAACTTCTAAACGGTGCATCTTACGGAAAAAAGTAGTATACACACTTATAAGAAGATAAAATTTCCTATAATTTAAGGTCAATTTCAGTTCTGTAGGTCTAATAGAACCCAAGATGCAGCACTTCAAACATTGGCAATTTTCCCTAAAAAGTTCGAAATTGTAGTTTTGCCACCTTCCGAGCAGAATATCGACTATAATACTCATTCTACGAGGACAGTCTTTAAAAAGAACGTTATAAAGCAGTTATTAAGCTTAAAGCTTAATAACTGCACAAACTGAAGTTTGTAAGACCAATAGTTCCCTCGTAATCTGGACAAAGCGAGAAATTAAGGAAATCAGATTTTTCAAAAAGGGAGCCTGACAAATTGCAGGACTTCTGTAAAGGATAAGAAATACATGAATCGTTGTACAATAATTTATAATGATATTATAAAACTTAAATAATATATTTCATGTATATAGAACAAAATGTTAATTAATATTTATTATAATGAATTACAACGAAGGGGCAGGTATGTAACATTAGGTTTACCTTTACGCACTTAGCGACGAAACAATCGTGTTCTTTTGGAAGATCTAGGTTCATCTGACAGCTCTTCCAGCAACAGAGCAAGCAACAGAGCAGTCTCCAGAGCTGGGGCTCTGTTGCTTGTTGTAAAGACGAGGTCGTCGAAGTCGTCCTCTTCATTCAACTCAGTCAAGGCTATAGATGGAGTGTTGAGGCAGGTCTTCCCCTGACTATCTTTGCAGAGAGTTTCAGCCCTGTTATCTTGCAGGAGCATCTTCCTTTTTCACACCCATTCTTGCACTTGCATGACAGGAATTTCATAAAAACATATTACAAATAGTTTAAATACACAGCCCAGGATAGGCCTACGAATGGATTACCTTACTTGCATGACAGTAATTTCAGCAGGGTTTCCGATGCTGATTTCTTCGTTGATGTCACTAGTGTCAGACCCTACTGGCTCCTTAAGGTGTTGTCGCAATTACTGAATGCGTGAAATGACAGCTGTATTCCAGGGGGAATGAAAGCTCTTCTTGAATGAATGATGTTGACGAGAACTTCTCGCAATTGGCACTTTCCTGGAAAAAACTTTGTTTACGTTAGAGCCTTATCTGTTAAGTAGAGGATGTCAACCTCTGATGCTCTTTACCAGCATAGACTGATAGATTGGGCTCCAACACTTAAAATGTTTTTTCCAGCAAAGTGCCAGTTGCGAGAAGTTCTCAACAACATCATTCATTCAAGAAGAGCTTTCTTCCCCCTCTGGAATACAGTTGTTCTTTTACGCATTTAGTGGTTGTGACAGCACATCGAGGAGCCAGTAGGGACTGCCACTAGTGACTCAACGAAGAAACCAACGTCGGAATTCCTGTCATGAAGGTAAGGGAATCCATTCGTAGGTCTGTCCCGGGTCGTGTATTTATGAAACTATTTGTAACATTATTTTATGAAAATCCTGTCATGCAGGTGAAAGAATGGGTGCGGAAAAGGAAGATGCTCCTGCAAGATAACAGGGCTGAAACTCTCTGTAAAGTTTGTCAGGGGAAGACCTGCCTCAATACTCCGTCCATAGCCTTGACTGAGTTGAATGAAGATGACGACTTCGACGACCTCCCCTTTACGACAAGCAACAGAGCAGTCTCCGGAGCCCCATGAAGAGCTGTTAGATGAACCTAGACCTTCCAAAAGAACACGACTGTTTCATCGCTAAGTGCGTAAAGGTAAACCTTATATTACATACCTACCCTTCGTTGTAATTCATTATAATAAATATTAATTGACATTTTGTTCTATATTTAATGTTTATTTCTGTCGCAGTTGTCAGCTGAGGTCCTGCCACCACTAAGTGATATAATTTAAGTTTTATGATATATTCTTATCCTTTATATAAGTCCTACAATTTGTCAGGCTCCCTTTTTTGAAAAATCTGATTTCCTTAATTTCTCGCTTTGTCCAGATTACCAGGGAACTATGGGTCTTACAAACTTCAGTTTGTGCTTAAATTAAAGCTTAATAACTTTCTTTTTAATGACTTTCTTCGTAGAATGAGTATTATAGTCGATATTCTGCTCGGAAGGCGGCAAAACTACAATTTCGAACTTTTTAGGGAAAATTGCCAATGTTTGAAGTGCTGTATCTTGGGTTCTATTAGACTTACAGAGCTTCAATTACACTTAAATTATAGGAAATTTTATCTTCTTATAAGTGTGTATAATGATTTTTTCCATAAGATGCACCGTTTAGAAGTTATGAGCCAAAATCTGAAAAAAGACCGAAAATTTCGTAGTTTTTGGAGCACCATGCAGTTAGCACAAGTCTTTCGAAGCTGAAAAATTTGTTTTACACTACTATAACAGTAGTCCCCTAACAACATACCAAAAATTCAGAACTGTTGCAACCAATGCGACCTCCGATGTCTTTTACGACTGGCCTAATATCCGCATCCGCATCCGTAAATATGGAGCTTTCGCATAAATTTTGACATCCGTATCTATATCATACGCAATATTCAATGCGGATTTTCATTCGGATGCGGATCTAGGACAGACATTTTATTTCAGGAATATAATTTTGTAAATTATTAATTGTAATTATTAATATAAATAATTAATAATAATTGTATAATTAATAACAAAAGCTCTATAAAAAAGTTTTTTTCTTCATACAATTTTATAAACCAGTTATATTTTCAAGTAAGTAGCAAAGTACATTATTACACCAAAAGGCAGCAAGTTACTTTTAATCAAATAAAATGGTCCAGTTTTTTAACTTTCAATACTTTGATAATTTAATAAAAAAACAAGGATTAGTATTATTATTTAGGGTTCCATACCCAAAGATCAACGGGACCCTATTAATAAACCTCCGCTGTCTGTCCGTCTGTCCGTCTTTCTCTCAGCGGGCTGTATCTCATGAACCGTAATAGGTAGATAGCTGTAATTTTCACAGTGTGTATTTCTGTTGCCACTATAACAACAAAGGCTGGCAACGCCCTTGTAACTCCTCTGAGGTTGCGGGTGTCTATGGGCGGCGGTAATTGCTTACCATCAGGTGATCCATCTGCTCGTTTGTCAACTATGCCATAAAAAAATTTAAAAAACTTAAAAATTAAAGGGGCTGGTAGGGTGACACCAGAAACGTATTTTTGGTGGAATTCCAAATATTGTACGATGGTACGGAACCCATCATGCGCGAGTCCGACTCGCACTTAGCCGGTTTTCATTTATTTATGCCCATACAAACCCATACAAAGGACTATGCAAAAAATTATATGGACCCTATCCGCACCCACCAACAGAAGTGGCATTAGTTTCAAAATTATTGTGACGTCCCATTAAAATAATAATAACCATTTTCAATCCAAAAACGATAGGGATTTATTAAAATATACGAGAATAGTTATTTGTTCAACTAATGAGCAAAGTTATTTTTTGCTTCGAGTGCTAGCTTTAAATCACGAGCTAGCGAGGTAGTCTAGAATTGAATCACGAGCGTAGCAAGTGATTCTTATATAGACTACTGAGCATTGTGAGTGATTTAAAGGCACGAGACATAAAAATGACCTGCTCTCATGTTAAACATACAACTTTCGACCAGCGAGCAAAGTAAAATCGTAGTTGATTAAATTCTCTCTGGAGGCAATATAATTTTTTATTATAATGTTTTTAATTTAGAGGTCGCGTTCGGAAACTGCGCTACTTAACATTTTTATAAAAACCTTAGATATAAATATGATATTTTTAGGTAAACGATATTCATGTTTACTAGTAACTACATATTTATTTTAAATATTACGTCTTTAAAAATACAGTGGCAAAATTTATAAACTTGAATTTCTTTAAATAACATATAACATTGTTGCGCATGTCCTAGCACAACGGTACACAACAGTTAAACATTCACCATAGGGTGGTTCAAGGATAGAAGACACTCAGGCAAGCCCATGAAAACACCAAAGTAACAAGGTATAAATTTCACTTTAATTCACAACAACACAACACAAGTTAAGTACCAATGTACTAAACAACACTTTCAATTTAACTAACACAATACACTTTCAAAGAAACACGAATAACTTTATAACCTTTTCTAGTCAATTCACTTACTGACAATAAGTTACATGACAGATCTGGCACGTAATATACATTGCTTATGGTTTTCACATGGTCCCTTAAAGCTACACGCACACTTCCGGTTTCTGCAGTTGACAGTTTCGAACCATTGGCAATGTTCACGAAAAGAGATTTTGTTGTCACAAATTCACACATTATGTTCTTCTTTCTACACATATGATTCGTGGCTCCGGAGTCAATGTACCATACTTCACTATCCAAATTCACCGATAACGCCGTCAACAATGCCTTCGAACAACCTTCCTTGTCGTCTGACTTCTGGGTATTGTTGATGTTATTTTTCGGGCAATTTTTCTTTGTATGTCCAGGCTTCTTGCATTTGAAACACTTGAATGTTTTCTTTGCAGCCAAAGCCGTGACAGACTCCGCCTTGTCATCTCTCCGTTGGTACTCCTGCAGTAGCTTAGATTTAACTATCTCACTTGCTAGAGTGACATTTGAGTTTTCCAAAGCCATGATCAATGGGTCATAGTCAGATGCCAACCCATTTGGCATCAAAATAGCAATGAACTCATCCTCCAAAGGTGAACCAATGTCATTCAGCTTTTGCGCATGCTCTACTATTTTCATTATGTAGCTTTCCATGTTTGTGCTCTCGCTCAGTTTGATAGAAAACAATGACCTCATAAGCCCAAGCCTCCTGCTTAAACCCTTATCCTCAAAAGCGCGTTGCAAGTTGTTCCAAGCTTCAAATGGTGATTTAACATTACGAATATGCGGAAAAGCTGATGAATGTACTGACAAGCAAATTTTCGCTAAAGCCTTTTGATTTTTCTTTGCATCTTTGCTACCTTCTCAAACTCGATGCACTCGTACAAATCTTCATGCATGAGAAGCATTTTCATGGTAAACTTCCAATTATTGTAATCATCATCAAATCATCTATTCCTTTTAGTTTTTCTATTGGAATTGACGTTTGAATCGCTCCCGACATTTTAAACTTTGGAGTTATTTTGTTTTTCGTTGATAACAATCTCCAAAAAATGTTTTTCGTATCGACTTTTTGCTTGAGTTTATACAGCAAAACGCTCTGGGCCCATAACCAGATGGTTTGGAGGCGAAGAACAGAAGATTGCTTGAATTTTCAACGATTTATTCACAGGGTGAGTACTCGGTCAACTGGTCAAGTGCTTGGGCGAGTGCTCAGTCAAGTGCTCGTAAAAGTGCTTGTTCAAGTGCTCGTACAATTGCTTGTACAAGTTCTCGAACAAGTGCTCGGACAAGTGCTCGGACAAGTGCTCCGACAAGTGCTCGGACAAGTGCACAAGTGCTCGGACAAGTGCACGCACCAGTGCTCCGACCAGCACTCAATTGCCCGGTCATACAAGTGCTCGGGCGAGTACTCGGTCAAGTGCTAGGACTAATGCTCGGACTAGTGCTCCGACAAGTGCTCGGACTAGTGCTCCGACAAGTGCTCGGTCGAGTGCTCGGTCAAGTGCTCGGTCGAGTGCTCGGTCGAGTGCTCGGTCGAGTGCTCGGTCGAGTGCTCGGTCGAGTGCTCGGTCGAGTGCTCGGTCGAGTGCTCGGTCGAGTGCTCTGTCAAGTGCTCGGTCGAGTGCTCGGTCGAGTGCTCGGTCGAGTGCTCTGTCAAGTGCTCGGTCGAGTGCTCGGACAAATGCTCGGACTAGCGCACAAGTGCTCGGACAAGTGCTCGGATTAGTGCTCCGACAAGTGCTCGGACTAGTGCTCCGACAAGTGCTCGGACTAGTGCTCGGACAAGTGCTCGGACAAGTGCTCGGACAAGTGCACGCACAAGTGCTCCGACCAGCGCTCAATTGCCCGGTCATACAAGTGCTCGGTCAAGTGCTTGGACTAGTGCTCGGCCGAGTGCTCGGTCAAGTGCTCGGACAAGCGCACAAGTGCTCGGACAAGTGCTCCAACCAGCGCTCAATTGCCCGGTCATACAAGTGCTAGGGCGAGTACTCGGTCAAGTGCTAGGGCGAGTACTCGGTCAAGTGCTCGGTCAAATGCTCGGCCGAGTGCTCGGCCGAGTGCTCGGTCGAGTGCTCGGTCGAGTGCTCGGTCGAGTGCTCGGACGAGTGCTCGGTCGAGTGCTCGGTCGAGTGCTCGGACGAGTGCTCGGTCGAGTGCTCGGTCGAGTGCTCGGTCGAGTGCTCGGTCGAGTGCTCGGTCGAGTGCTCGGTCATGTGCTCGGTCGAGTGCTCAGTCGAGTGCTCGGTCGAGTGCTCGGTCAAGTGCTCGGTCGAGTGCTCGGTCGAGTGCTCGGTCAAGTGCTCGGTCAAGTGTTCGGTCGAGTGCTCGGTCGAGTGCTCGGTCAAGTGCTCGGTCGAGTGCTCGGTCAAGTGCTCGTTCGAGTGCTCGGTCAAGTGCTCGGTCGAGTGCTCGGTCAAGTACTCGGATAAGTGCTCGGACAAGCGCATAAGTGCTCGGACTAGTGCTCCGACAAGTGCTCGGTCGAGTGCTCGGACAAGCGCACAAGTGCTCGGACAAGTGCTCCGACCAGCGCTCAATTGCCCGGTCATACAAGTGCCAGGGCGAGTACTCGGTCGAGTGCTCGGTTAAGTGCTCGGTCGAGTGCTCGGTCAAGTGCTCGGTCGAGTGCTCGGTCGAGTACTCGGTCAAGTGCTCGGTCGAGTGCTCGGTCGAGTGCTCGGTCGAGTGCTCGGTCGAGTGCTCGGTCGAGTGCTCGGTCGAGTGCTCGGTCGAGTGCTCGGTCGAGTGCTCGGTCGAGTGCTCGGTCGAGTGCTCGGTCGAGTGCTCGGTCGAGTGCTCGGTCAAGTGCTCGGTCGAGTGCTCGGTCGAGTGCTCGGTCAAGTGCTCGGGCGAGTGCTCGGACAAGCGCACAAGTGCTCGGACAAGTGCTCCAACCAGCGCTCAATTGCCCGGTCATACAAGTGCTAGGGCGAGTACTCGGTCGAGTACTTGGTCGAGTGCTCGGTCAAGTGCTTGGCCGAGTGCTCGGTCAAGTGCTCGGACAAGCGCACATGTGCTCGGACAAGTGCTCCGACCAGCGCTCAATTGCCCGGTCATACAAGTGCTAGGGCGAGTACTCGGTTGAGTACTCGGTCGAGTGCTCGGTCAAGTGCTCGGGCGAGTGCTCGGTCGAGTGCTCGGTCGAGTGCTCGGTCAAGTGCTAGGGCGAGTGCTCGGTCGAGTGCTCGGTCAAGTGCTCGGTCCAGTGCTCGGTCAAGTGCTCGAACAAGTGCTCGGACAAGCGCACAAGTGCTCGGACAAGCGCACAAGTGCTCGGACAAGTGCTCGGACTAGTATTTATTTTATTATTTATTTATTTATTTATTTTGATTTAGGAAAATTCACAGACAAATTATACAATATATCAAACTTATAGGTCTTAACAATGCTAATTAAGAATTTCCACCAATAGATATTTATATTACTAAAATTAAACATAGCAATATAAAGAAAAATGTTGAATAAACAATATAAAGAGTAGCATTCAGCAGAGAACAGAAAAAAAAAGAAAAAGATGTAAATATATACTAAAATTACTAAATCATAAAGATCAATACAGAAAATAAGCAGAAGAAATACGAGTTTAAAAACAAAATCTTAGCAGCATTTAAATATTATTGTTAAAAAATAGGTTAGCGATAGATCGCCGAATCGACGTTTCACTGGTGCAGAAGAGATCGATATTAGGATCAAGTTTATTAAAAGCTTTAAAAGTACGAACCAAGAAGGAATTTTCTCTATAGTTCCTTCTTACTAAAGGGATATCAATAAGGGGTCTGCGTCGTAAATTTAGTAGGTCAGTGCGCAGCTTTATTGAAGAGAGCAAATCAGGGCAGTCTATAGATCCATTGGCAATCTTACTCAAAAAACACACGTCACCTATATTTCTACGAATATTCAGTGGTAAGAAGTGGTAGCAATGACACCTTTCAGTATAGTCGTGCAGTCTTTGTCGAGTCTTATAGTCAAGAAACCGGAGAAATTTCATTTGGACTTTTTCAATACGAGCTTTGTATAGCTCATACCGTGGGTTCCATACCTGAGAAGCGTACTCAAGATGGCTACGCACGTATGCACAGTATAAGATCTTGATAGCTTTAATGTTTCGAAAGTTTGTGGAAGATCTCATAATAAAGCCAAGGGCTTTACTCGCTTTTGATACAATATGATCAATGTGCTTGTCAAATAATAAACCTGAGTCAAATATAACTCCTAAGTCACGAATAAAGTTAACCTTTATGATATTCTGTTTATTAAGAGTATATCCGACATTTATATTGTTTTTTTTCCGAGAATACGACATGTAAAAGCATTTGGATATATTTAGGTCTAATTTATTTAAGTTACAATAAGCTAAAAATCTATCTAAGTCTTCTTGAAGAGCAACAGAGTCAATTACTGTATTAACTGTTTTAAGAATTTTCATGTCGTCTGCAAATAATAGAATTTTTGAATTTAGGAAGCAGTTCTTTACGTCATTTATAAAGATGACAAATAAAAGTGGTCCGAGTAAAGAGCCCTGTGGCACTCCTGATGGTATGGATGCCCAATGGGAAGTGAAACCCTGGAGAACTACAGCTTGGCTACGGTTTTCAATGTATGATGAAAACCATCTATATAAATCACCATGGATACCTGCAGCTAATAATTTTGATAAAAGTATGGAGTGATCGATACGATCAAAACACTTACTGTAATCGGTATACACTACATCTACTTGCGCGCCATCGTCCATACTCTTAGAGATAAGATCCGCTGCTAACAGCAGATTAGATGTTGTTGATCGTTTTTTTAGAAAACCGTGTTGGTCGTCGCTAAAATAACTTATAAGAGAACTATACACTTGGGTAAACACCAGTCTTTCTAGAATTTTGGCAAACAAACACAATTTAGATATCGGCCTGTAATTTTCTATGTTTGCTTTATCACCTTTTTTGTGAATTGGTGTAATGAAGGCGGTCTTCCATAAAGAAGGAACTTTGCCCTCAGTTAAGGAACGATTATAAAGCAAGCACAACGGAACAACAAGACTAGTTGCACAATTTACTATAAAAATAGGTGGAATGTTGTCGGGTCCACCCGACTTAGATAAGTCCAAAGATTGAAGGAGTTTTAGAACTGTTTCAGGCGATACTTCAATGGAACTGATAGTACTTCTTACATTTACATTGTTACATAAAGGATTCGTGTTGTAACTAGCAGTGCTAGATGCACCACGGAACGTAGATTGGAAGTAAGCAGCGAAAAGATTGGAAATATCTTCACCAGTTTCTGCTGTTTTATCATTATAATTCATCACATTAGGAAATGAATGTGACTTCTTTTTACTTTTGATATAGGACCAGAAGGATTTGGGATCTTTGATTATAGAATTTTCAATTTTTATCATATATGTATCAAAGCATTTATTTTCAATATCCTTTGCTCGCTGGCGCAATAAAGAAAAGCTTATATAATCTGATTTATTGTGATAAATTTTATATTTCTGATGAAATTTATTAGTACGGGCAAGTTAGGTGAAGCTAGCTAGTATGGCGAGGTCGAAAAAAAAAACCTAAAGCTGATTTTTTGCACAGTCGTTCCTTGGGACCATAGAAGTATACCCTGAAAAGTCCCAACTCCTAGGGTGCCGGCGTACAGTGGTTTGTCCTCATAGAAGACGCTGGACATAGGACTATAAAAATATAAAAACTGGAATTTAGAAAAAGCAAGTGTACCAATGTGTTCCTCTATACAGGGTGACTGGTTGAACGACGGACGTATTTAAGGAGATGATAGGATAATTTACATACTTTTCAACCGTATAAAACAAAAAAATCATACATTCAAAAAACACAAGTTACATTTTTTTTTAAAACGCAACTATTCTTGTGTTTTATAACTCTATGCCTAGGTACTTACCACTTTCCCACACGTGCACCGTGCTGCTCGTGGTCGCTAAGGCCTATCTCTTGGACAGGCTAATAACACACTGATAATGAAAGGATGGAGTCCGTCTTCATGTAGGATACGTTACTCCAACCACTGGGATACCTGGAAATGCCTTCCTGCATTCCGCGTACGTGGGTGGTAATCGAAGTAAATTGTTTTGTATCATTGCTTCACTGGATAACGAAGGATTCCTTCCTCGTCCTTGATCAGGGTTATGAACTGGAGGAAGGCCAAACGCTCTTAGTCTCCTAAAAAAATCCTATGACGGCAACTTGTGTAATTCGTATTGTGTAATACATCGCTATGACATAATTCGCGTCTAACAACACTAGCTGACATCACATAACACCACATCATATCCCAGTATCCACGTTAAAGTACTGATAAGCCATTAACACTATCAAGGCACTGCAATCTACGTGACAGCGACGTAAGTAAAACCAGAATGTTGGCAACGAGCGGGAGGCCCGCGTAACGCACGCCACCCCTGCGACGGCCCGCGGGCGACTGACTAGGGTCGGCGCGGCGCGGCGCAGGGCAGAGACGCGGGAGCAGTCGCTTTACGCGCATGCGCAGTATTGCGCAGTGGCGAATCCGCGCCGCCACTCGGGGTCGTTGCCCGAGGCCGCGTACATGTGACTTAGTATTTAGTAAAATGTAGAGGTGAACTTTAAAATTATTTTTTTAATGATGAAAATTAAGGTCATGTTTTTTTTACATATTTGGAATGTGTATCAGCTTCTTATTCACCTCCTTAAATGCGTCCGTTGATTTACCAGTCACCCTGTATAATAGCAACTAATGTTGTCATATCTACTTTTTTGATTGGACTTATAGTTTAGGAGTGAATGAACTGAAACTGTTTACTTTGTATGGGGAGTACCAGATAAACCTCTGCTTCACGCGATTCCGGGCTTGTTTCGACTTGCGGTTTTCATGGTTGGTGTAAACTAATTATATGCAACATTTTATCCAAAGATACATGGTGCCCCAAAAGTGCACTTTCCGAGATATGTTGAAAAACCAAATAAAAATTAATAATAAATAAATCAGATAAAAGTGAGCATATTTTGCTGTTGCATTTAACTCATTAGGTACCTTCTGAACCCAATGACTCATCGCTGTGGAATGTTTGACACAAACAATTCTTAGAATCAGAAGTTCTGGGGCTTAGTGGTAATTATTCCGGAAATGTGAAAGTGAATTTTACATAATTACATATCTCTATCTCATTGTATTTGGTAATTTAAACACCTAGGAATAAATCGTACTTAAAGTGGTATTCCTAGATGTTTATATTTGAAAATCGTTTATTTTACCCACGCTGTGTTTTAATTGTATTCCACTTCATTTTAATAAGTATGTTAATACATACTAGAGGTATCTCTAAAGTAACTTCCACATATCCATAATAATATAATTAACACTAAACCCCCAAACTCCCGATTCAAAGTACCTGTTTGATGAGTTATAGTCACAAGATTCACAAGGTACCTAATGAGTTAGTGCAATAACAAAATATGCTCACTTTTAATCTGATATATATAATTTGATTTTCTGATATATATTTAATTTGATTTTTCATCGTATCTCCGTATGTGCACTTCTGGGGCACCACTGAATGACCTGGGTTATATTTGGATGATTTGTTTATAAATACAAACATCTAGGAATACCATTTAAAGTACGATTTACTGAATCTGGTAGATATTAAATTACCAAATAAAATGAGATAGAAGAATGTTATTTTGTAATTACTTAACCAAATATATACAACCACTATGTTTTTTATGAGAATAAAGTATCTTTGAACCTATGTTCCTTTATATAATTGCAACTAATGTTGTCATATCTACTTTTTTGATTGGACTTATAGTTTAGGAGTGAATTAACTAAAACTGTTTACTTTGTGTGGGGAGCACCAGATAAACCTCTGTTTCTCCCGATTCCGGGCTTGTTTCGACTTGCGGCTTTCACTATTGATGTTAACTAATTATATGCCATATTTCATCTAAAAATACATGGTGCTCCAAAAGTGCGCTTTCCGAGATATGATAAAAAATAAAAATATTAGATTAAAAGTGACCATTATGCTATTGTAATTAGCTCATTAGATACCTTCTGAACGTGACTCATCCCTACGGAATATTTGACATAAACATTTCTTTGAATCAGGAGTTCGGGGGTTAAGTGATAGTTATTCTATTTTGGAAATGTGCAAGTGACTTGTCCACCTAGCTAGAGATATATCTAGTGCGTACTTACATACTTATTAGAATGAAGGGCTTACCAATTGAGCGTAAATAAAAGTGGAACGTAAGTAAAACAACGTGGGTAAATAAACGATTCTTTTATTTATTAAATTTAAACATCTAGAAATACCAATTATTATTAAGTAAATCGAAGGACAATTTACTAAACATAATGCGATCGAGAAATATATTTTTGTAATATTTTAATTACTTAACAAAACATAAAAACAATAACATTATACAGATAATCATAATAAAATAAGACTAAAATATCATCATTATGATCAAACATCATACACTAACCGAAGCATATCATTATAAAACAATTTATTATATACTTAATTAAAATTAGACAGTAAAACAATAAAAGTTTATATTTTTAATGTTTAAACAAAGTTTACACTGTTAAAACTTTCGTAAAAGCGGCAAATTATAATCACATTATAAGTTTCATGATTTGATTATCTATCATCGTCATTCGTCATGATTTTCGTCATCGTCACTGTCATCATCATTATCATCACTACATTCAGAATCAGTTCCAGACATTGCAGAAACATCAATGAACTCAAATTCATTACTTTCAAGCACAAGTAAATCATCGAGTTCTTTGAATGAACATCTTTTCATTTTCTGATGCATCTTTGGTCGTATGCTCGACAGGAGAGGGTCCGATGATAAGAGAAGGTTATGAAGTATATCTTCATTTGTTGCCATACTGCTGTGCTTACGTGTATGATTTTCCCGGTACTTGCGGAAGTCTTTATTTCTTGCCTCCGAGGCTTCCTCCGACAAGAAACCTATAGGTACCACAGACAGATAGTCTACTATCTGCGGCCCATGGATAAGCAGTTTATGCAAACTTGATGGCATATGGTACCACGCATACAGCTCTACATATAGATCTGCTGTCTGGTTGCAGTACTGTTTGATTTTTTCTATATGTATCTTCTCACCTGAAGAAATACACTGTAGTATTACGCCAATTCTTCGTATTAGGTTTCCGTCTAGGCCAGTAATACGGGCAGTCAACTCAGGGTCACTAAAGAAGCGCCTAGCTGTGTTACCAGTGTTCGTGTTACCAGTGCCTTGTTTGATCACATCCACCAACAAGCCAGTTTCTTTTCGGAAAGATTCCTGTATTGTCAGACTTTAGCCACTCTAAATTCTTTTGCATAAATTGCGTAAAGCGTAAAGCAACATAAAGATCAAGATTTGTAGAAAAACCACGGAAAGACATAATGACAAGCTCGAAGGGACTTGAAATTATAACTGAATGGTTGTCATCAAAGTACCCTTTATATATGAGTTGCGTAATGAGCTTGGGGAGGGAAGGATACTTATTGTGTCTAACATTCCATACTGATGAGTCACGGAGTTCACAAGCTACCTAATGCATTAAGTGCAAAAGCAATATATTCACAAATAAATACTTTTTGATTTATCGCTATAACCAAAATTATCATTTCGTACTTTGTTTAATGTTATCTAATTCTTTTATTTTAATAATTTACTATCAGTTTTCTAATGATATGATTTGATTAATATATAACGTTTGCTAATGATAATATGTTGTCTTAGTTTATTATGATTTGTAAGTAGACGTTTTTTGTATATTTAGTTAAGTAATTAAAATATTACAAAATTACATTCCTCTATCTCATTGTATTTGGTAATTTGACATCTACCAATTTCAGTAAATCTCACTTTAAATGGTATTCCTAGATGTTTGTATTTATAAACAAACCATCCAAATATAACCCAGATCATTCAGTTGTGCCCCAGAAGTACACTTTTGGAGAGATGATGAAAAATCAAATTAAATATATATCAGAAAATCAAATTATATATATCAGACTAGTTTTCCGCACGCGGTTTCGCCCGCGTTTACACGAAAATAAAACGATCCAGTATGAGAAGTACCCCTCTAAGTGTTATAGTTTCGGAGGGCAGTAGGGCCACTCCCTGATGAGGACCAGATTTCCAAGATGTGGAATATTTCCCATAGCCACCCATCGTTCAAATTCTCTATACACAACATTAACTGATTCTAGGTCAGAGCCAACAAAACTTTTCCGTACAGAAAGATTTAGTATGGCGGCCATCTTGAAAAATGGTGAAATTCAAAATCCGACCCAATATTCGTCATCAGCGGTTCTAAAAACCCCCAGATACCAAATTTGAGCTGGATCAACGCAACTAAATTTTCAGCCGCCATTTTGAATCCGCCATCTTGGATTTTTATTATGTCAGGTAGTTGTCCCCTTGTATTCTCACTGACTTTTGTTCAAGCACCCCTATCAATCTCCAACACTTTTGGAGATGTTGCACTTTGAAATTTGTATGGCGGCCATCTTGTTTTCCACCATTTTGTTTTTTCTTGTCATCATTCAATTTTGACCAAGGTGTAGAGATATTGTTTTTTTTTGAGAGGTACCACCCAAGTGTCATAGTTTCAGCAGGCAGTAGGGTCTCTCCCTGATGAGGAGCAGATTTCCAAGATCTCGAGATTTTCCCGTTCTTACCAGTGCTCACCCTCCATACCCCCCATATATCATTTTTACCCCCCGTGGCTCCTTCTGGGACAACAATTATGTCGAGTATAAAATCTTCGCTAAGTTTACGCAGAGAATAATGGAATCATGGAAACCACCAATGAACTAAAAACTTCTTGAAACAACCTTTTTCCTAGCTAAGAAAAACCAAAATCAAACTCTAATTACCAAAGAGTTTATATTCGCCTACATAATATAAGAAAACAGCTGAGTTATAAACCTCCTTACTTTGTTTTGAAGCGAGGTTTAAGATCTCATTGATTGAACCGACACATTTTAAAAAAGTTTGAACGATATAGGTATGCGTTCCGTTACTCTGTAGTGAAAATATTTGACATGAGTAACTTGATAGCAGGATAGTTTATTGTAATTTATGTAAGTGTGAAAGAGATAGACTATGGTCAGGAAAATCTGAGGGTACAGAGTTTAAGGTTCTGAGGGCAAATCTCGCTAGTTTTAGAACATAGCCGATTGACGTTTGATTGAAGTCTGCAATAATGTTGCAACTTATTAGCTCAAATCCCCGACCGTAAGGCACCCGAAAATTGAAGTCATAAATAACAAGAGAAACATACGTAATAAAATATTTCGTTATTACTTGAGGCTAAGCAAATACAAATACATAAAAACAAAATGAATAAAAACTTTGCCGGAGGAAAATTTTCATCTTATAATTATTCCAACAATCACCAACTTTTTCAATAGTTCATAATACGGCAACATTCCGTGATTTGCTTTTCCATTATGAACTCTAATGACATGTGGTGTGGTATGGAGTTCATAAAATCTTAATTGTTTATTTTATTAAATGAAAGTGGCTTTTTTCGGACTTTTCCTCTACTCACTGGAGAAAACCACGAACTTCGGCATTCAAAGTTATACCCTCCAACCCCCGCAACAGGACAAACAACCATGTCAATCAGTCAGTGGTAGTTAAGCTTTATATAGTATAACTAGTGGGCGCTCGGTGCGCGAGCTGCATGCAGCTCGCGGTGAAACTTTTTTTTTATACAATTTCATAAAAAGATAACACACATAGTACACGGTCGTGCATTAGTGAGGAGTATGTCGGAATTTTGCAGGCTACCATATACAGAACGTAACAGAAAGGTGTGATAATACTTCAAGGTTGGCTTTTACCCATCAAACTGAACAATTTTTGTTCTACAACTTTGTTGAAATCGCAAAGAAATTTTCGGACTTTTCATACAAATTTGGTTCGCCAGCTGATCGATTTGTATGAAAAGTCCAAAAAAAATTTTGCCATTTCAACAAACTTGTAGAACAAAAGTTGTTCAGTTTGATGGGTAAAAGCCAACCCTGAAGTATTATCACACCTTTCTGTTACACCCTGTATAGGCACGGATATGTAAATAAACTAAATTCTTCTTAAAACTCAGATTAGTCTTTATTTCATTATTGAAAAAAAACTTTCCTATCCAAAATTATGAAAATCGAAAATATAATTAAGCAATAAAACCAAAAAGTTAAAAAAACTAAACCAAGGTAGTTGATTTAAAACATCTTTGCTGGCATTTTCTTTAGCCCTTCGATCATACAATACTCTTCATTTGTACTTTATAATATAAAATCTCATGGATGAAAACCTTTTTTTTAAATATATTTTTCATGTATTTTAAGCACGCAACTTCGACCGCGTTGAAATCGCACAAAAAAATATAATGCACCAACTATTAGGTCGTACACTACTGCGGAGTTGGCATATCGTATGGCGGGCTACTATCTAGTGGCGCGGAAAAAAAGAAAAAATTAAGGCGGAAACATATTATTAAAACGTCACCCGACGTGCGCGACGACACCCGAGTTTACCCGACCCAACAAACGCATATGGTTATAGAAGCCTTTGCTTCATTCTTGCGGAATAGAGAAAACGAAAAATGTAAAACGAAAAAAAAATTTCTTAACGAACCGAAGATTTTTCATATCAGACAAGACTGTATGGATATAGAGCCTATGCCTTATACTTACAGAAAAAAAATTGTTTCGAACTACGAAGCGGCGCTTTTTCTTAATTCGTTTTTTTTCAGGAATTGATTGCTTTATAAATTATCTGAATCTGATGTGGAATCGGATAAAACTTTCTTTTATAAGGTTTCAGAAAGGATACACGTATTTGCCCATGGACCCATCAATCGCACCTTACTGTAACAGAGTGTCATACCAAAACTGATCAAGTCTGCAGGAAATAAAAACAAAATGAGCATCCCAAACAGTCTGTTGTCTCGACACAGGATATCTACAAGGTGAGCAGAACCTTCTGCAGCCCCAAAGCACCCAAAGTAAAGCAGTAAGCAGAAAAGTAGGTCTAACCGATTTTGATTCAAGACAGTAAGAGTATGGAATCTGTCCACAGTACACATTAGGGAAGTGCCTGATGTCCCAGCAGTAGGGTCCCTATGGGTTGATAAATGATAATATTTCTGGTAGTTTGTCTACAGGTGACATTAAAACAGTCATACATACTGAAACTCACAAAAACAAATCTGCAACTCAACAATTGTTACCTTCCCATTTAGGCAATCTGTTAATAATTTTGTATGATGCAGTGCTGTTAAGGGTTACTTATGTTTTTCAGATCAAGACGTTAATAGATGGAATACCTAGTTGGACTCCCAAGTCCACATTTGAATCATAAAAATGATGTAATAACTGCCAATTTCAATAAATGAAGTCTACGGAATGTAGAAAACAGACGCTAAGGAATCCAAGAAGAACAAAATATAATAGCAAAAAACTTATAACTGTTTGTTTTTAATTATGTGACTCAAAATAAATAACAAATTGTATTCTATTGCGCAGGCCCCAACTTTAAATTTTGAATAAGAGATGACGGCTTACCTTATTTATTAATTATTTACAACTGGAAAGCATCTTTCTATGACATTCCTTATTATGATGTGTGATATAGAAGGAATATTTTTTTACTGGAAAATTAAAGATACCTAAAATATTTTTTTTATTTGTAAAATTGATAAATCTTATAGTAAATTAACTTTATTTTCATCATTTTAATATTGTCATGACTATTTTAAAACTGTAATACTAACAAAAATGACCACAGAAATTTAAGAACTTTTTATTATGTATGTTGCTTTTTAACAATAATAGGCTACTATATTGCTGTGCTCAAGAAAGGTATCACAAAGGAACTTCATTTTATTAATGTAACACCAATATGTAACTGTGGTTGCAATAAATATGTACGGAACCCTCAGTGTGTAAGTCAGACTTGCTTGGTTAGTAGAAATAAACTGACAAAAATTATAGATATACCTAACTATCTGGATAGAAAGTTGTGAGGGGTTATAAATTAAAGTTTGAAACTGATGAACTGACTATAGTTGTAAAATATTGCCAAAGATAATATAGGTATTTAGTGGCAAAATAAAGAAACATTTGACAACAATGAGCTATGATTTATTTATTTATTAAATTCATCATCTCCGTGAGCTAAAAGACATCCACGGCCGATCAAAGGCCTCCCTAAACACAAAGATTTTCACACCAACCGTCCTGCCCTGCCCGCACCAGTGGCTTCCCGCAAACTTCACCAGCTCATAGGTGTATGGGGACGCCTGTAGGTGTGTCCTTATAATAGCACTACCTCATCCCCTCCTATGGGTTTCGATAGGTATAACTAACAAAATAAATAAAACAACATATTACAACATTAATATTTATTAACAAAATTATTAATGTTATTTTAGTAACTTTAGATGGTTTTTTCATAATTTGGCATGGACATTGATCAGTATCCTTGTTGCTGTTTCTGAATGCTGATTGCTGCTCAAATAACTACAATCAATACTTTTCACTTCATAGCTTTAGCTGGTTTTTTCACAGTTTGGCATGGACATTGATCAGTAAACGCAGCATGTGACTCTTCCTTCCCGTATTCTTCTGCGCAGGTGTCCGCCTCGTAAAGAGCTTCGCAAGGCCGTAAACGCAAGACCTGCCTTGGAGTCCTGGTGAAGAGTAGGTTGGGGGCTTCCTATTATCTGGATTGAGAATCTATTGGCACGGATCCTTTGTAGATCGGTCCTATATAGGTGTTGATTTGCCATTTCAATGCCATTCTTCTTGAAAACAAACTTGCCTCTTACTTATTTAACATTGTTTACGTTTGATTTGTATTCTGTAGTAAAAATATTTGACATCTGAGTTTGACATTTTCACCTTGATTGAAAGCAGGATAGTTTATTGTAATTTGTGTAGGTGTGAAAGGGACAAACTACAGTGTTGCACCTTAATTAGCTCAAATCCCCGACCGTAAGGCACCCGAAAATTGAAGTCATAAATAACAAGAGAAACATACGTAATAAAATATTTCGTTATTACTTGAGGCTAAACAAATATAAATACATAAAAACAAAATGAATAAATACTTTGCCGGAGGAAATTTTTCATCTTATAATTATTCCAACAATCACCAACTTTTTCAATAGTTCATAATACGGCAACATTCCGTGATTTGCTTTTCCATTATGAACTCTAATGACGTGAAGTCGTATGGAGTTCATAAAATCTTAATTATGTTAATTTTATTAAATGAAAGTGGCTTTTTTCGGACTTGTCCTCTACTCACTGGAAAAAACCACGAACTTCTGCATTCAAAGTCATACCCTCCAACCCCCGCAACAGGACAAACAACCATGTCAATCAGTCAGTCAGTGGTAATCGAGCTTTATATAATATAATTAAAAGTGAGCATATTTTGTTATTGCACTAACTCATTAGGTACCTTGTGTATCTTGTGACTGTGACTCATCGTTATGGAATTTTTGACACAAACAGGTACTTTGAATCGGGAGTTTGGGGGTTTAGTGTTAATTATATTATTATGGATATGTGGAAGTTACTTTTATCCACCTAGTTAGAGATACCTCTAGTATGTATTAACATACTTATTAAAATGAAGTGGAATACAATTAAAACACAGCGTGGGTAAAATAAACGATTTTCAAATATAAACATCTAGGAATACCACTTTAAGTACGATTTATTCCTAGGTGTTTAAATTACCAAATACAATGAGATAGAGATATGTAATTATGTAAAAGTCACTTTCACATTTCCGGAATAATTACCACTAAGCCCCAGAACTTCTGATTCTAAGAATTGTTTGTGTCAAACATTCCACAGCGATGAGTCATTGGGTTCAGAAGGTACCTAATGAGTTAAATGCAACAGCAAAATATGCTCACTTTTATCTGATTTATTTATTTTTAATTTTTATTTGATTTTTCAACATATCTCGGAAAGTGCACTTTTGGGGCACCATGTATCTTTGGATAAAATGTTGCATATAATTAGTTTACACCAACCATGAAAACCGCAAGTCGAAACAAGCCCGGAATCGCGAGAAGCAGAGGTTTATCTGGTACTCCCCATACAAAGTAAATAGTTTCAGTTCATTCACTCCTAAACTATAAGTCCAATCAAAAAATTAGACATAACAACATTAGTTGCTATTATATAGAGGAACACAGTGGTATATTTGTTTTTTCTAAATTCCAGTTTTTATATTTTTATGGTCCTATGTCCAGCGTCTTCTATGAGGACAAACCACTGTGCGGCGTCCCCCTCACCCCCCCTTCAAAAGGTCCCGATTTTCAGTATTTTTCATTTTACTCAAAACCAGTAGGAGTTAGGTGAAAACTGTCAAATAGACAATTAATCCTTATTAAATTACCTATCAAACGGTACTACTTTCATATCAATAGGAGTTTTAGTTATTGAGATATGCTTGTCTATATATGACAAAAAAATTTAAATACCCAATTTTGTACCTATTTCTTGATTTTCTGAGAAAAATGTAAAAGTATTTATAAAATATTGTTAGTAAAATTATTCCTTTCATGTTTAGCAACAAAACGAGATTACATTAATAAAAATTTACAAATATAATAATTAAGTTGTAGTTCATTACATCTCAGCTAATAAATATGATTAATTTTCTACGTATAAATTTCAACTCTAAAGCATCGTGACTGACAACTTGTAGTTATTATCTATGTATAAAGTTGTCACATGGATTCAAAAAAGCCTTAAAATAGAAATAAAAAAACCATACGATTCTTTAATATTTACGAATTACTATATTTATTCGCCCTTTTGGTCATCGATATCTATGTTATCTTATTATTTACGAGATGAACCACGGTATCGACCCATAATGCCTGCCACATTATATTAAATAGTACTATTTACATTAAGTATGAATAATCCCTGTTGCTCTCTGAAGGCGACCCCACCACCCCTAAGGTCCGGTGACAGTCCATACAGTCGCCAGTCGACACTCGTCACGCACTTCTCGCTCGCGTCTACATTTTAGATAGGGAAATTTTAGTAGGTAAATAACTCAAACGATTAGTATGGAGTGTCCAGGATGTGAATCTGCAACTGGTTTAGTGCAAATGGAAGCTTGGTAGCCACAGGTATAACGCTTTACCCCAAAATTTTCCACTCCAATCCTGAGGATTCAATTGATGTCCTTCCAAACTATTAATGTACCTGCAGGTACACACGTACAATAAATATTGCACACACACATCAGAAGCGGTAGCAAGGATGCCAGTTAAACTGAAGAATATACTCGTTGTGTGGATTTTGCACAGATATTTACGAGATGAGAGATCTCGTAGAGCATTTGAAAGCCGCACGAACTTGATAGAGAATCATGGTATTTTCTCCAATAGCGATTACCTATGTGTTTTGTATGAGCATAGTAAAAAAAATCGGTCAACTTAATAAACCGTGGAATATACTGTATTTATTTCATGTTTGACTGTTTCCTTTTTTGAAAAGGCACTTGTTGTAGGTATCAGAACATCGTTTTTCTCGTCTTTCTTTTTAATTGTGCCATTGCATGACCCCAACCGTATTCTACGGCATAAATATCTGCGCAAAATCCAAACATGCAAGTAAATGCTTCGTTGCGACTGGTATCCTTGCCACCTACCTCTGATGCGTATGCGCAATATTCACTGCACGTGTACTGCAGAATAACAAGAATAGTTTGGATGGACATCAATAATAATTGAATCCTCAGGTTTGGAGTGGAAAATTTTGGGGTAAAGCATTATACCTGTGGCTACCAAGCTTCCATTTGCACTGAACCAGTTGCAGATTCACATCCTGGACACTCGATACTAATCATTTGAGTTATTTACCTACTAAAATTTCCCTATCTAAAATGTAGACGCGAGCGAGAAGTGCGTGACGAGTGAGGACTGGCGACTGTATGGACTGTCACCGGACCTCAGGGGTGGTGGGGTCGCCTTCAGAGAGCAACAGGGATTATTCATACTTAATGTAAATAGTACTATTTAATATAATGTGGCAGGCACTATGGGTCGACACCGTGGTTCATCTCGTAAATAATAAGATAACATAGATATCGATGATCAAAAGGGCGAATAAATATAGTAATTCGTAAATATTAAAGAATCGTATGTTTTATTTTATTTCTATTTTAAGGCTTTTTTGTATCCATGTGACAACTTTATACATAGATAATAACTACAAGTTGTCAGTCACGATGCTTTAGAGTTGAAATTTATACGTAGAAAATTAATCATATTTATCAGCTAAGATGTAATGAACTACAACTTAATTAATTATTTGTAAATTTTTATTAATGTAATCTCGTTTTGTTGCTAAACATGAAAGGAATAAGTTTTACTAACAATGTTTTATAAATACTTTTACAATTTTCTCAGAAAATCAAGAAATCGGTACAAAATTGGGTATTTTCAATTTTTTTGTCATATATAGATGTTGCGTACGTCCTAGCACAACGGTACACAACAGTTAAACATTCACCATAGGGTGGTTCAATAGGATAGAAGACACTCAGGCAAGCCCATGAAAACACTAAAGTAACAAGGTATAAACACAATTTAATAACACTAAAACACAACACAAGTTAAGTACCAATGTACTAAACAACACTTCAAGTCAACAAACACAATACACTTTCAAAGAATACACGAAGAAATAATAACACAATCGAGACAATGGAGAAGCTGAACTTTCTATTTGAATTACTACGAATAACACTATTACTTATTTTTACGATCTATACGATATACGTCAAGGTAGTATAACAATTCGAGCAATTATCTAAAAAAACCTAATTTTCATTTTATACCCCTTGGCAATGCTGTAAAGGCGACCCCCAGGCACTCACTTGGCCTCGGCCCAAAGTTCCCTTTTGAGTTTTCCATTTCCTCTTCCTATCTCCTAAACTACTCGATACAATACAGTCCAACTTTGCATAACATATGCTGACAACAATCTCTAACTATACAAACAATGCTTACTTCGGCTACATACCGCCAACATACTAATAAATTCACAGATACATACAAAAAAGACATATTTTTGTAAAAGTTACACACACATTTCTAATTATTTCCAAAAGTAACAACGTCTACTTATCAAACTTTATTCCACCTAATAGACTTCCCTACGTTCTACAATAATACAATACCAAACACAAACATTCATTGGACATTGAACCCCTAAAACAGTAAAACTAACAATTCTATAAGCAAATTCACGAACAAAGTGAATACCAACAAAACTAGCTATCGCCCGAAACAAAAAACATGTATATACTGAGGGCGCTAACAAGCTGGACATACATACAAAGTTACATCAATGACACTATCGTAATTACAGAGCTATTCATTCATTTAACATTTTTCCCTGCTAAAGCAGTAATAGCTCACAAGATATCTTTTATCCCTTTCCAACGATTAGAGGAGATCGACAACTGGCGACATATACACTGTCTCACTCTAACATTAGATATAGTCTAACACATTTTAAACAATTTCAATAAAAATCAAGTGCAAGTCATTAGCTATTGCTTATTGCATACATATACATATAAGTACAATGCCAAGATAATCGGCTGCCCGTAACATTCCACCCCCCGTACGAGGATACATTTATACAATTCAAAATTATCCTAGGACAATATCGGCGGTGGGCAGCATGATGACTTTCGCTACCGGTCGTCTCAATAGACCGTGACCAGTCTTAACATCTATCACACGCACTTTCCCGTCATTTCCGGGATAAACTTTCACTATTTTGCCTTTAGGCCACTGATTACGTGGTAGTGAGTCATCACATATGACAACGACATCATCTACTTTCACGTTCACTGGGTCACTATTCCACTTCACTCGATGCTGGAGTGACGGCAGGTATTCCCGCCGCCATCGATGCCAGAAGACATCCGCCAGTGCGTTTGCACGCCTCCACCGTCGACGGACCCCCAAGTCCGCCGAACACGACGGCGCGAACGAGGCGGCGCCCGATCCCGTCCCCAACAGGAGATGGTTAGGCGTGAGGACGGTGGGACTTGCCGCATCCTTGACAGGAACATAGCTGAGCGGCCGGCTGCTTACAGTCAGCTCGGCCTCCAAGAGCAAGGTATGCAGTACCTCCTCTCGAGGCGAGGTGACTCGAAGCGCGTTTTTTATTGAGCGCACGAGTCTTTCCCAAATTCCCCCCATGTGAGGAGCTGCCGGAGGATTAAATATCCACTCAATGTTTCTAAGAGTTATGGCTTCGGCAAATTTCTCATGATCAAATTCTTTCAATGCCGCTCGCAGTTCTCTCTCGGCTCCAACAAAATTAGTTCCTCGGTCACTTCTGATGGTCTGTGGTTGACCTCTGCGTGCGATTAGTCTTCTCACAGCCAAGATTGCCGAGTCAATGTTCAGGGATGTTGCCAATTCCAAGTGCACCGCCCGTGTAGATAGGCAGGTGAACAATACACCCCATCTTTTCTCTCGTCTTCTTCCAATCGTCACCTCCATCGGTCCGAAGTAGTCGATGCCGCAATGTACAAATGCGCGCCTTGTTGACTGCACGCGTGAAGATGGGAGATAAGCCATTTTCGGTACAATAGGATTACCACGTAAATGTTTACACGTTACACATGCTCGTATCAATTTTTTTATTGTACTCCTTATATTCGTGATCCAAAATCTCTCTCTTACTGCATTCACAACATGTTCCGTTCCAGCATGCGCAGCTTTGTGGTGGAAGTACTTCACTATCAAATGTGCCGCCCATCCGCGGCCATCAATGATGATAGGGTGCCTTTCGTCAAATGACAATTCTGTTGACGCACCAATCCGACCTCTCACCCTCAACAATCCATCTTCATACAGCATCGGATCCAAAGCCTTCAGCTTGCTGTCCGCTGGTAGGTTTTTACCAGCTTGAAGTGCCTGGATTTCTTTATCGAAATTCTCCTTTTGAGCTTCCTTCAAGATCAATATTTCCGCATCTCTGAGATCATCTCGTTCTAAGGCATTAGTCTTCCGTCCTCTGCATCTTCTGACAAAGCCCAATGCTCTCGCCGTTATTCTCACCGCTCGATCCCATGCAGAGTACCGCCTAAGATTGATCACAGGCTCTTGGACCTGAGCTATCACATTGACTCTCAGCTCAAGGTCCACCTGAGGCGCTTCCTTGGTAACTGTGTTCGGCCACAGGTGCGGAGGATCGCGCAGAAAGGGGGGCCCCGAAACCCACATGCTTTTATCCCGAGGCCAGCCCAACTTGGTCGCTTCATGGGCCGGATTATCCGCCGATGCAACCCAGCGCCAATCACTTCTATTACTCCCCGATTCGATTTCGCTCAAACGGTGCGAAACAAAACTCTGATAGTCCCTAGAGTCCGACGCTATCCATCTCAGCACCGTTTGCGAATCAGTCCAGTAAAAAATATTTACACCTAATCCTAACTCATTCCTAATACTACGTCCTAACCTACAAGCTAAGACTGCAGCTTGCAACTCTAATCTTGGGATGCTCACCACTTTCAGCGGGGCAACCCGTGCCTTTCCGGCCACTAACGAGCACTCACGTTCATCATTATCGTTCACACCTACGAGGTACGCTACTGCAGCGTACGCTCGCTCGCTCGCATCACCAAACACATGTAATTCTAGGTCTTTACGTAGGTCTAAACCATACCACCTAGGAATCCTAACAATACTAATTTTATTTACATTCCCTAACCAAGTGAGCCAACTTCTAGCTTCACTCTCTAGCAGCTTGTCATCCCACCCGATGTTCGATTTCCAGATCTGCTGTAACAGAATCCTAGTTTGGATGACCGCTGGACACAAGAACCCCAACGGGTCAAACACAGACATAACAAACCTAAGATATTCTCTCTTTGTAGGTATCACATCACCGCTAGCGATCTCTACTGGAATCTTCTTGAATGACAAGTCAAACGTGAGGTCATCTAAATAAGGGTTCCAAATTAAGCCTAGGGTACGCTCTACCGGTATCTGCTCTAGTCCTTTCCCGAATTCTACGTTCTGAGCAACCTGTGTCGAACCCTCTACCCCTTTACACATGGTAGGAGAGTTTGACACCCACCCCCTAATATGGAAGCCCCCTGCAGCATGAGACTGTGTCACTTCCTCAACTATCTTCCTAGCGGTAACCTCATCGTCGAAACTATCTAAATAGTCATCAATATAGTGTTTATTTACGATAGGCTCCACAGCGTTAGGGTATTTGTCAGCCAAATCCCTAGCATTCTTGTTCAAAATATACATTGCCATCGAAGGCGAGGATGTGGCTCCGAATATCATGGAGTTCATGACGTACACATCTGGGCGTTTAATTCGTTCTTGCCCGCGCCATAAAAACAACTGAGCCCCCTTATCCTCATCCCTAATTTTCACACGCAAAAACATATCAGCTATATCACCTTTGACGGCGATCCTACCACATCGGAACCTCGTTAACACACCGAATAGCGAGTTCAGTAGTACGGGTCCGCTGAGCAATTTCGAATTCATCGAAACCCCTCTATATGAAGCCGCAGCATCATATACCAGACGAAGCTTTCCAGGCTTATTAGGGTTCACTACCCCAAAATGAGGCAAGTACCACTTAGGGTGTACTTCCCATGCATCTGGTACCTTTTCAGCGTAACCCTCGTTCAGAAGCCTGTCGATCTGAGCTTCGTATGTCATGCCAAATAACGGATCTTTATCCATGCGCCGTTCGATTTCCTTTAACCTCGTTAAAGCCTGATTATAGTTATCAGGAAAGATAGGGTTTTCATCCCTCCATAACAAACCACACTCCCATCCACTTTCAACCCGGCGACTAGTGCGTTCTAAAATCATGTTTGCTCGTTCAACATCCGCGTTCTTGCGCTCGACCTCAGCTATACCTATGCTATCTAATTCAAATTGTGCCTTAACTAAACTATGTAAATCCCTATCTAACCTACTCTTATTAACTAAAGCTGTACAATGGACTGTTTCACAATCAGGGGAAGTGGATGCACAGTATCCCAAGGGGCCATGGATTACCCATCCCAACTGAGTAAGAGAAGCGATCGGATGACCGGACTTACCCCTTCGGATCTCCCCGCCGACGATGAGCTCCCAGTTATCCTGGCCCAGGAGAAGCAGCGGCTTCGTCTCCCCTCCCTCCTTGCGATCCTCACTGCAATCCATGGTGTCACACAAATCACTAAGATGAGCGTTCTCATACACTGACACTGGTACAGTTTGAGTAGGCAGATTCAAATGAGCCATAGTACGCACATTCACACAATGTTCCAGTCCATTAGGTCCACAAACACTAATGTTCACTTTCCGTGATTCTCTGTCCGTTACCCTTTGTCCGTTCGCAGTCACTATTGTGAGAGGGCACGGCTCTCCAACATCACTGGTCACTAAACTACTATCCATTAGTGACACTGTAGCACCATCGTCCAACAAGGCGTGAGTCACGCAGTTGTCTCTCTTGATAGAGACTGGCACCATCTTCAGCAAGGCCTTAGTGCACACACCTCCGACACTAAAGGCCCGCTTCACTTCAGCTTCAGGAGCCGAGGGCATCGGCTCGGGTGGGCGCTCCTCAGCCGGCCCACCATTAAAGTGGAGTAGCGTATGATGAGGGGCGTTGCACTGTTCACAACGCTTCGCACGACAAAACTCCCGGTTGTGCCGAGTGCACAAATACTTGAAACAAAGTCGACTGTCTTTGGCCACGTTCCATCGTTCACTATTGTCCAGTGCTATAAACTTCCTGCACACTGGTAGCACGTGATTGCCATCACACATCGCGCACATTACTCGCGGCGCACTGCCCGACGCTACTGGTGCGGAGCTTACGGTTCGCGGCACACTCCTTGACGCTATTGCTCTGGAGCTTACATTTCGCGGTGCATTCCTCGACGCAACCGGTGCGGAGCTTAGAGACGCGACTCTGTGTACATTACGATGTACAGGTAACACTCGCGGACGCGGTGCGTTATAAGTCGCACTAACCGAGGGTGCGGCCATGTTCATGGCTACCAGAAACGATGCCGATCGCGAGCGTTCAACCAAGAATTCAAGTAAAATGTCCAAGCTTGGCGACACACGTAATTCCACACTACACACATTGTCTTTGCACTTTAAAAACTCACTTTATAAATGCTTCTGGAGAGGCGTAAGCTTGTTCAGTATCTCACACACCAGTTGAGGGTTATTCAAGTACCCATCGGCCTTGATGTTCTTCAGCAATGACACACAATTTCTCACAACTGAAGTAAACTTTTGCATTTCCTTGCCACTCTCGGTCACACGCGGTAGTCTTAATCTTCCTTAAGACACAATCCAAAATCGCACCAGGGTGACCGAACACTTCCTCAAGGGTACACATAACTTCTTGAGGATCACCTGCACCTCTCATAATATCCTCCACTTCAATCTTCGCTGGCCCCACAATCGCTTGCTGCAACCTTGCCATGTTCTCGAACGCTTCAAACTTGTATATTTCCGTTGAGCGTTCATAGGTGCGCTTGAATGTGATCCAGTCAGCTGGGTTACCATCAAACTTTGGTAACTCGTATGTCTGCCGCGGTCTAGGTCTAGACATACCAATAATCGCATCCGCTAACTTATCCAGTCCCTCAGTCCGCCTACGAGAGCGCTCTTCTGACTGCTCCCTCCTCGGCGTTAGCGTCGATGCACGCGGCTGCGTATCGTCGAACCTCACATCGGCGGCAGAAGGGCGCGGTAGTCCACGTTCACGAGGCACCTCTTCTCCCATACGTGGCGTTCGGAGTCGCCAACGCTGAGTAGCCACTCTTCCACTCGCTGGTTTGTCGCAACCTGCGTCAGCGAGCGTCGTTCCTCCACTTCTTCCTCAGCTGCAGCTTCTGCAGCTTCGATGTTGGCCATCTTGGCTGCCAACTGTTTGTTTAAAACATCCTCCCTTATCTTCGCTCTCTCCATCGCTATTTCCAGCTCAAGCTGTCGCCGCTGTACGTCCAAGGCTATTCTATGGCTGCGGCGAGAAGCATGGCTCCCCATGGTGCTCTTCACATCCACTGGTCGGTGTGGTAGCACGAATCCACGAGGATCAACCAGCACGCTGCCTTCCGGGTCACCGGGTATCCGCAGTGGTGGCGGCCGTTGATCATGTTGAAGATCGACTTCATCGGGCTCCTTCTGATCCCGATGATCAATGATTCGTCCCTGCGGAAGAGTGGGCACGAGCGATGACGACGGCGGGATCGTTCGTTGCAAGGCCGCCGCCCCGTCCGCATCCACCGACAATTCCAAGTCCGCAGGCACATCTCCCAAGTCGTCTTTAGTGAGCTCAGCTTGCTCCTCCGCCAACTTCCTCGCACTCCTCGCTACTCTCGACATGGTAACTTATAAGTGTCTTATCTATCCGGCTCGAAGGACCAAACTGTTGCGCACGTCCTAGCACAACGGTACACAACAGTTAAACATTCACCATAGGGTGGTTCAATAGGATAGAAGACACTCAGGCAAGCCCACGAAAACACCAAAGTAACGAGGTATAAACACAATTGATTAACACTAAAACACAACACAAGTTAAGTACCAATGTACTAAACAACACTTCAAGTCAACAAACACAATACACTTTCAAAGAATACACGAAGAAATAATAACACAATCGAGACAATGGAGAAGCTGAACTTTCTATTTGAATTACTACGAATAACACTATTACTTATTTTTACGATCTATACGATATACGTCAAGGTAGTATAACATTTCGAGCAATTATCTAAAAAAATCTAATTTTCATTTTATACCCCTTGGCAATGCTGTAAAGGCGACCCCCAGGCCCTCACTTGGCCTCGGCCTAAAGTTCCCTTTTGAGGTTTCCATTTCCTCTTCATATCTCCTAAACTACTCGACACAAAACAGTCCAACTTTACATTAAACAAGCTGACAACATTCTCCAACTATACAAACAATGCTTACTTAGGCTACATACCGCCAACATACTTATAAATTCACAAATACATACAAAAAAGTCATATTTTTGTAAAAGTTACACACACATTTCTAATTATTTCCAAAAGTAACAACGTCTACTTATCAAACTTTATTCCACCTAATAGACTTCCCTACGTTCTACAATAAAACAATACCAAATACAAACATTCATTGGACATTGAACCCTAAAAACAGTAAAACCAACAATTCTATAAGCAAATTCACGAACAAAGTGAATACCAACAAAACTAGCTATCGCCCGAAACAAAAAACATGTAAATACTGAGGGCGCTAACAAGCTGGACATACATACAAAGTTACATCAATGACACTATCGTAATTACAGAGCTATTCATTCATTTAACATTTTTCCCTGCTAAAGCAGTAATAGCACACAAGATATCTTTTATCCCTTTCTAACGATTAGAGGAGCGCGACTACTGGCGACATATACACTGTCTCACTCTAACGTTAGATATAGTCTAACACATTTTAAACAATTTCAATAAAAATCAAGTGCAAGTCATTAGCTATTGCTTATTGCATACATATACATATAAGTACAATGCCAAGATAATCGGCTGCCCGTAACAATAGACAAGCATATCTCAATAACTAAAACTCCTATTGATATAAAAGTAGTACCGTTTGATAGGTAATTTAATAAGAATTAATTGTCTATTTGACAATTTTCATCTAACTCCTACTGGTTTTGAATAAAATGAAAAATACTGAAAATCGGGACCTTTTGAGGGGGGGGGGGGAGGGGGACGCCGGCACCCTAGGAGTTGGGACTTTTCAGGGTATACTTCTATGGTCCCAAGGAACGACTGTGCAAAAAATCAGCTTTAGGTTTTTTTTTTGACCCTAAACATTAAATTGCCCGTACTATATGTTTCTCCTTTAATTTTTTAATTAGAGCTGAATTGTACCAGGGTGGGTAGTTATTATTTTTTACAGCTTTTTGGGGAATATACATCGCTCTTACTTTGTTTAATGTTTCATAGAATAATGTTACTGCTTGGTCCAGATCATCAATTGTCAGTAGTGATAACCACTCAGTTTGATCAAGATTTGAGCATATTAGGTCATAATTGCCTTTATTATAGTATATAAAAATTTTGTCCGCGGTCTGTCAGTTAAATTATGAAATTTGTTGTTACACTTATATACTATATAGATTGCTTTATGGTGAGAATCTTCAGATACTAAAGGGTCTTCACATTCATAAACAAAAAGAGGGCAATTGCCTAATACTAGGTCCAAGATGCGACAATTACTATTTTCTACCCAGTTGTATTGAGATAGATTATTTATGTTCAGAACATCCACAAAATCGTGTATATGTTCGCCCAGTACACCTGTTGGTTGAAGTTCCACAGAATCAAAAATTCTAGTCCATGTAATTGAGTCACTTAGATTAAAGTCACCTATTATAATAAACTGATCATTAGAATGAGACATAATTATATCGGATAACTTTTCTAGGAAATTTTGTAGCTGAGTTTTGTAGGGGTTGCCTAGATTCTCTTTACAAAGATATAAAACACAAATGTGAATGTTCTGGGAAGCTATACTGCCTTGCCTAGGCAACGATAAAGTTACCCAAATGTCTTCGGCCGAGCTGCGCCAGTCAAGTCTTTCCGTCGCAACAAAATCGCGGTGCACTGCTATTAAAACACCGCCACCTAAAGTTTGCCTTGTACGAGCAAAATCTCGGTCACGTCTCCATATTAGGTACCTAGCGTCGAAAAGCTCCTCGCTACTGATACTATCCAACATCCATGTTTCCGTGATAGCTATTACATCGTAATTATTCAAATGAACATTCCGCAGCATACTACTTGTCTTAGTACGTAAACCGCGTACGTTTTGATAATACAGATTAATTGTATCCACTGTTAGACCTTACTACTTGACTATAGCTTGATCTTATAACACCATTTATATCATTAAAAAAAAACATTATACCACGTGTTCGCTAAAACCGCTATACGAAATAAATGGTTTATCTTTATCACATTTATACCCCTTTTATGTAACAAAAAAGGCCGACACGAAAAAACTGAAGGCATCAACGCTCCACGGTAGCAAAACCATTCAAGTTGTTTACTGGTCAAATAAACTTGTCCATTCATCATAATACAGATTACTTTTCTATAAATACCTATGCGCTTCTGTGAGTAATAAGTAATAATAATAATAATAATAATAATAATAATAAATATACTTTATTGCACACCAATATCAAAAATACATTTTAAACTTAAGGGCTAATTAAATAACAAAATGTGCAAAGGCGACCTTATCGCTTTCAGCGATTTCTTCCAGGCAACCTTTAGGAAGTGATAGAAAAAAAGTATAAAAAGCTAGTACCGGGTGGCTGCAATACTAAAACAAAAACATGAAATCGATGATTATTTTATATAATAATATATTTGTTTGTTTCGTATTTTTGTTTGCTTAACTGATTTTATCCAGTGACCCGCACTTAAGGCGAATACTGTACTATCTATAATTCTCAAACAGAATGCAATACGACTATTAGATATTAAACATTGGACTAAAAATAACCCATTACAGAAATAATTTCGGCAACTTAAAATATTTTTTATAAATATTATTTGGTTTTCATGTTGAAAATATGTAACATATCGTTGTGCCGAATATACATTTTTAAGTTTTTTTCTCAAACATACAGTTAACGTTAGAGGACGATAGTGAATAACAAGATATTGTTTGATAAACAAAAGAAGACCTTTGCTCATCAAAATATAAAGTAAAGTAAAGATAATGCAACTCGAATGAACAAAATAGAATATTTTTTTACCTGTTATTGTCCAGTGATCGATAGAATAGATAACAAGATTCGTACCTGAGTTTCTCAAACTTTGCGAATTATGACTGCTTACAAAAATATTAAAAATTAACTTTTTTAGCCCTAAACTATTTGCTGCTATAATATAACTATTATTACTACTTACAAAAGATATATACGTTAACCACGGAAGAAAGAGGTAAGGGGAAGGGGTTTAAAGACGCATTTGTACCAGAACCAATGTCGCCGAAATCACACATCAACACCTAGTGTATTTACGCACTACTAATGCAAGAAGGACTTTGATTGGACCATAAATATAGCACGTAAAAATATAAAAAAATGTGCAACATTGAAATCTATTACTTCGTTAATAAAGCTCATACAAAACGAGCACATAGAGGTGTATTTGATAGTGACATCTAGTGCTGAGTAGCAGAAACTCAAGATGACGGAAAATTCCAAGAGCGCCTCATAAACTTCCTAGCGAAATGAAACTTTCATTGCATATTAATAAAGAACAAATTTATTTACCTATAACTAGCACCACGTCATTACCACGTCATTTCCGTTCGCTACTCGATTAGAGATGTAACTACTCTTCTATAATTGAAATATCGATATCCGGAAATGTTTCCCTTGAAACACCCGATGGTTCCGGAAACGTTTCAAGAGACTAGAAAATCTACAGTGCCATCACTTGAATAACCTCATCCTATATTTAGGATAATAATTTGTTTGCGAAGAGATACATTAAATATTGTCTGTAATTACTCTGTCTGTGCAATGTATAGCAATGTGCTTTAATTAGGAAAAAAAACAATTCTAAACACTCAAGGGTGCCAAAACGCGTCGCGCCTTCGTTTTACCCCATTCCACAGTGTGAGATTTGACCTTAGTTGCGGACACCCTAGTTTTATGTGTTATTTTGAAAACTAATATTTAGACAAAACTCCTGTTAAAACTCCCATTGCTGTTTCTGTCATAGATTTAGAGAATTTCAGAAAATCGAGAAAATTCCATAGAAACCATAGAAACCCATTATCTCCTTTGTTTTTATTGGTTTTTCATTAAATGTTTCATGGTGTGATAGTGAGTATACCATATAAACCTTCAAATCCATAAAAACTTAAAATATTTCGCTATTCTAGGCAAAAAGTAACTTTTTCTATGATTTCGTTATTATTTTTTTCTCGTAATTTTCTACATGGTCGCATTTTTTTTCAGAACGTATATGTTAATTACATTAATAACTACTATCATAAAAAAGAACAGATGCGACAGACACACGATAACGGAAATACTGAATTTCAAAATTTTAACTTAGGGTTGCCACTCACAAGCGCCTACCAGTTTACGACATGCAATATTTTTAAACAAACTTTGCTTATCATATGACCTGTAGGCATTTGAATCTTGTAGAAAACAAGTTTCAGTTGGCCGCATAATCCACTAGTACTATTTCTAAAGCATTACTTTTACTACCTACTATAAAGCTATTGTAGAAGAAGGCAGTAATAATGCGTGATCCTCAGAATCCCGCAAAGAATTAAATTTATTTATTTAATTAAAGTGTTTTTTTTATTAGGAACTATTTTAGGTATTCATATTTTAAATTCCTCAGCTATATGCACATATTGTATGGGTCTAAAGGCATACCTTTCCCTCGCGGTTGAGGTGAGGACTAAGTAAGTGGTAAATTATAGTAGTGGCTATTAGCAGTTAGGCAGGTTGAAAATAATTGGAAACTGCAAATATTTTTGAGTAACAGGAATAAAAATGATCAATTATAATAAAATAAAAAGCGGTCAAGTGCGTTTCTGCCCACGTGCAGTGTAGGGTTCCGTAGTACTTCAACAAACACTGCATCAAGGCACAAAGTACGTCTATTTTGAGTTCAAGGGGTAAAACTTCCCGTATTACGAAATTGACTAATACTATGATAGTTTTCCTTTTAACTTCGTTATATACAGGGTGACTTTAAATTAGTTCTTGATACCAAAGGCTATGAATGTGCTCATGATAACAAACAACTTTCCCTAAATAACCCATAGTCAAATCGCAAAAAAATTTTTTGACTCTTCATACTAATTTGGCCGCTCGGCTGATCGATTTGTATGAAGAGACCAAAATTTTTTTTGCGATTTGGCTATGGGTTCCTTAGGGAAAGTTGTTTGTTTTCATGAGCACATGCATAGCCTTTCGTATCAAGAACTAATTTAAACTCACCCTATATACTACTGCCCTGAATTTTTTCACATTTCTAGAAACAACTGTTTAGCTGGCAGAGGGGGCTACGTTAAAGCTTAATATTTCGAAAACGGATCCTTGAATCGAAAAATGGCTGTCGCAAACCTATCCAACGACACCCCACATCATGGGATAGTCGAGAAAAAAAAAATAATCCCCACTTCACGTGTAGCGGAGGTACCCTGAAAAAAAATATGTTGTTCAAGATTTTATTTTACCACTTTATCGGAGTGATCAATATACATATCCGTGCCAAATTACAGCCAGATAGACAGACAGACGGACATGGCGAAACTACATATCAGGGTTCCTTGTTGACTACGGAACTCTAAAAAATGGCGAAGTAACATCTGAAATTGCAAGTCTTACACGTTTTTGCTCATTATTTTTTGATAAATCTCGACCTCCGAATATTTTTTAGCAAACATTGCAAATATCTCGGAAACGGTAAAAGATATCGAAAATCTGACAGAAATTTTGAAAAGCTTAAGTAAAGGCATATAATACATGAGACGCATATTGACTATGAAAAAAATGCGGAAACTCATTATTTTTTCAGTTTCCCATACAAATTCATTATTACTATTGAGATTTATGTTAAGTCTCGACCTCCGCTTTTTTTTTGCAAAAAATGCAAATATCTCGGAAACGGTAAAAGATATCGAAAATCTGACAGAAATTTTGAAAAGCTTAATCAAAAACATGTTACATGAGGCGCATATTTACTATGAAAAAAATGGCGAATCTCAATTTTTTTTCGATTTCCCATACAAATTCTTGATTCACTTAATAATACGGATTTAATACAGGAAACTAAAATTTAAATTTTAAAAATATAGCATTGTGATACATGCATACAAAACGGCTAACCCGTCTGTAAAAAGACTAATTCTGCAATTTGGGTACGTTATACAGGGTTATTTTTGGAACCCCCACCAAAACTTTGCAGTGGCTTTTGACAAGGGTTAGTTTTCGTTAAATCTTGACCTCCGATTATTTTTTTAGCAAAAATTGCAAATATCTCGGAAACGGTAAAAGATATCGAAAATCTGACAGAAATTTTTAAAAGCTTAATCAAAAACATGTTATACATGAGGCGCATATTGACTATGAAAAAAATAGCGAATCTTAATTTTTTTCAGTTTCCCATACAAATTCTTGATTTACTTTACGGATTTAGTACGGGAAACTACAATTTTAATTGAAAAAAAAGCGGCCAAGTGCGAGTCGGACTCGCCCATGAAGGGTTCCGTAACAGCAAGTAACATAATATAAAAGTTCTTGTAGTTCGTTGTAGGTAAATTGCGGTTTACGATTTATGACGTATTAAAAAAACTACTTACTAGATCTCGTTCAAACCAATTTTCGGTGGAAGTTTGCATGGTAATGTACATCATATATTTTTTTTAGTTTTATCATTCTCTTATTTTAGAAGTTACAGGGGGGGTATTCAGTTTAGAAAAAAATTATATTAGAAACCTCAATATCATTTTTGAAGACCTATCCATAGATACCCCACACGTATGGGTTTTATGAAAAAAAAATTTGTGAGTTTCAGTTTTAAGTATGGGGAACCCCCAAAATTTGTTGTTTTTTTTCTATTTTTGTGTGAAAATCTTAATGCGGTTCACAGAATACATCTACTTACCAAGTTTTAACAGTATAGTTCTTATAGTTTCGGAAAAAAGTGGCTGTGACATACGGACGGACAGACAGACAAACAGACATGACGAATCCATAAGGTTCCGTTTTTTTGCCATTTGGCTACGGAACCCTAAAAATAGCGTTATGGTACATGATGATGTTTACAAAGCGGCTAACCCGTCTAAAAAGACTAATTCTGCAATTTGGCTACGTTATGTGCATATAAAAAATCTTTTTTTTATTTTTTTATTTTTTTACCCTCAATCTTTCAATTTACGCAGCTCGCTCCAATAACATTTTACAGACTCATCTTACAGTCAGTTCAAAATAAAATTGGTATTCCTAATTTCCAAGAAATATTTATTTTTTTGTTTCTGAAATAACATAAAAAGGGCAACTTTGAAGAGAAACAACTATGGAACTAGATGTAATAGACAGTGAGAGTTTTATTTCATGCTTAGAATACCAAGTCCTATTGACTGGCAGTGAGAAGTAAAATGTCCGGTTTGACGGTCATTTTACACACTGTGGATAGGTACAAGGGTTATAAGGGGTTGATACAAAAGATCCCTTTGGGTTGAAGTGTCGCTGTTTAGGCAGCCCCCATCAACAACATAAGATAAGATCCAACAAAATAGTTTTATTTTTGTGTCAACCCTATTTCCATAGAAATCTAAAAACACATAGAAACTCTATATCTCCAACATCGCGCTAGCTAGGTTTATAGATTATTATTACTAAGTAATAGGAACATTACTTTAATGTATTTTTGTTTAAAAAAATGCGACTATAATATGGTTAATTTTATAAATAGTTTTTTTCAAAATATTAAAATTATTTTTTTTCTCTAGTTCTTCTGCACTGCTCTTGTAATTTTCAAACTTAAAGCAATTTAAACTGGTAAATATTAAAAAAAAATACAATGGTAAAATTCACTTTTTCTCAGGAAAAATGAATAAAAAAAGTTTTTCATGAAATTCAATGACTTAAGTAAAAAAAATTATAGATCCAAAATCAATTTAAATGTTTAAATATTTGTTGGTTTTTATGGTTTAGGATAACTAAACCTACTCAAATCGAACATAAAACGAGGATGTCCGCAACTAAGGTCAAATCTCACATTGTGCATTCACATGAATAGCCTCGCTTAGTTTGTTGCTGTCTTACGAAGTAGCCACTGTTAATTATTTCAATATTTTTTAGTTAATTAATTACCACTTTAGTTGTACAAAACGAATAACAATAAATAATTAGCCAAGTAGCGTAGATTTAATTATTAGACGCGGTCAAAGATGAAGCAATGAAGATATACTTAGGATTCGTCTAATATTTGGACAACAATTAGCAAATCGATAAATATTCAGACATTTGGGTTGTAGTCCATAAGTGATTAAAAATATTATACATGGTTATTCTTTAACGCAGCCGCATGCGAATTTCGTCGCTCCGAACTCCCGTCCGGTTTCCGCACCAGTGTGATATCCGCGTAAACGTCATCAAAAACGTCTGAGGATACATATCCAGTGATTTTGTTAAGAATTGACTACCATTTAAATCTTCCAGTGCCTTAAGAACGCTATTAAAGACAATTGACGCAATTCGCACTTGAATTTGATTATTTTTTCACATAGATATATTTTTAATGGAAATTTCCAAGTTATTGAAAGTAATGGTAACTTTGCGAAGTAATATTAAGCGAAAAAAAATTACACGTTAAATAATACATATATATTTTTTAATTAAGTGAGGCTATTCATGTGAACGACCAGAAACATGATTAAATTCTATTTTCCTCTGTAGCATTTTATTTTCATTCCTGTACAATGTACATAAACTAATACAACACAACTATATAAGTCAATGACAATTCTTATGTTAGTTGTAATATGCTATTAACATATTAATAACTAAAGAAAAACTGGTGAGGCTATTTAAGTGATCGTCACTGTAATTTTTTCGTCATTAAACATTTCCTGAAACAGCAGGTGTTTCAAGGGGTTTCCCTAGAAACATCGGGTGTGTCAAGATAATCAATTTTTTAGGGTTCCGTACCTCAAAAAGAAAAAAACCCTTTAAGGATCACTTCGTTGTCTGTCCGTTTGTCTGTCTGTCTGTCCCTCAACATCCTTTTTCTTAGGAACGCGTAGTCGTATTAAGTTGATTTTATTATTTATTAACTAACATTTTATTTGAGATTACGTTCTATTATTATTTTTGATATTGTAGACAATCAAATATTTTTAATGATAAAAATTTGCATGCTTATATAATATTAAGCTGAAAACACTGTGTACGCTATGTTCAATAAGAACTATATTTTTACTGTTTTCTAGCAAATAAAGTTATTTGAATTTGAAATTTATATCAAACACTCAGGCCTGCAACCCCTTGAAGCTGTAAAAATTAAAACCTATAGGGTACTTCCCGCTGACGTAGAATCATGAAATTTATCAAGTAGCAATGTCTTATAGCACAAGTAATGGAAAAAGTCCGAAAACCATACATTTTTAGTTCCCATGTGAGTGTCCAAATATGCGGCATAAACGGCCGTAGGTATGTCTTGATTGCGTTGGTATAGAAGTTTCATTTTTTCACAGCTTTAAGGAATTGCAGGCCTGAGAATTTGATATAGAGTTCAAGACATGTGTGATTATAAATTTATACGGAACCCTTGGTGCGCAAGTCCGAATCGTACATGGCCGGTTTTTTCTATCTAGGGTTGTCACTTTTCGAAACTAAAAATGTGACAGTACTATTTCAAATTCAAAGGCGCTTAAGCATTCTTGTCGGATTCAAGAGTGATTTAGTTTTTAAATTATACCTTTTATTCGAAAATTACCTGTGAAGGTTTACCTGTGGTTTGAGAAATGGTCCATCCTCGATAGTCATAATACTGAAACTGAATGGCAATAAATAAGACAGAAGACAAAACTAGATTTTTAAGACCTTATTTTATTAAGTGCATTAAGGTGCAACAAAATAACCTGAAACTGTTTTAAGTGGAGCTTCTATTTTTTGAATCTGGACAACTTGCCTCAAGTAACCAATGCCGCCTACCTGTATAACTATTTTTCTTTTAATTTTTATGTTTATATTTTCCTATTTTGTTGTGCAGTAAAGTGTTAATTCATTCATTCATTCGATGCCAATAATCAATTCGCATAAAATTGGATTTCCCATACTAAGTTGGCCAATCAGCTGATCAACTTATTAAAAAGGTCAAAATACTCCCGTATTGACTATAATTTATTGCTTGAGAAATATTGTTCAGTTTTATTCATAGAAGTCACACTTTAAAAAGATTCAGCTGATTACGTTACACCTTATACAAAACATTATACCTACTTAAATTAACAAACATTTTACATTTTGAAAGTGACAACCCTGGAAACGAATTTTTCAGGAAATGTTTTAAGTGTGGAAACCTCAGGCACAAAATTGATATAACAGAAGGTCCGCTCAATACAAAGCACTAAAATCCTAAGCATATACAGGGTGTAACAGAAAAGTGTGATAATACTTCAAGGTTGGCTTTTACCCATCAAACTGAACAACTTTTGTTCTACAACTTTGTTGAAATCGCAAAAAAATTTTTGGACTTTTCATACAAACTTGGTTCGCCAGCTGATCGATTTGTATGAAAAGTCCAAAAAAAATTTTGCGATTTCAACAAAGTTGTAGAACAAAAGTTGTTCAGTTTGATGAGTAAAAGCCAACCTTGAAGTATTGTCACACTTTTCTGTTACACCCTGTATATGCTTAGGGGCCGTCCATTAATCCCGTGATGGTTTTTAGCAACTTTTTAGACCCCCTCCCCCTGGTGATACGTGGTTAGGTTTTAGATTACCCCACCCCCTACCCAAAATCACGTGTATTTGTTTGGTACAAAATATTATCTTTAAATACAGGTATAATGTAATTTAATTCTGGGAAAATTAAGCACCGTAATAAAAATTTCTAGACAGACATTAAGGCTGCAGGTTGTTTCTGACTGCCTGAAGCCGTTTCGAACCATGCACAGTGTTTTTTTTGCCCAAAAAAAGTGACATCTTCTTTTTTTTCGTTCATTCAATTTGGCTTTTCATAACAAATGCAAGAGTAAAACTCCCAGGAGTCCATTTTGTGTAGTTTATTTTTAAAAAAATCACAAACTTTTGGTGACCTTGCTGTTAAAAATGCGGAAATTAATTCATAGAAAAATAACTATTCACAATTTAGTATTATTTGTTTATCAGGTATATAAAGATAGTCTAAGCGCATATTATCCCCTTTTTATTAAATCAAACATGTTGGGAATTTCCTCAAAAAAAAATGTTTTCTAAATTTTAAATTTTATTTTTTTATATTGTTTCTAGGTCGAAGTAGAGGTTCTGCCTAGGACAGATATATTCACCATATTTATATGTATCTCCCACAAAATTACCACATTCTACTTCGGCGGAAGTTTGGTAAAATATATTTTTAAATACTAAGGTCAAAATTTTGGATTTAGGGTTGACACAATAAGGTCATTTCCCTTTACCTTTTTTTATATAAAATCAACTGTATTTAAAAAGTTTTAATTTGGAACATACTTGGATGCAGTAAACTAAGGAACTGAACAACTTTTGCGCATCAACATTGTCGAAATTGCAAAAAAAAATGGTCTTACAGACAGAGGTATGAAACGCCCAAATATTTTTGTTATTTCGGCAAAGTATTAAAACAAAAGTAGTGCAATTTCATGAGTAGAAATCCACCTTATTTATTTTGTTATAACTAAATAGTGAATCAAGAATTTGTATGGGAAACTGAAAAAAAAATATGGATCGGATTATTTCAGTATATTTGCTGTATTCTGTCGCTATCTTTTCTTACTTTGTAATTCTATACTTTATTCTAACTAACCTCTCAAAAATTCAAAAGCACTTCTTAGCACAGTATTCAAAATTTCAAATGCGAAATTAATTTCTGACAAGCTTCTAATTACGATAGTCTTCAACAAACCTACTTGCTGATTAATAGGAAGTACAAAATATGTTATCCGACAAAATATGATGATGAACTTATACGTACGTTAACAGTCAGTCTGTTCAGTTATGCTTGATGACTTTTTATTTGCTGAAATAAAACGGAAAATTGCAGATGGTTCTTATGAAACTGAACAACTTGTCCCAACAAAACAAACAAGAGCAGAAATAAAACAGTTTTACTTCTCACACCAACTGTCAACAACTTAAAGAAAGTAAACGATTGACAAATATTTGTCAGTGATAAAAAAGTCACTTTGTATAATAGAAACAGACTTAACAGACAAAAATAAAGGTGAAGCAAGCATTTGATTAATCTTTCAAAAAATAATCATCATCAGTCGAAAGACATCCACCGAGTCAAAAAATAATACTCACGATATAAATAGAAAGGTCAAATTAGTGACAACCCTAAGAGATATTTTTGAAAATCATTTTTTCTAAACTTCCGCCGAAGTAGAGTGTAATAATTTTGTGGGTGATACATATTAGTATTAGGTATATATCTGTCCTAGGCAGAACCTCTACTTCAGCCTAGAAAAATAAAAATAAATAAATTTAAAAAATCTGAAAATATTTTTTTTTTAGGAAATTACCAACATTTTTCATAAACTAAAAAGAGGATAGTATGCGTCTAAAATATCTTTATATATCCGTAAAATAATTAATACTTAGTTGTGAACAGTTTTTTTCCTATGAATTAATTTCCGTATTTTTACCATGAAGGTCACCAAAACTTTGTGATTTTTTTAAAAATAAACTAAACAAATTTGATTCCTGGGAGTTTTACTCTTGCATTTGTTATAAAAAGCTTAACTGAATAAACAAATAAAAAAAAGATGTCACTTTTTTGGGGCAAATAAAACACTGTGCCATGGGATGAGTTAAAAACAACATAACAACAACAGTCCGACGTTTGGAAATTACTCTAGAAATCGTGTGTTCAACGTAAAAATAAATACATGTGATATCGCAGTACACCCCCCTCCCCCCTTGTGATATTTCGTGATTTTTTTCTGAACCGCCTTCCCCCCTTTTGAGGCGCACGTGATTAATGGACGACCCCTTATAGAACTATACGGTCGTTCGAGGCAAGGTCACGATCGCATAGTATCGTGACCTTGCCTAGAACGACCGTTTACATCTATGAGCATGTATATGCTTAGGATTTTAGTGAACGTATTGAGCGGACCTTCTGGGTATGGCTATTTTGTGCCTCAGGTGAAACTATTATTCTCTGTGTGGAAACCTCAGGTGAAACTCTATTTTTCTCTGCTATTATGCGTTTGGGAAACAACAAAAATTGTGCATGTAGGACGTAATTGTGAATACATATTCTTACATATATTTAACTTATCCCAAAACGGCAGAACAACGGAGTAAAAAATTGAGAAAGAAATATTCAGTAACGTTGAATAAGTCCTAATATACATTGAATAAAAGGCTTCAAATAAAGTTTTTTTTAATGGCTTCAACAATATGCTTTTGATTGCCTAATTGCTAGTACCATTAACTTTCTATTAAGATTTTCCAGTTTTGTTTCCAGTTAGGGAAATTAATTTGAAAATTTCCCTCAAATAAAAACTCCACATATTTGACACGCGGGAGTAATTCTCGTCGTGGGTTATACATGAATTTTTCTACCATTTTTTGTAATAAAGTCGAGAATGTCACTTTTTCCGATCCCGATATCTACTGCGCGGACCTACGTAAAGGGCGTCACACACGAGCGATTTACTATACTCTTTCATCGTATCAAATATCGCTCGCCTAGCAAATAAATAGACCATCACATACGGGCGCTATACGATACTGTTTTATCTTAATATGTCACGTGACATCGAGCGATACAGAGACGACAGCGTACAAGGATATAACCTTGATATGAGCGCCACGACACCTGAGGGTAGGGAAAGGCGATGTAAGATTTTACTATGGAAGGTGGCCTATAGCCGGCATTGATTTCAGAGTCGCGCACCTTGAATCCTTTATAAATCGCTAGTGAACATTTAGATGGTGAAAAAATATGATAATTCGTTTAGTGTTTGAACCACCAGTTTCGGACATATTTCTTGACAAAGATGGCCCTACCATATATAGAACAATAAAAATCAATTATATCTCTGCAACCAGTGATGTTACGAAAAAAAGACCTATTACATGTTTGATCATTTAGGTATCCTCTATCGATTTAAGTAGGTTTCAAACTGCGACACCACTTTCGTGAAAATTCGACAGGTCATAGGCCACAAATCTTCCTACTCCTTTATACGATAGTATCAACGCCATGTGTGATAGCTTGCTGCTGTCACACACGACAGCAGCAGATATCGTAAGATGAAATAGCACAGTATAGCGTCCGTGTGATTCTTGAAAAGGTAGAGTGTATAATGACGTAACGTAGACAAATTATATAAAAAAAAAACAAGTTTCAGCTTTACTTATCTACTGATACAGTCATAGCGTCATTCTTAGTATGCGAGTAGTTACAGCTTTAAACTCACACTCACAGTATAGCGCCCGTGTGTGACGCCCTTTATTTATAGTATGGCGAGCTATATTTGATATTACGATGAAATAGCACAGTATAGCGCTCGTGTGTGACGCCCTTTAGGCTATAGAGCGTATCAAAGAATTATTGACATTTATACCTACAAAGTCCTTCGGGAATGATCAAAGGTTTGACATTTGCCAATAAAATGTATCTAAAATATACACATTATAAACCACTAGAAAGATAATAAAATCAACTTCTATTTTAATCGATATCGATAATATATTGTCAAAGATAAATTATTGTACGTCACTATTTAGAACACACGAGAATGTTGGTGGACCAGGCCGACTTATGCTACTGACGTATGACTCTTATTACTCTGACATAAAGTTTTAAATTATCTAATTCGGTCGGGATAAAGCTTTGAATTAAATTAAATTCAATTTTAAATCGAAATATACAACACAACATTTACCGGTGAAATGTAATGCCTTCATTATATGATGTTTTGTCTGTGCTTCTATTTTTGCACTCTTAAACAGCACAGTATCGCATTTTTACGTATTTTTTTATTTTATTTATCCGAGAACGTCAGCCGTCCGATCCCGCATAGTACGCGATTGAGAATGAGTGCGTCCTGTACTGCAGCGCTAATTTATGACACGCGAGATCCGCCTACTTACCATTTCCCCTTACCTCTTTTTTCCGTGACGTTAACAGTATAGACCCAAAATAAAGACGGACACTACAGTTTAAGAAATTTTGGATAAATCCTTCTCGCTTTTCACGTTGTAGATAGGAGAAAGGTCGTCTCGCCGCACAAAGATCCTCCGACAGCGCTCCGACAAGTGCTCGGTCGAGTGCTCGGACAAGCGCACAAGTGCTCGGACAAGTGCTCCGACCAGCGCTCAATTGCCCGGTCATACGAGTACTCGGTCGAGTGCTCGGCCGAGTGCTCGGTCAAGTGCTCGGCCGAGTGCTCGGTCGAGTGCTCGGACAAGCGCACAAGTGCTCGGACAAGTGCACAAGTGCTCGGACAAGAGCTTGGACAAGTGCTCCGACAAGTGCTCAGACAAGTGCACGCACAAGTGCTCGGACTCGTGCTCCGACAAGTGCTCGGACAAGCGCACAAGTGCTCGGCCTGTACTGTAGAGTAGTTAGTCATTCTAGTTTTAAGCCATATATTATTCATGCTAATGTAATTGCAGTCAGTCGTAATAAATCTGTACTCGTGAAAACATCTTTCTATTAACCCCGTCCTTACATGGCGACCGCTGCCAGTTCGGACGCTATGAAGGTGTCCGGTGACGAGCACGCGCCTTTTAAGGCATCGCGTACTTGCTTAATGAAGTGATAATGAACTTTGACTGTTTTAAATTGTGTTCAGTGTTTAGAATTCATCAAAATTTCGTCATAAAAAGCAAAATCAACATGTGTCAATCAAAAGTAGAAAAGGAGGACGTAGTTATTGCCCAAAACGGAGCAGGAAATTCAGCTTCAGTGGAGCAACTTCAGAACCACATTTCTACTACCAATGTCCTGCTGGGTGTGATCATATTTTTGTTGGCGGTAGCAGCGTTTATCGGGATAAACTGGGCATACAGAAGGTGTCACAAAAACTGGATGAGACAAGAAATCAATCGAGCTGCATTGAGGAGGTCCTTTGGTTGGCGCCGGGAGCCGTTCGAGTCCGATAGAGACGCGAGGGTCGACATGCGTTTCGCCAACAGTGGCAAATAAATTGTGCGTGTGTAAGTACGGCAAACACATCAAAAGTGAAGTGTAATCATTCGTGTTAATAAAAATAAATATAATAAACTGCGAACAAAGTGCGTTGAAAAATGGATAATATTATGGACTTTAAGTAAAAACCTACTTGTATATATGGGTATGTATTTGATATATTAATTTCCTATGTTATATTTTATTATTAATGGCCAGTATCTTAGAAGACATTTATGTGAAGTTAACAAATATAAGAGCGTATTTAGTTAAAATCGGACCTAAAAGAAGAAGAAAAAAGGTCGATTTATGCAAAAATAAATTGCAAGAGGCAACAACATTATTAAATTGTTTTACACAAGAACTCATAGAAATAAATAATAAATCTAAGGAATATAAGTCAGAGGATTTAGGAATTATTAATAAATTAAGTGAGAATGCAAATACAATTTATAAAGAAATTGAATTATTGTGTAATTTGACAAGTAGTGAGTCCAGTAGTTCTAGTAGTTCCGAAAGTGACAACAAACATATAGAAAAAATGGAGACGTTTGACTTAAAAACGGCTGTGTCCTTACTTCCTTTAATGAATGATAAAGAGGAGGTCACTAAACAATTAATTTCTGCTATTGAAATGTACGACTCTATGTTGGAATCCAAATCAAAGCCATTACTCATAAATTTTGTGTTAAAAACAAGACTCTCTGAAAGTGCTAAACTCCGACTAGCTCAAAATTATCACTCTGTTGCACTCCTTGTTGATGATATGAAAAAACATTTGTTAGTGAAAAAGTCTTTCACAGCTTTACAGCAGCAGTTACTGCGTGCTTCGCAACATCAGAAGAGTTTGGAAGAGTATGGTAAGCATATTGAAAACTTATTTGTCGAGTTGACTATTTCTCAATCAGACGGGGATGCCAAAAAATACGATGTTTTGAAGCCGAAGTTTTGAAGGGCACAAGTTCTCGGACAAGTGTTCAGACAAGTGCTCGGACAAGTGCTCACAAGTGCACGCACAAGTGCTCGGACTAGTGCTCGGTCAAATGCTCGGTCGAGTGCTCGGTCGAGTGCTCGGACAAGTGCTCGGACAAGCGCACAAGTGCTCGGACAAGCGCACAAGTGCTCGGACAAGCGCACAAGTGCTCGGACAAGTAATCGGACTAGTGCTCCGACCAGCGCTCAATTACTCGGTCATACAAGTGCTCAGGCGAGTGCTTGGTCGAGTGCTCGGTTAAGTGCTCGGTCGAGTGCTCGGTCAAGTGCTTGGCTGAGTGCTGGGTCGAGTGCTCGGTCGTGTGCTCGGTAGTGTGCTCGGTCGTGTGCTCGGTAGTGTGCTCGGTCGAATGCTCGGTCAAGTGCTTGGGTGAGTACTCAGTCAACTTGGCAAGTGCTCGGGCGAGTGCTCCGACAAATGCTCGGAAAAGTGCACGCACAAGTGCTCCGACCAGCGCTCAATTGCCCGGTCATACAAGTGCTCGGGCGAGTACTCGGTCGAGTGCTCGGTCAAGTGCTCAGACTAGTGCTCGGACTAGTGCTCGGTCAAGTGGTCGGTCGAGTGCTCGGTCAAGTGGTCGGTCGAGTGCTCGGTCGAGTGCTTGGTCGAGTGCTTGGTCGAGTGCTCGGTCGAGTGCTCGGTCGAATGCTTGGTCAAGTGCTTGGGTGAGTACTCGGTCAACTGGTCAAGTGCTCGGGCGAGTGCTCAGTCAAGTGCTTGTAAAAGTGCTTGTTCAAGTGTTCGTACAATTGCTTGTACAAGTTCTCGAACAAGTGATCGGACAAGTGCTCGGACATATGCTCGGACAAGTGCTCAGACAAGTGCTCGGACAAGCGCACAAGTGCTCGGACAAGCGAACAAGTGCTCGGACAAGTGCACGCACAAGTGCTCCGACCAGCGCTCAATGGCCCGGTCATACAAGTGCTCGGGCGAGTACTCGGTCAAGTTCTCGGACTAATGCTCGGACTAGTGCTCGGTCGAGTGCTCGGTCGAGTGCTCGGTCTAGTGCTCGGTCGAGTGCTCGGTCGAGTGCTCGGTCGAGTGCTCGGTCGAGTGCTCGGTCGAGTGCTCGGTCGAGTGCTCGGTCGAGTGCTCGGTCGAGTGCTCGGTCGAGTGCTCGGACAAGCGCACAAGTGCTCGGACAAGCGCACAAGTGCTCGGACAAGTGCTTGGACAAGTGCTCCGACAAGTGCTCAGACAAGTGCACGCACAAGTGCTCGGACTAGTGCTCCGACAAGTGCTCGGACAAGCGCACAAGTGCTCGGCCAAGGGCACAAGTTCTCGGACAAGTGTTCAGACAAGTGCTCGGACAAGTGCTCACAAGTGCACGCACAAGTGCTCGGACTAGTGCTCGGTCGAGTGCTCGGTCGAGTGCTCGGACAAGTGCTCGGACAAGCGCACAAGTGCTCGGACAAGCGCACAAGTGCTCGGACAAGCGCACAAGTGCTCGGACAAGCGCACAAGTGCTCGGACAAGCGCACAAGTGCTCGGACAAGTAATCGGACTAGTGCTCCGACCAGCGCTCAATTACTCGGTCATACAAGTGCTCAGGCGAGTGCTTGGTCGAGTGCTCGGTTAAGTGCTCGGTCGAGTGCTCGGTCAAGTGCTTGGTCGAGTGCTGGGTCGAGTGCTCGGTCGTGTGCTCGGTAGTGTGCTCGGTCGTGTGCTCGGTAGTGTGCTCGGTCGAATGCTCGGTCAAGTGCTTGGGTGAGTACTCAGTCAACTTGGCAAGTGCTCGGGCGAGTGCTCCGACAAATGCTCGGAAAAGTGCACGCACAAGTGCTCCGACCAGCGCTCAATTGCCCGGTCATACAAGTGCTCGGGCGAGTACTCGGTCGAGTGCTCGGTCAAGTGCTCAGACTAGTGCTCGGACTAGTGCTCGGTCAAGTGGTCGGTCGAGTGCTCGGTCAAGTGGTCGGTCGAGTGCTCGGTCAAGTGGTCGGTCGAGTGCTCGGTCGAGTGCTTGGTCGAGTGCTTGGTCGAGTGCTTGGTCGAGTGCTCGGTCGAGTGCTCGGTCGAATGCTTGGTCAAGTGCTTGGGTGAGTACTCGGTCAACTGGTCAAGTGCTCGGGCGAGTGCTCAGTCAAGTGCTTGTAAAAGTGCTTGTTCAAGTGTTCGTACAATTGCTTGTACAAGTTCTCGAACAAGTGATCGGACAAGTGCTCGGACATATGCTCGGACAAGTGCTCAGACAAGTGCTCGGACAAGCGCACAAGTGCTCGGACAAGCGAACAAGTGCTCGGACAAGTGCACGCACAAGTGCTCCGACCAGCGCTCAATGGCCCGGTCATACAAGTGCTCGGGCGAGTACTCGGTCAAGTTCTCGGACTAATGCTCGGACTAGTGCTCGGTCGAGTGCTCGGTCGAGTGCTCGGTCTAGTGCTCGGTCGAGTGCTCGGTCAAGTGCTCGGTCGAGTGCTCGGTCGAGTGCTCGGTCGAGTGCTCGGTCGAGTGCTCGGTCGAGTGCTCGGTCGAGTGCTCGGTCAAGTGCTCGGTCAAGTGCTCGGATAAGTGCTCGGACTAGCGCACAAGTGCTCGGACAAGTGCTCGGACTAGTGCTCCGACAAGTGCGCGGACTAGTGCTCCGACAATTGCTCGGACTAGTGTTCGGACAAGTGCTCGGACAAGTGCACGCACAAGTGCTCCGACCAGCGCTCAATTGCCCGGTCATACAAGTGCTCGGTAAGGTGCTCGGACAAGTTCTCGGACTAGCGCACAAGTGCTCGGACAAGTGCTCAGACTAGTGCTCCGACAAGTGCTCGGACTAGTGCTCGGACAAGTGCTCGGACAAGTGCACGCACAAGTGCTCCGACCAGCGCTCAATTGACCGGTCATACAAGTGCTCGGTCAAGTGCTTGTACTAGTGCTCGGCCGAGTGCTCGGTCGAGTGCTCGGTTAAGTGCTCGGTCGAGTGCTTGGTCGAGTGCTCGGTCAAGTGCTCGGACAAGCGCACAAGTGCTCGGACAAGCGCACAAGTGCTCGGACAAGCGCACAAGTGCTCGGACAAGCGCACTAGTGCTCGGACAAGCGCACAAGTGCTCGGACAAGCGCACAAGTGCTCGGACAAGCGCACAAGTGCTCGGACAAGCGCACAAGTGCTCGGACAAGCGCACAAGTGCTCGGACAAGCGCACAAGTGCTCGGACAAGCGCACAAGTGCTCGGACAAGCGCACAAGTGCTCGGACAAGCGCACAAGTGCTCGGACAAGCGCACAAGTGCTCGGACAAGCGCACAAGTGCTCGGACAAGCGCACAAGTGCTCGGACAAGCGCACAAGTGCTCGGACAAGCGCACAAGTGCTCGGACAAGCGCACAAGTGCTCGGACAAGCGCACAAGTGCTCGGACAAGCGTACAAGTGCTCGGATAAGTGCACGCACAAGTGCTCGGACAATTGTTCGGACAAGTGTTCGGACAAGTGTTCGGACAAGTGTTCGGACAAGTGTTCGGACAAGTGCTCGGACAAGTGTTCGGACAAGTGCTCGGACAAGTGTTCGGACAAGTGCTCGGATAAGTGCACGCACAAGTGCTCGGACTAGTGCTTGGACAAGTGCACGCACAAGTGCTCGGACAAGTGCACGCACAAGTGCACACACAAGTGATCGGACTAGTCCACGCACAAGTGCTCGGACTAGTGCACGCACAAGTGCTCGGACTAGTGCACGCACAAGTGCTCGGACTAGTGCACGCACAAGTGCTCGGACTAGTGCACGCACAAGTGCTCGGACTAGTGCACGCACAAGTGCTCGGACAAGTGCTCCTACCAGCGCTCAATTGCCTGGTCATACAAGTGCTAGGGCGAGTACTCGGTCGAGTGCTCTGTCGAGTGCTCGGTCAAGTGCTCGGTCGAGTGCTCGGTCAAGTGCTCGGTCGAGTGCTCGGTCAAGTGCTCGGTCGAGTGCTCGGTCAAGTGCTCGGACAAGTGCTCGGACAAGTAATCGGACTAGTGCTCCGACCAGCGCTCTATTGCTCGGTCATACAAGTGCTCAGGCGAATGCTTGGTCGAGTGCTCGGTTAAGTGCTCGGTCGAGTGCTCGGTCAAGTGCTTGGTCGAGTTCTGGGTCGAGTGCTCGGTCGTGTGCTCGGTAGTGTGCTCGGTCGAATGCTCGGTCAAGTGCTTGGGTGAGTACTCAGTCAACTTGGCAAGTGCTCGGGCGAGTGCTCCGACAAATGCTCGGACAAGTGCACGCACAAGTGCTCCGACCAGCGCTCAATTGCCCGGTCACACAAGTGCTCGGGCGAGTACTCGGTCGAGTGCTCGGTCAAGTGCTCAGACTAGTGCTCGGACTAGTGCTCGGTCAAGTGGTCGGTCGAGTGCTTGGTCGAGTGCTCGGTCAAGTGCTCGGTTGAGTGCTCGGTCAAGTGCTCGATCGAGTGCTTGGTCAAGTGCTCGGACAAGTGCTCGGACAAGTGCTCGGACAAGTGCTCGGACTAGTGCTCCGACAAGTGCTCCGACAAGTGCTCGGTCGAGTGCTCCGTCATTTGCTCGGTCGAGTGCTCGGTCGAGTGCTCGGTCGAGTGCTCGGTCAAGTGCTCGGTCAAGTGCTCGGTAGAGTGCTCGGTCAAGTGCTCGGTCGAGTGCTCGGACAAGCGCACAAGTGCTCGGACAAGTGCTACAACCAGCGCTCAATTGCCCGGTCATACAAGTGCTAGGGCGAGTACTCGGTCGTGTGCTCGGTCAAGTGCTCGGTCAAGTGCTCGGTCGAGTGCTCGGTCGAGTGCTCGGTCGAGTGCTCGGTCGAGTGCTCGGTCGAGTGCTCGGTCGAGTGCTTGGTCGAGTGCTCGGACAAGTGCTCCGACCAGCGCTCAATTGCCCGGTCATACAAGTGCTAGGGCGAGTACTCGGTCGTGTGCTCGGTCAAGTGCTCGGTCAAGTGCTCGGTCGAGTGCTCGGTCAAGTGCTCGGTCAAGTGCTCGGTCAAGTGCTCGGTCGACTGCTCGGTCGAGTGCTCGGTCGAGTGCTTGGTCAAGTGCTCGGTCGACTGCTCGGTCAAGTGCTCGGTCGAGTGCTCGGTCGACTGCTCGGTCGAGTGCTCGGTCGAGTGCTCGGTCGAGTGCTCGGTCGAGTGCTCGGTCGAGTGCTCGGTCGAGTGCTCGGTCGAGTGCTTGGTCGAGTGCTCGGTCGAGTGCTCGGTCGAGTGCTCGGTCAAGTGCTCGGTCGAGTGCTCGGTCAAGTGCTTGGGCAAGTGCTCGGTCGAGTGCTCGGTCAAGTGCTCGGCCAAATGCTCAGTCGAGTGCTCGGTCAAGTGCTCGGTCGAGTGCTCGGTCGAGTGCTCGGTCGAGTGCTCGGTCGAGTGCTCGGTCGAGTGCTCGGTCGAGTGCTCGGTCAAGTGCTCGGACAAGCGCACAAGTGCTCGGACAAGCGCACAAGTGCTCGGACAAGCGCACAAGTGCTCGGACAAGCGCACAAGTGCTCGGACAAGCGCACAAGTGCTCGGACAAGCGCACAAATGCTCGTACAAGTGCTCCGACAAGTGTTCGGACTAGTGCACGCACAAGTGCTCGGACTAGTGCACGCACAATTGCTCGGACTACTGCACGCACAAGTGCTCGGACTAGTGCTCGGTCAAATGCTCGGTCGAGTGCTCGGTCAAATGCTCGGTCGAGTGCTTGGTCAAGTGCTCGGTCGAGTGCTTGGTCGAGTGCTCGGTCGAGTGCTCGGTAAAGCGCACAAGTGCTCGGACATGCGCACAAGTGCTCGGACAAGTACTTGGACAAGTGCTTGGACAAGTGCTCCGACAAGTGCTTTGACAAGTGCTCCGACAAGTGCTCGGACAAGTGCTCGGACAAGTGCTCGGACAAGTGCACGCACAAGTGCTCGGACTAGTGCTCCGACAAGTGCTCGGACAAGCGCACAAGTGCTCGGACAAGCGCACAAGTGCTCGGACAAGCGCACAAGTGCTCGGACAAGCGCACAAGTGCTCGGACAAGCGCACAAGTGCTCGGACAAGTGCTTGGACAAGTGCTCCGACAAGTGCTCCGACAAGTGCTCGGACTAGTGCTCCGACAAGTGCTCGGACTAGTGCTCCGACAAGTGCTCGGACTAGTGCACGCACAACTGCTCGGACTAGTGCTCGGTCAAGTGCTCGGTCGACTGCTCGGTCAAGTGCTCGGTCGAGTGCTCGGTCGAGTGCTCGGTCGAGTGCTCGGTCGAGTGCTCGGTCGAGTGCTCGGTCGAGTGCTTGGTCGAGTGCTCGGACAAGTGCTCCGACCAGCGCTCAATTGCCCGGTCATACAAGTGCTAGGGCGAGTACTCGGTCGTGTGCTCGGTCAAGTGCTCGGTCAAGTGCTCGGTCGAGTGCTCGGTCAAGTGCTCGGTCAAGTGCTCGGTCAAGTGCTCGGTCGACTGCTCGGTTGAGTGCTCGGTCGAGTGCTTGGTCAAGTGCTCGGTCGACTGCTCGGTCAAGTGCTCGGTCGAGTGCTCGGTCGACTGCTCGGTCGAGTGCTCGGTCGAGTGCTCGGTCGAGTGCTCGGTCGAGTGCTTGGTCGAGTGCTCGGTCGAGTGCTCGGTCGAGTGCTCGGTCAAGTGCTCGGTCGAGTGCTCGGTCAAGTGCTTGGGCAAGTGCTCGGTCGAGTGCTCGGTCAAGTGCTCGGCCAAATGCTCAGTCGAGTGCTCGGTCAAGTGCTCGGTCGAGTGCTCGGTCGAGTGCTCGGTCGAGTGCTCGGTCGAGTGCTCGGTCGAGTGCTCGGTCGAGTGCTCGGTCGAGTGCTCGGTCGAGTGCTTGGTCGAGTGCTCGGTCGAGTGCTCGGTCGAGTGCTCGGTCAAGTGCTCGGTCGAGTGCTCGGACAAGCGCACAAGTGCTCGGACACGCGCACAAGTGCTCGGACAAGCGCACAAGTGCTCGGACAAGCGCACAAGTGCTCGGACAAGCGCACAAATGCTCGTACAAGTGCTCCGACAAGTGTTCGGACTAGTGCACGCACAAGTGCTCGGACTAGTGCACGCACAATTGCTCGGACTAGTGCACGCACAAGTGCTCGGACTAGTGCTCGGTCAAATGCTCGGTCGAGTGCTCGGTCAAATGCTCGGTCGAGTGCTTGGTCAAGTGCTCGGTCGTGTGCTTGGTCGAGTGCTCGGTCGAGTGCTCGGTAAAGCGCACAAGTGCTCGGACATGCGCACAAGTGCTCGGACAAGTACTTGGACAAGTGCTTGGACAAGTGCTCCGACAAGTGCTTTGACAAGTGCTCCGACAAGTGCTCGGACAAGTGCTCGGACAAGTGCTCGGACAAGTGCACGCACAAGTGCTCGGACTAGTGCTCCGACAAGTGCTCGGACAAGCGCACAAGTGCTCGGACAAGCGCACAAGTGCTCGGACAAGCGCACAAGTGCTCGGACAAGCGCACAAGTGCTCGGACAAGCGCACAAGTGCTCGGACAAGTGCTTGGACAGGTGCTCCGACAAGTGCTCCGACAAGTGCTCCGACTAGTGCTCCGACAAGTGCTCGGACTAGTGCTCCGACAAGTGCTCGGACTAGTGCTCCGACAAGTGCTCGGACTAGTGCACGCACAAGTGCTCGGACTAGTGCACGCACAATTGCTCGGACTAGTGCACGCACAAGTGCTCGGACTAGTGCTCGGTCAAATGCTCGGTCGAGTGCTCGGTCAAATGCTCGGTCGAGTGCTTGGTCAAGTGCTCGGTCGTGTGCTTGGTCGAGTGCTCGGTCGAGTGCTCGGTAAAGCGCACAAGTGCTCGGACATGCGCACAAGTGCTCGGACAAGTACTTGGACAAGTGCTTGGACAAGTGCTCCGACAAGTGCTTTGACAAGTGCTCCGACAAGTGCTCGGACAAGTGCTCGGACAAGTGCTCGGACAAGTGCACGCACAAGTGCTCGGACTAGTGCTCCGACAAGTGCTCGGACAAGCGCACAAGTGCTCGGACAAGCGCACAAGTGCTCGGACAAGCGCACAAGTGCTCGGACAAGCGCACAAGTGCTCGGACAAGCGCACAAGTGCTCGGACAAGTGCTTGGACAGGTGCTCCGACAAGTGCTCCGACAAGTGCTCCGACTAGTGCTCCGACAAGTGCTCGGACTAGTGCTCCGACAAGTGCTCGGACTAGTGCTCCGACAAGTGCTCGGACTAGTGCACGCACAACTGCTCGGACTAGTGCTCGGTCAAATGCTCGGTCGAGTGCTCGGTCAAATGCTCGGTCGAGTGCTCGGTCGAGTGCTCGGTCGAGTGCTCGGACAAGCGCACAAGTGCTCGGACAAGCGCACAAGTGCTCGGACAAGTGCTTGGACAAGTGCTCCGACAAGTGCTCGGACAAGTGCACGCACAAGTGCTTGGACTAGTGCTCCGACAAGTGCTCGGACAAGCGCACAAGTGCTCGGCCAAGGGCACAAGTTCTCGGACAAGTGTTCGGACAAGTGTTCAGACAAGTGCTCGGACAAGTGCTCACAAGTGCACGCACAAGTGCTCGGTCGAGTGCTCGGTCGAGTGCTCGGTCGAGTGCTCGGTCGAGTGCTCGGTCGAGTGCTCGGTCGAGTGCTCGGTCGAGTGCTCGGTCGAGTGCTCGGTCGAGTGCTCGGTCGAGTGCTCGGTCGAGTGCTCGGTCAAGTGCTCGGTCGAGTGCTCTGTCAAGTGCTCGTTCGAGTGCTCGGTCGAGTGCTCGGTCAAGTGCTCGGTCAAATGCTCGGTCGAGTGCTCGGTCAAGTGCTCGGTCGAGTGCTCGATCAAGTGCTCGGTCGAGTGCTCGGTCAAGTGCTCGGTCAAGTCGTTGATGATAGCTCGTTCTTAAGCTGTTGTAATTTAAGTTCCGTCGAAATTGACCCTGATAACGTTAGAAGATTACTTCTCTCACTAGATCCCTCAAAATCAGGTGGACCTGATCTTATCTCTCCAATATTCATGGTTGGATGCGCTGACGGTCTTGTTCTTCCTCTTTGCATGCTATTTAAGCGTTCGCTTTCTGAAGGAGTAGTCCCTACCTTATGGAAATCGGCCTTCATAACACCTGTTTTAAAGAAAGGCGTCGCGTCCAAGGTGGAAAACTAATGGCCTATCTCTAAATTGTGTCTTTTTGCTAAGATCTTGGAAAAGCTTGTCTACACTGAAGTTTATGCTGCGCTTCAATGTTCTTTCAGAGAGGAACAACATGGATTTCTCAAAAATCGCTCGACTGTGTCCAATCTAATCTTGGCTAATGAATTTATCACTAATGGCATGGACAATGGCGCTCAAATCGATGTTATATACACCGACTATAGCAAATGTTTTGACAGAATAGACCATAAGATACTCCTGTTCGCAGACGATATGAAAATCTTAAAACGTATTCACAATCCCTCTGATGTCCTAACTCTGCAAGCGGATTTAGAAAATTTCGAGTCTTACTGTCAAAAGAATAAATTAGATTTAAATGTATCAAAATGTTTCTGTATGTCTTTTAGTCGTAAACGTTATATTATCAATTCTTACTACAAACTTCTGAACCATACCTTAACGAAAGTAAGTGAGATGAGAGACTTGGGAGTTATTCATGACAGTAAGCTTCTCTTCGATAAACATATTGACTCCATTGTAAACAAGTCTTCGAAGGCACTGGGGTTTGTAATCAGGAGCTCTGCCAACTTTAAAAGCCTAAAATGCATTAAAATCCTTTATTGCGCTTTCGTACGTAGCCACCTAGAGTACGCTTCTCAGGTTTGGAACCCTCAATATGAGGTTTATAAAAATCGCATTGAGGGTATCCAAAGGAGATTTATGAGATTCTTGGATTATAAAGCACACCAGAGATCAGACGGTTACATACATCGCTGCAAACGCTATCACTTTTTGCCATTAACTATCAGAAGAACTATAAATGACTTGTGTTTCCTTTCAAAAATAGCAAATGGTACTATTGACAGCCCTGAACTGTTGTCCAAACTGCATCTACGTACCAACCTTTTAGGATTCCGATCGCGTCCCATATTACACATTACTTATGCAAGCACGAATTACAGGCAGAACACATTTTTATTGCGAAGTTGCAATAGTTTTAGTAAATTTATTTGCGAACACCCTGACGTTGATCTATTTTGCACGACCACTACTACAATAAAACGATTAGTGGCACAAGACTTCTTTGTGGACTAAACATGGGCACTATTAGTATAACGCATTTTCCATCTGCTACTCTATATTGCGTAAAGGATGGATATTTACTTATATATTTTTTTTTTTTACCCTCAATTGGGAAGCCCTTGGCCCTTTACATTTTGTGGATTTTAGTATGACAGAAAGTTGTAATGTTATCGCTTGTTGTGTTTTTTATAGGTGAAGATTTTTAATTGCCATTTTGTTATTTACTGCTTTGTATTTACTTTGTTTATTTTGCTGTAAATCTTCCGAATAGTAAATAAATAAATAAATAAAAATAAAGAAGTGCTCGGTCGAGTGCTCGGACAAGCGCACAAGTGCTCGGACAAGCGCACAAGTGCTCGGACAAGTGCTTGGACAAGTGCTCCGACAAGTGCTTGGACAAGTGCACGCACAAGTGCTCGGACTAGTGCTCCGACAAGTGCTCGGACAAGCGCACAAGTGCTCGGCCAAGGGCACCAGTTCTCAGACAAGTGTTCAGACAAGTGCTCGGACAAGTGCTCACAAGTGCACGCACAAGTGCTCGGTCGAGTGCTCGACAAGTGCTCGGTCAAGTGCTCAGTCAAGTGCTCAGTCAAGTGCTCGGTCGAGTGCTCGGTCGAGTGCTCGGACAAGCGCACAAGTGCTCGGACAAGCGCACAAGTGCTCGGACAAGCGCACAAGTGCTCGGACAAGTGCTCGGACAAGTGCTTGGACAAGTGCTCGGACAAGTGCTCCGACAAGTGCTCCGACAAGTGCTCCGACAAGTGCTCCGACAAGTGCTCCGACAAGTGCTCCGACAAGTGCTCGGACAAGTGCACGCACAAGTGCTTGGACTAGTGCTCCTACAAGGGCACAAGTTCTTGACAAGTGTTCAGACAAGTGCTCGGACAAGCGCACAAGTGCTCAGACAAGTGCTCGGACTAGTGCACGCACAAGTGCTCGGACTAGTGCACGCACAAGTGCTCGGACTAGTGCTCGGTCAAATGCTCGGTCAAGTGCTCGGTCAAGTGCTCGGTCGAGTGCTCGGTCGATTGCTCGGACAAGCGCACAAGTGCTCGGACAAGCGCACAAGTGCTCGGACAAGTGCTTGGACAAATGCTCCGACAAGTGCTCGGACAAGTGCACGCACAAGTACTCGGACTAGTGCTACGACAAGTGCTCGGACAAGCGCTCAAGTGCTCGGCCAAGGGCACAAGTTCTCGGACAAGTGTCCAGACAAGTGCTAGGACAAGTGCTCACAAGTGCACGCACAAGTGCTCGGACTAGTGCTCGGTCAAATGCTCGGTCGAGTGCTCGGTCAAGTGCTCGGTCATGTTCTCGGTCGAGTGCTCGGTCGAGTGCTCGGTCGAGTGCTCGGTCGAGTGCTCGGTCGAGTGCTCGGTCATGTGCTCGGTCAAGTGCTCGGTCATGTGCTCGGTCAAGTGCTCGGTCGAGTGCTCGGTCAAGTGCTCAGACTAGTGCTCCGACCAGCGCTCAATTGCCCGGTCATACAAGTGCTCAGGCGAGTGCTTGGTTGAGTGCTCGGTCAAGCGCTCGGTCGAGTGCTCGGTCAAGTGCTTGGTCGAGTGCTTGGTCGAGTGCTCGGTCGTGTGCTCGGTCGTGTGCTCGGTCGAATGCTCGGTCAAGTGCTCGGTCGAGTGCTCGGTCGAGTGCTCGGTCAAGTGCTCGGTCGAGTGCTCGGTCAAGTGCTCGGTCAAGTGCTCGGACAAGCGCACAAGTGCTCGGACAAGCGCACAAGTGCTCGGACAAGTGCTCGGACTAGTGCTCCGACAAGTGCTCGGACAAGTGCACGCACAAGTGCTCCGACCAGCGCTCAATTGCCCGGTCATACAAGTGCTCGGGCGAGTGCTTGGTCGAGTGCTCGGTCAAGTGCTCGGTCGAGTGCTCGGTCGAGTGCTCAGTCGAGTGCTCGGTCGAGTGCTCGGTCGAGTGCTCGGTCGAGTGCTCGGTCGTGTGCTCGGTCGTGTGCTCGGTCGAATGATCGATCAAGTGCTTGGGTGAGTACTCGGTCAACTGGTCAAGTGCTCGGGCGAGTGCTCCGACAAGTGCTCGGACAAGTGCACGCACAAGTGCTCCAACCAGCGCTCAATTGCCCGGTCATACAAGTGCTCGGGCGAGTACTCGGTCGAGTGCTCGGTCAAGTGCTCAGACTAGTGCTCGGACTAGTGCTCGGTCAAGTGGTCGGTCGAGTGCTCGGTCAAGTGCTTGGTCGAGTGCTTGGTCGAGTGCTCGGTCGAGTGCTCGGTCGAATGCTCGGTCAAGTGCTTAGGTGAGTACTCGGTCAACTGGTCAATTGCTCGGGCGAGTGCTCAGTCAAGTGCTCGTAAAAGTGCTTGTTCAAGTGCTCGTACAATTGCTTGTACAAGTTCTCGAACAAGTGCTCGCCCCTGGACAAGTCCTGGCCAAAATATGGTATATTTTTGATCAAAATTGTAAAAGTTAACGCAGCAACCCTATGAAAACCTCTTTGCTTCGAGTATTATTTTTATAATCCGTAAAAGCGAAGACAAGTTTAATTTATACTGGATTTAAAATGTTAATCAAATTTTGAATATTGATAATTTGAAATCTATTTTATCGTACCTACATAATTAGGTACGATAAGGGCAGTTACATGGTAAAAGCAATAAATAAAATAGGCCGATATCCTCGTGCTCATGCACGATTTTATCTTACTTAACACTTTTTTCTATATAAGTACTTGTGTTTTAACTTTCAGCCTGTGCTCAACTTTTATAGGACTATATAGTCCTATGAATACTATAGTGTTCATTAACTTTATGAACAGATTCAGGAGTTTTTTCAATCTGTTTTTACTTTATTATTCTATGTTATTCTTCTTTTCGGTCTATAACAAACCTAAATAGTCTCGGCCCAAAATTCAGCCACGCGAATTGCACTGTTTGTGGCACTCATTAGATCTGCCTGCCTGCAGTTATCTGGGCATGCAGGGCACGACGTCAAATACTCCATTGTTTGGGGAACTACGCCACACTTAAACTCCAATTTGGAACCATCTGAGGATGTTATCACCATTATATTATTATCTTATTGAGAGGTGTTAAACTTAACACCAAATATATTTTAAATCAACGGTTTAAATATATGTACAATTGTACACATTAATTCTTTAAATAATTAATTGATAGAAACCAGTTCGGTATACGATTCAAAACCCTTTCGATTTACAGTTACCATAACTGACAAGTAATCGTTAATAGTTATAAAAAGAAAAATAAAAGTATTTTATAAAATAAGGTTTTCTGTACCTTATACTTGAAATTGTCTTTTTTACCTAGTACCTAGCTTCTGCTACTTACACGAAACTTGCAATGACAGTGTTTCGGGAAGTATTAATTATAATAAATACATACACCGTAAAGCAAAGTCCCTTCTACTCAAATTCGCGACTCATACGTCATCTCGCTATGGCAGCTCTTTCACTGTCCATGCAGTGAGGCTGTGGAATTCTCTCCCACACGATATTCGTGATAGTCCCTCACTAAATGTCTTTAAACAAAGAGTTAAAGACCATTACCTCTCCAATACAGCATAAGTATGTATTATGATTATGATATTTATTTATATATAAAATATATTTGTGTATATATATGATATATGTATGTATGTATTTATGTATGTATGTATGTATGTATGTAAATGTATATATATATTTATTTAGGTTGATATATATATATATATATATATATATATATATATATATATATATATTGTATAAATACTTCGCGTGCACGCCAACACAGCCTTCACATCTTGTCTCTTCATCACCTTTGGTATGTAGGAAGAAAACTCTTACAGAGTTATTCATACCAATTGTACATAATATGTGTAATCATGTGTGTGTATCTTTCTTTTTTTAAGTGTGCAATAAATTTGTAAAATAAAATAAAATAAAATAAATAAAATACACCTACGTTATTTTTTCTTATGAAGCCATGTCTACAGTCTAGATGACAATGATTCATAGGTGTGCCTGTTTTTAAGTTTAATGCAAGTTAAGTTTTAATAAAGCTGCCGCAATCACCAGATAAGAATAAACAATAATGTTTGATGGGTGAAATCTGTGAATTCTTAGATGGTGGATAATCAAAATTTTGACTTTTGCATAATCAAAATTTTTGTTTATGCCTCCACAGTACACTGGAGATGTCCTTGTGAGGATGGTGAAAATTATTTATTGGCATTGTTTAAGATCGCCTATAATAAAATATACATTAAAAAGTTTTATATATGTTGGATGAAATAAAATGAAAAATGTGAACGTCAGCGAATTTTGCAAAAACAAAATTATTATAAGTCATAGCTTACGTGAAACTTCTGGTATATTTTGTACTAAATTATTTACAATTGAAAGTTTATTAACCGCGATATACTTTCGTGGCTATATAAAATTACAGCATTTTTTTTTCTCTATAAACCAAACAGGTAGTTTTTTTAAGTAAACACACAACAAAAGAACGAGAAATTAAAATAATAAAAAGTTGTGACAATAGAATACTATTGCTGGTATTGACAATAGAATACATATAAAACTTGCTGAAATTACCGTTATCGATACAGTTTAGATAAATATACTAAACATGTTTTCTACTGCAATCCAAAACTTATTAAATAAGCTTATCCAGCCTAAAATAATAATTTTAACTTAAATAATAAATACAAAATGTAACAAGTACATTTTTACATCTTTGTAATGTTTTCCGGTTATTTGTGTAACTATCTTCAACGGTTCCCACTTTTTCCAATTATTATGAACTTCATATTATTATTTCGAAATTATGACTTATTATGTAATAAGTCTTAAAAAAATGCTGCTCAAGCTACTACCGTTTTCATACCTGACGTAGGGTCTGTTATGAAATCAGTATTTATCTATATTTTATTTCTTATAAGTGAACCTGAAACTTATATTTTCAAATATTGTCTCAAATATTTACTTATTCATTCGTATAAGGAACGAATAAATGCATATCGTCAGTGCTGGATATAAAATTCCTATCACTGGTCGATAATACCAAGTTTCAGTTCACGTCTAGCTTTAAACAGTGGGGGAATATTATCGATCAGGAGTATAGATTCGTTGGTTTGTTCACGGCTCATCCCCATTGCGGGTATACCTATAGTTATTCGGGTTTATTTTGTGTTACATTTTTTGTCAAATTGCCTAAAAATGCATTATCTGAAATGCATTTTTAGGCAATTTGACAAAAAATGTCAAATTGTTCAACGTGAATTGTTCGAGCAGTACATGAAAGATGTACAGGTTAAAACCATGTTTGTTAAAATACGATAGGTACTTAGTGTAATTAAGGTACCAGAATATCGTATTAGATTACCATCTTAGCAGTTCTTTAGACTTAGAACAGATTATCCAAATAGCTAAAAGGATGGAAATGTCAAACAGGTTCCCGTATGAAATTTTCAAGTATATATCAATAGATTATTAATTAATTACTAAAGTAATTCATATCCGGTTATGTAAGACGTCTAGAAAAAGCATACTTAAACGATGCTGCATATACCTTTCATAAAACACTATCGTCTATCGCTACACTTATGCTAAGTGTAACCTCATCACCCAGAACCTAACGTCAAGTTCAACTAACAATCAGACTAACAATCACATTTATAAAATTGAACAAGATTTAATTTTATTTTCATATTATTTATTTGATAACCTTCTAGGAAGTGTTATTTTTTAATAATTTATTGTGTACACAAAATGGGCATAATATAAAAGCTTATCATCAAATATACGCAAGGGGTGCAACTTGTTTCTAAAAGAAATTTCTTCCAGGAATAAATTTCTGTTAATTGAATTGCAGTTATAAATTCTATCAGATTATATTTTATTGCAATAATTCTCATGCCTTTTACCTACAACATTGTTAGTCTCTCTAAACATCTACATGTTAACCAATTAAATCTAGAAGACAAGGAAGGATAATTAGATGATCAAACGAACTTACCTCAAGTGAAGTTCGATCTTAATTATCCTTCCTTGTCGGAGAGATTTAAGGTCCCTCCCTGCCCTAGAGTAGACAATACTAGGATGCTAGTATTAAAACCCCTAATACCAATGTTGTAGGATGTAGGTTGCCTTTTTTATTCTCTAAAATGAATGAGGCTTGGACCGTGCAATGGCGCCGAGGTGGGAGAGTACCTAGCTGTCTCTTTTTCTCTTATGGCGCTAAACTACGTGCGAGTGGGTCAAACGTAGACGAGGACTACTACATGTTAACTAATTAAATCTCTCAGACAAAAAAGGATAATTAAGATCGAACTTCACTTGAGGTAAGTTCGTTTGATCATCTAAGTATTTTGCATTTTTAAAATGGAAAATATGTCTTGAAAAGTATTTCAAATAAAATACAAAATGTTTTTTTAAAAAAGGTATTTAAATGCAAAATACAAAAAAGGTATTTTGCATTTTGTATTTGCATTTTAAATACAAGTATTTCAAATAAGTCGCATCTCTGTATATGTATCAATATTTACCCGCAATGATCTTGCCCTTCGCGCCGGCTGTGTCCGACTTGGGCGGGCCCCCACCGGATGGCGGTGCACTCCCTTTTTTGGCTTCAGGCTTTTTTTGCGCAGGTTTCTTACCCATATCACACTTAGACTGCATACAGCTGTTGCTTGTTGACAACTAAAGAAAATTATTGCAATCGTCAGAATAGTTTCAAACTTGAAAACTACCAACACAACTTTTTAGTACATCTTACATCATCTCTTATTACATATCACTTATCACAGTTATTACCTCGTCACAAAAAATATAACGTTGAAACTATTCTAAAACGGTAATCAATTTTAAAAAAACCAGACGTGTGCTCTATACAGAGCCTCGGCAACCAACCTACTGTACTTATGACAAAATCGTTTTGAAGCATCCTTTTACATAAACAGCTAGACTCTCACCTTCCTATATGGCACAACCCTCATAGTCAACTTGATTCGGTCGAACAGCGTGCTTTTGGTCCGGCCGTCAACGTCACCGATGGTCTTCACGTGGAGAGGCGTCGAGTTCACCCCAGGAAGGGCGGCGGCTACGTCTGGGGTGCTGACTTTGGCCGACTTCTGTGCGGTAATGCCATCCTAGAGAGCGTAAGGAATGACATCAAAATACTCGTTTTTAGTCTGGTTCTAAACACGGAACCGACTGTCTTGGCGCCTTAAAACGAATAGAGCTGACCCAAATAAAGGGATAAGGCATTGATTGTAGAAGAAACGTACCTATTCGTTAAAAAAATAATCGATTAAAATTTCGTGTACTTCATTATTTGGAAGAGTATTAAATTGGTACTATTGTAAATCGGAGCTAACGCTGTCGTTAAGAAAAATCATTGCGTTCGACGTCTGCCAATGGTGGCAATGAATAATTTGATAACCCTATACTAAAGCGCAATTGATCCATATAGAAATCACTTAATAAAGTGATGTCGAGCGTTGACAAGTGTGGAAGGAAGGTAGTCGGGCTTCTTTGGTAACGACGAACAAATACACACACACACACACACACACACACACACACACACAACTGTTAATGTAGTTATATAGGCAAAGGCCAGTGTTTCTGTAGTGATAGTGGGTAATTTCGGTAGAGTGTCTGGAAATTGGTAACTTAGAATTCTTTGCTAATACAACCTAGTATTCAGTATTCGATTTCGGATGCAACGGGTGCTTCGGTTGCGTATAATGTTCCGGATCCCAGTACGGCTGGGGTTCCCACTGCGGGTCCGGCATTTGCTGGGGCTCATCCTGCTCATCCTTCTTCCGCGGGGGACTTTTGATGCCAGGGACGAACTCGCGAGTCGGCAGATCTGCCAGACAGCGAGTGTTCGCGTAATATGCTGTGGGACAGGAACAATGAGGTGGCTATCGGGTTTTAGCGCTTCAAAACACTTTTTTGATATGCCGTAAGACTTTTTCAATCAACATTTGGTAACCCCTTGGCATTATCCCACCTGGTGGTAAGTGATAATGATGCGCGAAAATTTAATGAAGCGTGCCTATCATGATTTCCCAATACAGTGGGGAACTGGCTATCTTATATGTGTATTACGGTCGCGTTGCACACGTCCGTAGGTGTAAATGTAAATGCCCTACACGTGACCGCGGGTGATGCTAAGTGCAACACTAGTCAACAGCCGTCTATCTATACCTTGTGGATAGAACGGTTAAATGTGCCACACGATAAGAAGAAGATCTCCATGCCGGAACACATCAATGCTATTATTGTAACATTGATATTTGGCGACAAGACTTAAATAAGGTGGTATCACCCAGGACAATAATTTATGTGATAAGCATAGTGTACAATACGTAATAAGATTTTTATTTTTGTGTAATTGTGGCAGCATTGTCTGTTAGAGTTAAGATGGCGTCCATCGCTCTCAGAACCGAAAATGTAAAGCTCTTTATTTAAATTAATACAGTCCACTTTGAAGTACATAAAAATGAGTTTTACTAGCGGCCAAAACATGGTCCTTAACGATCGGAGTGTATATCGGTGAGCGGTGCTCCCGAGGAGGCAGAGAGTGTCTGTAAAAATGTGAAAAAATTCGTTCAGTGAACGCGTTTTATAATGTCGTTGGCGAGCCGTGCTCCCGCGATCAATTTTTATATCCTTTGCCGTGAAAGGAACTGGTGAACAGTGTTCTCAAACATTTCGAGAAATAGCAGTGCTATGGATTTTGCTTCAGTGAAGTGAACGTGGCGAGCCGTGCTCCCGTGAATAATTTTTTCTAACCTTTGCCGTGCAAGGACCTGGTGAACAGTGTTCCCAAATATTTTTAAACAAATACCTAGCAGTGCTATGGATTTTGTTTCAGTGAAGTGAACGTTTATGTAATTTCATGGCGAGCCGTGCTCCCGCAAATATATTTTTGTAACCTTTGCCGTGCAAAGACCTGGTGAACCGTGTTCCCAACAAATATTTTTTCAAGAAAATAGCAGTGCTAAATTAAACATTTTGTGGACAATATTTCTTTGCTAAAAAATAAACATGTTTTCATTTCATTGGTAAGCTGTGCTACCAATCCGCCATCTTTAGAACATTTTTTCTCGCGATAAAAACAATGTAATAGTCCTATAAAATCCAATCTCAAGGCGATAAGTCCATTCCTAGATGGTATGAATATTCTCCGAGTAGGAGGCCGGCTGCAACATGCAAATGTTTCTTATTCTATAAAACATCCTATAATTTTGCCTAAAGGCTCTAAAATTGTGCACTACCTCATTGAAAAGGAGCATAGAAAACTTTTGCATGCTGGACCCAAATTAGTACTGACAAATCTTTGTCAAATGTATCATATTGTTAATGGTATCAGAGAAGTTAAGCATGTATTACACAAATGTATAATTTGTTTTAAATTGAAAGCTAAAAATGCAGAACAATTAATGGGTTCGCTACCGTCTGACAGGGTAAATCCGTCCACAGTTTTTGAATTGTTTCCCGGGGCTGATGGCAAAGTTTTTTTTTTTTTTTTTTTTTTTTTTTTTATGGCAGAGGTGGCAAACGAGCAGACGGATCACCTGATGGTAAGCGATTACCGCCGCCCATAGACACCCGCAACACCAGAGGAGTTACAAGTGCGTTGCCGGCCTTTGATTTGGGAGTACGCTCTTTTCTTGAAGGTTTGAATGTCGTATCGGTCCGGAAATACCGCAGGCGACAATTCATTCCACAGTTTGGTTGTGCGAGGCAGAAAGTTTCTAGTGAAACGCACAGTTGTGGACTGCCAACCATCTATGTGATGGGGATGAATATGTTGTCGCGTAGAACGATGGCGGAAAGAGGCGGCAGGGATCAATCCGAACAATTCCTCGGAGCACTCCCCATTGTACATGCGATAGAGAATACAGAGCGAGGCTACATCTCTACGCAGCGCCAGGGAGTCAAGCTGATCTGAAATATCCTGGCAGTCGACGATTCGAGTTGCCCTTCGTTGAATGCGGTCCAGAGGGAGAAGCTGGTACTGGGGTGCCCCTGCCCAGAGATGAGAACAGTATTCCATATGAGGCCGAACCTGCGCCTTATAAAGTTGCAGGCGATGCGCCGCAGTGAAATACCGTCTCGATCTATTGAGCACACCAAGCTTCTTCGAAGCTAATTTAGCCTTACCCTCTAGATGGCCACGGAACTGGACTTCACTCGATATGTCGACACCAAGAATTCCGATACTAGCTGAGGCATTTAGGGGAGTGTCCTCAAAACGAGGTGATACGACAAATGGCATTTTCTTGGCAGTGAACGCGCAAACTTGTGTCTTAGTGGGGTTAAATTGGACCAAATTAAGTCGACCCCATTCTGAGACTTTCTTTAAAGAGGCCTCAATTTCCGACACAAGTTTGTTTCGGCTCTCGATGACGTTTTCCCGAGAAATGTTGGCACGGCCGGTATAGAAGGCATCACCTGTGCTGTCATCCGCATAACAATGAGTGCTGCTGATTTGCAGCATATCATTGATATGCAGAAGGAACAGTGTAGGCGAAAGCACACAGCCTTGAGGGACACCAGCATTCACAGACATAGAATCTGAGCATGCACCGTCGACTACGACCTTTATGCTTCTGTCTGCAAGAAAACTAGTGACCCATTTGCATAATTCCTCGGGAAGCCCATAAGAAGGAAGCTTCGCAAGAAGTGCTTTGTGCCAGACCCGATCGAAGGCCTTCGCTATGTCCAAACTAACGGCCAAAGCTTCCCCCTTAGTCTCGATCGCCTGTGCCCAACGATGTGTCAGGTAGACAAGAAGATCACCAGCGGACCGGCCCTTACGGAAACCGTACTGTCGGTCACTAAGCAGCTGGCGGTCCTCTAGGTACCGAAGGAGCTGGCTGTTGATAATGGACTCCATTATCTTTGAGAATAAGGAGGTTATGGCTATCGGCCGGTAGTTGGACGGATTCGAGCGGTCACCTTTTTTAGGGATCGGGTGCACCAAAGCTGTCTTCCATGACTTCGGGACTACGCCAGTGGAGTATGAGAGCCGAAAAAGGCGCGTTAAAACTGGAGCCAACTCTGGAGCACACACCTTCAACACGATAGGAGGGATTCCGTCGGGCCCACTCGACTTATGAATGTCGAGGGAAAAAAGTGCTTTACGCACTGAGCGTTGGTGGAACCGGATATCCGGCATACAGCTCGTGCACCGCGGTATGGTCGGCGGCTCGTTTCCCCCGTCATCCAACGTTGAGTTGGACGCAAAGAGTTTGCCTAGAAGATCGGCTTTCTCCTTTGCGTCGTGGGCCAATGAATCATTTCCCATGTGCAGTGGTGGAAATGATGGCGTGCAGAAATTCCCCTGGACAGCTTTGGCCAGAGACCAGAACGCACGAGTTCCCGAAGGAAGACGCTCTAGTCTCTCGCCAATTCTGCCTATGTGCGCTGACTTTGCCCTGGCAATGTCTCTTTTGAAGGACCTGGAGGCAAAGTTAAACTCCTTTTTTAATACGCTGGTCTTTTCATCCCGTACCTTCGCCGCATTTGCCCAGGCTTGGTAACATTCCTGCTTTCGGCGAGAAGCCTTTTTGCAGGACCGACCAAACCAAGGCTGGGATTTGCCGCCAATGGGGACCACTGAGGATGGGATAAAAAGCTCCATACCCTGCAGCACCACATCAGCGACAGAATCGGCAGCGAAGTTGGGATCATCCGGCGTGAAGCAAACCTGCCCCCAAGGGTAGGACGCAAAGAAAGACCGCATCCCATCCCAATCTGCTGACTTGTAATGCCACACACGACGGCGACAGGCGACTCGCGGTCGCGGCGGGCACGTGAGTGGCACCGTACTCCGGATAAGGCAGTGATCCGAAGAGCCGAGTGAGGCGTCAACGGATACTTGGTAGCCGTCCGGATGAGAAGTCAGCAGAAGGTCCAACAGTGAAGGTTCATGGTTCTCCACATCTGGGATTCGCGTGGGCGTAGTAACCAGTTGTGTCAAACCATATGCCAGGGCGAAGTCGTGAACAGATCTCCCCGCATGATCGGTCTTGCTAGAACCGAGCCATTCGGCGTGGTGGGCGTTAAAATCGCCGAGTACCACGATCTCAGCGGATGGGATCTGCTGCTGCACAGTATCTGCAGCCATTTGGATGTGCTCAATGAGTCGGTCAGTTTCGCCATCGCCGGTATGGGACCTATATAGGCACGAATAGACGCGGGGATGGTCATCGCCGTCTACACGTAGCCATATGGTGGAGAGGTCCCTACCTTCAAGGTTGCTGAGACGGCGAGAACTGATATCGTCTCTAACGTACACGCACACTCCAGCCCTAGGCACGAAGGAGTGTTCCAGTCCATACCCAGGGTAGGAGAGGTATGATGTGTCTGGTGGGGACGATATCTGTGTCTCGGTCAGGAAGAGCAAGGCCGGCTTTGCCTAAAGTGAGAGCACTTTCCATACGTACTAGCAAAGGCTCTATTGTAAGAACTAGTATTCACAAAGTGTGTGTTCTTCCCATTGGTTAATATTGTTATCATTGTTTGTTTTATGTATAATGTTTTCATGTAACAATTTAAAGTATTTTGCAAAAAAAATACTAAAATATAACTTAACATTAATGTTAAAATGTTTTCTACCTACCACAAGTTTCTTAACATTGTTGTATACACAAATGGATGTTTGTTTTGTGTTACATTTTTAAATTGAAGATTTCAATTTAGTTTAACTGAACTGTAATAAGTTACTTTTTACAATATTAAGTGTTACAAGTTACAACTTTAACTTTAGAAGAGGATTTCTTTTCATTATTTTGTGGTTTGGGACTATGTACAATACGTAACATAAGATTTTTATTTTTGTGTAATTGTGGCAGCATTGTCTGTTAGAGTTAAGATGGCGTCCATCGCTCTCAGAACCGAAAATGTAAAGCTCTTTATTTAAATTAATACAGTCCACTTTGAAGTACATAAAATTGAGTTTTACTAGCGGCCAAACACATAGGTCACTGGGCCTGGGTGTATACCTATCGCCAGCCTCAGGTAAGGAGTTCTACATCTATTCTAGAGGCGTATTATAACAGAAAAATAGGTATTATAGCGTCCCTGGGCGAAAACACATCAGAGCGGCGCGGCGCCGCGACGCTGAAATCGGCGGCGCGCGTTGCGCCGCACCGCCGAACGCAGCGTTGCGCGGCGCGCGTGTCGCACCGCTCGTATCCGCGGCGCGCACCGCTCGTAGCCGCAGCACGCACCGCTCTCGTATCTGCGGCGCGGCGGCTCATATGATCTCCACAGTTTCTGTAGGTCGGACGCTTGTTTTTAGGGTTCCGTAGCCAAATGGCAAAAACGGAACCCTTATGGATTTGTCATGTCTGTCTGTCTGTCCATCCGTATGTCACAGCCACTTTTTTCCGAAACTATAAGAACTATACTATTGAAACTTGGTAAGTAGATGTATTCTGTGAACCGCATTAAGATTTTCACACGAAAATAGAAAAAAAACAATGAATTTTGGGGGTTCCCCATACTTAGAACTGAAACTCAATTTTTTTTTCTAATATCATTTTTTTCTTAACTGAATAGTTTGCGCGAGAGACACTTCCAAAGTGGTAAAATGTGTCCCCCCCCCCTGTAACTTCTAAAATAAGAGAATGATAAAACTAAAAAAATATGTGATATACATTACTATGCAAACTTCCACCGAAAATTGGTTTGAACGAGATCTAGTAAGTAGTTTTTTTTTAATACGTCATAAATCGTAAACCGCAATTTACCTACAACGAACTACAAGAATCTTTATATTCTTATAGTTTCGGAAAAAAGTGGCTGTGACATACGGATGGACAGACAGACAGACAGACAGATATGACAAATCCATAAGGGTTCCGTTTTTGCCATTTGGCTACGGAACCCTAAAAACAAGCGTCCAACCTACAGAAGCTGTGTACATCAAATGAGCCGCCGCGCCGCAGATACGAGCGGTGCGCGCCGCGGATATCAGCGGTGCGTGCCGCGGCTACCAGCGTTGCGCGCCGCGGCTAGGAGCGGTGCGCGCCACGGATACGAGCGGTGCGGCGCGCGTGCCGCGCAACGCTGCGTTTGGCGGTGCAGCGCAACCCGTGCCGCCGATTTCAGCGTTGCGGCGCCGCGCCCCTCTGTTGTGTTTTCGTCCTAAAGCTCTCACTTTTTGGTTTTGTTTATTTTTGTAGCGATCTCTGGTTCAGTGATGGTATTAGGGACACCAGAGCAAATTAAACCACTGTATTATCTTCTATGAAATATATTGAATGTGAAAAGAACCACCATTTTATTATATCGTTCTATAGCTAAGAGGTTGACATAAGTAAGCCTGTTCTCTATGAGCACTCTGCTTTTTTATAAGTACCCAGCTGTTTTCATTGCACTTCAACACCCTTCCTCAATGAAAACATCTATTCATCAAAAACAACTATCAAAACAAAGTATTACAACATTCATTAAAATAACAACAACAAGGCACAACTGCTACCTACAAAACAAACCTTTGATAACATCTGTAAACACCTTTAAACATAAAACTCTAATATAAATTCAAACTATTACAGTGTTTTTGGAATATAACCCTACTCAGAACCTTAGTAAATATATCCGCTGTCTGTTCACTAGTTGACACATACTCTAACTTTACAATTTTATTTAACACTTTATCCCTGATAAAATGGTATTTCAAATCTATATGTTTTAGTCTTTTGTGATTTTCAGGGTTTTTGGATATGTGAAGCGCTGATTGGTTATCGTCAAAAACTGTGAAAGAGTCGCAGTTTAATCCTACTTCCCTCAGTAAATTTCTAATCCAACATGCCTCGGATATACTTTTTCCCAGTGCCACATATTCTGACTCCGTAGTAGACAGAGCAACACATTGTTGCTTGGAGCTGCCCCACGACACCGTACAGCCAAACAGTTTCAATACATATCCAGATGTTGACTTTCTGTCATATCTGTCCCCTGCCCAATCAGCATCCGAATATCCTATTAGTAAACTATTGTCATCTTTGAAAATCAATCTATATTCTATAGTTCCCTTTATGTATCGCAAAACTCTTTTGAGAGCCTTCCACAACATTTCCGACGCATACACTTGATACCTACTCAAGAAGCTCAAAGTGTAACAAATGTCAGGCCGTGTACCCAACATGGCATACATTAAACTTCCTATTAGTCTTCGACATCTGTTTTCTAACTCTCTGTCCTCAGTTTTTATTTTAGGTAACTCTAAACCTGGCTCCATTGGGGTTGATATAGGATTACAATGTTCCATATTATATGTTTTCAATATTTTACTGCAGTATTGACTTTGATCCAATTCAATACTATCTTTCTTGACATTAATATTAATTCCCAAATATTTCAATTTTCCAATTTCTGTCATTTCAAATCTTGTATTCAAATTTCTCTTTAATCTTTTAATTTCTTCAGCATCTTCCCCTATTATCATTAAATCGTCAACGTAGAGCAATACATAGAATTTCATTCCTTGTTTGTAATACAAACAATAATCCGCTTTACTTCTGATGAAACCCTCGTCAATCATGAATCTGTTGAACGTTTCATTCCAGTATCTTGGAGATTTCTTCAATCCGTACAACGATTTTTGCAATTTTAAAACTATCCTTTTATCTTTTACTTCCATGCCTTTAGGAATTTTCAAAAATACTTCTTCTTCTATATTACCATATAGAAAGGCGCCCTTTACATCCATTTGAGCCAGCTCTAATTTATATTTGTTAGCTATTGCTATCAAAATCCTCAATGTAGCTAGCTTTGCAACAGGAGAATATATGTCTGACATATCAAAACCAGATATATCTTGTTGAAAACCCCGAACCACAAGCCGAGCTTTATATACATCTTCGTTGTTTTCCCCCTTTTTGATTTTATAAACCCATTTAGTTTCCAATGTCTTTTCGCCTTCCGGTAAAATAGTCTCTTTCCATGTTTTATTCTTTTCTAACGTCTGTACCTCTTTATCCATAGCTTCTTGCCACTTAGAGTAATCTTGTCTTTCTTTTACCTTTTCAAACGTTAAATTTTCTTCATCAGCAGCTGTAAACCCTGTGCAATAGTCTATAAATCGAACAGGTTTTTTAATGACTCTAGTTCTAGTCCTCTGTGGGCTACTTTCATCTGTATCTAAAAACAAATCGTCGTTTTCAGATTCATTTTCACCACCCTCTTCTTCATATTCATCTTCAGCTGTTTCTTCTATCTCTTCCACTATTTCTTTCCCTTCTATATTATCTATGTCTTCTTCTGGTAAATCTATATTGTCATTTTCTACCCTTCCTGAGTCCCTATTTGGTAGAACTTCAACGTCATCTTGGCTGTAACATCTTCTATTTACACTCATAGTTTGTTCATCTTTCTTTCCTTTTTCTTCTTCTACAAAAACTACATCTCTGTAAGTATTTACAATTGTCGTACCTTCAAACCAAACTCTGTAGCCTTTACTGTCTATTCCATATCCCACAAATATTCCTTTCTTTCCTCTTTGTTTTGGAATATGTACATAAACGTCCGATCCGAATTCCCTTAACGTCTTTATATCAAAACTTTTATTATATATCAACTCATGTGGTGTCTTCCCTGCAACTGAAGATTTTCCTGTTTTATTTATAATATATACAGCTGTGCTCACGGCTTCTGCCCATAGTTCCTTCTGCAGTTTCTTTGCTTGTAGCATAGTCCGAGCTGATTCTACTATTGTTCTCATTTCACGCTCAGCACGCCCGTTTTGCTCCGGTGTATAGGCAACTGTTGTTTGATGTACTATTCCTCTTTTTCTAAATAACTCTGTCAACTCTCTATTTACAAACTCGCTTCCATTGTCTGACCTGCAGACTTTAACTTTTTGTTCCTTTTCAAATTTAGCAAGAAAATCTTCTATACAACTTTTAGTCTCGTGTTTATGTTTTAGAAAATAAACAAATCTGTAACAGCTATAATCATCTTTTAACAACAGAAAATACTGGGAACCACCCACTGAAATCGCCTCCATAGGACCGCAAAGATCCATATGAATTAAATCTCCTGGACCAACTGCCCTACTCTCGCTCCTATTAAAAGACAATCTATGCTGCTTCCCCTCTATACACGAAATACATACTGGGGTCTCAGACAGCCCTTCACATTTAATGTTATTTTTGTTTAATATTTCCTTAACATATCTATAATTCTGATGGCCTAATCTTTCATGCCATTCTCTTAAAGTAGCATAAGCTACATTAGTGCACGAAGGAAATTTAAAGTCCATAATATACAAACTTTGAAATCGCTTAGCGACACAGGTAACAACCCCACCCTTCATAAATTTACAACACTCTCTTTGGGAAATTGTAGTATACCCCTTATCAATAGCGGAGGTAACCGAAAATAAATTTACTGTCAAATCCGGTACATGAAGGACATCTTCCATATATGACTCCTCATAAGACTCGCCATTAAATGCCATAAATTTAATTTTGCCTATTCCTGCTACTTTCAACTTACTTCCATCTCCTATTGTAACCTCTTTATTGTTTTGTACTTCTTTATAATCTGTATATAAACTTTTATTATTAGACATATGTTCACTGGCCCCAGTGTCCATTATAAAACTATTGACTTCTAGACCAGCCCCTGAAACATACGCATTAGGTTTTTTACATTTTGTTATAGATCTCACTTTGCAATCATTATACAAGTGGCCTATTCTTCCACAATAATTACACTTCCTTAATTTACAATCCTTTTTAAAGTGACCGGGTTTACCACAGTTGAAACAAGTTACACCACATTCATTAAAACTTTTCTTCTCCTTCTGAGCATATCCGTACTCCTTTCTGTTTGAAGAAAAACGGTTCACACCTGTCTCATTTCGGGATGTCAACGCTGTTGACGTAGACGGCTGCTGCACTGATGAATGTTGGGATACTCGTTTTTCTTCTACTAAAAGGCGGGCTGTGAGCAGCTTCAACGATTGGTCATCTTCTTTCACTGACTCCCAAGCCGAAATGAAATATCTGTATTTTTCAGGCAAAGCCATTAAAATTTTCGTTATCACCATTCTTTCTGATATCATTTCACCCATGTCCTTTAAATTAGTCACAATGTCCTCTGTTTTCGAAATAAACTTAATCATCGGACTTTCAAATTGCAAGTTGTAGAATTTTTGTTGTAACAAGTGAATTCCAAATTTTGTTTTGGATTCGAAAATCGTGTGAAGTTTTTCCCAGATTTCAAATGCACTGTTACAATTTTGTATGTACCTTATTATGCTTTCCTCTATCCTTGTGACTATCAGCTCCTGTGCCTTCCTGTCATCCTTTTCTGTGAACGAAGGTTTGGTTTCAGACCTCTCCCCGTCACCTTCTGTCTTTTTAATTATGATACTATCAGAATTTCCCGTTACTGTACCGTATAAACCTCTTGCCTTAAGGATTACGGTCATTTGGAATTTCCAAGCGGACCAGTTTCCGTTATTGAGAATAATTGTTTTTTCCATTTTTGAAAACAAACGAATATCGTTTTCCCTTCTGTATAATTTTTTCTTCTGTATATTTTATTTTCTTCTGTATTTTTCTTTTCCTTTCTCTATTTCTGTTTACTTCTTTATTTTCCCATGTCTGGGCCCATAACCAGTGATGGTATTAGGGACACCAGAGCAAATTAAACCACTGTATTATCTTCTATGAAATATATTGAATGTGAAAAGAACCACCATTTTATTATATCGTTCTATAGCTAAGAGGTTGACATAAGTAAGCCTGTTCTCTATGAGCACTCTGCTTTTTTATAAGTACCCAGCTGTTTTCATTGCACTTCAACAGGTTCCCATAGCTCAAAAGGCTATACTCTCTGCCCCAAGTTCAGACGAGCGTGGTCCGTCCTAGGATATTATTAAGCGACATAGCTCACAGAATCGCTAAACTGAATTGGCAGTGGGCGGGGCACATATACATAGCTCGTAGAACAAATGGCCGTTGGGGCATTAAAGTTCTCAAGTGGCGACCGCGCACCGTAAAACGCAGTGGACACTCGGTGGACCGATGACCTGGTGAAGGTTGCGGGAAGCCGCTGGATGCGGGTAGCGCAGGACTGGTCGGTGTGGAAAACTTTGGGGGAGGCCTTTGTCCAGCAGTGGACGTCTTTCGCCTGATGGTGATGATGAACTCACAGCTTATCTTCCGCCGGTGCGCGTCCAACACTAACTTTCTAAACTTATCCATTAGTTATCTAAGTAGTTCTTTTATTTTGTTGTTGTATTATTATATTTATTTTTCCATCACCATCTATTTTCACAATCAGTTTATTTAGGTGCGTTTATTGTCAAAATATTGTCATTTTTGTTTGACAGAGAACGAAATTTTGAAATTTACTTTTTATTTCATGAAAGGAAATGCAGTAAGGCGGCAATATATAGGTTAGGCATATCAAGGGCATATATCCTTACTAGCTACTGCCCGTGGCTTCGCCCACGTTGATATTATTTATGGCTTCGAGGCCTTTTGAGTGAGCACCTTGTAAGCACGGATTTTTTCCTCAGATATTTTATTTTTTACGATGATCTTATCCAGTCTTTACTTTAGGTATTTATCCGAATTACAGTAGGTAATTTTGTAGAGTCGGCTTGAAATAGTATTAAAACAATGCAAACGCTGCTCCCTTTGTGACGTAAAGGTAAAACAAAAATATTGTATTTTTCCTTTCGCCCATCCTAAAATAATTTCTTTGCAATAATAGGCATCCTACAGGCACCAATGCGTTTTTCGGGAATATAAAAATAGTCATTATGTAACGTTAATCCAGCGCAGCGTTTTGATCTATCTACCTATTAAGACAATCCGTGAAATAAATCACACATCCATACTTTCACAAACATGAAAGTAAGAATCTTTCTTTTGGGATCTCTACGGGACCTTTTGCCATCTTTCTTGGTTTGCCTACTTATATATATAACAATTCTCATTTTGTCTATAGTATAAACACTCGGTGGTTCCAACCCTTAGGGTCAGTTCACACCAACAGTATCGACACGTTAGCTGCACATGACCATTTAAAAGCAAAAGTACCTACATTGGCACGCACCGTACTCTCACTTACAAGTACAAAGTAAAAGTACAATTTATCTATATCTACATACATATAATAAAACTGTAGAGGTCGAATGTCTGTACATAGAAAAAAAAAATGTTAAAATCCGAGTCAGGGGGATGTAAGAAAAGAAATAGAACCAATCCCAATTTTTTCAATTTTTTTGTTTCTCTGTCTGTTTGTACAGGCTAATCTCCGAAACTGTTGGATCGATTTAAATGAAATTTTGCATGGTGGTACCTTATATCCCCAGTCAATATCTTAGAAAATTAAAGAGTTCCCGTGGGATAGTTAAAGAACTCAATAACGAAATTAGGACTACTTCGAAAACCTTGATTTTTATTTTTTATTAACTTCATTCAGAAGGTTGATATTGAATGCAAAATTTAATTTTCATACTCAATATGAAGTTCACGCGAATGAAGACGTTATCGTTTAGTATAGGATAAATTGACTCGCTAACTAACAATGCACAACCTAAACCGTTTACATCTAAAATTTTGCAGGTTACGGGACAGGTTTCCGAAAACTTGAATGGCTTGCTCACTGACGAAACTGAACAACTTTCCACAAGAATTTTTTTCAGGAAACGAAAAAAAATCGGCTTCTCCATACAAAATTATAAATTTGATTGGACAGTTTTTATGGAGAAGCCGATTTTTTTTCGTTTCCTGAAAAAAAATCTTGTGGAAAGTTGTTCAGTTTCGTCTACTGAGCAAGCCCTTAAAGTTTTCGGAAATCTGTCCCTTACACCCTGTATACTGTATAGTGTAGGCTCCTACTAAAAAAGGTTCACCAAATATCAACCAAGGGGTTAAAAAGGAGTGCATGATAAAATCGAATTCCACGCGAAAGAAGTCGCGGGCAACAGCTAGTGAAAAATAAAACAACAAAATTCAATTTGTACAAATTACAATTTATTCATATATTACTATTTACAACGAGTTAACTCTCGTACACACTTATAATAACATTAGTTTAGTTCAACGAGAACGAGTGGCATAATTTAAAACATACGAGTAAGGTTCACTTCACACAGAGACGCAGCGCCACAGTATATACATTGTATTAGTACTAACAATACAGTGTGGACACTCCCTGCCCCTCTTTAAAGGCGACCTCCCCCCTTGCGGGTACAGGTCGCGTCAAACTTTAAGATCGCTGAAGGGTACTGAGTGGGGGAAGTGTGCGTTCACTTAGAATCCTCATGCTCCTATTTCGAAGTAGTTCCTTGGTTCCAGAGATGAGGCTGCCAGCGAAACATTCCGCTAGCAGCCTCAGTGAAAAACTCGATTTTCTCTGAAACTACGATAGCACATTTTTTTCCTTTGGGCACTATTAGACAAAAAATATTGGCATAATCAGAATATCAAAATTCGAGCATGAGGATTCCAAGTGAACGCACACTTCCCCCAGTCAGTACCCTTCAGCGATCTTAAAGATTGACGCGACCTGTAAGATCCGGTGACGGTTGCTTAGCGCAAGCCACGCAACACACACATTTATACTGTCCGACTACGATCTTTTGGCGTGTGGATCGACATTGACAGGAGGGCGCTTTTGTCGCAAATCTGATATTTAAGATCTGTCTACGATCATTTGGCAGGTGGTGAAAGGCTGGAACTAACGCCGCCATCTTGAAAATGACACAATTTATATGAAAGAAATTCTATTCTATTTTTCTATTTGGCATTCCACATCTCATATCGAGCGTGATTTTGCCAATGTCTAGTGAAAAATGGGAGAATCTTCAATAAAAAAAATGGCGAAACGCCAATGTCAAGTGAAAGTGACGGCTCTAAGGGTGATGGGCACTTAAAGATGCTCCACGTGGTGGTTTGCTGCTGGAACTCGGAAAACGGAGCAGTCTTCCGAGTTAATCCTCTTCTTATTATCGCTTATCTCGAATCAGGATCACAGCTATTTCTCCATCACACAGATAACGTTGAAACTGTTCTAAAACGGTAATAATTGTAAAATTAACTCAACAGACGTGTGCTCGATACAAGTCCCGGCAACCAACCATATGAAAGAAATGTCAGATTTGCGACTAAAGCGCCGCCCTGTCAATGTCATCCATCTGCCAAAAGATCGTAGACAGACTGTATTTCATACAAAGTGTCATTTGATTGGTCGGTTGCCGGGACTTGTACCGAGCACACGTCTGCTGAGTTATTTTTTTATATTTTTTCCGTTTTAGAGTAGTCTCAACGTTATTTTTGTGATGGGGAAATAGCTGTGATTCCGATTATGTGATAAGCGGTCATAAGAAGAGGATTAACTTGGGAGACAGCTCCGTTTCCGAGTTCCACCACGTGGAGCGCCCTTCACGTCTTTAAGTGTCTTTCACTTGACATTGGCGTTTCGCCATTTTTTTTTATTGAAGATTCTCCAATTTTTCACTTGACATTGGCAAAATCACTCCTTCAATGAGATGTGGAATATTGTGGAATGCCTAATTGAAAAAAAGAATAGAAATAGTGTCATTTTTCAAGATGGCGGCGTTAGTTCCGACTTTTCACCGCCTGCCAAAAGATCGTAGTCGAACTTGTACAAACGTCATATTTTTACGTATGTAGTAGGTAAAAATAAGGTAAAAATAACGGAACATGTGCATGGAGTGTCTAGCGTGTGACTGTGCTATTTCATGAGAAGTCTGTCACACTCTACCGTTTTTGTATTGTAATATCATGTAGAAAATGCAAGTAATTCTTAACGACCAAAAATTATTGTTCTTATGTATATTCTTAACAAAATCAAAACTTTTTATAAACATTATTATTTATTAAATATCTTAAACTTCACACTGGTACGACGGGATAGTTATAAAACAACCTACGATTTTTTTAAATATTATTTTTGTAACAATTCGACACTTTTATTCAGATTACAATAGAGTTTAAAATTGTCTACACACCGTCATTGGAATGTACCTACGACATTTATTTATTTACTTATATGAATTACTATGTATATTACAGTAATGAATTCGGTTTAGAAATATAAAAAAAAACTTTTTCTTTTACATCATACAAATTAGAAAAAAAATAGATTGCTTTTAAATTTAATATTTCTCACCATATGCAAAAATATGTATAAGATGCTCATAATTATCTGCCTGAACTCATAGTGGAAATTCCATACATAATTCTGAACAAAACCCAAGCAACACATTTGGACTCTTCATACAAATCTTTCAGCTAATCGGCCAATTTTGTATATTGAGAATTGACTATGTGTGGGGAAAGTTTTTTAGTAAAAAAATCCCAGTTTGAGCGCTGGCAGACATTTTTTTTAAATACCTTATACTATTTTAGTAAAAATCTTTTCGTTGGAAATTTTCTTGATTCACTATTAAGATTTAGTTTGGAAAACTGAAAAAAAAATGTAGATCGGATTTTTCAGTATTTTTCCTGTATTCTATACTTGATTCTGAGTAAGCCCTCAAAATTTTAAATTCACTTTTTTAACACCTGCATGCAGGGTGTAACGAAAAGGTGTTACTGGTAATACTTCAAGATGTACTTTTCATTCAAACTTGGCTCGCCAGCTGATCGATTTGTAATTTGTATGAAAAGTCCAAAATCTTTTTTGCGATTTCAACAACTTTGTAGAACCAAAGTTGTTCAGCTTGATGAGTAGAAGCCCCCTTGAAGTATTACCACACCTTTTTGTTACATCCTGTATAGTTGCATGTTTGGTCAATAAATAAATACGATATAACAAAACCAAAAAAACCTTAACTGAGTGAGACTAGCATATACGAGCAGTTTTTCGATTTGGGTGAATAAATGCAACATTACATTTTACAAAATTTGCGAATCGGGCATTTTTTTATATATTTATTTATGTTTTCAGCTACTTACGTGTTTGGATCTGTCTTAGTGAGAAATCATTCAGCTGAAATTCTACTCATGAACTAAATACAAATTTTCTAAAACATAAAAGGAAAAAAACTTTAAAGATCATTTTCCATACAAAAATTAATTCATATGGAGAGTTTTACAACTTTTTGTCCTTTATTTAAGATGTGTTAAAAACTTAAACACAAGCTGCCAAATTTGACCCAAATAATAGCGTAAACATGTTTGCACAAAACCACCATTAAAAATGTGTTTTTTTCTATTTTAGATTTCAGCAAAGCAGATTTAGTTTTGGAGTAACCAATAAATACAAATTAAAGAAAACGTATTTACCACCTTAAAATAGACAACCACGCTTTGAATGTTTAAAAAAAAAGAGTGCTTCATTAAAAACAAGTTCCTAACCTGAATTCCACATAAAAAAGAACATATGTAAAACTGTACAATGCGCCTACCAAGTTTACATTGAACGCAAAACGTCCTGTACAATTATGAAGTCATCATGTCGTTGACCGACGAACTCGTGTTGACGGCTGTACCCTTCAGTAGGTCGTTGATATCACGCCGGAATATCGACAGGTTTTGTGTGAATCTGTGGACGAGGATTTTAATAAATAAAGCGTCTACTGTTCTTTTTTGACCAGTTGGTAGTTTTTATGCATTACTCCTACAGTACAGTAGCTTCTTAGTGTCACTAAAAAGTGTCCCTGACCATATATGTCCCTGACTAATAGTTTCCCTAACTAATAGTGTCCCTAACTAAAAGTGTCCCTGACTAATAGTGTCCCTGACTAAAAGTGTCCCTGACTAATAGTGTCCCTAACTAAAAGTGTCCCTGACTAATAGTGTCCCTGACTAATAGTGTCCCTAACTAAAAGTGTCCCTGACTTAAAGTGTTCCTGACTAAAAGTGTCCTTGACAAAGTGTTCCTGACTAAAAGTGTCCTTGACAAAAAGTGTCTCTAACTAAAAGTGTCCCCGACTTAGTGTTCCTGACTAAAAGTGTCCTTGACAAAAAGTGTCCCTAACTACAAGTGTCCCCGACTTAAAGTGTTCCTGACTAAAAGTGTCCTTGACAAATACTGTCCCTAACTAAAAGTGTCCCTAACCAACCTTGTCCTTGACTAACTACTTACCTGTCCCGGTTCCTCGTGAGCAGGTTGGGCTCGACGCCCGCCATGATGCTGCTTCTCCCGCGGCTGATAGTGACAAGTGTCCCCGACTTTGTGACAACTTTCCCTGACATAGTGACAAATGTCTGACTTTGTGACAAGGGTCCCCGACGTTGTGACAAGTGTCCCCGACATTGTGACAAGTGCCCTGTCATAGTGACAAGTGTCCCCGACATTGTGACAAGTGCCCTGTCATAGTGACAAGTGTCCCTGACATTGTGACAAGTGTCCCCGACTTTGTGACAAGTGTCCCTGACTATGTGACAAATGTCCCTGACATTGTGACAAGTGTCCCCGCCTTTGTGACAAGTGTCCCTGACTTTGTGACAAGTGTTCCTGAATTTGTGACCAGTGTCCCTCACCTGTCCCGGTTCCTCGTGAGCAGGTTGGGCTCGACGCCCGCCATGAGGCCGGCGAACCACTGCGCCAGTTGAGGTTGCTTATCTCTCGGCTGGGCCGCTATCATCTCGCCGCGGATGCGGGCGAATTGCTCCTCGTTTAGGAGGATCAGTCCGAGCAGGGGCCGAGACATGGACCACTGGTTGCAGCAGTCTTCGAACATTATCACGTTCAGCACCTGGACGAAACACGAAATGAAATTACATTTTAACTTCATAATGAAGAACGAAAATAATGAATAACGTTTTCCTTTATTATCGTTCTATATTATTTTCTTCCTTCATTTTAATGAAGAACGGAGAACCACTAGTATACTCAGTTAACAACCCATATCGTCCCCACTGCAGGGGCGCAGGTCTCTTCCCATACCTCATAAAGGTTAGACCCAACAGGGGCCAAGTCCGGACTCGTGGAGGTTGTGGGACTAGTGCCCAACTAACCCCAGTATCAGAGCCGCCTATAAAGCCTCCGACATGGCTTGACGACTGCCGTCTAGTGATAGCAGCCGGCACCAACGGCTTAACGTGCCTTCCGAAGCACAGAAACGGTCGAGATAAGTGCCACTGACAGTCAAACCCATCCAGGTTATGACCGTGTCTGTAGTCAGTTAACCTATGTTCACTAGTATACTCACAGTAGCTAACAGCTGCCGCATGATCTCCGGCCGCCGCTGCAGAACCTCAATAAACATGTTGCTCGTCTCTGGCGGCGGCTGCCGCGGATTCGTCACTTTGTTACTAGCTGCGAAGAGAAGAACACTATTTAGCTTTAGCCGACCGCTTAGGTGGTAGGTAATGTATTTCGAATATACGAAAATAAGTAAGTTACTTTATGTATATTTCCATTAATTATTATTTTTCCGGAGCAGGACGCAAATTTCTTTTTATAACCAACTTAAATATAACAAAATTTTGCTGTTTTATCTCTATATAAATACAATATGTACCTATTACATAAGAAAAATTATGGAACTATAAGTCTATTGTGGTCTATTATGGTCTATAGCACGCTCCATCGCCCTTTGGGTGACTTTGAGCCTTCTTATAAGGCCCATAGTAAGCGACCATGTCTCGGATCCATATGTCATCACTGGCAACACACACTGGTCAAAGACTTTAGTCTTGAGGGACTGCGGTATTTTGGACGTAAAGATATGGAGCGTGCTATGCTTGGTGTTTCCCTACGTGATCGAATCAGAAATGAGGAGATACGTAGGAGAACTAAAGTTACCGACATAGCTCTCAGAATCGCTAGACTTAAGTGGCAGTGGGCAGGGCACATAGCTCGTAGAACAGATGGCCGTTGGGGCAGTAAAGTTCTCGAATGGCGACCGCGCACCGGAAGGCGCAGTGTGGGCAGGCCCCCGACTCGGTGGACCGACGACCTGGTAAAGGTTGCAGGAAGCCGCTGGATGCGAGCCGCACAGGACCGGTCGGTTTGGAAATCCTTGGGGGAGGCCTTTGTCCAGCAGTGGACGTCTTTCGGCTGATAGATAGATGGTCTATAAGTACTGAATAGTTTTAGCAACATATGTAAAAGATTGATTGTTTCCTAAATAAAAAAAAAATATATTAAAAAGTACTTTAAATAGTCTAATTTGTGTGTGTTATAGAAGAGCGAAAATTTCTAACACAAGCAGATAATTTTGCTTACTAGAAGTTTTTAGAAACTGTTATTGTTTACTTATGTAAGTAGATTAATGAAATAAATAATTTTTCATTTTTATTATCAATTTAACAAAAACAATAAATGCCCAACTGTAATGCATTTCGGATGTACGAAAATAATTTAAACAATTTAACAAAAACAATAAATCTGCCGTGCTTACGATAAGAGCAGTAAGTCTGTGAAACTCACTTTTGACGTTTCGTCACATTTTTGAATTTTCCGAATTGTTTCCTTAGATTATTTTAAATACAATTTTTGGAATGTGTAGCTCAGATTCAGTATATCTATACTGTGTTATCATTTATTTGTTCTTACAATATTAAATGACGAAATGGATGAAGTTACTGCTTTTAAAAATATACTTACTGCTCTTATCGTAAGCACGGCAGAAATGTCCAACTTTAAAAAACTCATCGTATGTCGATCTGGGGATCGAAATGTTACGAATATTCGGCATCATCATCCCTTACCATCAGGTAGGATAATGCCAAGAGTTTTCCAATTGCGGGAAAAAATGCATTTTATCTCTTTTACTCTTATCAAGTGTGACAGAGATATTGAATTTTCTCATATTTCCTTATTCCCCAGCTCCGTTCGCTATGCTTCCTTATTTATTGTGCGAAATGCGAAGTGGAACTCCTTATCTGCATCTACGTTTCCCGATTCCTATGAACTGGGGATCTCCAAGGCGAGACTGAATAGCCATTGAGTTTACCATCCTCGACTATATCATTACTTTCCATCAGGTGAGATGTAGTCAAAGGCACTCAAATTATTCTTCTTTTTGTTCTTTAGTTCCTGCAATACCTATGGGGTGCATAGGGCTAAGACTACTTTTTCAGTCAGCTGCTTTCAGTTCCTCATTACTCTTCGTTATAACTCATTTTGTTTGTTTGTTTGTAAACTCTTTATTGTGAAAGAACAAAATACAATACATAAAACAAGGACAAGACATACAAGGGCGGACTTATCCCTTACGGGATCTCTTCCAGTCAACCTATATGCTTTTTTAAATAAGTTTGTATAAAAATCGGTTGTACTCACATTTCTGTACTAATTGTTTGAATAGATACGTCACTATGTGGTCTAGGGTGGCACAGCATCCCGTGCAAACGCTCGTATCTGAAAACAGTTTGTATTATTAGTGATAATTAGTCGCGTTGTACGGTGACAAGTTTACAAAGAATCTTACATACATAATATAGGATTCTTCTAAAATCTCAAATAATTCTTTTTTTATCGCAGAGGTGGCAAACGAGCAGACGGATCACCTGATGGTAAGCGATTACCGCCGCCCATAGACACCCGCAATACCAGAGGAGTCACAAGTGCGTTGCCGGCCTTTGATATGGGAGTACGCTCTTTTCTTGAAGGTTTGAATGTCGTTTGGTCCGAAAATACCGCAGGCGACAATTCATTCCACAGTTTGGTTGTGCGAGGCAGAAAGTTTCTAGTGAAACGCACAGTTGTGGACTGCCAACCATCTAAGTGATCGCGTAGAACGATGGCGAAAATAGGCGGCAGGGATTAATCCGAACAATTCCAAATAGCAGATTATTCTCCATATTCTAGAGTCTAGACGTGTTATACAAGGCGTTCTTCCTCTCTCTCTCTCTCTCTCTCTCTCTCTCTCTCTCTCTCTCTCTGCCACTCACCGAGCGCCGTCAGTCCCTCCGAGATGGAGCAGAGCACGTAGAGCGCGGCCTCGGGCTGCAGCGAGGCCAGGAAGGGCATGTGGTCCTGGGCCAGCCGCTCTAGGAGCACGTAGTATGTCACTGACAGCTTCGGGTAGTCCTGTGGGAAGGGTTACCAGGGGTCAAAAAAATTTTTTGACTGTTAGTCATCGGAGTTACTTTTAAACATCTGTCAAAAACAGCATTCCCTTCTGAAATTATTTGTGTTACAAGCATGTGACGTCACAGTTTTTGACGAACTTATTGCGTGTTTCTTTTTAAAAAAAATCTGAAGTGATAAAACCTCAATCGAGTATGTTATTTATGCAATTGTAGGTGAAAAGACAATCAAATCAATCAATCAATCCAGGCCGATTTCGGCCTCGGCGACTTATAAGAGCGACGTTCGTGTGCTCTAATATGACTGACGTAGCCAATTTTAGCTGAGAATGTGCGGCCACACTCAGAGCACGTCAGCACTCCTCCGACGAAGTTATATAAGGTGCTACTTTATTAGTGCCCGATATTTTAGTCAGTGCTTCTACTCCTGATTATGATCAACTTTCTCCAAGAAACCCATAGTCAAATCGAAAAAAAATTTTTGGACTCTTCATACAAGTCGATCAGCCGAGCGGCCAAATTAGTATGAAGAGCCCAAAACATTTTTTGCGATTTGACTATGGGTTCCTTGAGAAAAGTTGATCAGAATCAGGAGTAGGAGCACTGACTAAAATATCGGGCACTAATAAAGTAGCACCTTATATTGTATGGCCGCTGGTGGTCGGACCTTCAACTCGTCACGCTTAGCATTGAGTTCCGCGCGCTGCTGTGTCTCATAATCAAACACCGTAGTGTTAATAGTATGCCTCCACTGTGTCTGATCTTCTGCCAGTTTCCCAGTGAGATGGTGAGGTGAAAAGACAAGACAAGACTTAGATAAGATGATAGTAGCTAGCCAGACGGGCTCCGAAAATGTCCTACCACCAACCAAACCGAGTCCCACAAAGTTGGACCCAGCCGGGAATCGAACCCGATCTCCTGATGAGAAGTATAGGGGGCATAATGAGCGTAAAAAAAACCGCCCAAGTGCGAGTCGGACTCGCGCACCGAGGGTTCCGTAAAAATTCCTAATCACACATGTCTTGAACTCAATATTTTTTATACTTGAGTTGATTGAATGAAAGGTAATTTGCGGTTTACGATTTATTACGTATTAAAAAAAACTACTTATTAGATCTCGTTCAAACCAATTTTCGTTGGAAGTTTGCATGGTAATGTACATCATATATTTTTTTTAGTTTTATAATTCTCTTATTTTAGAATTTACGGGGGGGGGGACACATTTTATCACTTTGGAAGTGTCTCTCGCGCAAACTATTCGGTTTAGAAAAAATGATATTAGGAACCTCAATATATAATGTATTTTTCTGAATAAACATTTTTCTATTCTATTCTATTCTATCATTTTTGAAGACCTATCCATAGATACCCATAGGTTTGATGAAAAAAAATTGTTGAGTTTCAGTTCTAAATATGGGGAACCCCCAAAATTTATTGTTTTTTTTCTATTTTTGTGTGAAAATCTTAATGCGGTTCACAGAATACATCTACTTACCAAGTTTCAACAGTATAGTTCTTATAGTTTCGGAAAAAAGTGGCTGTGACATACGGACGGACAGACAGACAGACAGACATGACGAATCCATAAGGGTTCCGTTTTTTGCCATTTGGCTATGGAACCCTAAAAATAATCATAAAAAAAATCTAGTTACTCACCAAGAGATCACTTTGCGGTATACTTAATAACAACTTAACAAACATATTTAACGCGTTGTCTAATGCCTCGTCGCCGTATAACCTGAAAAAAAAAAGTTAAGCTGTCAAAATAATATTTTATGAATATCACCTTTAACACAAAGCTATAGGGTTTGTTAACAACCCATTACGTCTCCACTGCAGGGGCACGGGTCTCTTCCCATAACTCGGGAAGGTTTAGGCCATACTCCACACACTATAGGGTTTAAAATTGGTTTATTATCTACTGGCGACATCTATTGCAAAATATGACTGACTCGGTAGCTAAGTGTTTAGCGATCCTGACCTCTGATCCGAGAGTCGTGGGTTCGATCCCCACACAGGGCAAACTTTTCTGTGATGAGCAGAATTGTTTGCTCTGAGTCTGGGTGTATTATATCTATATATGTATGTATTTAAAAGTATATGTGTGTGTATGTATATCAGTCTCTGGTTCCCAAGATACAGGGAATCCTAGTTTGGGGCCAGATGACCGTGTGTGATTTGTCATAATGGTATAGGAATAAGTGTCAATTTAGCTCATTTTCATTAGAACATAGTGGACAAATCCACTAGAGGCGGCTTTACAAAAATCCCAATACAGTAATTGTTTACACTGTGAGACCCGTTAACTGGGAATTCTACTCGTCATTTTTAAAAACTTTTACTCTACGGAATTGCACCATTCACAAAAAATTTGACTCTCCATACAAAAATGTCCAAACAGTTTTTTTTTATGTGATAGGTGGCAAACAAGCAAACGGATCACTGGTAAGCGATTACCGCCGCCCATAGACACCCGCAACACCAGAGGAGACAATTTGGTACGAAATGTCCAATTTTTTTTTTATTTGAGCTAAGTCCAATAACAGTAATTCGCAAGGCACGTTAAGCCGTTGGTGCCGGCTGCTATCACTGGCAGTCGTTAAGCCATGTCGGAGGCCTTATAGGCGGCTTGAAAACTTCTGACACTGGGGTTGGCCACTAGCCCCACAGCCTCCACCAATCCGGCCTTGGTCCCCGTGTGTGGAGAACGTTCTAACCTTCCCGAGTTATGGGAAGAGACCTAGTGCCCCTGCAGTGGGGATGATATACGTTGTTACAGTAATACACATTTAATAAGGCTGCGCAGAAGACATAATTTTAATGACGCGGGAAACTGATGGACCAATCAAGTAGCTTCATTGTCACCCACCATTACACGTTCCTAACAATCTCTGCTGCTATTGGTCGATTGATTTCGCGGCTGATTCAATGAAATCGTCAGCTGTCAGAAAGCTGTCACTGTGCGTCGATTGTTTCGGGTGTTTCCGTCGATAGTCTGTTCTTGTCTGCGCGAACGAAGATTACCGAGGCGCCCTATATTTTGTGTACTATTGTAACGTATCTATCTATCAGCCGAAAGACGTCCACTGCTGGACAAAGGCCTCCCCCAAGGATTTCCACACTGACCGCTCCTGTGCGGCTCGCATCCAGCGGCTTCCCGCAACCTTCACTAGGTCGTCGGTCCACCGAGTTGGAGGCCTGCCCACACTGCGTCTTCCGGTGCGCGGTCGTCACTCGAGAACTTTACTGCCCCAACGGCCATCTGTTCTACGCGATATGTGCCCCGCCCACTGCCACTTAAGTCTAGCGATTCTGAGAGCTATGTCGGTAACTTTAGTTCTCCTACGTATCTCCTAATTTCTGATTCGATCACTTTGTGAAACACCAAGCATAGCACGCTCCATCACCCTTTGGGTGACCTTGAGCCTTCCTATGAGGCCCATAGTGAGCGACCATGTCTCTGATCCATATGTCATCACTGTAACGTATACTATGCATGTATTTGAGGTCTTACCTAAATACACCAAAATTGGCGTAATTTCCGCACAGGGCCGCCTTCAGTATCGAGAAACACAACGATATGCCTTTCAGTTTGAGAGCGTACATTTGTTTCTTGCTAACGTCCACTGTCAGTATTCTGCTACCTGCAACAGATACACGAAAAAATCAAATCAAATACTCTTTATTGTCATACAAGAAACATACAAACATATAGTAACTAGTGATCGGAAATTCGGATGCAATTATACCTAAAATTGGGGAGCTAGCATAATATGGACATGCCGTTTTAAATAGAATTGGAAACTATTGACCATACATATGTAGTGTTAAATTTTTCACATTTTAACCCCCCCTATCACCTCCTACAAGGATTACCGGTAACCCTGTGTATATAAAATAAGTTGTGGATATAAACGCATAATAGCATACGTAAAATTTTCAATAATATCAACATTCACTACAATCAGATCATTACAATTAAGAATCCCAACGCTTTTTAAGATCCCGGTATCCCGGGAATTTTTTCTATGAAAATCTATGAATTTATTGGGAAAGGCATATCCATACTATTCTTTCTAAAAACGAAATTGCATCCGAATTTCCGATCACTAATAATAACACAATAAAAAGAAACAAATCGACAATGTGGGCGGTCTTATCGCTAAAATCCGTAGTCCGGAATAATAATAATAATAATATATATAGGGTGACCCTAAATTAGTTCTTGATACGAAAGTCTATGAATGTGCTCATGATAACGAACAACTTTCCCTAAGAAACCCATAGTCAAATCGCAAAAAAAATTTTGAGTCTCCATACAAATCGATGAACTGACCGGCCAAATTAGTATGAAGAGTCCAAATTTTTTTTGCGATTTGACTAGGGGTTCTTTAGGGAAAGTTGTTCGTTATCATGAGCACATGCATAGCCTTTCGTATCAAGAACTAATTTAGGGTCACCCTATATATATATATTTCTCTCCTCGTCGCACTGACCTCCAGCCGACTGTGCTTCTGCTGGAGTAGCTCCTGTCGCTTCGCCTAACGCGAAGTGGTCAGAGTAGCCCAAATTTATATTTCTGCATAATAATAATAATAATAATAATGGGGAACTGGCTATCTTATCTCCATGCCGGAACACACCAATGCCATTAACATTGATGTTTGGCGGCAAGACTTAGATTAGATGGTGGTAGCTAGCTAGGCGGGCTCCGAAAATGCCTTACCACCAATCAAACCGAATCCTACAAAGTTGGACCTCGCCGGGAACCGAACCTCTTGATGTAAAGCAAGCAGACAAGTCCCACAGAGGCAGTTAGAGCGCTTTTATAGTCACGCAGGTTTCTGCACGCATGCGTGCGGCGTTTCCAAAGCGACCCGCATGCGTGTGACACGATATTATGACACCTCACCATATTACGACACCTCACCATATTGTGACAACTCACCATATTACCACAACTCACCATATTACCACAATTCACCATATTACGACAACTCACCATATTACGACAACTCACCATATTACCACAACTCACCATATTACGACAACTCTCACGCGGCACCAGTATCCACTCAACGTAAGCACAAATAATGTTGCTGAGCTCGCGGAACAACAGGATCCCGTTGGGCGAGCTGACGTCGAAGTGCAGCCGCTGGTTGCGGTTCTGCGCCAGCTCGGCGGTGAGCTTCAGCACCGGCGTCGTCAACGCCGGCTCGTTGTACCACACCTCTATGCCGCGGAGTAGGACTTTCATGTAGCACGGGTAGCTGGTTGGGGAAGGAATCAATTCAATTCAATTCAATATACTTTATTGTAATAAATACAGTAGTACACAAAAAATAAGGCGCGTCGGTCGTTCGCGCAGACAAGAACAAACTATCGACGGAAACACCCGAAACAATCAATGCACGGGGACAGCCGTCAATCAGGCGCGATATCAATCAACCAATAGCGGCAGAGATTTTAGGAACATGTAATGGTGGATGACAATGAAGCTATTTGATTAGTCCATCAGTTTCCCGCGTAATTAAAATGTTAGACACATTTTAATTACGCGGGGACTGCGCAGGTACATCCGTTAGCCTTATTAAATGTGTATTACTGTACATACTTATAGATAGCTCTTTTATTGAAATTGCAGATAAACATACTCGCTTGGTTTTTCATAACATGTACGGTACGATTTTCATTTAAAAAAAATATCGTTATAAGTATAATAATAATAATAATTTGATAAGTAGGTATACAAACTACTATTGAAGTCATTGTTCACAATTTCAAACATTTTTTGAACAGAATTTCGTTTTTGACATTTGATAAAAAGTAGATCACATGAAATTAGCCCCCGTATGCAAAGTATGGCCTAACCTTCCTGCGGTATGGAAAGAGACCTGTGCCCCTGCAGTGGGGACGTTATGGCTTATTAGATAGAGGTGCTAACATCCAGTCAAACAGCATCATATATTAGTCTTAGTGTTAAACGCGAAGGCAAAGTCCACGCAGGTCAAGGGCCAGCCCTATGAGCGTCTTCTCGGCATCCTCGATGTAGTTTATCACGGGTCTATCCGTACCCCAGCTGTGGGTTTATCACGGGTCTCTTTTGACCCAGCAGTGGGGCCTTTATGGCTTCTTATTAGATAGATGGGCTTACATCCAGTTGAATAGTAGGGACGTTATGCCTTATTATATAATAATAATAATTATTGAATAAAAAGTGTACAAATTAAACATAAATTACTAGAGATTTAAAACTACAAAAGGTATTATATGCCTGAACTAGGATAAACCTGTGCTTGAGGCAAAAGGTGCAGACATATTTATTTATTTATTTATTTACAATTTATTGTACACAGAAAACACAAAGATATACATTAAGAAGGAAAGAACATACAAAAGGTGCAGCTTATTTCTATAAGAAATTTCTTCCAGCAGACCTTGGACAGTGAAAGTTGAAGAAAAAGGCAGAAAAGACGTGTACAGAACAAAGATACAACAATTATAAAATAGTGATAAAGAATACAAACTTATATACCTAATTCTTAAAATAATACATAAACATACATTAAATAACAAATATATATAATATATTATAATACCTACATAACACTATATTATATAAATAAAATATTAAATAATATATAAAAAACAATATAATATCTATATTATACATAAATAGTTTACATGGCTGACTTAAGGGGAGAGAGAAAGGAAATGATCTTTCAATTTGTTTTTAAATGAGTGCAGACTCTGGCTATCGCGAATGTCATGCGGAAGCGAGTTCCACAGTCTGACGGCATGCACGGAAAAGGAATAGGAGTAGAAGTCAGTGGAATGTGGAGGATAGGAAAGAAGAGATTTAAGGTGAGCACGAGATTGATGGTCAGGAGGACGCTGCAAGTGGAAACGCTCCTTCAGATAAGATGGAGAGGAAGGATTGTGGAGTATTTTGAAAAGGAGACAGAGGATATGAGTGTTCCTGCGAAGGCGAATTGGAAGCCACTTAAGCTGTTGACGATATTGGGAGACATGGTCAAACTTGCGGAGACCAAAGATAAAGCGTAAACAGAGATTTTGAAGACGCTCGAGTTTGTTTAGTAGCTCTTCTGTTGCATCTAAGTAACAACTATCGGCGTAATCCAAAATAGGGAGAAGAAGAGTTTGCGACAGAGAAATTTTCGTTTTCAAAGGTAGAAAATATTGTAGGCGCTTCAGAGCATGAAATGAAAAATGCATTTTCCGACTGAGTTCATTGACATGAGCGGCCCACGATAAACTCGAATCAAAAATGATTCCCAAGTTTTTCGCTGTACTGGAGTACGGAATGACAGAATTATCATATGTGACTGCTGTGTTCGGTGAAAATGTAAGCTGATTTAGCATGTACTTGCTACCGATGACCAAGGCTTGTGACTTTTTAGGGTTCACCAGTAGACCAAAGCTTTTCGCCCACGATGATAAGCGTCTTAAATCACTGTTAATCTCCTGAACAGCACTGGAGAAATCAGAGGCAGGAAAGTGTTTATAAATTTGCAGGTCGTCTGCGTAAAGATGGTAGTTCGAGGAAATAACCTGAGTTACAGTGTTAATGAACATTGAAAAAAGGAGATTAGGATTTTTAGTCCATAGTTTTTTATGGACTAAAAATATCATAATAAACTACAAATATACTTATTATTAGTTTTGTGTCAATTTTATTAGACAGACCGATAGATATATAGACAGACACATAGATAGATTAGCTATATATATATAGGTATGGTATGGGCATCTTATGAGGGTCCCTAGCAGTGGGGACATTGGCCACTTACATCCAGTCAAACAGCATCATATAGGTAGTCTTGGTGTTGAACGCGAAGGCCAGTCCTCGCAGGTCACGAGCCAGCCCTATGAGCGTCTTCTTGGCGTCTTCCGAGGCGAACATAGGGCTCTCGGGCGGACCCAGCAGTGTGATGAGGCTTTCGAACGCCGCTGCAACAATAACAGCAATATTACAATACAATACATTTCAAATACATTTTAATTTGTCATTTTTAAGTATATTTTTCAGTTCTTTTTAATGCATTCTTATTATTTATTTAATTATTGCCTTGACGATCATATTATCCTCTGACATTTATTGTAAAATTGACATTGATAATATGAAAAAAATGAATCTATTCTAAATCTTATTCATTTTGCATATTATGGTCTCTCAAAATCAGCTGAAAGTAAAATATTTAAACTGGAGTAGTGTGTTTTGGAGAGTTCTGGACCACCTCTATTTGCGGTCGGTCGAAGTGGATCCTCCATACAAAATGTATGCAAAGTTGGGATAACCAAGTGCAAAATAGCTTGATAACTTTGTTTCCCATTGTGTTGCGTCATTTTTTGCAAACATGGGACCAGGTACTCTATTGTGTAGGATGTTCGCTTAGTTTCGGATGTATGAATAGGCAAGGTCGGGGGACGGGCGGCCCGCCTGCTGCTATTGTGCTGGGATGCAATTGATAGGCAAACATTCTTTGAGATTTGTCACTAGCTAGGGCAATAAATTAATATAACAGGTGGTCACTGGAAGTCATGCATTAATCTCTTTTGAATGGCGTGCAATTCTTATAGATTTGTTGTTACGGGAGCACGTACTCAATTTCACAGGGTGGTCGCTTAGTTTCTTACGGATGAGTAAAGGTCACGTCATTGTCATTGTTCTGTGTACTATTGATAAGCATTGTTTTAGATTTACAACTGTGGGGGCAGTAATTCGATTTCGCGGATGATCGCAGTAGTGTACAAAAAGTATGAAAAGTTGCTTTTAGATTTGTTATTACCAGAGCAGATACTCCATTTTACAGGGTGCTTGCTAAGTTTGATACAGTATGTTACCCAAAAAATACATAGAACGGATGACTATTATAATTACTGCGGTATTTTCAAGCATTTGTATTCTTTGTTCGAGTCTAGCCCTCTCGCGTAGGTAAACGAGGTCGGCGGCGCGTCACTCGCTATATTGTGCTTTGCGCGAGTTATGTCTTAGCTACAGCTACATAAGTCCTCTGTACATCGCTTTCGTATAGGAGTAAACTAAAGTACTGATACTGATAAGATATTCCTCAAGTAGTACGAGTATCTCGATGTTATTCCTTCTTTTTCGACGCGGTTTTGTGTCAGTCCCTATATTGTGCCATGCGCGAGTTAATAAGGGTATGTTTTAGCTACCCTACTTACGTGTCCTCTACATTCTTTTTGGGTAGGAGTAAACAAAAGGGGTACGGCACACTTTTCACGTATGTGAAGCGCTATGATAAGCAGTCGTGGCTCAATTTGGTTTGTTTGCTTATATAGAAGTGGTGTGGATAATTTTCTGCCCTTCACAACAGAGGGCCGACTGTAACATAAATGTTGTATCTCATGTTCGTCCATTCATAAATGACATTCAAAAATTTACAAAGTTAATTAACATAGTTGTATAAATAATAATACTGCTTACAAAGAATTATAAGAATATATTAAAATATAATATTTCATGCTTGTCAAAAATTATAAAAATAAATAATATTAAAATGACTGATACTAAATGTCGAATCAGAATATAAATAAGAAAATATACAAAATACAAGCAAAATTCAATAACTCAACAAATCTAAATTAAAGGAATATAAATAATTTATGTATATATTAACTGATGGTTTTAAATCTAATAAACTCATCCATGTTTTAAAAACAATTTGAAGACAGGAAATTTTGCAGTGTTTTGTAAACAATGTAAATCTTTCAGAGCATCGAGTAACACAAAAAATAATAGACATTCCATAACTATTCTGATTAAAAGTCGATTTGTGTATCTGGTTGAAAAATTACAGACATGTTAATGTAATACTGTAATGCTGTACCGTACTTTGTGTAATAAATAAATTTAACACGTACACCAACCCATAACTCCATAACATAACATGTATAAATAGAGAATATTGTATCAACACTAACAATATAATAATTAAATCAGATTCTCGAAAATGAAGCTTACAAACTTTATTTGTTAACAGTACTACTATACATTAAAATAAATTAAACATTACACTAATTGGCAAAAAGCAAGTAACTAAAAGATATTGCGATCCCGAGAATCACTTCGAGATAGATTTAAGGAAATAAATATTCTAACAGTTGCTGGTCAGTTTATTTACGAAACTATCATGTAGGTTCGTAAAAATCTAAACTTGTTTTTCAAAAATAATGACAGACATAACCGTAACTTGAGAAGTAAAAATAATCTTGACATAGCTTTCTCGAGGCTTAGTAAGGTGAAAAAATCATTTGTGGGGCAGTGTGTATACTTTTATAATAAAATTCCGAATGACGTGTGTGAACTACCAGAATTTAAATTTAAGAAACACATAAAACGCTGTATTTGTTCAAAAGGATACTATAAGATTGTAGATTATTTTAATGATAATGACATTTGGAGTATTCCTCCAGAAAAATGATATGACGTTTATAAGAGTGCTTAATGTACCTACGTAAAGAAATAAATGATTTTGAACTTTGAATTTTATTTTATCAGTAAATATTTGGGTGATTTGCAAAATGTTATCAAGAAACATCTTTAAGAAATATCCAGAAAAATAGCCGCGTTATGCATGCAATGCATTGAATCAAAAGTTAAAAAATGAATATTCTTTGATGTATACATATAATAATTGTAACGTATTACACCTGTCTTTTTGTTTTCGAGGGTTAAATACTGTTTTGAAATCAGCAATCCCTTCTAAGGTGATGTCAATAGATACATAGTATCATAACGTTAAATTTACTCATGAGAGAAGACTTCTGGCCGAAAGGCGTAGTGTTCTGGTGGTTTCGACGTCTTCGTCTTCGGGACTCCAACACTGCGAGCATCGACAACACAACAACACAAACCAAAGTGCCAACTTAGATTTAATTAAAACATAACTGTATATATTTATAGTATTTTGTGATTCTGAATTTTATAAGTTTTTATTTATCTGTGGGCCTGTACATTAGTTACTAAGTTACCTGATAATATGATAAATGAATAATAATAATTTTAATCAATTAATTACGTAGGTAAAATTGAAAGTTCTTAGAAAATAAAGAATAGACGAAAGTAGGGAAATAGTAGGTAATACTTTTATAGTTTTTAGAAGCAATTTTTATTTCTTTCTGGGTATCGTTGCATCTGATGAAATTACTAAGAGAAACACCGGGACACTCTTCCTTAGGGTTCTCTTTCACAGCCTTTTGTAGCGCAGTCACCGCAACTTCAGGCACGTAAAATAATTTCCTCGAAGCTTTTTTTCTTTGACTTCTTCATTTCTTCACTTTCGTTGGCAATTATTCGAAACGAAACACCCCGAGCAGATAATTATTGTTTCGAGCTAATAACTTTATATTCAGATTTTGTTATCTATAAAAATATCAAGTACAGCATTTGAGTTACTCTAATTGCAATTTTGTGACATTTTATGACCCTAAATCATGCAACGACGTCTTTGGTGTTTGATCCAAAAGAAATAGAAGGTAATACTTTTATAGTTTTTAGAAGCAATTTTTATTTCTTTCTGTGTATCGTTGCATCCGATGAAATTACTAAGAGAAACACCGGGACACTCTTCCTTATGGGTCTCTTTCACAGCTTTTTGTAACGCAGTCACCGCTACTTCAGGCAAGTAAAATAATTTCCTCGAAGCTTTTTTTCCTTGACTTCTTCATTTCTTCACTTTCGTTGGCAATTATTCGAAACGAAACACCCCGAGCAGATCATTATTGTTTCGAACTTATAACTTTATATCCAGCTTTTGTTATCTATGAAGATATCAAGTACAGCATTTGAGTTACTCTAATTGCACTTTTGGGACATTTTATGGTCCTAAATCAAGCGACCACGTCTTGGTGTTTCATCCAATTGGGGGGTATCCATCTCGTACAAAACATCCTGTCGATACATACATATGAAGAATCCTTTCTGCTTAGCTCATATCAATCACTAAGCTTGCCCAAATCTGCTGATAGGTTGTTATTTTATTAACTTCTTTCATCATGGTCCGCACACCACTGATATTATCTTCAGTTGCCATCGTTGTAGGACATCACTCACGCGGATCATCATTGAGATTTCTACGACTACATTTAAATGTAATAAACCTGTTGTAAAAAGTAGCAAGAGATGGAGCGTCATCAACAAATGCCTGTCCTACAACGATGGCAACTGAAGATAATATCAGTGGTGTGCGGACCATGATGAAAGAAGTTAATAAAATAACAACCTATCAGCAGATTTGGGCAAGCTTAGTGATTGATATGAGCTAAGCAGAAAGGATTCTTCATATGTATGTATCGACAGGATGTTTTGTACGAGATGGATACCCCCCAATTGGATGAAACACCAAGACGTGGTCGCTTGATTTAGGACCATAAAATGTCCCAAAAGTGCAATTAGAGTAACTCAAATGCTGTACTTGATATCTTCATAGATAACAAAAGCTGGATATAAAGTTATAAGTTCGAAACAATAATGATCTGCTCGGGGTGTTTCGTTTCGAATAATTGCCAACGAAAGTGAAGAAATGAAGAAGTCAAGGAAAAAAAGCTTCGAGGAAATTATTTTACTTGCCTGAAGTAGCGGTGACTGCGTTACAAAAAGCTGTGAAAGAGACCCATAAGGAAGAGTGTCCCGGTGTTTCTCTTAGTAATTTCATCGGATGCAACGATACACAGAAAGAAATAAAAATTGCTTCTAAAAACTATAAAAGTATTACCTTCTATTTCTTTTGGATCAAACACCAAAGACGTCGTTGCATGATTTAGGGTCATAAAATGTCACAAAATTGCAATTAGAGTAACTCAAATGCTGTACTTGATATTTTTATAGATAACAAAATCTGAATATAAAGTTATTAGCTCGAAACAATAATTATCTGCTCGGGGTGTTTCGTTTCGAATAATTGCCAACGAAAGTGAAGAAATGAAGAAGTCAAAGAAAAAAAGCTTCGAGGAAATTATTTTACGTGCCTGAAGTTGCGGTGACTGCGCTACAAAAGGCTGTGAAAGAGAACCCTAAGGAAGAGTGTCCCGGTGTTTCTCTTAGTAATTTCATCAGATGCAACGATACCCAGAAAGAAATAAAAATTGCTTCTAAAAACTATAAAAGTATTACCTACTATTTCCCTACTTTCGTCTATTCTTTATTTTCTAAGAACTTTCAATTTTACCTACGTAATTAATTGATTAAAATTATTATTATTCATTTATCATATTATCAGGTAACTTAGTAACTAATGTACAGGCCCACAGATAAATAAAAACTTATAAAATTCAGAATCACAAAATACTATAAATATATACAGTTATGTTTTAATTAAATCTAAGTTGGCACTTTGGTTTGTGTTGTTGTGTTGTCGATGCTCGCAGTGTTGGAGTCCCGAAGACGAAGACGTCGAAACCACCAGAACACTACGCCTTTCGGCCAGAAGTCTTCTCTCATGAGTAAATTTAACGTTATGATACTATGTATCTATTGACATCACCTTAGAAGGGATTGCTGATTTCAAAACAGTATTTAACCCTCGAAAACAAAAAGACAGGTGTAATACGTTACAATTATTATATGTATACATCAAAGAATATTCATTTTTTAACTTTTGATTCAATGCATTGCATGCATAACGCGGCTATTTTTCTGGATATTTCTTAAAGATGTTTCTTGATAACATTTTGCAAATCACCCAAATATTTACTGATAAAATAAAATTCAAAGTTCAAAATCATTTATTTCTTTACGTAGGTACATTAAGCACTCTTATAAACGTCATATCATTTTTCTGGAGGAATACTCCAAATGTCATTATCATTAAAATAATCTACAATCTTATAGTATCCTTTTGAACAAATACAGCGTTTTATGTGTTTCTTAAATTTAAATTCTGGTAGTTCACACACGTCATTCGGAATTTTATTATAAAAGTATACACACTGCCCCACAAATGATTTTTTCACCTTACTAAGCCTCGAGAAAGCTATGTCAAGATTATTTTTACTTCTCAAGTTACGGTTATGTCTGTCATTATTTTTGAAAAACAAGTTTAGATTTTTACGAACCTACATGATAGTTTCGTAAATAAACTGACCAGCAACTGTTAGAATATTTATTTCCTTAAATCTATCTCGAAGTGATTCTCGGGATCGCAATATCTTTTAGTTACTTGCTTTTTGCCAATTAGTGTAATGTTTAATTTATTTTAATGTATAGTAGTACTGTTAGCAAATAAAGTTTGTAAGCTTCATTTTCGAGAATCTGATTTAATTATTATATTGTTAGTGTTGATACAATATTCTCTATTTATACATGTTATGTTATGGATTTATGGGTTGGTGTACGTGTTAAATTTATTTATTACACAAAGTACGGTACAGCATTACAGTATTACATTAACATGTCTGTAATTTTTCAACCAGATACACAAATCGACTTTTAATCAGAATAGTTATGGAATGTCTATTATTTTTTGTGTTACTCGATGCTCTGAAAGATTTACATTGTTTACAAAACACTGCAAAATTTCCTGTCTTCAAATTGTTTTTAAAACATGGATGAGTTTATTAGATTTAAAACCATCAGTTAATATATACATAAATTATTTATATTCCTTTAATTTAGATTTGTTGAGTTATTGAATTTTGCTTGTATTTTGTATATTTTCTTATTTATATTCTGATTCGACATTTAGTATCAGTCATTTTAATATTATTTATTTTTATAATTTTTGACAAGCATGAAATATTATATTTTAATATATTCTTATAATTCTTTGTAAGCAGTATTATTATTTATACAACTATGTTAATTAACTTTGTAAATTTTTGAATGTCATTTATGAATGGACGAACATGAGATACAACATTTATGTTACAGTCGGCCCTCTGTTGTGAAGGGCAGAAAATTATCCACACCACTTCTATATAAGCAAACAAACCAAATTGAGCCACGACTGCTTATCATAGCGCTTCACATACGTGAAAAGTGTGCCGTACCCCTTTTGTTTACTCCTACCCAAAAAGAATGTAGAGGACACGTAAGTAAGTAGGGTAGCTAAAACATACCCTTATTAACTCGCGCATGGCACAATATAGGGACTGACACAGAACCGCGTCGAAAAAGAAGGAATAACATCGAGATACTCGTACTACTTGAGGAATATCTTATCAGTATCAGTACTTTAGTTTACTCCTATACGAAAGCGATGTACAGAGGACTTATGTAGCTGTAGCTAAGACATAACTCGCGCAAAGCACAATATAGCGAGTGACGCGCCGCCGACCTCGTTTACCTACGCGAGAGGGCTAGACTCGAACAAAGAATACAAATGCTTGAAAATACCGCAGTAATTATAATAGTCATCCGTTCTATGTATTTTTTGGGTAACATACTGTATCAAACTTAGCAAGCACCCTGTAAAATGGAGTATCTGCTCTGGTAATAACAAATCTAAAAGCAACTTTTCATACTTTTTGTACACTACTGCGATCATCCGCGAAATCGAATTACTGCCCCCACAGTTGTAAATCTAAAACAATGCTTATCAATAGTACACAGAACAATGACAATGACGTGACCTTTACTCATCCGTAAGAAACTAAGCGACCACCCTGTGAAATTGAGTACGTGCTCCCGTAACAACAAATCTATAAGAATTGCACGCCATTCAAAAGAGATTAATGCATGACTTCCAGTGACCACCTGTTATATTAATTTATTGCCCTAGCTAGTGACAAATCTCAAAGAATGTTTGCCTATCAATTGCATCCCAGCACAATAGCTGCAGGCGGGCCGCCCGCCCCCCGACCTTGCCTATTCATACATCCGAAACTAAGCGAACATCCTACACAATAGAGTACCTGGTCCCATGTTTGCAAAAAATGACGCAACACAATGGGAAACAAAGTTATCAAGCTATTTTGCACTTGGTTAACCCAACTTTGCATACATTTTGTATGGAGGATCCACTTCGACCGACCGCAAATAGAGGTGGTCCAGAACTCTCCAAAACACACTACTAACTGGGGCTTAAACTGAACCACTTCCCCCTAGGAACCCATAGTCGATTGCGAATTAATTGTGGGTTCCCTGGGTAAAGCTGCTCAGTTTCATGAGTAGATTTCACTGTAATTTTTTTTAGGTATTTTACAATGAACTTATATAGCGCCGTCCCTGTCTCTCATACGTGTAAAGCTCACCAGTCAGCGGCATTATAAACGCGTGAAACATCTCTACATCTCTATTCAACCGACTTCAAAAAAAGGAGGAGGTTCTCAATTCGTCGGAATCTTTTTTTTTTTTTTTTTTTTTTTTCTATGTATGTTCACCGATTACTCGAAGACGCCTGAACCGATTTCAAAAATTCTTTTTTTGTTTGAAAGGGTATACTTCACAGGTGGTCCCATATTAATTTTATTGAAATCGATTCAGCGGTTTTTGAGAAAATCAACAAAAACATAGCAAAATTGGAGTTGCTACGATTGAAGTCGGTTGTTTTTAACGTATTCAGCGTTGTCAATTATTTATACCGAAAAACATATCCGTGTTCGCGACATCGTTTACAAGGATGGCGCTATATCACACGTATAGCGCCGTCCCTCTCTCTCACACGTGTAAACCTCACCACTCGCCAGTCAGCGGCATCATGAAAGCGTGGAACCCCCCTCTTCTTCCCCCAGTTCCACCATCAGCCACCTTCCCAAAGCCGTGTAGAGCATGGAGCGACGTGCCGAGAACCTGGTGAAGGTCGCGGGAAGCCGCTGGATGCGGGCAGCGCAGGACCGGTCGGTGTGGAAACCCTTGGAGGGGTCCTTTGTCCAGCAGGGGACGTCTTTCGGCCGATGATGATGACATGGCGCCGTCCCTGTGTTATCGACCGACGATGAAGATGTAACCACCACTCACCACTGAGCGGCATCATGAACGCGTGGAATCTCTCCTCGTCCTCCCCCAGTTCCACCATCAGCAGTCTCCCCAGGGCAGTGTAGAGCATGGTGCGATATCGCATCTCCACAGTGTCGACGCCGGTGATGCCGAGAAACGGGAAGTGTTCCGCCTGGGTGGTTGAAGTGAAAAGAATTTTAATAAGTAAATATTTTAAATATCCGGGACAAATCACAAAGTGTCATCTGGGCCCAAACTAGGGATTCCCTGTATTAAGAGAACACTGATATAAATACATAACACACACACACACATATATATTTATAATACAACCAGACACAGAGCAAACAAATCTGCTCATGACAGCAATGCTTGCCCTGGGTGGGGATCGAACCTACGACTCTCGGTTCAGTAGTCAGGCTCTTACCACCACGTCAGATAATAGGAATTCTAAATTTATATACGAATATATTAACAAGCAGATTGACAATCTCTATAGTAACTTGCGTGTCCTCAGACTAAAATAAAAATAGCAATATTTTTTTCAAATTTCAAATTTCAAGATTAAACTTTGGAACTTTTTTAATTGAAAATACTGCTTAGTAATTTCACATCATCCCAGTGAAAACCGCATAGAAATACATTCAATGTTTCTCTATAAAATCGTAGACAACACAAATACACACATGTCAAACTGATATACTGATATGATAACCCTACTTTTTGAAGCCGGTTAAAAAAACTACACTTCTCACTGACTTGACTTTACGGCGCTCGCGATAAACAAACCCTGGTGTTACGAATTGGAGAGAAGAAGAAGAACAAACGGCGCTCACCGTGTGATGTGTCAACATGAGCTGCACCTCGTCCAGCTTCACCAGTTTCCTGACGCAGGAGTAGCCTCCGCTCAGGTCGCTCAATAGACCCAAGGTCCGAGCGATAATCTGCTCAGACCCGCCCCAGTACTTCAAGTTTGTGATGCTGCAAAGAACCAAAGAAAAAAAATTGTATACAGGTGTAGTGTACGTAGAAACAGATATAAATGAAATTAAAAATATAAATAACTATAGTTCATTCCAATCAAAAAAAGTAAAAGGTAAACAAACATAGTATGCAGATGACATTGACATGTGTCAGTTCCATAGTAAGTTTTGTTTACCTTTTGCTTTTTTTTGATTGGAATGAACCGTAGATAAGACGAATCATACAGAGTGAAATTGAAATCGCGTTTTTTTTAACTGGGGCTTCTAGCCATGAAACTGAACAAATTTCTCTAAGGAACCAATTTAACTAGAGCAAAACAATTTTGGACTTTCCATACAAAGTTGGTTACTCAGCTAATTAAGAGTCCAAATTTTTTTTTTTGCTCAAATTGAATTGGTTCCTTAGAGAAAGTTGTTCAGTTTCATGAACAGAAACCTAACCACTGAGCCACCGAGTCATTTAACTACAGTAGTACACAACTAATAAGGCTTACGGATGTACCTGCGCAGTAGACAAAATTTTAATTACGCGGGAAACTGATGGACCAATCAAGTAGCTACATTGTCACCCGCCATCACATATTCCTAAAATCTCTGCCGCCATTGGTTGATTGATTTCGCGGATGATTCAATAAAATCGTCAGCTGTCAGAAAGCTGTCACTGTGTGTTGATTGATTCAGGTATTACCGTAGATAGTTGTTCTTGTCTGCGCAAACGAAGATTAGCGACGCGCCTTATTTTTTGTGCTACTGCACCTATTATCTATTTGTCCGGTGTATTTCTGTTCTGACTGATTCGGTGGCTAAGTGGTTAGCGATCCTGACCTCTGATCCGAGAGTCGTGGGTTCGATCCCCACACAGGGCAAACTTTTCTGTGATGAGCAGAATTGTTTGCTCTGAGTCTGGGTGTATATGTATTTAAATGTATATATGTATGTATAACAGTCTATGGTTCCCATAGTACAGGGAATCCTAGTTTGGGGCCAGATGACCGTGTGTGATTTGTCCCGGATATTATATTTATTTATTTTATTAAATTTTTCTTACAAATAACAACTATGACGTCACTCACATCTTCCTCATAAGCACACTGAGCACTCATTCAGTCCTAACACCTCCGCTAAGGCAAACCTCAGGCAAAGAAATAAATGAGGCCCTTATGAGATTAGTACGATTGGCTCAAGCAGAGTCATTTCCGAGAGAATATAATTTATTACAAAATAATAAACTGATACCCCAAAAATGTAATATTTTATCCTTAAACCCGTTTATAGATAATGGTCTAATACGTGTGGGGGGTCGCTTAGGACTTTCTAATTACACGCAAAATAAAAAACATCCAATCATTTTACATCACGAGCACACACTTACCAAGTTGATAATGAAGAACCGACACATCCAATTGTTCCACGCTGGTGCGCGGCTACTGCTGTCATCGGTAAGGGAGCAGTTTTGGCCAACACATGGTAAGTCATTGGCTATAAAAATCGTACACGAATGCGTGACTTGCTTCAGAGCTAAGCCACGTACCACCGCCCCCGTCATGGGGAACCTACCGACCACCCGAGTAACACCGTCGCCGCCCTTCCATACAACTGGCGTCGCTTATGCTGGGCCCTTTATGATCAGAGACAGGAGGGGTCGTGGTTACAAAGCGTATAAGTGTTATGTTTCGATTTTCGTTTGTTTTAGTACCAAGGCAATTCACATTGAGTTGATTTCAGGTTTAGAGTCTCAAGCATTCATAGCTGCCCTTCGCAGATTTATAGCGAGGAGAGGTAAACCGCAGGAAATTGTAAGTGATAATTCCACTACCTTTCATGGGGCAAATAACGAACTGGGTGAGTTATATCAGTTCATAAACACCTATTCTAATGACATAATGACTGCTTGTGCTACTGAACGTATCTCATGGAAATTCTTACCAGTCTATACACCTCACATGGGGGGTTTACACGAAGCAGCTGTTAAAAGTTGTAAATATCATTTAAAAAGAGTATTAGGCCAAGCCTTATTGACTTACGAAGAATTTTCGACTGTATTAACCCAAATAGAGGGAATATTAAATTCTCGCCCCCTGTGCCCTATTCCAAATTCAGACTTAGATGATTTTCCCACTCTTACGCCAGCTCACATTTTGATGGGTAGACCGGCCACATCTCTACCGGACTACGATTATCAAGATGTACCTGCCAGTCGCCTAACCTATTTCCAACAACTTCAACAGCTCCGGCAGGATTTCTGGAAGCGGTGGTCGCGCGACTACATTGGACTTCTACAGCAACGTACGAAGTGGAGAAGTTCCAAAGGTCCGGCCCTCCAGGTCGGCTCAATAGTCCTGGTGAAGGACGATCGGCTCCCACCGTGCCAGTGGCGACTGGGCCGCATCACACACAACCACGACGGGAAGGATGGCGTGACCAGAGTGGCTACGATAAAAACGAAAGGAGGGACAATTAAACGTGCTTTCAATAACATTTGCCCGTTACCGTTATCTCTTTGTGATTCAGACTAGTATTTAATTTGCAATTTATAAGCCTTAGTAATGATAAGTAGGCACCTATTATTAAGTTTCTATGTATGTTAAAATAAAAATTTATTACTTATGGGTGCCGGATCGAAACACACGCACTGGTAGTTTCACACAGTTTATTGATACAGTTCACAAAGTAAAAACAAAGTTTAAAAGTCAATCACAAAATAAAAAACAAATATAAAATAACACAGTAATACAGAAAAATAAAATGTGGGCCACGAGATGCGTAGCCGTTGTTGCTTTAGCGCAGACTGAGTGCAGCGGGCCGAGACGCTTTCGTCGCAGCTTTGCGTTTACATTAGGGTTATAGCTACTTATGTTCTACTTATAGGTAAGTATATTATAGTTAAAGCTAAGTGGAGTCCGTCGCTAACACTCCCCTCCCCAGTGCGAAAATCGCACTAATCACCCAAAGGTACGGGAGCGACGCGCGACGCCGATCGCCGCAACACTCCGCCGCTTGTTCGTACCTCAACGACGCGCACGCGTCCGTCTTTACCCGGAAGTACTTTTTCGATGATACCCCGGGGCCAAACATTGCGAGGTGAGTCTGGGTCCACTATGAGGACGAGGTCTCCAACTTTTAACGATCTCTCGTCCTTTTGCCACTTACACCTCGGAATCAATTCCGGCAGATATTCCTTTATCCAACGCTGCCAGTACATATCAGCCAACCTTTGAGCCGTACGCCACTGTTTTCTTAAACAGAGGTCAGTGTCGCAAAAGGCCCCTGCCATAGGCAAATTAGATGAAGAGCCTATAAGAAAATGGTTTGGTGTTAATGATTCCGAACTACCGGGCTCTACCGAAACGTGGGTCAAAGGTCGGCTGTTTACTATATTTTCGACTTCTGCTAATAAAGTGCATAATGTCTCCTGTTTAGGGGCTCGCTCTTTTAATATTACCTTTAATGATGTTTTGACACTTCGTATTAGTCTCTCCCACGCCCCTCCCCAGTGTGGGCTTACGGGCGGAATAAAGGTCCATAATGCTCCGATGTTTGAAGCCTCCGCCTGAAGTAACCTGTTATCTATGTTATCAATGGACTTACGAAGTTCAGCGTCGGCGCCTTTTAGGTTGGTTCCGTTATCTGAAAAGATGTGACGGGGCCAACCCCGTCGAGCGGCCATCCGACGGAGTGCCATGATGAGCGAATCAGTGGTGAGAGAATGTGCCACCTCTATATGGATAGCTCGGATTGTAAGACATGTAAACAAAACACCATACCTTTTTTCCCTTCGTCGGCCTACTGTAACTTCCATGGGGCCGAAAAGGTCTATACCGCAGAACGTAAACGGTCTCTGGTGATGTGCCATGCGAGCTTCAGGTAAGTTACCCATTCTAGGCATCAACGGTTTAGCTTTTCTTATTCTACAAAACAAACATCTAGATACAGCATTTTTTACAGATGGTCGTAGTTTAATTACCCAATATTTTTGTTTGAGGTCATTCACTACTGTTTCTTGATTTTCGTGGCCAGCACGTCTCGTTTGAGTACAAAAATTGAGGTCCTGTAAACCATTCGTTCAAAAATGAATTATAGTTGAATGCATCCCTCGTTGCTATATCTGCAACATTTACTTTTGTAGGTACATACCTCCATTCCGATACTCTAGTGAGTTCGTCTATCTCCCCAAGCCTATTAGCTTCGAATGTTTTATAAGTGCGTGTGTTATTACGCAACCAATGCAACACGGTAGTAGAGTCGCACCAAAAGTACCGTCGCTCAACTGTTAACTTATGTTCCTGTGTGATTGTGTGTGCAAGCCGAGCTGCGAGTACAGCAGCTTGTAATTCCAAGCGGGGAATAGTTACAGTTTTTACCGGAGCTACTCTACATTTACTGGCTACAAATGCTACACGTATTTGATTGTCTTGAACCCATCGCCAATAAGCGACAGCACAAATTGCCTTTTGGGACGCGTCACTAAAGACATGCAGTTCTAAGTTATTGTAGCACTGCGTGTGCGCGCCAATACATGTCTCATTCTTATCGGTACCCTGAAATGTTGAAATACAGTTCCCAGTGTCGCTCTTGTTACCTGCGTACGTCATAGAGTCGTAGGCGCCTACGGTTATCGACCTCTCCACAGCTGGCGTAGTAGAGGCTGCTACGCTGTTAGTGACTGAATCATTCGCCATCTCGCTCGCACGTTCTGTGATGCGTTGATAACATCTAGGTATTCTAATCTTACCAACCTCTTTCAGTAGCTCTATCCAGTCACACCATTTTTTGTAAATATCTTCAGAGATAACGTCGTCCCAGTCGATATTAAGACGCCACGTGTCCTGCAGCATAATTTTTCCCTGTATGGTAAAAGGTGACAGAAACCCAAATACGTCAAATATTGACATTACCACTCGTAGCATTATTCTTTTTGTAGGTTTTTGCTTACCTTGTATAATGCAATCTGGAATCCTTTTGAAAGAGACATCGAACGCTAACTCGTCAGTGCTTGGGTACCAGATTAACCCGAGCGTGCGTTCACCGTAACATTGCTGTTCAATATCAAACCTTACGGCAGCAGATTCTAAGGTCTCTTTTGAGACAGTTTCCAGTACAGCTGTACTGTTACTCGTCCAATTACGCATGTTGAATCCTCCTTCCTTATGAATGTATGAAATATTTCTTACCATTTCAATCGCCGTCGCTTCATCGGGTAAACTTTGTATGTAATCGTCCATGTAATGCGAATTCACTATCGCATCTACTGCAGCCGGCATGGATGACTCGAAGCGTTGAGCGTTCTTGTTTTTTATGAACTGTGCGATGAATGGAGAGCTTTTTGCTCCGAAAATTAAAGATGTCATTTTGAAGTGTTTTACAAGTTTAGCTTCTGGGTCCGATTTCCATAAAAACCTCAGTGCGTCTTGATCTCGGGGTATTATTTTAATACGAAGAAACATGTCTTGTATGTCCCCGGTGACCGCTACCTTATTTTCTCGAAAGCGCATCATTATTCCAATGAGTGAGGCGAGTAGGTCCGGCCCTTTTAGCAAATAATCATTTAAACACTTACCATTGGTCTTAGCTGCCGCGTCAAACACCAGTCGCAATTTCTTTTTGTTGGGATTATCAACGCCAAAATGTGGTAGGTACCACGAATTTTGAATGCATTTAGTGTCATCTAGTTCCCTAGCGTAATCGTTTTCAAATAAGTGATTAATGCGACCCACATACCTGTTGGCGTACTCGGCGTCCTTTTTCATTTTTCTTTGAACTCCCTCAAGCCTTTTTAGAGCACCTTGATAGGTATCAGGCATGACACATTCAGGGTCCTTCCAGGGTAAGCCGACTTGCCATCTCCCTTCAGTGAGCTGTGCTGACTGTTCAAGCTGCTGGATGGCATAGACGTCTGCAGCGTTTTGTCTGGGCTTACCTGAAACTCCAAGCGAGTCCAGTGCGAAGGATCGACGCACCTCTTCATGCAGTTCCCGTAGCGCACACTCGTCAGAGTGCAGCTCAGAGATAAACAGGGTGGCGTCGGCATCTGCGTGCGCGCTCGCGGAGCCAGGGGTGGCTGCGGGTCGCGCTTCCCTCGGCGCACGGACTCGACCATGTAGGGACCAACCTAGGGAAGTGAGTGTAGCGGACGGCTCGTTTGATTTACCTAACAAAACTTTCAGTGGTAATAATAAATTATAGTTATCTTGACCAATTAGTATTTCAGGTTTTACATTTATATTACACAAGTTGTCTTTGACATCTTTTAAGTATTCATACTTATTACAATCTACAATTGACAATTTTTGCATAGGTAAATTTAATTCCTTAACGCTACGTGCCTTAATAGAATAAACCTTATTGTCCATACCAGAAAGTTTTAAGTCCATTACGGTTGTGTCACACACTATTTCGTCACTATTCCACGGACCGCACACGCGCATGGTCTCAGTGCGACCACTTAACCCCGCGCGGGTGGCGAGCGCGCCACTTATCATTGTAACGGTAGACCCGTCATCGAGTAACGCATTAGTTTCGATAACTTTTTTGTCACTTGTGTACAAACGTACGGGCACAACTTTCAGTAACACTTTAAACGCACTCGTGTTTACATTCGTCACTGTTTCGTTGGCAGTGTTCTCAAGTAGCGTTTCCTGTTGTTCACTTTTTGATGGTGACGGCGACGAAATCTCTCTCTTGATGTTTACTGGGTAGTGTAGCAGCCTGTGATGTTGTAGGCCGCAATCTTCCTTATCGCACACCGGAGCCGGGCAGGTTTCTTTATCGTGGTTGGACTCAAGGCACTTGAAGCATATCCCGTGGCGCTTAACGTGCCGCCATCTCAACTTACGCAGCGATTTCTTGAACTGTTTACAATCAGTTAACTTGTGAAATGACGCTGACCGACAAAACTGACATTTATGTTTATGTTGAACCCGCTTCTCTGAATTCTCTGATTGCATGAGAACTGTTTGTGTTTGAATGTCACCAGTCTTATTATTTCTAAGCGCTCTTTGTTCGTTTTTATTGTACACGTTCTTTTGGTGAATATAACTATCGGGTCTTGAGTTGAGAGTTGAGATTGCGATGTTAGCGGTTGCTGTGACCTTAAGTGCTTCCGCGTGTAAGAAATCGCACAAAATATCCAATCGTGATTTCTTTGTAGATTTTATTAAGGGAAAGCTGTAATCAGTCCACTTTGACAGCAGTATTGTGGGCATTTTTGAAAGTATTAGTGATACCATATGCATACCCTGTATGTACTCCTCTCGCCCGACGGCGCGTACGGCTGCCACAAAGTTTTGTACCTTAATAGAGAAAGGTACAATCTCCTTTTGGTAATCTTGGCAAAGTGGGTTTAGTTTTTTTATGTCATGTATTAGGCGGGTAAGTATGCTATCTGGGTCACCGAATCGCAACTCTAATGTTTCCATAATTCGTTCAGGCGTTACGGCACTGATAAGTAGAGCTGCGACGGTATCCTTTGCGGGTCCGCGTAAACATTTTCGTAATCTCCAAAGATTTTCTTTAGAACTAAAGCCACATACCTCGGTAGATTCCTCGTATGCTTGTTTAAACTGAAGCCAGTCCAATGGGTCACCGAAAAAGTCAGGTAACTCCTTCGGTGTACTTAAGCGGCTTAGCAGGTTAGCATTCTTGTCCTGGGTTGAGTTTGCGCTCAGGTTACTCACAGCAGTGGCAAGCAATTCGATTGTTCCCTGCAAAGTGCTCGTTCCAGGTGCGAGCTCGGGGTTTGTTTGCTGCCGTTCCATTTCCAACTGGCTCTTTTCAATCCAATTTTCGACGTCGCATCCGTAATCTTCACTGTCACTACTTTCTTCTAAAGCAGCTAGGTTGGCCTCTAGTTCTTTCTGTATCAATTTTATCTTTACATCTGCCAATTGTCTTTCTGCCTCAAGCTCTAGCGCTTTTTTACGCGCATTTAGAGAGGCTGAAGATTTTGAAGAAGCCTTTGTAGAAGCCGCCAATGAAGGCGCTTTTAGAGGAGGATTTTGTTGACTTAACTCACCCTCTGGTCTTGAGGCATCGATTGCGATTTCTTCATTCTGCTTTGCTTTTTCCTGCTCAACACGAAGGCGCGTGGAACTACGTGTGTCCACCGGCATATTGTTTGGTGGTGGTGTGCGGATTATTTAGGTCCGTTCCGATCCAATCCGGCTTTCGAAGGACCAGCTATTACTTATGGGTGCCGGATCGAAACACACGCACTGGTAGTTTCACACAGTTTATTGATACAGTTCACAAAGTAAAAACAAAGTTTAAAAGTCAATCACAAAATAAAAAACAAATATAAAATAACACAGTAATACAGAAAAATAAAATGTGGGCCACGAGATGCGTAGCCGTTGTTGCTTTAGCGCAGACTGAGTGCAGCGGGCCGAGACGCTTTCGTCGCAGCTTTGCGTTTACATTAAGGTTATAGCTACTTATGTTCTACTTATAGGTAAGTATATTATAGTTAAAGCTAAGTGGAGTCCGTCGCTAACAACATTGTTGTATAAACCTATGCTTATTTGCAGTAATAAGTCAGTTATAGATGTGTATATCTAGTTCCTTATTTGCATTTCAATTTGTAGTTTTTCTTGATATGTAAATAGTAACCTTATAGTTCCTAATTTTTTATTGTCAAATATTTTGCTCTCCTCACAAAAGATTTTTTATTTAAAAAAACATATTGTGTAAATATATTTTTTGAGGCGGAGCATGTTACCTTCAGCGCCACCTAGCGTCCTTTGTCTTAACTATTTTGTCAGATTAACTTGCTCTTGTGAAGACGATCTACTTAGTTATGTACTAGATAACGTAATGCTTTAATTCCTTAAGATTCTCATAGATGGCGCTGTATCAAAGTACTTATAAGAATTTGCACTGATTTTTCTCGTTCATTTTCCCACTGCATCGGTCTGGAACACATCTGAAATACATTAACCTACCTTTGTCAAGACGTGGTTTCTCTTCAAACCTTCCCACAATTCTTCAGCTGTTAACATTGATGTTTGGCAGCAAGACTTAGATAAGATCGTGGTAGCTAGCCAAGCGGGCCCAGAAAATGTTCTACCACCACCAATCAAACCGAGTCCTACAAAGTTGGACCCCGCTGGGAATCAAACCCACGACCTCCTGATGTGAAGCGAGCGGACTAGCCACTAGACCACGGAGGCAGTTCACGGAGACAGAGTTACTATAGCATTTACAGCCCAGTCAACGAGGAGTTCCTTTGTATGGAGACCCCAACTATAATTTCTCTGTCAATGAAACTTTGCACGATTGTGAAGGAAAGTGTATAGATGGAAGATGGCAAAGAAGCCAATAGATTTTATGGCTTGAAGTAGGTGTTTTATACCTAAACATGAAAATTGCATTTAAAATTCGATGAATAAATGCTTGATCGAAAATTTCTGTGCTATACGTTAGTGATAACTTTATGACACGCGTATGCTAGTGTCCATTTTTTCGAATTAAGCTTAAGTAAATTTTTCGATTTTACTTCCGATGCATAATTTCTCGGTATTTTTTTATTTTTCAGTATAGTTTATTGTTAGTTGTTATTGTTAGGGTTTATATATTGTTGGACAAAGTATCTAAAAGATTTTCCTTTAAGATCATAGCTGTTACGGGCAGCCGATTATCTTGGCATTGTACTTATATGTATATGTATGCAATAAGCAATAGCTAATGACTTGCACTTGATTTTTATTGAAATTGTTAAAATGTGTTAGACTATATCTAACGTTAGAGTGAGACAGTGTATATGTCGTCAGTAGTCGGACTCCTCTAATCGTTGGAAAGGGATAAAAGATATCTTGTGTGCTATTACTGCTTTAGAAGGGAAAAATGTTAAATTAATGAATAGCTCTGTAATTACGATAGTGTCATTGATGTAACTTTTCATGTATGTCCAGCTTGTTAGCGCCCTCAGTATTTACATGTATTTTGTTTCGGGAGATAGCTAGTTTTGTTGGTATTCACTTTGTTCGTGAATTTGCTTATAGAATTGTTAGTTTTACTGTTTTTAGGGTTCAATGTACAATGAATGTTTGTGTTTGGTATTGTATTATTGTAGAACGTAGGGAATTCTATTAGGTGGAATAAAGTTTGATAGGTAGAAGTTGTTACTTTTGGAAATAATTAGAAATGTGTGTGTAACTTTTACAAAAATATGTCTTTTTTGTATGTATTTGTGAATTTATTAGTATGTTGGCAGTATGGGACGCAGGTCGGTCGCCTCTTCGTGCGCGGACTCCTGTGGTTGGGCAGGAACTGTGTTTCCTCCTAAGCACAGGCAGCTCGCCTGGTGCGCCCCGGACAACAATGGTTAGTTATTTCCTGTTCTACAGGGAATCACTAGCGATTGGCTAAGTACCGACAGCCCAGAGGGTACTCCTGTCCGGAGTGCACGGGAACGCGACCCTGGGTTCCTCTAGCTGCTATATGAATGCACCCCACTTAACTCCGTTCAATAGCATCCTGCACTACCTCATTTCCATCTCATTCTTATTTTCCCTACCTATTATCCCCATCCTTTTCATTATCATTTACCTCTTCCCGCATTCCTTCCCTCCTGGAGGAGCAGACCTCGACTCTAAAAAGCAACCAACCCAATCCAAGGTGTTTCCACCGTGCCGAGGGATGAATGGCTGAGGGGTTACTCAGTCTCGAACGGGGGTCTCTGAGCTGGGCCGACTCGGGGACAGTCGAAGGCCTTACCTGGGGTACGGAGCACTGCCGCAGGTGGACTTTTATTTCTTCCTAACTCGTGGGATTCAAATGGACGACCTTACGACAATTATTTCCGAAGTGAACGCCTTAAGTACCGAGGAGAGCGCGTCAAGTGCCTCCGAGGCTATGGTGCTTGGAGACATTGAGTCACAAGCCCATACCCAAAACCGCGCCGACGACAAGGGCCATACGGAACTTGGAGTTGACGCAACGAAGCAGAGCAAGAGAGCTAAGAGGCCTCTTACTGGAGCTGCTAAGAGACGTTTCAACTGGTGGCGGCAGCAGGGCAAAAGCGTCGAAGATGCGGCTGCCCTGTGTGCCAAGCCTTTCGACCAACTGCAGGACTTACCGGAGGTTCAAGCCAAGGCTACGGAACTCCAAACTAGGACTGCAGTTGCTACAAAGCGTCCCAGGTCCGAGGAAGCCTCTCCTAGGGAACGACCGAGCAAGGCGGCAAAGCGCGGGCCCTCAGGGCCCACCTATACCGAGGTAGCTGGGTCGGTTCGGGTCGGCATCACTGCCGAAAGACCGATGGGAGAGGATGACCATAGACTGGTGATGAGGGTGATCGGCAATGCGATTGACTCCGCCCCCCCGGAAGAGGAGATAGAGCCGCGTATCACGCGGAGTTCACTCAAGGCGGGGTGGATGCTTCTCACGTGCTATAATAAGGATACGCGCGACTGGCTTGCTAGTCGCGTATCGGACCTAAAGCCGTGGGAAGGTGCCCAGCTTAGACTTGTGGACGAGGCCGACCTCCCCAAGCCTTACACGGGCGTCGCCTGGATCCCGGATGAGACATTAGAGCCTAAGGTTCTCCTATACCGGCTGCACAGGCAGAATCGCAGCCTCGGTTGTTTATACTGGAGGGTCCTCAACGTCAAGAAGGAGGAAAGGGGGCAAACGGTCACTTTCTCCTTTGACCAGACCGCGTTGGATATCCTCCAGGAAAACAACTTTGAGGTACACCTGACGTCGGGAACTATAGGGACTGGGCTCGTTCACATCCGGGTGAAGGGCACAAGACCAGCCACTGAGGTCCAGGACAAGAGGACTCCTCCCGCCACTACGCAAGCACGGGATCCCAATGGAACCGCGGCTTCCACTAGTGTGCAGGCCGAGCCAAGTAGGCAGCCCGTACCCACCAACCCCGTTGCCAGACCATCCAGGCAAGTGATGAATCCGAGCGGTGCCCCCAGGGCCGGCTCAGCGAGTCATCACAACAGGGGAAGGACTGGGAGCATGGCTGCACCTAGGGTCCAAGCTGGACGGGCCACCGGGCCGGTTACGCGAGGGGGTAGTAGAGTAGCGCGGGGGGCCACCAGGGGGAGGCCCGGGAACAATGGCGCGAGAGGGCTCGCGAGGGGACGGCCAGTGCAGCTCCCCTCCATAGCTAGCGAGCACTCGAGCAAGAAGGCGGCGCGCAACCCCCTGAACAACCAACCTCCTCCCCCACACACTTAACAGTAACACACCGCAACAGACACAACACACACAACACTTATACTAAACAGTCCTACTTGTCCAACCCTTCCTATCCTTCTCCTATTCCCAATTTTCCTTCCATACTCACTCCTAAAATGTTTAAAGCCATACAAGTTAACCTACACCACGCGAAAGCGGCGAGCACCATCCTGTGCCAAACCTTCGCAGAAGAGAAACTTGACATGGCGCTCATACAAGAACCGTGGATCCACAAAGGGAACACGGTCTCGGGTCTTAACTCAGCAGGTAGGCTGCTGTTCAATTCCGACGGAATAAGACCCAGAGCTTGTATAATTTTTAAGAAAAACTTAAATTTCTTACCAATTCCTTGTATGTGCACAGATGACTTGGTAGCAGCGTATGTAGCATTGCCAGGCAGCGACGAGAAGGTAGTTGTCTGCTCAGCTTACCTGCCTGGCGACACATCGGATCCAACATGGCAACTAGAGCCCCTTGTCGATTACTGCCGGGAGCAGAAGACACAACTGCTGCTTGGCTGCGACTGCAACTCCCATCACACCACGTGGGGTAGTACCAATACCAACCGAAGGGGTGAGTTACTATTTGACTTTCTTTTATCTAACAACATCCAGGTTCTAAATGTGGGCAACGCACCGACGTTCGTAACGTCCGCTAGACAGGAGGTTTTAGATATCACTATTTGTACGGATCGGCTTGTTGACCGTATAAACAGCTGGCATGTAAGCAATGCAGTATCTATGTCAGATCACAGGTTTATTAGATTCAATCTAACCTTAACTAAAACTTTAAGTGTAGAATCCTATCGCAACTGTAGGGCTACGAATTGGGACGGCTACCGCAACGACCTAAAAGAGAACCTCAGTACGATAAGTAAATCCGTCAAAACTAGGGATCAACTAGAATACACGGTTGATACTGTAACTGCCGGTATTGTCGATGCCTATGTTGACAATTGTCCCCTTAAAACCGTAGTTACTAACCGGAACGTACCATGGTGGAACGGCAGATTACAGAAACTTAGGCAATCCGCCCGGGCCCTATTCAACAGGGCTAAGGTGGATGGGAATTGGAATGCATATAGCAGAGCCCTCACGGGATTTAATAAAGAGCTTAGGAAAGCTAGAAGGAGGTCATGGCGCGGCTTCTGCGAGGAGATCAAAGGAGCTGCACATGTTGCCAAAATATATAAGATCATGGCCAAAACTCCCTCTAATCATCTGGGATTCCTTAAGAAACCAGACGGAAATTTCACTACCACGCCTAGGGAGACCCTTCAGCTGCTAGCAGAAGTGCACTTTCCAGGGTCGGACGTGGTCAACGCGAGGCTCACCTCAGTCAGCACGGCTCAGTCTAACCCTAGACCGAAGACTGAGGACTGGAGGATGGCCTCGGTTGTATTCAGACCCGACCGGGTTAGATGGGCCATAGATAGCTTCAAGCCCTTTAAAACCGGTGGGGAGGACGGAATTTTCCCAGCCCTATTGCAACAGGGCATTGATACCGTCCTTCCGGTGGTGACGAAAATATTCAGAGCCAGTTTTGCCTGGGGCCATATACCCCACAAGTGGACCATGGTTAGAGTAGCGTATATCCCTAAGGCTGGAGATCGTGAGAAGTCACAGCCCAAGTCCTACCGACCTATAAGTCTCACTTCTTTTCTACTAAAAACAATGGAGAAGGTCATTAACGTGCACATTAGGGAATCTTACCTATTGGAGCGACCTCTGCATGAGAAACAACACGCTTATCAGAAAGGCAGGTCGACGGAAACGGCCCTGATGGAGCTTACCGATAGAATAGAGAGAGCACTAGATCAAAAGCAAATTGCCCTCTGCGCCTTTCTAGACATTGAGGGAGCTTTTGATAACACCTCAACTGACGTTATACTGAGATGTATGAAGATGCGGAACATTGACTTGACTACAATAAACTGGGTTAAGTCAATGTTGACTAATCGGACAGTCAAAACAACACTACTAGGAGATACTCTGGAAGTGAGACTAACACGAGGTTGCCCGCAGGGCGGAGTTTTGTCTCCTCTGGAGTGGTCCCTTGTGGTTGACTGTCTGATTGAAGAGCTCAACGGAGCAAACCTGGACACACAGGGCTATGCAGATGATCTGGTTGTGTCAATAGTGGGGGGGTGTCCCTCTGTTATTTCAGAACAACTGCAACAGGCCCTTTTCAGGATAGAACGGTGGTGTAACGAATTCCAGCTCTCAGTAAATGCAGGGAAAACAATTATAGTCCCCTTCACCAGGAAAAGGAAAATGGAGGGCTTAACGTCTCCCACGCTTTTTGGCAGGACTATACCGTTTTTACGGGAAGTTAAGTACTTAGGAGTAATTCTTGATGACAAACTTACCTGGAACAAACAAATTGACCATATCGTAAGGAAGGCTAAGATAGCGCTAGGTGCATGCTGTCGGCTGGTGGGATCCCGGTGGGGGCTGCAGCCTAAATCGGTGCTGTGGGCCTACACATCCATAGTGCGGCCGATGGTTGCCTACGGATGTGCAGCGTGGCACAGTAAGACCCGACAATCGACATGCATCACTGCACTTAACAGCCTACAGAGAATTCCTTGTCGAATGGCTACAAACTCCATCTCATCAACTCCCACTGCAGCACTAGAGGCTATTTTAAACCTCGAACCGCTGCACATCCATGTACAGAAGGAGGCCAGGATGGCCATGCTGCGTGCTATGGACGGTGGCAGGACAGTCTGGCAATCAGTGGTAATGAGGGATCTCTTTGATGCACTCATTGTAAACCCAGCACTGGCCATGCCATCCGATGTCCTCTTAAAGGAGTACAGTTTCAACAAACTGTACACGATTCACGTACCGCGTAGGGACGAGTGGAACTGTGCGGTTCCCGAAACTCTCAAATCTGGTGACCTCATCTGGTTCACAGATGGTTCCAAAAAAGAGGGTTTTGCCGGTGCTGGAGTATGCGGAGGAGACTCGGAGACGAAGCGGTCATACAGTCTAGGCTCGCATGCGACGGTATTTCAGGCAGAGATGTACGCAATAATAAGATGCGTGCAAGAAAACCTTCTGAGGTCCTATCAAAATAGAAACAAAATCATATGCTCGGATAGTCAGGCAGCCCTTATGGCACTGAAATCACATGAGATTGATTCAAAACTTACCCTTGAGTGCGCCAATGCAATTAATCAGCTAGGAAGGCACAACAAAGTCACCTTATGTTGGGTGCCTGGGCACAGTGGCATCAAGGGGAACGAAATAGCAGATGAGCTAGCTAGAAACGGAGCGGAGGCACCAGCTATTGGACCCGAACCAATAGTGGGAGTGCCTCGTTGCACCGGAAGAAGAATGCTGCAGGAATGGGCTAAGGAACAGAGTAGAACACTCTGGGCTAGTGCCCCAGGCCAAAAGCATTCGAAAGCGCTCATATCTGGTTTTTCGCGGGAACACACGTCTAGAGCACTACGACTTCTTAGGCCTGGACTTAGGATTCTAGTCAGAACTCTAACTGGCCACTGCAAGCTTAACAAACATCTCTATCAAATGAAGCTTGCAGATACGGACGAGTGCCGATTCTGCCTCGAGGAAGAGGAAACTCCTCTTCATATACTCTGCGAGTGCGAGGCACTGGTCCAAGCCAGAAGCCGATCTCTAGGTGGACCGATGGTAACTCCAGAGGTCATTAGGGAACTCGATCCCAAGTGCATCCTACAGTTCATTAGAACTATTGGCCTTGAGGATATAATTTAACAGGGGCAGTGGTCACAATAGATCTACCCAGGTCGCAGTGATCCAATAGGGCCCTCCTGGTCCTATACCCCTTTACCCCCAAATAATAATAATAATAATGTTGGCAGTATGTAGCCTAAGTAAGAATTGTTTATACGGATAGAGATTGTTGTCAGCTTATGTTATGCAAAGTTGGACTGTATTGTATCGAGTAGTTTAGGAGATATGAAGAGGAAATGGAAACCTCAACAGGGAACTTTAGGCCGAGGCCAAGTGAGGGCTTGGGGGTCGCCTTTACAGCATTGCCAAGGGGTATAAAATGAAAATTAGGTTTTTTTAGATAATTGCTCGAAATGTTATACTACCTTCACGTATATCGTATAGATCGTAATAATAAGTCATAGTGTTATTCGTAGTAATTCAAATAGAAAGTTCAGCTTCTCCATTGTCTCGATTGTGTTATTATTTCTTCGTGTATTCTTTGAAAGTGTATTGTGTTTGTTAACTTGAAGTGTTGTTTAGTACATTGGTACTTTAATTGTGTTGTGTTTTTGTGATATTAAATTGTGTTTATACCTTGTTACTTTAGTGTTTTCATGGGCTTGCCTGAGTGTCTTCTATCCTTGAACCACCCTATGGTGAACGTGTAACTATTGTTGTACCGTTGTGCTAGGACGTACGCAACAGTTTGGTCCTTCAGATCCGGATAGATAAGACACTTATAAGTTACCATGTCGAGAGTAACGAGGAGTGCGAAGAAGTTGGCGGAGGAGCAAGCTGAGCTCACTAAAGACGACTTGGGAGATGTGCCTGCGGACTTGGAATTGTTGGTGGATGCGGACGGGGCGGCGGCCTTGCAACGAACGATCCCGCCGTCGTCATCGCTCGTGCCCACTCTTTCGCAGGGACGAATCATTGATCATCGGGATCAGAAGGAGCCCGATGAAGTCGTTTATGAACATGATCAACGGCCGCCACCACTGCGGAAACCCGGGAAACCGGAAGGCAGCGTGCTGGTTGATCCTCGTGGATTCGTGCTACCACACCGACCAGTGGATGTGAAGAGCACCTTGGGGAGCCATGCTTCTCGCCGCAGCCATAGAAGAGTCAGAGCGGTCAGAAGAGCGCCCTCGTAGGCGGATGGAGGGATTGAATAAGTTGGCGGATGCGATAATAGGTATGTCTAGGCCTAGACCGCGGCAGACATACGAGTTACCAAAGTTTGATGGTAACCCAGCCGACTGGATCACATTCAAGCGCACCTATGAACGCTCAACGGAAATATACAAGTTTGAAGCATTCGAGAACATGGCAAGGTTGCAGCAAGCGATTGTGGGGCCAGCGAAGATTGAAGTGGAGGATATTTTGAGAGGTGCAGGTGATCCTCAAGAAGTTATGTGTACCCTTGAGGAAGTGTTCGGTCACCCTGGTGCGATTTTGGATTGTGTCTTAAGGAAGATTAAGACTTTACCGCGTGTGACCGAGAGTGGCAAGGAAATGTAAAAGTTTACTTCAGTTGTGAGAAATTGTGTGTCATTGCTGAAGAACATCAATGCTGATGGGTACGTGAATAACCCTCAACTGGTGTGTGAGATACTGAACAAGCTAACGCCTCTCCAGAAGCATTTATATAGTGAGTTCTTAAAGTGCAAAGACAATGTGTGTAGTGTGGACTTACGTGTGTCGCCAAGCTTGGACATTTTACTTGAATTCTTACCAGAATACCATGCCATGAACATGGCTGCACCCTCGGTTAGTGCGACTTATAACGCACCGCGTCCGTTACCTGTACAGTGTTACCTGTACATCGTAATGTACACAGAGTCGCGTCTCTAAGCTCCGCACCGGTTGCGTCGAGGAGTGCACCGCGAACTGTAAGCTCCGGAGCAATAGCGTCAAGGAGTGTGCCGCGAAACGTAAGCTCCGCACCAGTAGCGTCGAGCAGTGCGCCGCGAGTAATGTGCGCGATGTGTGATGGCAATCACGTGCTGCCAGTGTGCAGAAAGTTTATAGCACTGGACAATAGTGAACGATGGAACGTGGCCAAAGACAGTCGACTGTGTTTCAAGTGTTTGTGCACTCGGCACAACCGGGAGTTTTGTCGTGCGAAGCGTTGTGAACAGTGCAACGCCCCTCATCATTCGCTACTCCACTACAATGGTGTGGCGGCTGAGGAGCGCCCACCCGAGTTGACGCCCTCGGCTCCTGAAGCTGAAGTGAAGCGGGCCTTTAGTGTTGGAGGTGTGTGTACCAAGGCCTTGCTGAAGATGGTGCCAGTCTCTATCAAGAGAGACAACTGCGTGACACAGACTCACGCCTTGTTGGACGATGGTGCTACAGTGTCACTAATGGACAGTAGTTTAGTGACCAGTGATGTTGGTGAGCCGTGCCCTCTCACAATAGTGACCGCGAACGGACAAAGGGTAACGGACAGAGAATCACGGAAAGTGAACATTAGTGTTTGTGGACCTAATGGACTGGAACATTGTGTGAATGTGCGTACTATGGCTCATTTGAATCTGCCTACTCAAACTGTACCAGTGTCAGTGTATGAGAACGCTCATCTTAGTGATTTGTGTGACACCATGGATTGCAGTGAGGATCGCAAGGAGGGAGGGGAGACGAAGCCGCTGCTGCTCCTGGGCCAGGATAACTAGGAGCTCATCGTCGGCAGGGAGATCCGAAGGGGTAAGTCCGGTCAGCCGATCGCTTCTCTTACTCAGTTAGGATGGGTAATCCATGGCCCCTTGGGATACTGTGCATCCGCTTCCTCTGATTGTGAAACAGTCCATTGTACAGCTTTAGTTAATAAGAGTAGGTTAGATAGGGATTTACATAGTTTAGTTAAGGCACTATTTGAATTAGATAGCATAGGTATAGCTGAGGTTGAGCGCAAGAACGCGGATGTTGAACGAGCCAACATGATTTTAGAACGCACTAGTCGCCGGGTCGAAAGTGGATGGGAGTGTGGTTTGTTATGGAGGGATGAAAACCCTACCTTTCCTGATAACTATAATCAGGCTTTAACAAGGTTAAAGGGAATTGAACAGCGCATGGATAAAGATCCGTTATTTGGCATGACATACGAAGCTCAGATCGACAGGCTTCTGAACGAGGGTTACGCTGAAAAGGTACCAGATGCATGGGAAGTACACCCACCCTAAGTGGTACTTGCCTCATTTTGGGGTAGTGAACCCTAATAAGCCTGGAAAGCTTCGTCTGGTATATGACGCTGCGGCTTCATATAGAGGGGTTTCGATGAATTCGAAATTGCTCAGCGGACCCGTACTACTGAATTCGCTATTCTGTGTGCTAACGAGGTTCCGATGTGGTAGGATCGCCATCAAAGGTGATATAGCTGATATGTTTTTGCGTGTGAAAATTAGGGATGAGGATAAGGGGGCTCAATTGTTTTTATGGCGCGGGCAAGAACGAATTAAACGCCCAGATCTCTACGCCATGAACTCCATGATATGTGGAGCCACATCCTAGCCTTCGATGGCGATATATATTTCGAACAAGAATGCTAGGGATTTGGCAGACAAATACCCTAACATTGTAGAGCCTATTGTGAATGAAAATTGTGTTAATGACTATTTGAATGAGATATTTGATGAGCCTGTTGTGGATGAACATTGTGTGAATAACGGTTTGAACGAATTAGGATTAAATGTAGATATTTTTAACTGGACTGATTCGCGAACGGTGCTGAGGTGGATAGCGTCAGACTCTAGGGACTATCGGAGTTTTGTTTCGCACCGTCTGAGCGAAATCGAATCAGGGAGTGACGGAAGCGATTGGCGCTGGCTTGCATCGGCGGATAACCCGGCCGATGAAGCGACCATGTTGGGCTGGCCTCGTGATAGAAGTATGTGGTTTTCGGGGCCCCCCTTTCTGCGTGATCCTCCGCACCTGTGGTCGAACGCAGTCAACGAGGAAGTGCCTCAAGTTGACGTTGAGCTGAAAGTCAACGTGACAGCTCAGGTGCAGAAGCCTCTGATCAATCATAGGCGGTACTCTGCATGGGAACGAGCGATGAGAGTAACGGCGAAAGCATTGGCCTTCGTCAGTAAATGCAGAGGACGGAAGATTGACGCCTTAGAACAAGATGATCCCAGAAACATGGAATGGGTATTGAAACCTCCGGCAGCTCCTCGCATGCGGGGAAGTTGGAAAAGACTCGTGCGCTCGATAGAAAACGCACTTCGAGTCACCTTGCGCCAGAAGGCGCCTCGAGAGGAAGCCGAGCCGACTATTAACAGCCGGCCGCTCAGCTGCGTGCCAGAGGAAGACACAGCAAGTCCCACCGTCCTCACGCCGAACCATCTCCTGATGGGGACGGGACCGGGCGCCGCCTCATCCGAGCCGTCGTGTTCGGCGGACTTGGATGTCCGTCGACAGTAAAGGCGTGCAAACGCACTGGTGGATGTCTTCTGGCATCGATGGCGGCAGAAGTATCTGCCGTCGCTCCAGCGACAAGTGAAGTGAAAGTGACTCAGTGAGCGTGTAAGTAGATGATGTGTAGTCATTTGCAATGACTCACTCACTGCCACGCAATTAGTCGCCTAAGGGGCAAATTTGTAAAAAAGTGAAGTGTATCCCGATAGAGACGGAAAAGTGCGTGTGGTAGTTGTTAAGACTGGTTACGGTCTATTGAGACGACCGGTAGCGAAAGTCATCGTGCTGCCCACCGCCGATATTGTCCTAGGATAATTTTGTATTGTATAAATGTATCCTCGTACGGGGGGTGGAATGTTACGGGCAGCCGATTATCTTGGCATTGTACTTATATGTATATGTATGCAATAAGCAATAGCTAATGACTTGCACTTGATTTTTATTGAAATTGTTAAAATGTGTTAGACTATATCTAACGTTATGAGACAGTGTATATGTCGTCAGTAGTCGGACTCCTCTAATCGTTGGAAAGGGATAAAAGATATCTTGTGTGCTATTACTGCTTTAGCAGGGAAAAATGTTAAATTAATGAATAGCTCTGTAATTACGATAGTGTCATTGATTTAACTTTTCATGTATGTCCAGCTTGTTAGCGCCCTCAGTATTTACATGTATTTTGTTTCGGGAGATAGCTAGTTTTGTTGGTATTCACTTTGTTCGTGAATTTGCTTATAGAATTGTTAGTTTTACTGTTTTTAGGGTTCAATGTACAATGAATGTTTGTGTTTGGTATTGTATTATTGTAGAACGTAGGGAATTCTATTAGGTGGAATAAAGTTTGATAGGTAGAAGTTGTTACTTTTGGAAATAATTAGAAATGTGTGTGTAACTTTTACAAAAATATGTCTTTTTTGTATGTATTTGTGAATTTATTAGTATGTTGGCGGTATGTAGCCTAAGTAAGCATTGTGTATACGGATAGAGATTATTGTCAGCTTATGTTATGCAAAGTTGGACTGTATTGTATCGAGTAGTTTAGGAGATATGAAGAGGAAATGGAAACCTCAACAGGGAACTTTAGGCCGAGGCCAAGTGAGGGCCTGGGGGTCGCCTTTACAGCATTGCCAAGGGGTATAAAATGAAAATTAGGTTTTTTTAGATAATTGCTCGAATTGTTATACTACCTTCACGTATATCGTATAGATCGTTATAATAAGTCATAGTGTTATTCGTAGTAATTCAAATAGAAAGTTCAGCTTCTCCATTGTCTCGATTGTGTTATTATTTCTTCGTGTATTCTTTGAAAGTGTATTGTGTTTGTTAACTTGAAGTGTTGTTTGTACATTGGTACTTAGTCAAGTTCCGGGAGCTTTGGAAAATGTTTTTAAAAACTGATTTTGAAGTTTTTAATTATATTTAATTTAATTAACTCTAGCGAGACGTGTGCACAGAGTTTGATGCACGACACGAATGACGAGAGAACAACGAAGAAGCTTAGGTCTAACTTAATATTAATCAGCGTCTAGACACAATTCTAGGAGCTGGACCACCCAGAACCCCTTACGTGGTATCATTCATGCATGTACCGTTATGGTTCTGACGGGTTGAGGTGGCATAACTCCTCCCTCCTCAAGTTCTAAATTATCCGACGATTTTGAGTCAGGATGATTTCGAAACCCAAAAATCTTACATTTCCATATCAAGTAACAAATTAAAATTAAAATAAAGATTATATAAAGAAATATAGTTGCTAAACTAACACCTTTAGTGTTCACCACGGTTTCACTAATAACGGCACGGTTTAGGTTAGCACTCTTCAACACGTTAGACAGGTGTATTAACTTATCCAATTGGATGCCTTTAATATTCAATTCAGCTTTTTCAATGACATTAATCTTCTTTAATTCTGGTAAGCTAATTATTGGAATAATTTTGAGGTGATCATCTGCAGCAGTAAACCTTTGACGATCCAGTCTCGTATCTTCTATGTAGAGATCACAATTCTTCTGCGTAGTTAAGAGGTAAGTTCCTCGTATCTGTCTCTTCATTATGTCTCCTGAACATTTTTCACTCAAGATGTGACTCGTACGAGTGTAGATGATCCAGTTCATGGGGCAAATGCGTTCAATTTTCACATCTTCTATTTCAACAGTGCGTATTTCACAAAGGGTTAAATTGGCTTTAAATTTCATAAGCTGCTCAATGCAGGTCGGCTCTGGATAAGGTACGATGTTATTTTCTCTACACAAGAACTGTTCTGCAGCTATTTCTTCACATGGGGATTCAATGGGTTGGTATTTCAAACCTTTCGCCATAAGGTAAGGGTATTTTGGAATAATTACAGTAGTGAGGTTTCTAATGGGGTTAAGAATAGGTAAGGAATAAATTTTGTAATAGTTATAAGAGTAACCATCGGTTAAAGGGACTTCCATAACGAACGTAATCTGATTTTTCTTAATATAAGACTTAATGGCATATCTTTCCGTCGGTTTGTCCGCTTTATCCCTAAAAAGAAAGGTGGACTGGATGAGGTCTCTCTTACAAAAACTAATTATGGAATCAAATGTTAAAATTGTAACATTTAATTGCAAAAGCATAAAAAGATCCATGGAATGTGTGAAGTCACTGTGTGAGTCGGCAAGCATTGTCGCCCTACAAGAAACCTGGTTGCTGCCCCATGAGCTCCCCCTACTCGGGTCTGTCGATGAAGAGTTCGCGTACACGGGCTCGTCGGCGGTCGACCTGTCGGCGGGGGTGCTGCGCGGCAGGCCTTACGGGGGCGTGGCGCTTCTCTGGCGTAAAGCGGCGTTCACATCGGTGTCTGTGCTCGAATGTTATTGCGATCGTCTGGTTGGCATTAAAACAACAGTGAATGATAAGTCTGTGCTTATCTTAAGTGTTTACATGCCAGTGGATAAAAGTGAAAACCTACCTGAGTTTGTGGATTGCTTGGCAAAAATTAGTGCGATCGTAGAGAATGAAGATTTGGAGGCTGTTTTTATTCTCGGTGATTTTAATGCTCATCCTGGGGAGCCCTTCTGTGATGAGCTACTGAGTTTCTGTAGGGACCAACAGTGGTACTGTGCGGACATGGACAAGCTCGGTATGTACTCTAAATCTTATACCTACGTTAGTGATTCACATGGATGTCAGAGATGGTTAGATCATTGTGTCACTACTTGTGCAGCGTTACAAGCTATTACTGACATAAAAATTGTATATGATATTTACTGGTCAGATCATTATCCTGTGGAGATCACATGTAATCTAGCTATTATAAGATCTAAAAATATGCCGCGTATTAATAATATCAATAAAGTCATATGGGGTGCTAGAAAACCGCAACAAATAGATAGGTATTTTGAATGCTGTAATCTATTTTTAAGAGAAATTAATTTGCCGGAAACATTTACTAACTGCTGTGATCATATGTGTGTGGACTTGTCTCATAGATATTATCTAGATAAAATGTACAATGGAATTGTTTCAATTTTATGTGACGCTGCAATTGATTCGTATGAGGGCAGGACCATTGGAAGAAGGAAAAAAGTGATAGGATGGAATAAGCATGTACACTATGCTCACGAAGAGGCCAGGCTAAGGTTTAACATCTGGGTCTTATACGGGAAACCTTCCAGTGGTAATATTTACAATGAAATGTGTGAAAGTAGAAAGATTTTTAAAACAAAGCTGAAATGGTGCCAGAATAATGAAGATCAATTAAAAATGGATATAATAGCATCCCAGCACTCAGCTAAAAAATTCAGTAAATTCTGGAAATCAACAAATAACTTAAATCCTAGGCCTGGGCTCCCTGGTAGCATTAATAATGTTGATGAACCTAAGGATATTGCTAACTTATTCAAAGAACATTTTCGTGTAAACTCACCTTTAGGCTGTAGTGCCTGTGATGCGATCTCTAATCACACGTGTAAAAATCCCATTCGCTTCTCGGCTAAGGACGTGGATGCAGTGATTAGGGGCATGACCAGGGGCAAATCACCGGGGCATGATGGCCTCAGCATAGAGCACCTGCAGTATGCGGGGGCGCATCTGCCTCGGGTCCTTGGCATGTTCTTTACACTATGCGTGCGCCACTCGTACCTCCCCCAAAGCTTTATGCGAACGATGGTTGTACCAATACTCAAAAATAAGACTGGTGATATATCAGATAAGAATAATTATAGGCCCATATCGACCCTTGTAATATCAAATGTAGTAAAAGCCAAAACACGACTTTACAGGAGAAGCAAAAAACAAAAATGGTCATCATATTAATGTCCATAACTTTTTTGATTTTAAAGTTATTTTAATAAATTTAATAAAAGAAACATGGAACTAAGAGTTCTATAACATGAATAACATGGAAATTGCGTACCATGCGTAGTTTAAGATTTAGCATTGCATTTACTACAAAAAACATTTTCAAAATGGTTTTTATGACCCTAATTTTAACCTAAAAAACTTATAGCTGTCGTTAAACATTGTAGTGCAAACCATTGGCATTAGTTTCGTTGAATATTTTATGTATTAAAAGACTCGTTTTTAATGTATCAAATGGAATTTATATTGATAAATTTAGGTGAATAGTCACAAAAACAAAAAGATAGGAAGCAAAATTGTTTATCAAATGAAACAATACAATTGAAAACAACAAAAAGACAACCAAAGCATAGAGGTTTACAATTTAACAGAACCAATTCGAAAATTTTCACATTTTTTTAGGTATTAAAATTGTTCATTAAATTAAGTAATAGAATTTAAAACATCAAATAAAATATCTTATCTTAAAAATGTCCTGTAAATTATAGATTTATTTAAATTTAACAGAAATATTAACAAAAATTGTGACAAAATATTTTTTACAAGAAGCAACTTTTTTTTCAAATTACAAATATACAGTTATAATATAACTACAGTAAACTACAACAAGTAACAAAAACAATTATTACTTTAGTTATTGATAAACAATTAAACAACACAACATCAAACATTAACCGTAAAAAAAAATAACAAAATGAAATTCCGTATTTTTCCTGTAAGTCACCCTAGATCTTCAATAAATGTAGTCAAAAGTCATACGTCCTACATTACGAATTTCAGCAAAAAATAGATACTTTTAATCAGGTAACATAAACGTAACAAAGAAAACAGCAAATTGAAAAATAATGTAAAGAAATAGTGATCTTAAATTCTATTCTTAAATTAGCCTCTTGATATTCCTACATCCTCCTCATGTAGATCAGATGAAAAAATACGGTGTAGCATTTTGTTATTTTGTTACGGTTAATATTTGATATTTGGTTGTGTTGTCTGTGAATAAACTAAAGTTATAATATCTTCTACTTGTTGTAGCTTACTGATAATAAAGAGCCCACTTTTTTGTAAATTGAATCAGTTTCTTGAGATTAAGATTTTGTATTATACATTATTATTTTCCTCACTGTCTAGATCTTCTTCATCAGTTTCAATTAGGTTATCAATGTAATTGCCCTGGAAGGGCATTTCTAAGTATTCCCTATGAAATCTTTTAGGGATGGTTCCATCTAAACACAGTTTTCTTTAACCGACTTCAAAAAAAGGAGGAGGTTCTCAATTCGTCGGAATCTTTATATATGTTCACCGATTACTTGAAGACGCCTGAACCGATTTGGAAAATTCTTTATTTGTTTAAAAGGGTATACTTCACAGGTGGTCCTATATAAATTTTATCGAAATCGATTCAGCGGGTTTTGAGAAAATCAACAAAACCATAGCAAAATTGGAGTTGTTGCGATTGAAGTCAGTTGCTTTTAACGTATTCAGCGTGGTCAATTATAAATCTTTATATTTAAGTTCAGAGAGAGGCCGTTTTTTAACAACAGTAACAAATATTATTTGTTACAAGAACTCAACGATTTTTATAATTAATTGCAATAGGTTCAACCGATTTTTTTTACGAAGTCTAATACGACATAACAAAATGATACACCGTATTTTTTCATCTGATCTACATGAGGAGGATGTAGGAATATCAAGAGGCTAATTTAAGAATAGAATTTAAGATCACTATTTCTTTAGATTATTTTTCAATTTGCTATGTTTTCTTTGTTACGTTTATGTTACCTGATTAAAAGTATCTATTTTTTGCTGAAATTCGTAATGTAGGACGTATGACTTTTGACTACATTTACTGATGATCTAGGGTGACTTACAGGAAAAATACGAAATTTCATTTTGTTATTTATTTACGGTTAATGTTTGATGTTGTGTTGTTTAATTGTTTATCAATAACTAAAGTAATAATTGTTTTTGTTACTTGTTGTAGTTTACTGTAGTTATATTATAACTGTATATTTTTAATTTGAAAAAAAAAAGTTGCTTCTTGTAAAAAAATATTTTGTGTCACAATTTTTGTTAATGTTTCTGTTAAATTTAAATCTATAATTTACAGGACATTTTTAAGATAAGATATTTTCTTTGATGTTTTAAATTCTATTACTTAATTTAATGAACAATTTTAATACTAAAAAAATGTGAAAATTTTAGAAATGGTTCTGTTAAATTGTAAACCTCTATGCTTTGGTTGTCTTTTTGTTGTTTTCAATTGTATTGTTTCATTTGATAAACAATTTTGCTTCCTATCTTTTTGTTTTTGTGACTATTCACCTAAATTTATCAATATAAATTCCATTTGATACATTAAAAACGAGTCTTTTAATACATAAAATATTCAACGAAACTAATGCCAATGGTTTGCACTACAATGTTTAACGACTGCTATAAGTTTTTTAGGTTAAAATTAGGGTCATAAAAACCATTTTGAAAATGTTTTTTTTGTAGTAAATGCAATGCTAAATCTTAAACTACGCATGGTACGCAATTTCCATGTTATTCATGTTATAGAACTCTTAGTTCCATGTTTCTTTTATTAAATTTATTAAAATAACTTTAAAATCAAAAAAGTGTGAAACTGTGTATTTTACGACAAAACGACCTGATAAGTTTACTTTAAATGAATTTATTTAAAGTGTTGAAAAGACCATTCGGTAGTGGATTATGTCTTTTACGACAAAATTCCATGATAAATTTACTTCAATTTACACTGCTGTATAGGGTACTCGATAGTGAATTCTGTATTTTACGACAAAATACCCTATCAAATGGCCGTTTTTTTTTTTGAAATGTCGTAATAAGTTGAACAGGCAAAAAATGTGTAATTACAGCATTTAACTGACTATTGCATTGTCGATTACTGTCAATTACAACACGATTTTCAAAGAGAATCTGCATAATTTTTTAGGTCGTAATTACATTTTTTTGCGAATATCGAAATTTTAAATACACAGATCGATAGATCTCGCGAAACTGAGTACGACGGTGTCAAAACGTCATTTTTGCCAGAATGGCTTTTACTACATTTGATATTACAAGGGCCGATATCGTTGGCCACAGTGATGGCCAAGGTGCTGGATGGTTTGCTTGATAGACAATTAAGAAAATATTTACATCTAAATGACGCACAGTTCGGCTTTCGTGCAGGACTATCTACTGAGAGCGCTATATTGTCTCTCAAGCACACCGTCCAGTATTACACGGACAGGAAAACACCAGTTTACGCGTGTTTCCTGGACCTATCCAAGGCCTTCGATATGGTGTCTTATGATATTTTATGGGAGAAACTTAAAAGAACTGGCATGCCCAGAGAGCTGGTATCCGTTTTTGAGTATTGGTACAGCAATCAAAGCAACTGTGTTAAGTGGGCGGACGCTTTTTCTGAGGACTATAGGTTGGAGTGCGGGGTAAGGCAGGGGGGACTGTCCTCGCCGAACCTCTTCAGCCTTTATGTTAACGAGCTAATCGACGGGCTGAGCAGCATGCATGTCGGATGTTATGTTGATGGCGTATGCGTAAATAACTTAAGCTATGCCGACGACATGGTGCTGCTCGCCCCGTCGGTGAGCGCGCTCAGAAAGTTGACAGGAGAGTGTGAGAGGTATGCGTCTAAACATGGATTAATGTATAATCAAAAGAAAAGTGTTTATATGGTTTTTAAATCAGGCTCTAAAAGTCCAAAGCATGTTCCTTCTATAAATCTAAACGGGACTGCCCTCTGCAGAGTAACCGAATTTAAATATCTGGGACATTGTATAACCGAATGCCTTAATGATGACTGTGATATAGAACGAGAGCGTAGGGCATTGGCGGTGCGTGGTAATATGTTGGCTCGCAGGTTTGCTCGTTGCAGCAATGAAGTCAAAATCACCCTTTTTAAGGCGTACTGTCAATCATTTTACACGAGCAGCCTGTGGACTTCATACACCAAGCGTGCCTACAATGCCCTACGTGTACAGTACAACAACATTTTCAGGATCCTGTTGGGGCTGCCCCGCTTCTGCAGCGCCTCAGGGATGTTTGCTGACGCGCGCACAGATGATTTTTTCGCGATAATACGTAAAAAAGTAAACTCCCTGATGGTCAGAGTGCGGGGTAGCACCAACGGGATTCTGAAAATGATTGCTGATAGGTATGATGAGCCTATCCTAAAGCACTGGGTGGGTCTCCTAAGGGGCCCGTATGTCTGCGTCAGAAATTAACTTTCTTTACGCAGATATATGAGTCCTTTTACTCAATAATAATCACCCTGTATTCCACTAACATAGTTTTTAAGTTTCTCTGTTACTAACAATTATTATGGATCTTTGGTCTGAGTTAAATAAAGTATTATTATTATGCAGAAATATAAATTTGGGCTACTCTGACCACTTCGCGCTAGGCGAAGCGACAGGAGCTACTCCAGCAGAAGCACAGTCGGCTGGAGGTCAGTGCGACGAGGAGAGAAAGCGTCGGACAATCCGGGCATTGTCGAGGAGGACTGCCTTTTGCATAGCCGCTATTATCAGTCTGCCTCGAAGTCCCAACCGTCTAAGGTTACGATCCAGGTCAGCAGGGATCAAACCATTAACGGACAGGACTACAGGACTACTACTACTACTATTATTATTATTATTATTATTATTAACAACTATAGTTCTTTCGATTTTAACAAGGTTCTTATCACTAACAGGATATACAAGGTTACTATATTTACTTATGTCATTTAAAATACTTAATAGTTCTTCAGAGTTTACAATTGCCTGATGGAGTACTGAGACCTTGCTTAGTGCTAAGGCGGTTTCTATTTCATTTATTGTTTGGTATATCAAATTGAAGTTATTCATGAATAAATGAAACATATTTAATATGTAAACGGCATAAATAGAATTATTTTCTTTAGTGGCTATATTCTTAACCAACCGCTCAACACGCTTAAGACGTTCATCTATTATTATTGTGTTATTGTGCAATGTCTCAGTATTATTTATCATATTATTTAACATTTGTGAAATTATAGTTAGTTGTTTTTCGGTATTAACTTCATTACTTTTAAGGCCAGAGATTAATTTATCATATTTTTTCGCATCTTCGTGATCCAGATTACCGGTCACTATTTTGATGAGAGAACCTAGAGGGTTTAAAAGTCCTCTTTTAATTTTACTTGATGGAACCAGCTGTTTAAATTTCTGTATGGTAGCTCTTTGTAAATTATGAGCTTGAATTTTAGTGTTATGGAACTCTTCAGAATATGGTTTATTAACATCTACTAATTTTTCAAATTGATTATATTTATTAGAATTAAAATCTAAATCATCCTTAACACTACTTAAGTCTATCACCTTAATTATAGTCCAAGCATCCTCTTGTCGGTAAGCCTGTCCCATTTTGACAGGTGTAGCATACTGGAAATTATATGAACGTTACTACGGTTGACACTTGCCATCGAGCTGTCACCGGGTGCGGTTGTCCAAGCAAACCTGTGTTTCATTTATTATAATTTGTGCATCTGTGAACTGTACAAGTGGCGACCCTGCCAGGATTAACCAATTCTGACGCAAGTAAAAACTAAATAAACACAGCAGAGGTAATATCGAGATATAATATACTTGAAAAAAAATCAAGACAAGAAAATGTTTGAAAAAATACAGCTAAAATATCTCCATACTGTTACTAAATGGTTGAATAATGTGAACTCATGTTATTTGGTACATAAACGTAGGAAATAACGTAAATAAGAACACTGTTACAGTGATTTTTAATGATTTTTTGTAAAATTTACAGAATACAAAATTTCTTGTTACGGACTTTTAAAGTATGGACGAGTCCATTCAAATGTTAAATGAAAAAGGGTAGCGTGCACCGCATTCATAAGCCCGACAGAATATTTGTCTTATTTACAGAAAAAAGTATAAAACATGCTTGTATTCATTATTTTTATATAATAAACTGTAAATAATAAAATAAAAGTTTAATGGCATTACCTAAATTTAAAATACTCATTTGCCTCGTCTTTAGAAAATAATGTCATCATGACATGCGTTGTTTGTAATTACTTCTTTTTCGTTGACGACTAATGTCAAGTCAGTAAATAAAAAGATTTTATGCGATAAGCGGTGCATCGCCGAGTTTTCATTACGAACAAAAAGTTTTTAATAAACAACAAAGTTTAAAGAAAGGAGTTTATATACTATGATATGTATAAAGTATGGACGTATATAGTCTTCATGCACAACCGAAGTTGGTTTGAAACTGAATGAAATATTTCTTGTTTGTTAATTAGATTTACAATATTTATAAATATAGTTGAATCTTTAAAATATATTACTCAAATGAAAGAAATAAGATTGTTGACAAGGAAATCCAGTTCAGACGGGTCTCAGTGCCCAAACATAAAAATCATAAATGTCTAATAAATACATAATATAATTGTGCGATGATGATTATTGGTAGGTACTGGTTTAGGCAGATAGCTCTTCTTAGGGGCTTCTTTACGTAACCGAATATAACACAAAGAGATGCGTGAAATAGCTTAATCATATCACTGACATAGTTCAAAGGAATAAGAAAGTTGTCCTGGGTGGTAATAGCGTATATAGAGATGGTGAATATATTTAAAAATATATATATAGTTTTGAAGACGCATAAGCGGGAAATGACAGCGAAATGTCGAAACTAAACAATGTAGAAAGGATTAATTGGAAAATTCGATTCTGTCTTAGGCTGGATTTTGGCTAAATGAGGGAGGAAACAAAGGACTAACAAAGGTAGTTTAGCAATCGCTGAACAGTACCAAGTACAAGTGGTAGTTTAGCAAATGTTGAACGGTACCAAGTACGAGTGGTAGTTTAGCAAATGCTGAACGGTACCAAACCAAGTACAATACAATACAATATGGTACTTTAGCAAATGCTGAACGTTACCAATAAAGTCATGTTTTTGGCAATGTTTGCACGGTGTACCTACAAACGACAATTAACATACAAAGTGTTGGTTTAGCGAATGCTGGGGGGTATTCCTAATAACTGGTACATAGTTTGAAAAAAAAAAAAAATTTTGCATAAAAAGTGATAGCTTTGTAAAATCAAGTGATACGTGATATAATAAATATAACAATAAATTGACTTTTTAGCTGTGTTAAATCCAATGAGATTTAAACTACAATTGAGTCTTAGTCGGCTAGTACTTGACAGTCTTAGTCAATGGTAGTGAGATATGTTATATAAACAAAACTAAATGTTACATTGTATCTGTCGACGATAGTTGTACCTGTTAGATAGTAAGCAGGCCGGGCAGAAGGAAGTTTTAAGTCAGAGGTTTAGAACAAGTTTGGCTTTTGAGGGAAACAAGGAACGGTATTGCAAGTCCTGCAATGTTTCACGTGATTAGAAAAATGACAAAATATAATGTGATCGTCAAAATAATTAAAAATTGAATACAAATAGTCATTTATGTAAAATATCTGTACTGTTTGACAAGTAAAATATTTTTACGAAATAAATTGAATTGAATTGAATTCAGAATGTAAATGTAAAAAATATATCAATCAGAATTACTCAATGACACATTAAAATAATAAATAAATTTAAAAATGATAAAGACTTAAAGCCGAATATCACCTACCTAAAAGCTGAATATCACCTACCTACAGGTTGTTGTCAAATATACCTTAGTGCAAAAAATAAAGTTGCTAATAGCGATGCTTGATTTGGCTGAAACTCAAAATGCTGAATAGCCCCTAGATGGTTGCTGCCGGCGCGACGATGGTTTATTTTGGTCAAAAGACTAAATAACACCTACAATTATTTGGTCAGAAGACTGAATTGCATCTACAATTATTTGGTCAGAAGACTGAATAGCATCTACAATTATTTGGTCAGAAGACTGAATAGCCTCTACAATTATTTGGTCAGAAGACTGAATAGTATCTACAATTATTTGGTCAGAAGACTGAATAGCACCTACAATTATGGTTTTTCCTTCAAAGAAAAGCAAATATGACACACTGATCCCATTTAGCCAAATAGTCTATAAAGAAGTAGATGTCTAAATGATATCTAAGTTCTTGGGTAAAATCTAAATTATCTGATATAAGAATTTGCTTAATATTCTATTGCTAACTATTTGGAAAAAATGGTCAACTCGTTTGCGACGTAGATCGCACGTATTCGTTACCATTCATATTGCTCATGGCCCCCAGGACATAAAAGTATGAAGAGTTAAAATTCTTGTTTAGCGTACCTAGTACCTAAAAGGAATTGAGATAATTGTAGATTGCAATGTTATTGTGATTTTGAACTGTAATTGAAGAACTGTGATAAACAATGGCAAAGGCATGAATATTTATATTTAAAATAATTTATAATAGAATAATGCCAGAGCAATATGCCAAAATAATAAAGAGTTTTTATAAGCCTCGGGAGTAGGTTGAATTAAGTCATTTTAAAAGAGGATTTGTGACTCATTAAAAGTGTAAGCTATAGTTAAATTCGTTAGAGCAAGCTAATAGCATGAAGCAAATCTTATCAAATATGTACATAAGTAAAATGTTGTTTTACATATTTAATTTTAAATAAGTACAACCCACCAACAGTAAGTTATCCGAAAAAGGTAACAAAATAATGCATAAATGTATTTATGGTATTCACGATAAATAGCAAGATTGCTACTGATTGTGAGTAAATACATAAATGGACTAAAATGTATCGTCTGGCGAAATGTACATAATCTAATAGTAATATGCATATAAGTAATCAAGTAATGAGTAAAACAGTTTCTCTTCTAATTAAGAAGACTTATAACTGAGGATCTGAAGAGTTTGAAAGATAAAGTAACTTGACCAATGAATATTTCCTGTTAGATATTTCACTGAAGCGTGTGATCACAAAATGATCCAGAAACTCAGAATGGAGACGCTAAATAGAAAGAAAAGGAATAACGGCTGTGGTGCAGTATGAGGGTTGCGGACAAACTGTTACATTTGAGAAGAATCAATCGAAGAAAAGGGAAGTTTCACTAGGAACATGAGATGTTTGTATAAGTAAAATAAAGTAAAACACGCATACCTACTTAAATTAACGTGATCCAAATTCTGGCAATTTGAATTTCAAGAAGCGTTATTGCTCAAAATCGAAATGAATCATAATGAGTGTGACTAAACTTTGAACGAATATTATATTTAATGTGTACATGCAAATAATTAATTCTGTTCTAGATACGTATATATAATCTGATTCAGTTTTATTAAACTTGTAAAGGCTGGTATAGGTACCGGCGATAAGTTTGCAGTTTATGTCTGTATATAAAAACTGGTATATATTTTCTAAGAATAATGAAAAATATTAATTGACTGTAAGTAATTTCAATAAAAGAAAACTATTTATTATTTGTATTATAGTGGATTGATGAAATTAATTTGAATATTACTTACATTATTTGTTTATGAAAACTGGTATATAAATAGGAATAGACAGAACGAAAAAAAGGTTTTTAAGGTGCTCACTTTTACAAATAATTTACGTTTTTGGACATGTCACTGAGTTAATGATGTTACCTAAACAAAAAAATATTGAAAAATATTAAAACAATTCAAAAACAACTATTTATTATGCAAGACATCTTACATTACAGTAAGACATAAATAAAACAATTTTAAAAGTATAATTTAATTCGATGTCAAAAAATTATCACCTATAAAAGACCTAAAGAAGCAGAGGTATGCGTAACACGGCACGTAATTTGAATAATATTATATATCCAAATAAACTTTCAGTTTTTTCTTTATTCTTGGAATATTTTCCTTTATTTGTTGAAACGCTCTATATCTATTGGTATTGTCATTGGCGAAATCATAGAAACCGCCATTCCTACAGTAAAAAGCTTACATACAAGGCCGCGTTCAGAATCTGCACTCTGACAGCAACCGTTCACTCTAACAACAGGATGGCATAATATAAATCGCGTAAGTGTGAAAGAGAGGGTCCGAAACGGTTGCTGTCAGAGGGCAGGTTCTAAACGCGGCCCAACAAGTGATTTTAAATCATTTTTTATCGCATGTCATCAAACGTCAAGTGGATTGAAAAAAGATTTTCGATAGCTCTCTGCGCGGATCCTTGTGATAGTGATTCAATATTAGTGAGTGAGAGTGACCTTTGGGCTGGTTTTAGCTGTTGGCTCCTCTTCTTATGACCGCTTATCAGTGAATCGGAATCGTAGCTATTTCCCCATCACAAAAATAACGTTGAGACTACTCTAAAACGGAAATAATTAAAACATTAACTCAGCAGACTGAACTGCGGCTGCGACCGATTTTTAATATGGCCCATGCCGTCGCCACCGCCGCACGAAGATTGTTGCTCTGCAGAACTTGCATATAATGTTCCTCTCTGTAGTACCATTACTTGTAGAATATGTGTGGCCCAAAGAAATACATTTTCATCAGTATAGCGACATTTAAAATCTGTGGCCGAATGTTTACTACCTCTGCTTCTTCGTCCTTCTTATGTCTATTGCTATCTGAAACGGAGTATAAGTATAATTTGACTGTAAGGAATGTCAATAAAATAAAACTTTACTATGTATGTGTATAATAGTGGACTGACTAAATTCATTTAGATAGGTATTTTATGGCACTACTTATAAAAGAATGGTTTAAAATTGTTTAACATGTATATATTATGTGTTACTTATTTTTGACCAACTTATAAAAATATAATTTCAAAATGTATTGTATTTGTGCTAAAATATTGGAATTATAATAAAGATAGTAAAAGCTAATACCAAATAGTTATCGCCAGAACTGTAATAACCACAAATAACTTGTAACTTGTGCAACCATAAAAACAAATACTTAGTTATCTTACGAGAAACAATAATAATTTAAATGCATAGATGTATTTTAAAAACGTGTGTTGAGGTGAGTTTCTTTCAGGCCCGATGTTTCTTCTCACCTCGCTAACACTTTCCGAAACATCTGGGTATACAAGTTCCAAATGGTAGGAACTTTGTATTAGGTAGCATAAAAGAATCATGGAATTAAAAAAAAAAACAAAAAGAAAATAATGAGTAACGGAGTAAATGTTAAAATGAAATATATATTTTTAAAAATACTTATAACAATTAATTGAATAACTCAATGTTATAAGTAAATATTGAAATGAAATATATTTTTAAATATAACAAACTATTAATTGAATAACTCGATGTTACAAGTAAATGTTGAAATGAAATATATTTTTGAATGTAATAATTAATTGAATAACTCGCTGTTACAAGATCTTAAATAAATAAAGATTTTTAAATGAAGTAAACAAGTAGGTACTTAACTTTTAATGATAAAAAGATTTAAATAAACCTTTTAAATAAACACAATATTTAAATAAACCAATTTAAAATAAAATGTTTTTTGTAAAAGGTAGATGTAGCATACTGGAAATTATATGAACGTTACTACGGTTGACACTTGCCATCGAGCTGTCACCGGGTGCGGTTGTCCAAGCAAACCTGTGTTTCATTTATTATAATTTGTGCATCTGTGAACTGTACAACAGGCAAAACGCCAGGATTTTTATCATAGCTTTGAAGTTGAAGGCCGTGGATGCCTTGGATCACCATCAGAGTCAGAGTCATCCACCACCTGTGGGGGACGTTTAATATTTTTAATTGGTACTTTCGTTTCTCTAGAACCAACACGTACTGGTACGATGTTTCTTACTGGTTTGCCTATCACTATAGCTTTCTGATATCTGTCCTTGTCTTTAGCCTTTCTTTTATTCACATCTTTCGCAAATACTATATCTCCTACTTCAAACGGTACATCTTCTCCACCTTTTCTATCTCTCATCCTTTCCTTCTTTGCTAAGGTGTTTTCACATATGTACGAGTAAAGGTACTTCATTCGCTTGTTATGGTCCTTTAATAACTGTTGTGTGTAAGCTTTCTCAAAATTACAGTTAAACACGCTGCTAGAACTGGTATGACCAAAGACTACTTCGAACGGTGTGAGGTTTGTTGTGGAATGAATGGTGTTATTATATGCTATTATAGAGTACGTCATTATAGAAGCGGCATCTGTACATTTTTGTTCATAACGAGCTAAACGATATATTTCTATTAGAGTTGAATGAAACCTTTCTACAATTCCAGTGGAATTGGGGTTGTTTGGGGTAGTTATGTGAAGCTCTATTTTGTGTAAGGCCATAAGTTCTTTTAGGAGTTCATTGTTGAACTCACCTCCAGGGTCGCATGAGATCCGTTTAGGGATTCCATAAAAGGAAAAGTATTTATTTAGGGCACGTACAACTTCCGGTGTAGATCGGTTGGGTATCTCTAAAGCTTGGGCCAGTTTACTGAAGGCGTCTACAAGGGTAAGGTAGTGCTTACTATCAATTGAGAAGACATCCATGAATACTTCCTGGAATGGGGCATCTTGGGTCTGTGTTAATTGCAATATTGGTTTTAAGGGTTTCCTATCATACTTCATTTTGCGACAGGCTTCGCAAGAGTTAATAACGGCGGCTACTGTATAGGTCATGTTCTCCCAGTAGTAGTTCCTACGTATTCTAACAGCAGTTTCTTTAATTCCTCTGTGACATGTGGGGCCTTCGTGATATTTAGTTATTATGGCTTTCTGTTCTTTTTCATCTTCCACGTAAACAACCCTTTCAGTGCACTCAAAAAACTCTACTGTTCCGCGTTTAAAAAATTCTATTACAATTCGAGAGAAGTCCTTTCTAAAGGTCTCATTCTCGAAATATATAAAATATTTACATTTGGGTTTAATATATTCTTTCAAAAACTGTTTTATTACATCGTCATTATTTATAGGCATAAAGGCTTCTAAAATTTTTTGTTTCTCTCTGGAGAGGTCTTTTACTTGCAGTTCATTTTTGTACCACTCAAATATGAAAATCTGATTTGGTTTTGTATCTATAGCTTCATGCAAAATTGGGATACCAAAGGATTCTAGTTCTTGAGCTGAATGAGCTGTATCCGTTGAGCTTTTATCGGGAATAATAGGAAATTCTTGTTCTGACTTGTCAGTATTGTCGGATATTGTAATAGTCTTTGATAAGTCTGAAATCGTTATGGTCTCCGTACTATCTTGTCGCGGTTTTACTTGCGACATTTCAGTTATTTTAGTCGCTAACTCTTTTACATATTCTCCTAGTCCGTCTTTCTTATCTATGTTTACTTTCATAGAAATGTCGTCTTCCGAGTCTGAGTCAATGGCATTATGTTTAATACGCGAGAGAGAATCTGCATTAGAATTTTGTTTACCCTTTTTGTATTTGATATTATAGTCAAACTCTTGCAATTTGAGTCTCCAACGCATTAACTTTGAATTTGGTTCCTTAAGGGAATCTAGCCACTCCAGTGGTTTGTGGTCAGTGTATATGTCAAACCTTCGACCGTAAAGGTACGGCCTAAAGTGCTTGGTTGCCCAAATCACAGTGAGCAATTCCCTTTCAATCACGCTGTAACGGGCTTCCGCGTCACTTAGTGTCCTGCTAGCATATGCCACTGGTTTGTCTTGACCAATAGGGCCTTGTGAGAGCACAGCACCTAAGGCCACGTTTGACGCGTCAGTTGTCAGTATGTAAGGCTTTGTGTGATCTGGAAACTGTAGGAGTGGGGCAGTTGTTAGAAGCTCCTTACATTTCTCAAAAGCGTCTATGTATTTCCGGTCAAATACTATTTTGTTTCGTTTTTTAAGACAAGCAGTCAGGGGCTTAGTAATTTTTGCGAAGTCTTTTATGAAGCGTCTGTAATAACCAATAAGACCAAGGAAACTTTTAATTTCCGTAGTCGTTTTAGGTAGGGGATAGTTAAGTACGGCAGCTATTTTGTCGTCATTGGGTCTAAGCCCATCCTTAGTGATTGTATGTCCCAGGTAAAGTACTTCCTTTCTTATGAACTCAGACTTGTTAAGCTGGACCTTAAGGTTTGTCTGTCTTAGTCTGTCAAAAATACTTCGAAGTCGTTGTAAGTGTTCCTGTAAGCTGGTCGAAAACACTATAATGTCATCAAGGTATACCATACAATGTATCAAAGTCAAAGTCAAAATATTTTTTATTTAAGTAGATGCTGTACGCATACTTTTAAATCGTCTTTTTTTTCTACCTAGTACAAAGTTCCTACCACGCGGAACTTACCTTTTAGTCCGCGTAAGACATTATCCATTGTCCTCTGAAACGTAGCCGGGGCTGTTTTTAAGCCGAACGGCATACGGAGAAATTCGTAGTGGCCTGCCTGTGTACTAAAGGCGGTCTTTTGTCTATCAGTCTCGTTAACCTCAATTTGATGATAGCCACTGGCCAAATCTAAGGTGGTAAAATAGGTGCTTTTGCCAAGTTTGTCTAGAAGGTCAGTTATATTTGGTAACGGGTACTTGTCATCTATAGTTATGTCATTGAGTCTTCTGTAGTCGATCACCATCCTATACTTCCGTTCGCCTGAGGCGTCAAGTTTTTTGGGAACTAAATGCACCGGGGCATTCCATGGTGAATGTGATTCCTGTATAATATTGTCAGCTAGTAATTTGTCTATTTGTCTCCTAATTTCGTCTGTCACTGCGGGGGGTTGTCTGTAGGGTTTTGTGTATATCGGGTCTTCGTTTTTAGTACGTATCAAATGCTTGACTTGATTGGTGAATGAAAGTGGTATTTGTTCGCAATAAAATATATCTTTATATTCATAACATAATTTTTCTATACACGCTCGTTCCTCAGAGTTCATGTGATCAAGTCGGAGTTTTTTCAGATTTTCAGTCAATAATGTGTCATTATAGTCAGATTGGTCGTTACTAAAGTTTAAGTTAGTCTCATCCGTTTTATACTCTGTCACTTGAAAAGGGGAGGTGATTGTTAGCTCCATCTCTTGGTCCAAGGTGTTCTGAATGATAGTGGTAGCATAACCCTTTACGCAATATACAATCGCGTCAGGCATACGCACACCTTCACAAAATTTTGTGTAATTCAAGACCGCTTCTCCTGAATAAATATCTGTTGGGACCTTTACCCTAGTTTCTGTACGGGGTGGCAACATTAAAACATAATTGGATTGTTCATGGATAATAGGGATGTTAGTTGTTTTTGTTGCCAGAATTTTTTCCTTAAGCTCCAAGTTGTATCAAAAGATCATTTCCAATCAGACCGTCATAGCGAGGATCTACATCGTAAAGATAGAATTTATGTGTGGCTGTACTATTAAATGTTGGCATTAATCGAATTTGGGCTACCTGGTCATGTTTTGAACTAGCATGAGTGCTAATAACTTCAAACTGCTCCTTCCTAATAAAAGGTGAGAAGAATTTGTAAGCTATTTGGGGGTTTATGAAAGAACGAGTACGTCCCGTATCTATCATGAATTTGGAGTTAATTTCTGGTATCAGTATATACGGCAGTTTTAATTTAGAATCACAATTTAATTCTATGGTTTCTCTAAATGAGTCGAGGCTCTTATGTGAAAATTTTCCACCTGGACAATTTCGCTCCTGTGCTCAGGTGTCTTAGTTGCGCTAATCACATGCTCTTGTTTATCAGAGCTCACGGGCTCCAACGCAAGCGTGGGTGTCATATATTCGTTCGGATCGAATGAACTTGAACTTGAATATTCATAGGGATCGTCATTGTATGACGGGTACTCGCATGTGTAGGGATCTTCCATGTAACATGGATAATCGTGTTCATATAGGTCAGTTTCATTTAACTGAAAACCTTGTCTAACTGGGGGCGCTGTGCGCATCGATACGTCGGCAGGGTAAGATGGTTGGGCATTTTGTTGAGGGGGTCTGTAGTTTTGCTGTTGACCAATTTGCTGAGGGGGTCTGTAGCCTTGTTGGCCAAATTGTTGAGGGCGCATTGGAGGTGCTTGTTGTAAGCCTACTGGCCTATACCCGTAACCAGCAAAAGGTGTAGGGCGACCCATTTGATTTTGTAGTTGCCTATTACCGAATAGTCCAGGCTGAGAGGGACGATATTGAAGTGGTTGATTTGATGTATTAAATTTAAATTGTCTGTTAGGAGGGATGCCAAATTTAAATTGGTTTTGTTGGTAATTCTGAGAGTGACCTTGTACATTTGGTCGATATCCAAGACCTTGGGGTTGGTTTGGAACTGCCATATTATTTCCAAATTTAAATTGAGGGGTATTAACGAATGGAGTCTGGGTCTTTTGAAAGGCTGACACATTTAATCTATTTTTGGAATGGTATTGTTCGTGAAAATTGACCTCTTTAAGGACAACACTGAGGGCATCTTCTAATGTCCTAGGCTCGTGAAGCCGAACTATCCTGACCATGTTCTCAGGTAGGATGTACAGAAATACATTAAGTGCCATTTTATCATAGATAATAGTTTTACTCATTTTCATCATTTCGTTCTCTAACAAATTTACTTTAGCCATAAGGCTAGCCCTAACAGATTGTATACGTTTACAAAAATCTAAGTATGATTCGCCTGATTTAATTTTTAATGATTCTAATATGATTGAAACACATTCCTCACTGCGCGGATCCCCAAAATGTAGTAGCAGTAATTCCTTGAATTCCGTCCACGTTACAATGTCTGCGCGCTCGCTTATCAACGCGGCGGCGTCACCTGTCAATCTACTTGTTATGATTTGCATAACATATTCGTTCTGAGGTTGGTCTCCCCTGAACTTACTAATTATGTACTCGCATTTTCGCAGAAATAAATTCAGCTGTTTCGGATCACCGTTATACAAAGGGATTATTTTTATAAATTCACTTGGAATTATGACTAAATTAGCCTCGGCCATTTTTGTACTTTAATAACTATACAATTCTAATAACACACAATTTTATTTAACACTTTTAATATAACACGATTATATAACTTACTATTATTATTTGCAATATAGTTCACGTAGATTTTCTTTTTATTTAATTCAATTTACTTTAATTTATCTTTAATTCATTTTATATCAATTTAATTTATTTTCTTTATAACACTTAACACTTTACTTATATATACTAACTTAACTAATTCAGATTACGTTTGAAATGAGAGAGGCTGATCTCAAGTACACGTAGTAGGGATAAGAAGGGAGGCGAAAAGTTTTACTCACCAGTTCCCGACGTCACCCATCTCTGAATTTTCCACAGCACTGTTTTCCCTTTGACTAATTTGTTTGGTTCGTAGGGATACGCTCCAGTCCAGCACGCACGCACCTTCCGCAAGTTTGACGATTTGAGTACAATTTTCACGTTCGGAGCGCGGGCAGACTATTGGATAAGCGTATCCTACCGGCTGCGCCAGTCAAGTTCCGGGAGCTTGGGAAAATGTTTTTAAAAACTGATTTTGAAGTTTTTAATTATATTTAATTTAATTAACTCTAGCGAGAAGTGTGCACAGAGTTTGATGCACGACACGAATGACGAGAGAACAACGAAGAAGCTTAGGTCTAACTTAATATTAATCAGCGTCTAGACACAATTCTAGGAGCTGGACCACCCAGAACCCCTTACGTGGTATCATTCATGCATGTACTGTTATGGTTCTGACGGGTTGAGGTGGCATAACTACTTAACTTGTGTTGTGTTTTTGTGATATTAAATTGTGTTTATACCTTGTTACTTTAGTGTTTTCATGGGCTTGCCTGAGTGTCTTCTATCCTTGAACCACCCTATGGTGAATGTTTAACTGTTGTGTACCGTTGTGCTAGGACGTACGCAACAATAGCATACCTAATAGTTATTGTGCAATAACTAATTACGTAAAATTTCTCAGTATTTATATAATAATAAAACTAAAAGGTATTTCAGGTTATCCAATAAAATTTCGATAAATTATACTCGTGTGTATCTTTTGCACTGGTGATTTTGAAATGGCGATGGCGACTGAGACCGCAACACTAATAATAATAATAATATCTGGGACAAATCCCACACGGTCATCTGGCCCCAAACTAGGATTCCCTGTATCTTGGGAACCAGAGACTGATATACATACACATATACTTTTAAATACATGCATATATAAATATAATACACCCAGACTCAGAGCAAACAATTCTGCTCATCACAGAAAAGTTTGCCTCTCGGATCAGAGGTCAGGATCGCTAACCACTTAGCCACCGAGTCAGTCAGCACACTCTGGTTCTACCGTTGAGCTGTGGAATACTTATACTTATTATAATACCACCTTGAACCACCCTGAAGAACCTTGTTTATGAGCAAATAAAGAATTCTATTCTATTCATTTTTTCTTACCAGTTATTATGATCAGTTGAAAGAATAAACGGGCAGTTATAAAATTTTTTGGTGGTTAGAAAATTTGTGTGCCTGTAAAATACGAACAGTAATAAAATCAAAATTGGTCGGTTATTTTACCCTTCTATGGTCAGTACAAAAAATAATATGGTCAGTAAAATAAAGAAATGGGCAGTTTGACAGTTTAAGGTGAGCGGTAACATCCGAACGCCAGTATAATTGAAAAGGGCGGAAAAAGGTGGAAAGGAAGGGGAATAAAATTATAAATAAAATACAATTTTTTCGGCGTTTTTTGCTCCACATTACCAGTCACTGAAATAGGTAGATACATGAAATTTTCAAAGAGTGAGTTGTAGCTGTGTTAATACTACATAATTATAACTGCTATAATAACCAAACACGAAAATAAAAAAAGTTTATAATTAAATACTTTGTTACTTTTGGAAGTGCCCGGACAAGTGCACGGATAAGTGTTCGGCCAAGTGCTCGTACAAGTGTTCGGCCAAGTGCTCGTACAAGTGCTTGTTCAAGTGCTCGTACAAGTGCTCGTACAAGTGCTCGTTCAAGTGCTCGTACAAGTGCTCGTTCAAGTGCTCGTACACTCGCACAATTACTCAGGCAATTACTCGGACAAGTGATCGTGCAAGTGCTTGTACAAGCGCTCGTACAAGTGCTCGTACAAGTGCTCGTACAAGTGCTTGTACAAGTGCTCGTTTAAAAGCTCGTACAAGTGCTCGTTTAAAAGCTCGTACAAGTACTCGTTTAAAAGCTCGTACAAGTGCTCGTTTAAAAGCTCGTACAAGTGCTCGTTTAAAAGCTCGTACAAGTGCTCATTTAAAAGCTCGTACAAGTGCTCGTTTAGAAGCTCGTACAAGTGCTCGGACAATTGTTCGTACAAGTGCTCGGACAAGTGCTTGTTCAAGTGCTCGTACAAGTGCTCGTTCAAGTGCTCGTACACTCGCACAATTACTCAGGCAATTACTCGGACGTGTGATCGTGCAAGTGTTTGTACAAGCGCTCGTACAAGTGCTCGTACAAGTGCTTGTACAAGTGCTCGTTTAAAAGCTCGTACAAGTGCTCGTTTAAAAGCTCGTACAAGTACTCGTTTAAAAGCTCGTACAAGTGCTCGTTTAAAAGCTCGTACAAGTGATCGTGCAAGTGCTTGTACAAGCGCTCGTACAAGTGCTCGTACAAGTGCTCGTACAAGTGCTCGTACAAGTGCTCGTACAAGTGCTCGTTTAAAAGCTCGTACAAGTGCTCGTTTAAAAGCTCGTACAAGTGCTCGGACAATGAAGAATGTTAATGGGTCCGTTAAATCACTTGAAACTTTATGACCTTGAAGCCTAAATGTCTAGAAATACATCTGTTTTTGTTTTATTTAAATCAAGCAAGTAGTTTTGAAGTTACGATAATTTTAGTTTCCGCCTTTTTCAAATACATCGCTCGGGCGCGCCAAGCGCGCGTGACGTCATACAACAACTCGCCGCTCTCACCGTACTGTGTTCTTCATACATTGCTATCGAATGGTCCCTATTTTCACCCACAATAACATTTCTAACTGGAGTTTTTTTATGTGAATCGGTGTAATCGGTGTTACAGTAGTGTTACCAGTATAAGCGATGACAGTTTTAAAAATTGATTGAAAAATCTAATGATTCCTTAAATAGACGAGTTAAGCTACTATTTATAGAATAACTCCGATTTCATTACCGCGGCCGCCGAGACACAATGATAAAAAATGAAAAAGTACTTACAACTTACTTTTTTCTTTCTTATCACTTTGTTGATGCCCTTAAGAACCTACATACCTATTTTTCATTACTAGTATTGAAAAATGTAGGTAATAATGATATTTATGAACTTGATATTTCGGAAATAGGAGTGAGGGGCATGGTTAAGGTGATGGTGTCAAATAAAATCACTTATGTCATCAACTGTAATATAATGACACAATAACGACACTGAAGCGGTCATGGCTCAGCGCTGCTTACGTGGTCGCGTCGAACACGCAGGTAAACTGACTACAAACACGGACACAACTTGGATGGACTTGACTAGAAGCCCATCCAAGCTGCCTATTACGCCTCCAACATAGCTTGACGACTGCTATCTAGTGATAGTTACTGATATTTAAGCCCATCCAAATTGTGACCGTGTCTATAGTCAGTTAACCTGCGTGATCGAAGCGACCACGTAAGCAGCGCTGAGCCATGACCGCTTCAGTGTCGTTATTATGTCATTATATTACAGTTGATGACATAAGTGTTTTTGACACCATCACCTTTACCATGCCCCTCACTCCTTATTTCCGAAAACTGGGCATAAAACTTAAACAAATTATACAAAAAATAGATCTTTGCTTATAAATTACAGGAAAATCTCTAAGAAGATTCTATAAATCTTAAAATAAGTTGATTTTAAAAAATTGTTTGTTTGTAGGTATGGACAAAGCCCTCTGCGCAAGAGTCAGACTCGCACTTGTCCAGTTTTTATTTTTTATGTGTATAGGTTAACTCATATTTATTTTATTTTAGATTGGCTAGAAATAGCTACGGCGGCGACGACGTTACTGTTTATGCAAAAGTTATAAGATAAGAAGAAAGTGATAGACACAACTTTTGGCTTTGGGTCTGGGTGGATCATACTTTCTCATCCATTTCTTTTGACTTTGAGGTTCAAAAATATAATAGTAAAAAGTAACTTTTCGGGTATATTAGTAGTTGTATTTAAGAACTTTGACACGAGCACGATTTTCTAGTTTGTGGATTCGTCACTTTTAAAATTTTCAACGCAAACTTCATACATACAGGTAGGGAGCGGTGCGCGCACTGAGCGACCGTTGTGGAGTGACGTCACAGCAGCGTACGGTGACCCTGCGTCACTTGCCTACCTAAATAATTCAGTATCTCGGAAACTATCAAACGTATAAAAAAAATTTTTCACCATATTTTTTAATTTTAAATAGAGTATATTTTAAGATAGAAAACAAAAATTGGTGGTATTCTTCATTACTCGTACAAGTGCTCGTACAAGTGCTCGGACAAGTGCTCGGACAAGTGCTCGGACAAGTGCTCGGACAAGTGCTCGGACAAGTGCTCGGACAAGTGCTCGGACTAGTGCTCGGACTAGTGCTCCGACCAGCGCTCAATTGTCCGGTCATACAAGTGCTAGGCCGAGTACTCGGTCGAGTGCTCGGTCAAGTGCTCGGTCAAGTGCTCGGTCGAGTGCTCGGTCGAGTGCTTGGTCTAGTGCTCGGTCAAGTGCTCGGTCGAGTGCTCGGTCGAGTGCTCGGTCAAGTGCTCGGTCGAGTGCTCGGTCGAGTGTTCGGTCAAGTGCTCGGTCGAGTGCTCGGTCAAGTGCTCGGTCGAGTGCTCGGTCAAGTGCTCGGTCGAGTGCTCGGTCAAGTGCTCGGTCAAGTGCTCGGTCGAGTGCTCGGTGGAGTGCTCGGTCGAGTGCTCGGTCGAGTGCTCGGTAAAGTGCTCGGACAAGCGCACAAGTGCTCGGACTAGTGCTCGGACTAGTGCTCGGACAAGTGCTCGGACAAGTGCACGCACAAGTGCTCCGACCAGCGCTCAGTTGCCTGGTCATACAAGTGCTTGGACTAGTGCTCGGCAGAGTGCTTGGACTAGTGCTCGGCAGAGTGCTCGGTCGAGTGCTCAGTCAAGTGCTTGGTCGAGTGCTCGGTCGAGTGCTCGGTCAGGTGCTTGGTCGAGTGCTCGGTGAGGTGCTTGGTCGAGTGCTCGGTCAGGTGCTCGGTCGAGTGCTCGGTCAGGTGCTCGGTCGAGTGCTCGGTCAAGTGCTCGGTCGAGTGCTCGGTCAAGTGCTCGGTCGAGTGCTTGGTCAAGTGCTTGGTCGAGTGCTCGGACAAGCGCACAAGTGCTCGGACAAGCACACAAGTGCTCGGACAAGCGCACAAGTGCTCGGACAAGCGCACAAGTGCTCGGACAAGCATACAAGTGCTCGACAAGCATACAAGTGCTCTGACAAGTGCTCGGACTAGTGCACGCACAAGTGCTCCGACCAGCGCTCAATTGCCCGGTCATACAAGTGCTCGGTCAAGTGCTCGGTCGAGTGCTCGGTCGAGTAGAGTGCTCGGTCGAGTGCTCGGTCGAGTGCTCGGTCGAGTGCTCGGTCAAGTGCTCGGTCGAGTGCTCGGTCGAGTGCTTGGTCGAGTGCTTGGTCGAGTGCTCGGTCAAGTGCTCGGTCCAGTGCTCGGTCGAGTGCTTGGTCGAGTGCTCGGTCAAGTGCTCGGTCGAGTGCTTGGTCGAGTGCTCGGTCAAGTGCTCGGACAAGCGCACAAGTTCTCAGACAAGCGCACAAGTTCTCGGACAAGTGTTCAGACAAGTGCTCGGACAAGTGCACGCACAAGTGTTCGGACTAGTGCTAGGTCTAATGCTCAGTCGAGTGCTCGGTCAAGTGCTCGGTCGAGTGCTCGGTCGAGTGCTCGGTCAAGTGCTCGGTCGAGTGCTCGGTCAAGTGCTCGATCGAGTGCTCGGTCAAGTGCTCGGTCAAGTGCTCGGTCGAGTGCTCGGTCGAGTGCTCGGTCAAGTGCTCGGTCGAGTGCTCAGTCAAGTGCTTGGACAAGTGCTCGGACAAGCGCACAAGTGCTCGGACAAGCGCGAAATAGGAGTGAGGGGCATGGTTAAGGTGATGGTGTCAAATAAAATCACTTATGTCATCAACTGTAATATAATGACACAATAACGACACTGAAGCGGTCATGGCTCAGCGCTGCTTACGTGGTCGCGTCGAACACGCAGGTAAACTGACTACAAACACGGACACAACTTGGATGGACTTGACTAGAAGCCCATCCAAGCTGCCTATTACGCCTCCAACATAGCTTGACGACTGCTATCTAGTGATAGTTACTGATATTTAAGCCCATCCAAATTGTGACCGGTGGAGTGCTCGGTCGAGTGCTCGGTCGAGTGCTCGGTAAAGTGCTCGGACAAGCGCACAAGTGCTCGGACTAGTGCTCGGACTAGTGCTCGGACAAGTGCTCGGACAAGTGCACGCACAAGTGCTCCGACCAGCGCTCAGTTGCCTGGTCATACAAGTGCTTGGACTAGTGCTCGGCAGAGTGCTTAGACTAGTGCTCGGCAGAGTGCTCGGTCGAGTGCTCAGTCAAGTGCTTGGTCGAGTGCTCGGTCGAGTGCTCGGTCAGGTGCTTGGTCGAGTGCTCGGTCAGGTGCTTGGTCGAGTGCTCGGTCAGGTGCTCGGTCGAGTGCTCGGTCAGGTGCTCGGTCGAGTGCTCGGTCAAGTGCTCGGTCGAGTGCTCGGTCAAGTGCTCGGTCGAGTGCTTGGTCAAGTGCTTGGTCGAGTGCTCGGACAAGCGCACAAGTGCTCGGACAAGCACACAAGTGCTCGGACAAGCGCACAAGTGCTCGGACAAGCGCACAAGTGCTCGGACAAGCATACAAGTGCTCGACAAGCATACAAGTGCTCTGACAAGTGCTCGGACTAGTGCACGCACAAGTGCTCCGACCAGCGCTCAATTGCCCGGTCATACAAGTGCTCGGTCAAGTGCTCGGTCGAGTGCTCGGTCGAGTAGAGTGCTCGGTCGAGTGCTCGGTCGAGTGCTCGGTCGAGTGCTCGGTCAAGTGCTCGGTCGAGTGCTCGGTCGAGTGCTTGGTCGAGTGCTTGGTCGAGTGCTCGGTCAAGTGCTCGGTCCAGTGCTCGGTCGAGTGCTTGGTCGAGTGCTCGGTCAAGTGCTCGGTCGAGTGCTTGGTCGAGTGCTCGGTCAAGTGCTCGGACAAGCGCACAAGTTCTCAGACAAGCGCACAAGTTCTCGGACAAGTGTTCAGACAAGTGCTCGGACAAGTGCACGCACAAGTGTTCGGACTAGTGCTAGGTCTAATGCTCAGTCGAGTGCTCGGTCAAGTGCTCGGTCGAGTGCTCGGTCGAGTGCTCGGTCAAGTGCTCGGTCGAGTGCTCGGTCGAGTGCTCGGTCAAGTGCTCGGTCGAGTGCTCGGTCAAGTGCTCGATCGAGTGCTCGGTCAAGTGCTCGGTCAAGTGCTCGGTCGAGTGCTCGGTCGAGTGCTCGGTCAAGTGCTCGGTCGAGTGCTCAGTCAAGTGCTTGGACAAGTGCTCGGACAAGCGCACAAGTGCTCGGACAAGCGCACAAGTGCTCGGACAAATGCTCGGACTAGTGCTCCGACAAGTGCTCGGTCGAGTGCTCGGTCAAGTGCTCGGTCGAGTGCTCGGTCAAGTGCTCGATCGAGTGCTCGGTCAAGTGCTCGGTCAAGTGCTCGGTCGAGTGCTCGGTCGAGTGCTCGGTCAAGTGCTCGGTCGAGTGCTCAGTCAAGTGCTTGGACAAGTGCTCGGACAAGCGCACAAGTGCTCGGACAAGCGCACAAGTGCTCGGACAAATGCTCGGACTAGTGCTCCGACAAGTGCTCGGAATAGTGCTCCGACAAGTGCTTGGTCGAGTGCTAGGTCGAGTGCTTGGTCAAGTGCTCGATCGAGTGCTCGGTCAAGTGCTCGGTCAAGTGCTCGGTCGAGTGCTCGGTCGAGTGCTCGGTCAAGTGCTCGGTCGAGTGCTCAGTCAAGTGCTTGGACAAGTGCTCGGACAAGCGCACAAGTGCTCGGACAAGCGCACAAGTGCTCGGACAAATGCTCGGACTAGTGCTCCGACAAGTGCTCGGAATAGTGCTCCGACAAGTGCTTGGTCGAGTGCTAGGTCGAGTGCTTGGTCGAGTGCTCGGTCGTGTGCTCGATCGAGTGCTCGGTCGAGTGCTCGGTCGAGTGCTCGATCGAGTGCTCGGTCGAGTGCTCGATCGAGTGCTCGGTCGAGTGCTCGGTCAAGTGCTCGGTCAAGTGCTTGGTCGAGTGCTTGGTCGAGTGCTCGGTCGTGTGCTTGGTCGTGTGCTCGGTCGTTTGCTCGGTCGAATGCTCGGTCGAATGCTCAGTCAAGTGCTTGGGTGAGTACTCGGTCAACTGGTCAAGTGCTCGGGCGAGTGCTCCGACAAGTGCTCGGACAAGTGCACGCACAAGTGCTACGACCAGCGCTCAATTGCGCGGTCATACAAGTGCTCGGTCGAGTGCTTGGTCGAGTGCTCGGTCAAGTGCTCGGACAAGTGCTCAGTCAAGTGCTCGGACAAGTGCTCGGACAAGCGCACAAGTGCTCGGACAAGTGTTCGGACAAGCGCACAAGTGCTCGGACAAGCGCACAAGTGCTCGGACAAGTGCTCGGACTAGTGCTCCGACAAGTGCTCGGACTAGTGCTCCGACAAGTGCTCGGACTAGTGCTCGGACTATTGCTCCGACCAGCGCTCAATTGCCCGGTAATACAAGTGCTAGGGCGAGTACTCGGTCGAGTGCTCGGTCGAGTGCTCGGTCAAGTGCTCGGTCGAGTGCACAGTCGAGTGCTCGGTCAAGTGCAAGGACAAGTGCTCGGACTAGCGCACAAGTGCTCCGACAAGTGCTCGGATTAGTGCTCCGACAAGTGCTCGGACAAGTTTTCGGAAATGTGCACGCACAAGTGCTCCGACCAGCGCTCAATTGCCCGGTCATACAAGTGCACGGTCGAGTGCTCGGTCGAGTGCTCGGTCGAGTGCTCGGTCGAGTGCTCGGTCAAGTGCTCGGTCGAGTGCACGGTCGAGTGCTCGGTCAAGTGCAAGGACAAGTGCTCGGACTAGCGCACAAGTGCTCGGACTAGTGCTCCGACAAGTGCTCGGACTAGTGCTCCGACAAGTGCTCGGACTAGTGCTCGGACAAGTGCTCGGAAATGTGCACGCACAAGTGCTCCGACCAGCGCTCAATTGCCCGGTCATACAAGTGCTCGGTCAAGTGCTTGGACTAGTGCTCGGCCGAGTGCTCGGTCGAGTGCTCGGTCGAGTGCTCGGTCAAGTGCTCGGACAAGTGCTCGGACAAGTGCTCGGACAAGCGCATAAGTGCTCGGACAAGCGTACAAGTGCTCGGACTAGTGCTCAGTCGAGTGCTCGGTCGAATGCTAAGTCGAGTGCTCGGTCAAGTGCTTGGTCGAGTGCTCGGTCGGGTGCTCGGTCGAGTGCTCGGTCAAGTGCTCGGTCAAGTGCTCGGTCGGGTGCTCGGTCAAGTGCTCGGTCAAGTGCTAGGTCGAGTGCTCGGTCAATTGCTTGGTCGAGTGCTTGGTCGATTGCTCGGTCGTGTGCTCGGTCGTGTGCTCGGTCGAATGCTCGGTCAAGTGCTTTGTCGAGTGCTCGGTCGAGTGCTCGGTCGAGTGCTCGGTCAAGTGCTCGGTCGAGTGCTTGGTCGAGTGCTCGGTCAAGTGCTTGGACAAGTAATCGGACTAGCGCACAAGTGCTCGGACTAGTGCTCCGACAAGTGCTCGGACTAGTGCTCCGACAAGTGCTCGGACTAGTGCTCGGACAATTGCTCGGAAAAGTGCACGCACAAGTGCTCCGACCAGCGCTCAATTGCCTGGTCATACAAGTGCTCGGTCAAGTGCTTGGACTAGTGCTCGGCCGAGTGCTCGGTCGAGTGCTCGGTCGAGTGCTCGGTCGAGTGCTCGGTCGAGTGCTCGGTCGAGTGCTCGGTCGAGTGCTCGGTCGAGTGCTCGGTTGAGTGCTTGGTCGAGTGCTCGGTCAAGTGCTCGGACAAATGCTCGGACAAGCGCATAAGTGCTCGGACAAGCGTACAAGTTCGCGGACTAGTGCTCGGACAAGCGCATAAGTGCTCGGACAAGCGCATGAGTGCTCGGAAAAGCGTACAAGTGCTCGGATTAGTGCTCCGACAAGTGCTCGGTCGAGTGCTCGGTCGAATGCTCAGTCATGTGCTCGGTCGAGTGCTCGGTCAAGTGCTCGGTCAAGTGCTCGGTCGAGTGCTCGGTCGAGTGCTCGGTCGAGTGCTCGGTCGAGTGCTCGGTCAAGTGCTCGTTCGAGTGCTCGGACAAGTGCTCGGACTAGTGCTCCGACAAGTGCTCGGACAAGTGCACGCACAAGTGCTCTGACCAGCGCTCAATTGCCCGGTCATACAAGTGCTCAGGCGAGTGCTTGGTCGAGTGTTCGGTCAAGTGCTCGGTCGAGTGCTCGGTCAAGTGCTTGGTCGAGTGCTTGGTCGAGTGGTCGGTCGTGTGCTCGGTCGTGTGCTCGGTCGAATGCTCGGTCAAGTGCTTGGGTGAGTACTCAGTCAACTTGGCAAGTGCTCGGGCGAGTGCTCTGACAAATGCTCGGACAAGTGCACGCACAAGTGCTCTGACCAGCGCTCAATTTCCCGGTCATACAAGTACTCGGGCGAGTACTCGGTCGAGTGCTCGGTCAAGTGCTCAGACTAGTGCTCGGACTAGTGCTCGTTCAAGTGGTCGGTCAAGTGGTCGGTCGAGTGCTTGGTCGAGTGCTTGGTTGAGTGCTTGGTCGAGTGCTTGGTTGAGTGCTCGGTCGAATGCTCGGTCAAGTGCTTGGGTGAGTACTCGGTCAACTGGTCAAATGCTCGGGCGAGTGCTCAGTCAAGTGCTCGTAAAAGTGCTTGTTCAAGTGCTCGTACAATTGCTTGTACAATTTCTCGAACAAGTGCTCGGACAAGTGCTCCTACAAGTGCTCGGACAAGCGCACAAGTGCTCGGACAAGCGCACAAGTGCTCGGACAAGCGCACAAGTGCTCGGACAAGCGCACAAGTGCTCGGACAAGCGCACAAGTGCTCGGACAAGCGCACAAGTGCTCGGACAAGTGCGCGGTCAAGTGCTCGGACAAGTGCGCGGTCAAGTGCTCGGACAAGTGCACGCACAAGTGCTCCGACCAGCGCTCAATGGCCCGGTCATACAAGTGCTCGGGCAAGTACTCGGTCAAGTGCTCGGTCAAGTGCTCGGACTAATGCTCGGACTAGTGCTCGGTCGAGTGCTCGGTCGAGTGCTCGGTCGAGTGCTCGGTCTAGTGCTCGGTCGAGTGCTCCGTCAAGTGCTCGGTCGAGTGCTCGGTCAAGTGCTCGGACAAGCGCACAAGTGCTCGGTCGAGTGCTCGGTCAAGTGCTCGGACAAGCGCACAAGTGCTCGGTCGAGTGCTCGGTCGAGTGCTCGGTTGAGTGCTCGGTCAAGTGCTCGGTTGAGTGCTCGGTCGAGTGCTCGGTCAAGTGCTCGGTCAAGTGCTCGGTCAAGTGCTCGGTCAAGTGCTCGGTCAAGTGCTCGGACAAGCGCACAAGTGCTCGGACAAGCGCACAAGTGCGCGGTCAAGTGCTCGGACAAGTGCACGCACAAGTGCTCCGACCAGCGCTCAATGGCCCAGTCATACAAGTGCTCGGGCGAGTACTTGGTCAAGTGCTCGGACTAATGCTCGGACTAGTGCTCGGTCGAGTGCTCGGTCGAGTGCTCGGTCTAGTGCTCGGTCGAGTGCTCCGTCAAGTGCTCGGTCGTGTGCTCGATCGAATGCTCGGTCAAGTGCTTGGGTGAGTACTCGGTCAACTGGTCAAGTGCTCGGGCGAGTGCTCCGACAAGTGCTCGGACAAGTGCACGCACAAGTGCTCCGACCAGCGCTCAATTGCCCGGTCATACAAGTGCTCGGGCGAGTACTCGGTCGAGTGCTCGGTCAAGTGCTCAGACTAGTGCTCGGACTAGTGCTCGGTCAAGTGGTCGGTCGAGTGCTTGGTCAAGTGCTTGGTCGAGTGCTTGGTCGAGTGCTCGGTCGAGTGCTCGGTCGAATGCTCGGTCAAGTGCTTGGGTGAGTACTCGGTCAACTGGTCAAGTGCTCGGGCGAGTGCTCAGTCAAGTGCTCGTAAAAGTGCTTGTTCAAGTGCTCGTACAATTGCTTGTACAAGTTCTCGAACAAGTGCTCGCCCCTGGACAAGTCCTGGCCAAAATATGGTATATTTTTGATCAAAATTGTAAAAGTTAACGCAGCAACTCTATGAAAACCTCTTTGCTTCGAGTATTATTTTTATAATCCGTAAAAGCGAAGACAAGTTTAATTTATACTGGATTTAAAATGTTAATCAAATTTTGAATATTGATAATTTGAAATCTATTTTATCGTACCTACATAATTAGGTACGATAAGGGCAGTACATGGTAAAAGCAATAAATAAAATAGGCCGATATCCTCGTGCTCATGCACGATTTTATCTTACTTAACACTTTTTTCTATATAAGTACTTGTGCTTTAACTTTCAGCCTGTGCTCAACTTTTATAGGACTATATAGTCCTATGAATACTATAGTGTTCATTAACTTTATGAACAGATTCAGGAATTTTTTCAATCTGTTTTTACTATATTATTCTATGTTATTCTTCTTTTCGGTCGATAACAAACCTAAATAGTCTCGGCCTAAAATTCAGCCACGCGAATAGCACTGTTTGTGGCACTCATTAGATCTGCCTGCCTGCAGTTATCTGGGCATGCAGGGCACGACGTCAAACACTCCATTGTTTGGGGAACTACGCCACACTTAAACTCCAATTTGGAACCATCTGAGGATGTTATCACCATTATATTAATATCTTATTGACAGGTGTTAAACTTAACACCAAATATATTTTAAATCAACGGTTTAAATATATGTACAATTGTACACATTAATTCTTTAAATAATTAATTGATAGAAACCAGTTCGGTATACGATTCAAAACCCTTTCGATTTACAGTTACCATAACTGACAAGTAATCGTTAATAATTATAATAAGAAAAATAAAAGTATTTTATAAAATAAGGTTTTCTGTACCTTATACTTGAAATTGTCTTTTTTGTACCTAGCTTCTGCTACTTACACGAAACTTGCAATGACAGTGTTTCGGGAAGTATTAATTATAATAAATACATACACCTACGTTATTTTTTCTTATGAAGCCATGTCTTCAGTCTAGATGACAATGATTCATAGGTGTGCCTGTTTTTAAGTTTAATGCAAGTTAAGTCTTAATAAAGCTGCCGCAATCACCAGATAAGAATAAACAATAATGTTTGATGGGTGAAATCTGTGAATTCTTAGATGGTGGATAATCAAAATTTTGACTTTTGCATAATCAAAATTTTTGTTTATGCCTCCACAGTACACTGGAGATGTCCTTGTGAGGATGGTGAAAATTATTTATTGGCATTGTTTAAGATCGCCTATAATAAAATATACATTAAAAAGTTTTATATATGTTGGATGAAATAAAATGAAAAATGTGAACGTCAGCGAATTTTGCAAAACAAAATTATTATAAGTCATAGCTTACGTGAAACTTCTGGTATATTTTGAACTAAATTATTTACAATTGAAAGTTTATTAACCGCGATATACTTTCGTGGCTATATAAAATTACAGCATTTTTTTTTCTCTATAAACCAAACAGGTAGTTTTTTTAAGTAAACACACAACAAAAGAACGAGAAATTAAAATGTTAAAAAGTTGTGACAATAGAATACTATTGCTGTTATTGACAATAGAATACATATAAAACTTGCTGAAATTACCGTTATCGATACAGTTTAGATAAATATACTAAACATGTTTTCTACTGCAATCCAAAACTTATTAAATAAGCTTATCCAGCCTAAAATAATAATTTTAACTTAAAGAATAAATACAAAATGTAACAAGTACATTTTTACATCTTTGTAAGGTAAAGGCACCTATTAACGCGGTATACAAAATCGGCATCAATTACCGATGTATCAGATATTTTCGTATTTTAATTTAATAACAACAAGTTTAACACAATACAATTTGGGACAAGTTCTAACTTGCAGTATTTTACATCGAACTCACGGGCGCTAGGGGGTATACCATAGAGCAAATGGATCAAAAACGATAAGTTTGTCTATCGGCAGCGCAGGAGCAGGTTGTGTCCATACAAGTACAGGGCAATTTATGTAAGTTCCCTCACATTTTTGTTCCTTAATTTTTAAACGAATAACTGACTACGTATATTGTTTTCTTGTTTTTGTGTTGTTTTAGGAGTATTATCTCATACTTATCATTGTGTAATTATGTATAAACACGTAATAATATTGAGAAATAAAATTCGCGGTGATAGATGCTTAATATTGGGGCATAACTCTAAAACCGAGGGTACCCTCGGTAATAGATAATTATAAGGTTCCAGATATTTTGCTTATAATATTCAATTTTTGTCTCATTAAGTAGTGAACAGTTCTTTCTTCTAGTTCTCATGTAATCCAAAACCGAAAAATCTATTCCCGATGTATTCAAAATCCATTAAAACTCATTATTTTTAAAAGAAACTATAGCACTTCAAGTCTAGTTTTAGTACTGGGTGTCAAAAATGTCATAAAAATACTTGCAATATTTTGACAAAAGATTCATAATACAGAATCATATCTTGTGATTAAAAATATTGTTTCTTAGGAAAATTGAAATCTCTTTTTGCAAAGTGACACCAAAAATCCTACTTAAATTAGTTTTTTAACGGTCGGAATTACATTTTAAAATATTTTATTTTACACTCATTACCGCGGCATACCTCGGTAATAAACTATATCAGAATCTATTTACAGAGTGTACAGTACTCGGAAATAGATAGATAGATAAAATATTTATTTCACTCAACCTAGCACAGTGTAATGAAGAAACTAAAAATAATAATAAAACAAAACAACAAAACAACTTACTATTTATCTTACTTAAATAAAACTAACTATCATATAACTATAAAAATGCTAACAGAATAATCATGCTAACAAAATAATCAATAAAAAGAAAAAGAAGATGAACAGAAAATAATTATAGTACAACATGCCAGGCCAGTGAAAAAGGTCTAGACTCAGCATAATTATTGCAAGGAAGGGTTTTCTTGCAACACTGATATTCTGCCTAGACCAGTGGTAGAAATGAGTGTACGCGCCTCGAAGGTCATTCAAATATAAATAGGTCAGGTAGTCACCAAAGCTGAAGGAAATGCTTTTCAGATGTATGTATGCTAGTATGCGTGTATGTATGTCTTTGTGTTTGCAGATATGTATGTATGCGGTATGTAAGGTATATGTATGTGGTAAGTAGGTATGTATGTTTGTAGCTAAATATATATGTAGGTATGTCTGTTGCAACCGCCTGTATTTGAACAACGGTCGACTGGACATTTGAGTGCAAGATTTGATTAAGTGTACTTGTCATGTAACTGGATATTTACGCCAGACCGAGATGTTCCGTTACCCGCATTGCTGTTTAGATAGAAGTAAGTCTCGAAGACGTTTTTTGAAAGAAAATTTGGATGAGATGTCTCGTATTGGAGGTGGGATATCATTCCAACATTTAGCAGCGAGGTAACGGAAACTTCCTCGAAACATGGTTGTCCTGTGCTTAGGGACACGAAACACTTGAGAGCAGTGGCGAGCCACGTACCTGTGTTGCTCATAGCGCCATTCAAGTTTCTTGAAAAGGTAATCGGGTATTTTTGTTTTAATTACATCAAAGAGCAATGAACTGAACAGAAGGTTCTGTCGACCTTGGATTTTTAATATATTTGTAGCATTTAGATATGGGGTGACATGTGTTCTGGGTGGTATATTAAAACAGTACCTTGCGCAAGCATTTTGAACCCTTTGTATGAGCCGATGAGACCTTTGAAGAAGACAGGGACCATAGACCGAAATACAGTAATTAAGTTTTGAAAGGACTATAGCTTCGCACAGTTGGATACGTAGGTCAACATTTATGAATTGTCTTATCTTATACAATACTTTAAGTCTAAAGAAACAGTTTCTAACAAGATCTGCGACATGGTTTTCAAAACGCAAATGCTCATCTAAAAGCACACCAAGATTTCGGGCCTGTGTCACTCTTTCAATAGGCATGCCGTCAACTACAATAAGGGGCTTTCTCGAGGAGATCGTCTTAACTTGATTTTTGGTACCAAGAATTAAAAACTTTGACTTTGCAGGATTGAGTACTAGTGAATTTTTAAGCGACCACGATAGAACATGCTCTAGATCGGAGTTAATCTTAGTAAAAGCTAAATTAATATCCTTTGGATCGACAGGAGTATAAATTTGTAGGTCGTCCGCATATAAGTGGTACTTACATTCTTTTAAACAGTGTGTGATATCGGTGCTATAAATAATAAAGAGTAAAGGCCCCAAAATGGATCCCTGCGGAACACCCCTATTTACAGGCAAGAACTGAGAATTTAGTTTTGATCCGTCTGATTTCTGCAAAACCACTTGTTGTTCACGATCAGAGAGGTAACTATGGAACCATTTTACTGTATTATTATCAAAACCATAGAAAGATAGTTTTGCTAACAACAACTTTATGTTTATACAGTCGAAAGCCCGTGAAAAATCAAGTAAAGTCAGTAAAGTACCCTGACCCGTATCAGAAAAAGAAAGTATATTATCAAAAACATCGAGAAGGGCTGTCGAGGTACTGCGATTCTTACGGAAAGACTGGAGCTCTGGTAAAACAGCATTCGTCTCACAGTACTTAACGACTTGTGAGAAAATGACTTTTTCAATAATTTTGGAGAGATACGGTAATATGCTGATTGGACGAAGGTCTTTAAAATCAACAGGATCAGAGTTTTTGGGAATGGGCTTTACCAAAGCTTTTTTCCATTGGTAAGGGAATATTGAAGTGGTAATAGATTTATTTATTATATGTGTGATAACTCCAAGCGTATTAGGAAGCGTGAGGATAACCATGTCCATAGTTATTTGATCATGACCTAGAGCATTTGATTTAATATCTAAAATTATTTTCGCTATGAAATTTTCATTGACTGGTTGGAGACCTAAACAGCTTTCATTAAATCTATTAGACTGAAAATATGTAAGAAGTGTTGGGTCAGCCGAGTCATCACCAGGAACATTTAGAAAATGTACATTAATTAAATCAGGATCGTTAAAATGTGCGGGAAGATCAGAACGACTCTTGAAATCAGGAATAACACTAGACTTAAGGTTCTTCCAAAGACATTTTGAATTATTAATATTGGAGTTAATATTCTTGTTAAAATAAGCAACTTTTTCAGCAAAAACACTACTATTCACCAGATGTTTTAAAGTTTTGTATTGACACTTATCACTATCTGATTTTGTAAGACGGTATTTATTGTAAGCCTGATTACGGAGTCGCATCATATAGTGTACATTACTGGTTAACCAAGGTGTCTCTTTATCCTGTATCACGGTAGTTTTCACAGGAGCAAATTTATCAAAAAGTATCAGAATGAGTTCGTTAAACTTTGAGACCATATCCTCGACTCTATCCATTTCATAAATACTAGTCCAGTCAATCGATGATAACTCGTGATCAAACTCTGCTCGGGTAATATTCTTGAGTGGTCTGTATTTTATAAATCTGCGAGGGAATTTAGGCTTTCTAATCTTAAGTTCACCAGTCACTATAGCATGGCCACCGAGTTCAGGGCAATGCTTAACAGACACGTTCACGACTGGTGCATCGGAGATCAAAAGATCAATCAGAGATGAACTGTGGGAAGTAAAATGAGTTGCTTGGTTAACGAAATTTTTTACATTGATATACATATTGTAAAAAATCATGAAGACGAGAGGCATTTGCGCCATCATGAAGCAGGTCAATGTTAAAATCTCCTAGGAGTATAATGTTATCGTAGTTAGTAAAAGATACAATGGAGTCAGTCAGAGCGTCAAAAAAATTATCTATGTTAACCCAGTTGGGGCGGTATGCAGTCCCGATCAATAACTGAATTGAATTAATACGCAATAGGATCCACATTTGCTCGACCTCAGTATGACTAATTGGGTGTTGCAGAGTACGAGCATTAATACCTTTTTTGATATAAAAGCCAACTCCACCGCCTCGCGACTTCCGAAGACCGCGAGGCCGTGGAACGTGGCGTAGGTGATATCCAGAGATCGCGGGGGCTGAAGCACTCTCACCGTCTTTAAGCCAGGTCTCGTTGATAGCCATTACGTCAGTACAGTTTTCATAAAATCTATCACCGAGTGATGAGGCAACCAGTTCATATCTAGGGTTCCGTTACTAAATAGATATTACCTACTTAATATTTCTATGATTTTTTTTAAATACTTAATGTTCCATAACAATTTACAGTTTTTACTATCATGTCACTACTCTGCTGTGATTTTGAGCGATTGATCATTATTGGGCGGGGTCACCAAAAATTGTACCTTACAAAAGAAAAATATGGATCGACGTTTATTTTGTAACTAAGCTTACGTAACTTATTCCTTAAAAAAATATGTTTAATTGAGACAGTGGATACTCAAACAACATACGAGATTAAACTTTCAATTGTATTTATTTTAAAACCATTTTAATTTTTGTGTTATTTAAGTCCTTTCTCTGCCCTCATATAAAATACGAGTACGCTTGTCTCCAACCTATACGCAGATGAAAAAAAAATTATGTGTAGAATTATTATTGTCCCGTGTGTGACGGACTATCATTTGTTTTTAAAGATTTTTTATTTACTATGACACTACCATCGAAATATTTTTTGTTGTTCCAAACTTTTATATTTCTTCCGTAAATGTAAAATTTTTCTGATATCGAAAGTAGTTTGGGAGTAAATGGAGCGTGTTGATGCGGGCAGTCTTTTGGTTCATCAAAATAATAAAAAATCCAGAAGTGAGTTTACATAGTAAGTATATGAATTGTTGTATTTCATGTCATCAATACTTTAGGCTGCGGCCTGGACGCAAGCGACGGCGACAGCGACGGCGACAGCGACGGCGACGGCGACGGCGACGGCGACAGCGACAGCGACAGCGACAGCGACAACTGTTCACGACACAAGCGACAAGGTCACTGGGTTTGCGGCGATGTAGTAACGTGACTCTGTCGATGTCTGTCTGTCGCGATGTCGATATTTCGATATTTTCATAATTATTCTTACTAATATAATAACACTTAACCCTGACTCAGGTTTGCGCTCCTGACTATTGATCCGGAAGTAGTGGGTTCGATCCCCACCCAGGGCAAATATTTCTGTTTTTTTAATATTACTACTAACTTGCTAAAGAAGACGTAGATTTAGATAAAACAAAAAGGCGATTTCGGCAACTACTGAAGAATTATGAAGATCAAAGTCGAAATCTGAAAGTTTATATTACAAAAGGATGACTGTGGAAATAGATTATATTCTACATAATCAATATTATAAAAGAAAGTGTACAAATGTTTGTGCCGACAAAACTCTGAAACGAATCCAGATACGATCAAGGGAGTTATATGGTGCGGTAGCCCTTGTCCCCCATCCATGAAGAAGGTTTCCGTTTTGGCCTAAAGGGCGTACTTTTGAAGATATAAGGGTTGAAATTTCACCCTTAAGAATTTTCTAGAATAGAACAGTCCAGATCATTCGAGAGTATTTGAGAGCACTCTACAGCAGTCCCGGAACAGCGGGGTGCGGGGGGTGAGGGCCGGTCTGCGGGGGGAAGGTGCGGGGTGTGGCGGGGAAGATAAGCGGCGTGCGGGGCAGGGTGAGGAGCGGGGTGCGAGGGGGGAGGAGCGGGGGGAGGGTGAGTCGCGGGATGCGGGGGGAGGAGCGGGGTGCGGGGGGAGTGGGTGCAGGGTTGAGGCACGGGTTGCGGGGGAGAGGAGTGGGGTACGGGGAGGAGCGGAAGGGAGAGGGGGGGTGCGGGGGTGAGGGCGGTGAGGGCGGTGCGGGGGGGAGTGGGGTGCGGGGTTGAGATACGGGTTGTGGGGGAGAGAAGCGGGGTGCGGGGTGAGATGGGTGCGGGGGCGCGGGGGGGGGGGGGGTGTGAGGGGTGCGGGGGAGGAGTGGTGGGGGGTGCGGGGTTGAGGCGCGGGTTGCGGGGGAGAGGAGCGGGGTGCGGGGGGAGCGGAAGGGGGGGTGCGGGGGGAGCGGAAGGGGGGGTGCGGGGGGAGCGGGGTTGAGACACAGGTTGCGGGGGAGAGGAGCGGGGTGCGGTGGGAGCGTGGTGCGGGGTAGAGGCGCGGGTTGCGGGGGAGAGGAGCGGGGTGCGGGGGACGGTGAGGAAAGGGGTGCGGGGGAGGCGCGGGGTGCAGGGGGAGGCGTGGGTTGCGGGGGCAGGCGCGGGGTGCGGGGGGAGTGTGGTGCGGAGGTGAGGCGCGGGTTGCGGGGGGATAGGAGAGGGGTGAGGGGAGGCTCGGGGTGCGGGAGGGGGAGGAGCAGGGTGCGAGGGAGGGTGAGTCGCGGGGTGCGGAAGGGCGAGGTGCGGGGTGCAGGGGAGGGTGAGTCGGGGGTGAGGTGAGGGGTGAGGGGGGTGAGGCGCAGGGTGCGGGGGGATATCAACTCCCTGACCGAAGCCGGGCACCCCAGCTAGTATCAAACTTTATCATTTTATTATCTGAAACATTTTTTTCTTCTCAAACTATCGATAGTTTAAACTGGTTTATCGATTAAAGAAGAACGTCCCTAAACGCGCGACGTCCTTGAAATGTCGCTCGTCGCTCGTGTGTCGCCGCGCGTGTCGCTGTCGTCCAAAACATCTCCATACAAATGTATGGAAATGATCAAGTCGCTCGTGTCGCTGTCGCCGTCGCTGTCGCTGTCGCTGTCGCCGTCGCTTGCGTCCAGGCCGCAGCCTTAGGACTTGCAAAGGAGTAACGAAATTATAAATTTGATTCACGGTTCACGCTACAAATTGCTTTTGAAGGTTGATTATAAATAATAAAATAAATAAAATTGAAAGTTTAGTCTCATATTATTATTATGTGTTGTTCGAGTATCCACTGCATCAATTAAATATTATTTATTTATAGAATACATTACGTAAAGCTTAGTTTTAACAAAATAAACGACGATCCATACTTTTGTATTGTAAGGTACAGTTTTTGGTGGCCCGGCCCTATTGTCGAGGATCATTATTTCCCATCCCGCTATCGTACTGCTCCCCAATATAGTCAAAAATTTGATCAGAAGTAGTTTACGCAAGTCCTGACAAGAAATAAAACCTATTCTTTATATATGAAAACGACTCTTGTGGTGTTCAGCCTGTGCTGAATATTCAAAAGGAGAAACAAGTCGTCGTCGATTGGGTTCACTATCTTAGTAAATGTAGATTTCCAGTTACAAAAGAACATTTACTTGATACTGTAGCTCTACTATGTCTAGTCACTGTGTACTAGTCACTCTCCTACATTTACTTCATTTAATAATGTTAATTATTAATAAAGTTGAACTCAGTATTGTGTGTATTTTATTAAGTATATTTTTTTTATACGGAATCATCTGGACAATCTGTATTATTTTTCTTCTATACTCGGTAATAGGGGATACATGCCGCGGTATTAGATAAAAACGTAGGACATGCCTCGGTAATAGGGCACGTCTATTCTTTACAAAAAAATATGTATATAAATACAACGCTTAAAAATAACTGAAAAAAAACGAAGAGAAGTACAAAATAAAAAGTCTATAAAACGTTTAAAAAATCCTTATTTGCCGAGGACTGACCTGATTCCATAATATTTCACTCTAATGTCAAACTTCCACAATTTACCACGGTAATAGGTGCTTTTACCTTAATGTTTTCCGGTTATTTGTGTAACTATCTTCAACGGTTCCCACTTTTTCCAATTATTATGAACTTCATATTATTATTTCGAAATTATGACTTATTATGTAATAAGTCTTAAAAAAAATGCTGCTCAAGCTACTACCGTTTTCATACCTGACGTAGGGTCTGTTATGAAATCAGAATTTATCTATATTTTATTTCTTATGAGTGAACCTGAAACTTATATTTTCAAATATTGTCTCAAATATTTACTTATTCATTCGTATAAGGAACGAACAAATGCATATCGTCAGTGCTGGATATAAAATTCCTATCACTGGTCGATAATACCAAGTTTCAGTTCACGTCTAGCTTTAAACAGTGGGGGAATATTATCGATCAGGAGTATAGATTCGTTGGTTTGTTCACGGCTCATCCCCATTGCGGGTATACCTATAGTTATTCGGGTTTATTTTGTGTTACATTTTTTGTCAAATTGCCTAAAAATGCATTTCAGATGTTCAACGTGAATTGTTCGAGCAGTACATGAAAGATGTACAGGTTAAAACCATATTTGTTAAAATACGATAGGTACTTAGTGTAATTAAGGTACCAGAATATCGTATTAGATTACCATCTTAGCAGTTCTTTGGACTTAGAACAGATTTTCCAAATAGCTAAAAGGATGGAAATGTCAAACAGGTTCCCGTATGAAATTTTCAAGTATACAGGGTTACAGGAAAAGTCGTACTGAATATTAAAACACGTTATTATTCAGGTGATATCTGATGGATTTGATTCTATGATATGGTGTCCGAAACTTAACCGTTATGGAGATATTGAACTTTAAATATTTTTTAGAAAATCCTCAATTTTTTGGCTTTTTTGTCGATTTTTTTGGGATTAGTGCTTCTGGGGTACGTTTTTTTGAAGTAACTAGTTAGAAGGCATATCAATTAATAAAAATGATTAACCAAAACTGAAGCTACTACTAACAGCTTAAAAAGACTGCTTGACAACTTTTAGAATTAAATAATTTTCATTAAGTGTTTTTAAATTTGAAGCTTTCTGTTTTCAAAAAAAATGTATGGAACTTATTCTGCAAATAGTTTTAAAAACTTCTACGTCTCTTTAAAAAAAAGGTATAACATTTACTATTAAATAGGCAAAATATTGACCAAATAACAGTTAAGTTAGCAGAAAGTACATTTTTTTGACAACTCTTTAGTCTTTTTCAGCTCCAAACGAAGAGCAGTTTTCTTTTGAAAACTTTGTTTAAGGCCTTAATTCTTGTTAATCGATTCTTTAATTTACAGATTCTCATCGATTAATAAGACTAAAGCCCTTAGGGTGCATTTCCATTGATGCGGAGCGGGGCTGAGCAGGGCGGAGAAGATCAGAGAATAGTAGCAAGTGTTTCCATTGAAGCGGGACGGAGCTGAGTAGAGTAGAGTTGAGAGAAGTAGGGCGGAGCGGAGCGGGGCAGAGCTGAGCGGGTCGGAGCGAGCAAAGCTAAGCTGAGTGGTCTGGAGCTGCATGTGGCCATTTTCTAGGTCTGCTCTGCACCGCTCCACTCCATTCCACCCTAATTCGCTACACTCTGCTCTACTCTGACCCGCCCTACTTGGCTCCACTCTGCTCTACTCTGCTGCGCCCCGCTTCAGTGGAAACACTTGCTACTATTGTCTGATCTTCTCCGCCCTGCTCAGCCCCACTCCGCATCAGTGGAAATGCACCCTAAGGCCTTTAGTCTTATTAATCGATGAGAATCTGTAAATTATAGAATCGATTAACAAGAATTAAGGCCTTAAACAAAGTTTTGAGAAGAAAACTGCTCTTCGTTTGGAGCTGAAAAAGACTAAAGAGTTGTCAAAAAAATGTACCCTCTGCTAACTTAACTGTTATTTGGTCATTATTTTGCCTATTGAATAGTAAATGTTATACATTTTTGAATAGCTAAAGAGACGTAAAAGTTTTTAAAATTATTTGCAGAATAAGTTCCATACATTTTTTTAAAAACAGAAAGCTTCAAATTTAAAAACACTTAATGAAAATTATTTAATTCTAACCGTTGTCAAGCAGCCTTTTTAAGCTGTTAGTAGTAGGTTCAGTTTTGGTTAATCATTTTTATTAATTGACCTGCCTTCTAACTAGTTACATCAAAAAAACGTACCCCAGAAGCACTAATCCCAAAAAAATCAACAAAAAAGCCAAAAAATTGAGGATTTTCTAAAAAATCTTAAAAGTTCAATATCTCCATAAAGGTGAAGTTTCGGACACCATATCATAGAATCAAATCCATCAGAAATCACCTGAATAATAACGTGGTTTAATATTCAGTACGACTTTTCCTGTAACCCTGTATATCAATAGATTATTAATTAATTACTAAAGTAATTCATATCCGGTTATGTAAGATGTCTAGAAAAAGCATACATAAACGATGCTGCATATACCTTTCATAAAACACTATCGTCTATCGCTACACTTATGCTAAGTGTAACCTCATCACCCAGAACCTAATGTCAAGTTCAACTAACAATCAGACTAACAATCACATTTATAAAATTGAACAAGATTTAATTTTATTTTCATATTATTTATTTGATAACCTTCTAGGAAGTATTATTTTTTAATAATTTATTGTGTACACAAAATGGGCATAATATAAAAGCAAATACACGCAAGGGGTGCAACTTGTTTCTAAAAGAAATTTCTTCCAGGAATAAATTTCTGTTAATTGAATTGCAGTTATAAATTCTATCAGATTATATTTTATTGCAATAATTCTCATGCCTTTTACCTACAACATTGTTAGTCTCTCTAAACATCTACATGTTAACCAATTAAATCTAGAAGACAAGGAAGGATAATTAGATGATCAAACGAACTTACCTCAAGTGAAGTTCGATCTTAATTATCCTTCCTTGTCGGAGAGATTTAAGGTCCCTCCCTGCCCTAGAGTAGACAATACTAGGATGCTAGTATTAAAACCCCTAATACCAATGTTGTAGGATGTAGGTTGCCTTTTTTATTCTCTAAAATGAATGAGGCTTGGACCGTGCAATGGCGCCGAGGTGGGAGAGTACCTAGCTGTCTCTTTTTCTCTTATGGCGCTAAACTGCGTGCGAGTGGGTCAAACGTAGACGAGGACTACTACATGTTAACCAATTAAATCTCTCCGACAGAAAAGGATAATTAAGATCGAACTTCACTTGAGGTAAGTTCGTTTGATCATCTAAGTATTTTGCATTTTTAAAATGGAAAATATGTCTTGAAAAGTATTTCAAATAAAATACAAAATGCTTTTTAAAAAAAAGGTATTTAAATGCAAAATACAAAATAGGTATTTTGCATTTTGTATTTGCATTTTAAATACAAGTATTTCAATAAGTCGCATCTCTGTATATGTATCAATATTTACCCGCAATGATCTTGCCCTTCGCGCCGGCTGTGTCTGACTTGGGCGGGCCCCCACCGGATGGCGGTGCACTCCCTTTTTTGGCTTCAGGCTTTTTTTGCGCAGGTTTCTTACCCATATCACACTTAGACTGCATACAGCTGTTGCTTGTTGACAACTAAAGAAAATTATTGCAATCGTCAGAATAGTTTCAAACTTGAAAACTACCAACACAACTTTTTAGTACATCTTACATCATCTCTTATCACATATCACTTATCACAGTTATTTCCTCGTCACAAAAAATATAACGTTGAAACTATTCTAAAACGGTAATCAATTTTAAAAATAACAGACATGTGCTCGATACAGAGTACCGGCAACCAACCTACTGTACTTATGAAAAAAACGTTTTGAAGCATCCTTTTACATAAACAGCTAGACTCTCACCTTCCTATACGGCACAACCCTCATAGTCAACTTGATTCAGTCGAACAGCGTGCTTTTGGTCCCGCCGTCAACGTCACCGATGGTCTTCACGTGGAGAGGCGTCGAGTTCACCCCAGGAAGGGCGGCGGCTACGTCTGGGGTGCTGACTTTGGCCGACTTCTGTGCGGTAATGCCATCCTAGAGAGCGTAAGGAATGACATCAAAATACTCGTTTTTAGTCTGGTTCTAAACACGGAACCGACTGTCTTGGCGCCTTAAAACGAATAGAGCTGACCCAAATAAAGGGATAAGGCATTGATTGTAGAAGAAGCGTACCTATTCGTTAAAAAAATAATCGATTAAAATTTCGTGTACTTCATTATTTGGAAGAGTACTAAATTGGTACTATTGTAAATCGGAGCTAACGCTGTCGATAAGAAAAATCATTGCGTTCGACGTCTGCCAATGGTGGCAATGAATAATTTGATAACCCTATACTAAAGCGCAATTGATCCATATAGAAATCACTTAATAAAGTGATGTCGAGCGTTGACAAGTGTGGAAGGAAGGTAGTCGGGCTTCTTTGGTAACGACGAACAAATACACACACACACACACACAACTGTTAATGTAGTAATATAGGCAAAGGCCAGTGTTTCTGTAGTGATAGTGGGTAATTTCGGTAGAGTGTCTGGAGATTGGTAACTAAGAATTCTTTGCTAATACAACCTTGTATTCAGTATTCGATTTCGGATGCAACGGGTGCTTCGGTTGCGTATAATGTTCCGGATCCCAGTACGGCTGGGGTTCCCACTGCGGGTCCGGCGTTTGCTGGGGCTCATCCTGCTCATTCTTCTTCCGCGGGGGACTTTTGATGCCAGGGACGAACTCGCGAGTACGAACTCGCGAGTCGGCAGATCTGCCAGACAGCGAGTGTTCGCGTAATATGCTGTGGGACAGAAACAATGAGGTAGCTATCGGGTTTTAACGCTTCAAAACACTTTTTTGATATGCCGTAAGACTTTTTCAATCAACATTTGGTAACCCCTTGGCATTATCCCACCTGGTGGTAAGTGATAATGATGCGCGAAAATTTAATGAAGCGTGCCTATCATGATTTCCCAACACAGTGGGGAACTGGCTATCTTATATGTGTATTACGGTCGCGTTGCACACGTCCGTAGGTGTAAATCTAAATGCCCTACACGTGACCGCGGGTGATGCTAAGTGCAACACTAGTCAACAGCCGTCTATCTATACCTTGTGGATAGAACGGTTAAATGTGCCACACGATAAGAAGAAGATCTCCATGCCGGAACACATCAATGCTATTATTGTAACATTGATATTTGGCGACAAGACTTAAATAAGGTGGTGTCACCCAGGACAATAATTTATGTGATAAGCATAGTGTACAATACGTAATAAGATTTTTATTTTTGTGTAATTGTGGCAGCATTGTCTGTTAGAGTTAAGATAGTGTCCACCGCTCTCAGAACCGAAAATGTAAAGCTCTTTATTTAAATTAATACAGTCCACTTTGAAGTACATAAAATTGAGTTTTACTAGCGGCCAAAACATGGTCCTTAACGATCGGAGTGTATATCGGTGAGCGGTGCTCCCGAGGAGGCAGACAGTGTCTGTAAAAATGTGAAAAAATTCGTTCAGTGAACGCGTTTTATAATGTCGTTGGCGAGCCGTGCTCCCGCGATCAATTTTTATATCCTTTGCCGTGCAAGGAACTGGTGAACAGTGTTCCCAAACATTTCGAGAAATAGCAGTGCTATGGATTTTGCTTCAGTGAAGTGAACGTGGCGAGCCGTGCTCCCGTGAATAATTTTTTCTAACCTTTGCCGTGCAAGGACCTGGTGAACAGTGTTCCCAAATATTTTTAAACAAATACCTAGCAGTGCTATGGATTTTGCTTCAGTGAAGTGAACGTTTATGTAATTTCATGGCGAGCCGTGCTCCCGCAAATATATTTTTGTAACCTTTGCCGTGCAAAGACCTGGTGAACCGTGTTCCCAACAAATATTTTTTCAAGAAAATAGCAGTGCTAAATTAAACATTTTGTGGACAATATTTCTTTGCTAAAAAATAAACATGTTTTCATTTCATTGGTAAGCTGTGCTACCAATCCGCCATCTTTAGAACATTTTTTCTCGCGATAAAAACAATGTAATAGTCCTATAAAATCCAATCTCAAGGCGATAAGTCCATTCCTAGATGGTATGAATATTCTCCGAGTAGGAGGCCGGCTGCAACATGCAAATGTTTCTTATTCTATAAAACATCCTATAATTTTGCCTAAAGGCTCTAAAATTGTGCACTACCTCATTGAAAAGGAGCATAGAAAACTTTTGCATGCTGGACCCAAATTAGTACTGACAAATCTTTGTCAAATGTATCATATTGTTAATGGTATCAGAGAAGTTAAGCATGTATTACACAAATGTATAATTTGTTTTAAATTGAAAGCTAAAAATGCAGAACAATTAATGGGTTCGCTACCGTCTGACAGGGTAAATCCGTCCACAGTTTTTGAATTGTTTCCCGGGGCTGATGGCAAAGTGAGAGCACTTTCCATACGTACTAGCAAAGGCTCTATTGTAAGAACTAGTATTCACAAAGTGTGTGTTCTTCCCATTGGTTAATATTGTTATCATTGTTTGTTTTATGTATAATGTTTTCATGTAACAATTTAAAGTATTTTGCAAAAAAAATACTAAAATATAACTTAACATTAATGTTAAAATGTTTTCTACCTACCACAAGTTTCTTAACATTGTTGTATACACAAATGGATGTTTGTTTTGTGTTACATTTTTAAATTGAAGATTTCAATTTAGTTTAACTGAACTGTAATAAGTTACTTTTTACAATATTAAGTGTTACAAGTTACAACTTTAACTTTAGAAGAGGATTTCTTTTCATTATTTTGTGGTTTGGGACTATGTACAATACGTAACATAAGATTTTTATTTTTGTGTAATTGTGGCAGCATTGTCTGTTAGAGTTAAGATGGCGTCCATCGCTCTCAGAACCGAAAATGTAAAGCTCTTTATTTAAATTAATACAGTCCACTTTGAAGTACATAAAATTGAGTTTTACTAGCGGCCAAAACACATAGGTCACTGGGACTGGGTGTATACCTATCGCCAGCCTCAGGTAAGGAGTTCTACAACTATTCTAGAGGCGTATTATAACAGAAAAATAGGTATTATAGCGTCCCTGGGCGAAAACACATCAGAGCGGCGCGGCGCCGCGACGCTGAAATCGGCGGCGCGCGTTGCGCCGCACCGCCGAACACAGCGTTGCGCGGTGCGCGTGTCGCACCGCTCGTATCCGCGGCGCGCACCGCTCGTAGCCGCAGCACGCACCGCTCTCGTATCTGCGGCGCGGCGGCTCATATGATCTCCACAGTTTCTGTAGGTCGGACGCTTGTTTTTAGGGTTCCGTAGCCAAATGGCAAAAACGGAACCCTTATGGATTTGTCATGTCTGTCTGTCTGTCCATCCGTATGTCACAGCCACTTTTTTCCGAAACTATAAGAACTATACTATTGAAACTTGGTAAGTAGATGTATTCTGTGAACCGCATTAAGATTTTCACACGAAAATAGAAAAAAAACAATGAATTTTGGGGGTTCCCCATACTTAGAACTGAAACTCAATTTTTTTTTCTAATATCATTTTTTTCTTAACTGAATAGTTTGCGCGAGAGACACTTCCAAAGTGGTAAAATGTGTCCCCCCTGTAACTTCTAAAATAAGAGAATGATAAAACTAAAAAAATATGTGATATACATTACTATGCAAACTTCCACCGAAAATTGGTTTGAACGAGATCTAGTAAGTAGTTTTTTTTTAATACGTCATAAATCGTAAACCGCAATTTACCTACAACGAACTACAAGAATCTTTATATTCTTATAGTTTCGGAAAAAAGTGGCTGTGACATACGGATGGACAGACAGACAGACAGATATGACAAATCCATAAGGGTTCCGTTTTTGCCATTTGGCTACGGAACCCTAAAAACAAGCGTCCAACCTACAGAAGCTGTGTATGAGCCGCCGCGCCGCAGATATGAGCGGTGCGTGCCGCGGCTACGAGCGTTGCGCGCCGCGGCTAGGAGCGGTGCGCGCCGCGGATACGAGCGGTGCGGCGCGCGTGCCGCGCAACGCTGCGTTTGGCGGTGCGGCGCAACCCATGCCGCCGATTTCAGCGTTGCGGCGCCGCGCCCCTCTGTTGTGTTTTCGTCCTAAAGCTCTCACTTTTTGGTTTTGTTTATTTTTGTAGCGATCTCTGGTTCCCATAGCTCAAAAGGCTATACTCTCTGCCCCAAGTTCAGACGAGCGTGGTCCGTCCTAGGATATTATTAAGCGACATAGCTCACAGAATCGCTAAACTGAATTGGCAGTGGGCGGGGCACATATACATAGCTCGTAGAACAAATGGCCGTTGGGGCATTAAAGTTCTCAAGTGGCGACCGCGCACCGTAAAACGCAGTGGACACTCGGTGGACCGATGACCTGGTGAAGGTTGCGGGAAGCCGCTGGATGCGGGTAGCGCAGGACTGGTCGGTGTGGAAAACTTTGGGGGAGGCCTTTGTCCAGCAGTGGACGTCTTTCGCCTGATGGTGATGATGAACTCACAGCTTATCTTCCGCCGGTGCGCGTCCAACACTAACTTTCTAAACTTATCCATTAGTTATCTAAGTAGTTCTTTTATTTTGTTGTTGTATTATTATATTTATTTTTCCATCACCATCTATTTTCACAATCAGTTTATTTGGGTGCGTTTATTGTCAAAATATTGTCATTTTTGTTTGACAGAGAACGAAATTTTGAAATTTACTTTTTATTGCATGAAAGGAAATGCAGTAAGGTGGCAATATATAGGTTAGGCATATCAAGGGCATACACATCCTTACTAGCTACTGCCCGTGGCTTCGCCCACGTTGATATTATTTTTATGGCTTCGAGGCCTTTTGAGTGAGCACCTTGTAAGCACGGATTTTTTCCTCAGATATTTTATTTTTTACGATGATCTTATCCAGTCTTTACTTTAGGTATTTATCCGAATTACAGTAGGTAATATTGTAGAGTCGGCTTGAAATAATATTAAAACAATGCAAACGCTGCTCCCTTTGTGACGTAAAGGTAAAACAAAAATATTGTATTTTTCCTTTCGCCCATCCTAAAATAATTTCTTTGCAATAATAGGCATCCTACAGGCACCAATGCGTTTTTCGGGAATATAAAAATAGTCATTATGTAACGTTAATCCAGCGCAGCGTTTGATCTATCTACCTATTAAGACAATCCGTGTGTTACGGGCAGCCGATTATCTTAGCATTGTACTTATATGTATATGTATGCAATAAGCAATAGCTAATGACTTGCACTTAATTTTTATTGAAATTGTTTAAAATGTGTTAGACTATATTATCTAATATTAGAGTGAGACAGTGTATATGTCGCCAGTAGTCGCACTCCTCTAATCGTTAGAAAGGGATAAAAGATATCTTGTGTGCTATTACTGCTTTAGCAGGGAAAAATGTTAAATGAATGAATAGCTCTGTAATTACGATAGTGTCATTGATGTAACTTTGTATGTATGTCCAGCTTGTTAGCGCCCTCATTATTTACATGTTTTTTGTTTCGGGCGATAGCTAGTTTTGTTGGTATTCACTTTGTTCGTGAATTTGCTTATAGAATTGTTAGTTTTACTGTTTTTAGGGTTCAATGTCCAATGAATGTTTGTGTTTGGTATTGTTTTATTGTAGAACGTAGGAAAGTCTATTAGGTGGAATAAAGTTTGATAAGTAGACGTTGTTACTTTTGGAAATAATTAGAAATGTGTGTGTAACTTTTACAAAAATATGTCTTTTTTGTATGTATTTGTAAATTTATCAGTATGTTGGCGGTATGTAGCCTAAGTAAGCATTGTTTGTATAATTGGAGAATGTTGTCAGCATATGTTATGCAAAGTTGGACTGTATTGTATCGAGTAGTTTAGGAGATAGGAAGAGGAAATGGAAAACTCAAAAGGGAACTTTGGGCCGAGGCCAAGTGAGTGCCTGGGGGTCGCCTTTACAGCATTGCCAAGGGGTATAAAATGAAAATTAGGTTTTTTTAGATAATTGCTCGAAATGTTATACTACCTTCACGTATATCGTATAGATCGTTATAATAAGTCATAGTGTTATTCGTAGTAATTCAAATAGAAAGTTCAGCTTCTCCATTGTCTCGATTGTGTTATTATTTCTTCGTGTATTCTTTGAAAGTGTATTGTGTTTGTTGACTTGAAGTGTTGTTTAGTACATTGGTACTTAACTTGTGTTGTGTTTTTGTGTTATTAAATTGTGTTTATACCTTGTTACTTTGGTGTTTTCGTGGGCTTGCCTGAGTGTCTTCTATCCTATTGAACCACCCTATGGTGAATGTTTAACTGTTGTGTACCGTTGTGCTAGGACGTGCGCAACAGTTTGGTCCTTCAGATCCGGATAGATAAGACACTTATAAGTTACCATGTCGAGAGTAACGAGGAGTGCGAAGAAGTTGACGGAGGAGCAAGCTGAGCTCACTAAAGACGACTTGGGAGATGTGCCTGCGGACTTGGAATTGTCGGTGGATGCGGACGGGGCGGCGGCCTTGCAACGAACGATCCCGCCGTCGTCATCGCTCGTGCCCACTCTTCCGCAGGGACGAATCATTGATCATCGGGATCAGAAGGAGCCCGATGAAGTCGATCTTCAACATGATCAACGGCCGCCACCACTGCGGATACCCGGTGACCCGGAGGGCAGCGTGCTGGTTGATCCTCGTGGATTCGTGCGACCACATCAACCGTTCGATGTGAAGAGCACCTTGGGTAGCCATGCTTCTCGCCGCAGCCATAGAATGGCCTTGGATGCACAGCGGCGAGAGCTAGAACTGGAAATGGCTATGGAAAAAGCGAAGATAAGGGAGGATGAGCGACTATTGGAGTTGCAGCTAGCAAGGGAGAGAGCAAAGGCAAGGGAGGATGAGCGACAGTTGGAGTTGCAGATAGCGAAGGAGAGAGTGAAGACACGGGAAGATGTCTTACAAAAACAGTTGGCAGCTAAGATGGCCAACATTGAAGCTCCAGAAGCTGCAGCTGATGAAGAAGCTGAGGAACGACGCTCGCTGACGCAGGTTGCGACAAACCAGCGAGTGAAAGAGTGGCTGAGTCGAACGCCGCGTATGGAAGAGGTGCCTCGTGAACGTGGACTACCGCGCCCTTCTGCCGCCGATGTGAGGTTCGACGATACGCAGCCGCGTGCATCGACGCTAACGCCGAGGAGGGAGCGGTCAGAAGAGCGCTCTCGTAGGCGGACTGAGGGACTGGATAAGTTAGCGGATGCGATTATTGGTATGTCTAGACCTAGACCGCGGCAGACATACGAGTTACCAAAGTTTGATGGTAACCCAGCTGACTGGATCACATTCAAGCGCACCTATGAACGCTCAACGGAAATATACAAGTTTGAAGCGTTCGAGAACATGGCAAGGTTGCAGCAAGCGATTGTGGGGCCAGCGAAGATTGAAGTGGAGGATATTTTGAGAGGTGCAAGTGATCCTCAAGAAGTTATGTGTACCCTTGAGGAAGTGTTCGGTCACCCTGGTGCGATTTTGGATTGTGTCTTAAGGAAGATTAAGACTTTACGGCGTGTGACCGAGAGTGGCAAGGAAATGCAAAAGTTTACTTCAGTTGTGAGAAATTGTGTGTCATTGTTGAAGAACATCAAGGCTGATGGGTACTTGAATAACCCTCAACTGGTGTGTGAGATACTGAACAAGCTTACGCCGCTCCAGAAGCATTTATATAGTGAGTTTTTAAAGTGCAAAGACAATTTGTGTAGTGTGGACTTACGTGTGTCGCCAAGCTTGGACATTTTACTTGAATTCTTGGTTGAACGCTCGCGATCGGCATCGTTTCTGGTAGCCATGAACATGGCCGCACCCTCGGTTAGTGCGACTTATAACGCACCGCGTCCGCGAGTGTTACCTGTACATCGTAATGTACACAGAGTCGCGTCTCTAAGCTCCGCACCGGTTGCGTCGAGGAATGCACCGCGAAATGTAAGCCCCAGAGCAATAGCGTCAAGGAGTGTGCCGCGAACCGTAAGCTCCGCACCAGTAGCGTCGAGCAGTGCGCCGCGAGTAATGTGCGCGATGTGTGATGGCAATCACGTGCTGCCACTGTGCAGAAAGTTTATAGCACTGGACAATAGTGAACGGTGGAACGTGGCCAAAGACAGTCGACTGTGTTTCAAGTGTTTGTGCACTCGGCACAACCGGGAGTTTTGTCGTGCGAAGCGTTGTGAACAGTGCAACGCCCCTCATCATTCGCTACTCCACTTCAATGGTGTGCCGGCTGAGGAGCGCCCACCCGAGTTGACGCCCTCGGCTCCTGAAGCTGAAGTGAAGCGGGCCTTTAGTGTCGGAGGTGTGTGCACTAAGGCCTTGCTGAAGATGGTGCCAGTCTCTATCAAGAGAGACAACTGCGTGACACAGACTCACGCCTTGTTGGACGATGGTGCTACAGTGTCACTAATGGACAGTAGTTTAGTGACCAGTGATGTTGGTGAGCCGTGCCCTCTCACAATAGTGACCGCGAACAGACAAAAGGTAACGGACAGAGAATCACGGAAAGTGAACATTAGTGTTTGTGGACCTAATGGACTGGAACATTGTGTGAATGTGCGTACTATGGCTCATTTGAATCTGCCTACTCAAACTGTACCAGTGTCGGTGTATGAGAACGCTCATCTTAGTGATTTGTGTGACACCATGGATTGCAGTGAGGATCGCAAGGAGGGAGGGGAGACGAAGCCGCTGCTGCTCCTGGGCCAGGATAACTGGGAGCTCATCGTCAGCAGGGAGATCCGAAGGGGTAAGTCCGGTCAGCCGATCGCTTCTCTTACTCAGTTGGGATGGGTAATCCATGGCCCCTTGGGATACTGTGCATCCACTTCCTCTGATTGTGAAACAGTCCATTGTACAGCTTTAGTTAATAAGAGTAGGTTAGATAGGGATTTACATAGTTTAGTTAAGGCACAATTTGAATTAGATAGCATAGGTATAGCTGAGGTTGAGCGCAAGAACGCGGATGTTGAACGAGCCAACATGATTTTAGAACGCACTAGTCGCCGGGTCGAAAGTGGATGGGAGTGTGGTTTGTTATGGAGGGATGAAAACCCTATCTTTCCTGATAACTATAATCAGGCTTTAACGAGGTTAAAGGGAATTGAATGGCGCATGGATAAAGATCCGTTATTTGGCATGACATACGAAGCTTAGATCGACAGGCTTCTGAACGAGGGTTACGCTGAAAAGGTACCAGATGCATGGGAAGTACACCCTAAGTGGTACTTGCCTCATTTTGGGGTAGTGAACCCTAATAAGCCTGAAAAGCTTCGTCTTGTATATGACGTTGCTGCCTCTTATAAGGGAGTTTCGATGAACTCGAAATTGCTCAGTGGACCCGTACTACTGAACTCGCGGTTCGGTGTGTTGACGAGGTTCGGATTTGGTAGGATCGCCGTCAAGGGGAACAGGGATGAGGATAAGGGGGCTCAATTGTGTTTATGGCGCGGGCAAGAACGAGATAGACGCCCAGATCTCTACGCCGTGAACTCCATGATATTCGGAGCCATATCCTCGCCTTCGATGGCGATGTATATTTTGAATAAGAATGCTAGGGATTTGGCAGACAAATACCCTAACATTGTAGAGCCTAGTGTGAACGAACATTGTGTTGATGATTGTTTGAATGAGTTAGATTTAGATGTAGATATTTTTAACTGGACTGATTCGCAAACGGTGCTGAAGTGGATAGCGTCAGACTCTAGGGACTATCGGAGTTTTGTTTCGCACCGTCTGAGCGAAATCGAATCAGGGAGTGACGGAAGCGATTGGCGCTGGCTTGCATCGGCGGATAACCCGGCCGATGAAGCGACCATGTTGGGCTGGCCTCGGGATAGAAGCATGTGGTTTTCGGGGCCCCCCTTTCTGCGTGATCCTCCGCACCTGTGGTTGAACGCAGTCAACGAGGAAGTGCCTCAAGTTGACGTTGAGCTGAAAGTCAACGTGACAGCTCAGGTGCAGGAGCCCCTGATCAATCATAGGCGGTACTCTGCATGGGAACGAGCGATGAGAGTAACGGCGAAAGCATTGGCCTTCGTCAGTAAATGCAGAGGACGGAACATTGACGCCTTAGAACGAGATGATCCTAGAAACATTGAAAGGATATTGAATCCTCCGGCAGCTCCTCGCATGGGAGCAAGTTGGAAGAGACTCGTGCGCTCGATAGAAAACGCACTTCGAGTCACCTTGCGCCAGAAGGCGCCTCGAGAGGAGGTACTGCATACCTTGCTCTTGGAGCCCGAGCTGACTGTTAACAGCCGGCCGCTCAGCTGCGTGCCAGAGGAAGACACAGCAAGTCCCACCGTCCTCACGCCGAACCATCTCCTGATGGGGACGGGACCGGGCGCCGCCTCATTCGAGCCGTCGTGTTCGGCGGACTTGGAGGTCCGTCGACAGTGGAGGCGTGCAAGCGCACTGGTGGATGTCTTCTGGCATCGATGGCGGCGGAAGTATCTGCCGTCGCTCCAGCGACAAGTGGAGTGAAAGTGACTCAGTGAGCGTGTAAGTAGATGATGTGTAGTCATTTGCAATGACTCACTCACTGCCACGCAATTAGTCGCCTAAGGGGCAAATTTGTAAAAAAGTGAAGTGTATCCCGATAGAGACGGAAAAAGTGCGTGTGGTAGTTGTTAAGACTGGTTACGGTGTATTGAGACGACCGGTAGCAAAAGTCATCGTGCTGCCCACCGCCGATATTGTCCTAGGATAATTTTGTATTGTATAAATGTATCCTCGTACGGGGGGTGGAATGTTACGGGCAGCCGATTATCTTAGCATTGTACTTATATGTATATGTATGCAATAAGCAATAGCTAATGACTTGCACTTGATTTTTATTGAAATTGTTTAAAATGTGTTAGACTATATCTAATGTTAGAGTGAGACAGTGTATATGTCGCCAGTAGTCGCACTCCTCTAATCGTTAGAAAGGGATAAAAGATATCTTGTGTGCTATTACTGCTTTAGCAGGGAAAAATGTTAAATGAATGAATAGCTCTGTAATTACGATAGTGTCATTGATGTTACTTTGTATGTATGTCCAGCTTGTTAGCGCCCTCAGTATTTACATGTTTTTTGTTTCGGGCGATAGCTAGTTTTGTTGGTATTCACTTTGTTCGTGAATTTGCTTATAGAATTGTTAGTTTTACTGTTTTTAGGGTTCAATGTCCAATGAATGTTTGTGTTTGGTATTGTTTTATTGTAGAACGTAGGGAAGTCTATTAGGTGGAATAAAGTTTGATAAGTAGACGTTGTTACTTTTGGAAATAATTAGAAATGTGTGTGTAACTTTTACAAAAATATGTCTTTTTTGTATGTATTTGTAAATTTATTAGTATGTTGGCGGTATGTAGCCTAAGTAAGCATTGTTTGTATAATTGGAGAATGTTGTCAGAATATGTTATGCAAAGTTGGACTGTATTGTATCGAGTAGTTTAGGAGATAGGAAGAGGAAATGGAAAACTCAAAAGGGAACTTTGGGCCGAGGCCAAGTGAGTGCCTGGGGGTCGCCTTTACAGCATTGCCAAGGGGTATAAAATGAAAATTAGGTTTTTTTAGATAATTGCTCGAAATGTTATACTACCTTCACGTATATCGTATAGATCGTTATAATAAGTCATAGTGTTATTCGTAGTAATTCAAATAGAAAGTTCAGCTTCTCCATTGTCTCGATTGTGTTATTATTTCTTCGTGTATTCTTTGAAAGTGTATTGTGTTTGTTGACTTGAAGTGTTGTTTAGTACATTGGTACTTAACTTGTGTTGTGTTTTTGTGTTATTAAATTGTGTTTATACCTTGTTACTTTGGTGTTTTCGTGGGCTTGCCTGAGTGTCTTCTATCCTATTGAACCACCCTATGGTGAATGTTTAACTGTTGTGTACCGTTGTGCTAGGACGTGCGCAACACCGTGAAATAAATCACACATCCATACTTTCACAAACATGAAAGTAAGAGTCTTTCTTTTGGGATCTCTACGGGACCTTTTGCCAACTTTCTTGGTTTGCCTACTTATATATATATAACAATTCTCATTTTGTCTATAGTATAAACACTCGGTGGTTCCAACCCTTAGGGTCAGTTCACACCAACAGTATCGACACGTTAGCTGCACATGACCATTTAAAAGCAAAAGTACCTACATTGGCACTCACCGTACTCTCACTTACAAGTACAAAGTAAAAGTACAATTTATCTATATCTATATACTTACATATAATAAAACTGTAGAGGTCGAATGTCTGTACATAGAAAAAAAAATGTTAAAATCCGAGTCAGGGGGATGTAAGAAAAGAAATAGAACCAATCCCAATTTTTTTGTTTCTCTGTCTGTTTGTACAGGCTAATCTCCGAAATTGTTGGATCGATTTAAATGAAATTTTGCATGGTGGTACCTTATATCCCCAGTCAATATCTTAGATACTTTTCATCCCGGAAAATTAAAGAGTTCTCGTGGGATAGTTAAAGAACTATAGTAACTTATAGCTTAGTACATAGCAACTTAAGCACCTTATTTAGTAAAATTTGGCATGCTGATACCTTTTATTGCCGATCAAACAGTGTGTTATAAAATTTATAAATCCCATAAAAGTGACGGGTTCCCGTGGGAAAGTAAAATATTACAAAAACAGTGTCTAGCACAGCGTCTTTCATACTAAATCTATTGTGTGACGGACGTGAGTTTGACCTAAGGCAGAGTGAGAATGACACGTCATTTAAAAAAAATGAATATATGTATATATATATATATATATATATATATATATATATATATATATATATATATATATATATATATATATACACTCGGCTTCAAAAAAATCGCACCTTTTAAGAAATCTATTTTAAACATCTTTCAATCGTATTTGTATTATGAAATATTGGTAATGTTCGGTATCATTTGAAAGGTAAGGAAACAGAGAATGCAAAAACAATAATTCATTCAATGTTTTTTATTGGAACTGAGAAAAATTTACAAAACAATAAAAATCCTTTAAAAACCCAAATGAAATCTGATTAATTTTTCAAAACAAAGTTGCTTAAAACTAACCTAAAACCTAGTGTTACCCCCCCTAGCCCTAATGACGTCTTCCATGCGCTCCCTCATGGATCGCACCAACTTTAGGACCTCTTCTTGAGGGATTCTGTCCCATTCCTCAATAACGGCGTCTTGGAGCTCCTGAAGAGTCGCGGGAGCGGGATCACGGGATCTAACCTTGCGTTTCAGCTGGTCCCAGAGGTGCTCTATCGGGTTCAGATCTGGACTTCTCGCTGGCCACTGCATGACAGGGATCCCAACCTCTTGAAGGTAGCCCTGCACAATTCCAGCAGTGTGCGCGCGAGCGTTATCGTGCATTAATGTGAACCCGTCGCCAATAAATCCAGCATAGGGGACCACATGTTCTTCCAGGATCTCTGTGATGTACCGGTGAGCAGTCATCGACCCTTGCCCGCGAGCACCACCGGTCCGAGAGACGCAAGAAAGTTCAGTTTTGCCGTCGGCAGATATGCCGCCCCAGAACATGCAGGAACCGCCCCCGTATTCTACCGTCTCTTGGATGCAGGCTTGGGCAAAACGTTCCCATTGTCTTCTGTATACTCTTTTGCGTCTATCGTTGCAGAAAAGGCACACTCTCGTTTCGTCTGAGAAGAGAACAGCTCTCCATTGGTCCAGGGTCCAATTGACGTGGGCGCGAGCAAATTGCAGGCGTGCTCGCCGATGCGCTGCGGTTAATTTTGGACCCGTGGCAGGTCTTCTAGCCACAATATTTCTCTCCTTTAGTCTTCTTCTAACTGTAGAGACACTCACGGCCCTTCTACGAACTGCTTGAAGCTGCTGTTGCAACTCAACAGCATTAGAGAACCGATTTCTCTAAGACTTCGATACGACGAATCGGTCATCTCTCGCAGAAGTGCAGCGATTTCTACCAGACCCACGCCTTCGGACAAAGCCACCGGTCTGCAGGAACCGCTGGTACACTCTTCGAACAGAAAAGCGACTCAAGTGCAATTGCCGAGCAACATCACACTGACGTAGTCCTGATTGCAGTAGTGCGATAACTTGGGCGGCTTCAGCAGCAGTAGTGTCCATCTTCAAGGACGTTTTTCTGATGAAAGATATTCTTCTATGTCTTCTTCGACTGTTGGTAGCAAATTTATCCCCCGATAAGCTGTATCGACCCTTTTATACCGAAAAAACAAAACAATACAAACAAAATTTGAAGAGGAGAATCAGTTCCATTGTTATTCACAGTGACTTAAAGTGTCAAGCTTTTTCTTTAATCAAATGAAATGGATACTTTTTTAAAGAGTTTTTATAGGGCTCTCAAATGATATCAATATTGCTACGAATAACTGCTTGTCTTAAGGATTAACAGTGCTTGAAGCCTATTTTTACGGACGTGCGATTTTTTTGAAGCCGAGTGTATATATTTTAATATATAAATAAATATTAAATATAATACATACAGTAATATACATATATTTTGTTTATACATACATACATATACATATATTATATATTTTAGTTTATGTCAGTTCCTATTTTGAAAAAAATACGTAAGTAAGAGGTAACTGGATCGAGGACTAACCTGAATAACTTTTTCCAAGAAGCCTGACCAATTTTTTTGAGTTTTAATGAATAGTACCGAAATATAGTTAGCACACATTCATTATGTACATAGCTGGTCGTATTTTGCCGAAGTTTATCCTTTTGCCGCGCCGCCGCAGTTAAATTGTATCAACCATGATTTTTCTTTTTTTTTTTTTTTTTTTTATGTGATAGGTGGCAAACAAGCAGACGGATCACCTGATGGTAAGCGATTACCGCCGCCCATAGACACCCGCAACACCAGAAGAGTCACGAGTGCGTTGCCGACCTTTGAAATGGGATGGGGAGATGGGGGAATGGGAGGGGGGGTTGGGCCACCGGTACCCTCACTCACTCGGCGAAACACAACGCAAGCGTTGCTTCACGCGTTCATTGACTCATTTTGCTATAGATAATAACTTAATAACTTATTATCTATAGCAAAATGATGTCAATCATGGTTGATACAATTTAACTGCGGCGGCGCGGCAAAAGGATAAACTTCGGCAAAATATGACCAGCTATGTACATAATGAATGTGTGCTAACTATATTGCGGTACTATTCATTAAAACTCAATAATAAGAAAGATTTGATAACGAGATTGAGGTAAATTATTATTATTTTCCTTTGATGGTCAGATCGACTTTATATCACTTACATCGACTGTACATCTCATAGTTTATTTCCTGTCTTAAAGTTGCCTGCAAGAAATTGCTACCTAGCAATAAGGTCGCCTATTGTTATCACCAATTTTTTTGTCTTTGTTATTCTTGTAAGTTTTTAATGCAGTAAAGTATCGTACATTGGATTGAATTCATTTTTTTAGGCTTTGCTTGACCTAAACATATCCGCATTGTTTAGGACCCAAATACTTTGAAAAGTTGTCAAATCATCTGATACATTTAGTAGCACAACAAAATCACTAACTAATTATGTATTTTGAGAATTGTTCATTGTTCAGTTTCATAAATATCAGGCACAGTAAATATTTTTTTCAGCATTTCAGAAGGACCATAGATAGGTGTCTACTGTAAAAAACTTACTGAAACAAATATGGCGGCGCGTTGTAATTGGCGCTTACAGTGACGGCGACGGAACGCATTATGAGGCGATCAAGTAACTTTCACACCGAGAGCTGTGGAGTCGCCATTCGTTGTAAAATTATTACTCGGTTAAATCCTCCAAGAAAAAAAGTTTTGGCCGTAAATGTATGCGTTCAGCGCGTACTACGGTACCTATTACAGTAAGTAAATATTTAAATTCAGTAAAAAAATTAAGGCTCTTAGGATTTTTTTATTTGTGTTAGGTGTTAAAAGGCTAAAGCTGATGGAAAGTGGCTGTAGCCGCCTGTGAGCATCTATAATGCGAAAAGGGTCATCAGAGCTTTGCCTGTCCTTGAGCGCTGACATGGAATTCCGCTCAATGCCGATAATTACGCTGGTTATCTCGCGCTTCCCAACTGAACATAATACTGCCCTCAGAAAGAGGGCCGTAAAGAATACAGAAGCGCCATATATTTTGCAGCCTTCTTTCTAATGAGGGTAGAGTAAGGTCCTACCACTTGTTTTAGAAGATATTATTTTGAGGAGGGTTTAGCCCGACGATTAATCTTAACAATGTTTCGTTTGACATTGTTTTAAGTATTGCATGCTTGTTCGTTGATGCCTTTTTTACCCTCAATTGGTAAGCCCTTAGCATCATCTCACCTGATGGTAAATGATGATGATGCCAAAGATGGAAGCGGGCTTACCAAGATTCCCCAACGCAACTTATCTAAGTCTTGCCGCCAAACAGCACTGATGTGTTCCGGCATGAAGCTAAGATAGCCAGTTCCCCATTGCGTTGGGGAATCTTGGTAAACCCGCTTCCATCTTCGGCATCATCATCGTTGATGCCTTTTGTATAATCGATAAATTATCAATCTTAATATTGTTTAATTTATTTTTATGGCCAAGTAATAACACTTGCAAGAAGACTCTGTAAGTTATAAATTCATAAATTTATCATATACCACCAATACAGTATAACTAACATATCACAATATTATGGCAAGAACTAAAATAAAATGCGTACAAAAAGCAATCTACTTCACATCTTCTTTAGTCCGAGTTCCATAGCTTTCCAACATCAAACAGTCTACTAATAACTATTGAACGGCCTTTGTACTCGTGGACCCACCAGTGGGTCAACGCGGTGGGACCACGAGTCGGTAGCGACTGTGAGTACCTGCTTTGGTTCCAGAACATAGACCTACATGAAATACGTGATATATACCGAAATATACTCTAAAATGCAGGTACAGTTGAACAAAACTAATTCCTATTTAGTAGGTAAGTAGTAAATTCATGCATATTGTCTTTGTGATACAGATTCTATGAAAATATTGAATAAATTGGCTAAGTGCATCCCCCTACGAAATCCGGATTTTTTCGTGTCCATAATACTGCCCTAATCTAATAAAATAACAAAGGAGGCTGGATTGAATTAGTATCAAAAAACAATCTTAATGGGGAAGAAAACTGACAAAGCTCGCCGATAGAGGCGCTGATATCGCTTGACTCATACTAACTGTCAAAACGTATAGAAAAACTGTTTACGTGAACTAAACATAAGATTTATTTTAAAAATGCTGCGTTGTGTGGCGATTGGTTGCAATAATAATGGAAATCATTAATTTTGCTAAAGATTCTCGGATGAAGAAGACGTGGGAAAAGTTACGTTTTCAATTATGTACTTTTCAAATTCGCCTTTAATTGAGGAACAGTCCAAGTCGCATACATTTTCCATTTAACAATTTTACAGAAAAAAAAACTAATATATAAAACCTCGATAATAAAAAACGCGGAACTAATTGAAAGTTGTTATGAGTCAAGCGTCCGTAGCGCCATCTGCAAATAGCTTTGCGTTTTCTTTTCCATTCTATCGATTCTAAAGACTTTTTATTCCGAGGTTAATTGCAAGCAAAAACGTTTCTGCTGACTGTGTTTTTATATCTTAATGAATAAATACTTTTTTAGACTGAGGTTTGCTTTGAACATTCTATTGAATCTTTTTTTCTACCTAATTACATACTTTTCTACCTAATAAGTTCGTACATACTACGCGGAACTTGTATTTACAGGTGTTAAAAAAACGTTTGAGATTTTAAGGGTTTACTCGGAATCAAATACAAATAATAAATAATAATAATAATAATTCATTTATTTAATTTATTTCATATCAAGTATAGAAAATATTGAAAAAATCCGCTCTGCAATTTTTTTTCAGTTTTCCATTTAAATCCTTGGTTTACTATTCAGATTTAGTATGGAAATCTGAAAAACAAAATTACACAAAACAAAACCCCCCCCCTTCAAATCTCAAACACTTTTTTAATAACCTGTATACACTCAACCTTTGTGGATGTTATTTTCACAGATAATTTTTAATGTTAAGAGACAGTGAATACTTAGCGTAGAATTTTTCCATTACCACTGTATTATCGATTTATATCATTTTTATACATAAAGATTTTCTTAAATACCTATAAATCAATAAATAGAAATAATTTATTTTGGCTTTATATTAAAATACTATTATTTTTAATAAAAACTAAAAAGTCTTCTATGCGAAAGTATTTCTGTGGGCGTCATAAGCTGTAGGCGCAGCTGGCAGACGGTAGCACTGGTGCTCGCGTTGATGTCTTTTCTTCGACTGTTTCTTTAGACGTCGTCCAGTTCTATGAATGGAATTTTATTTTACAGGCTGCGGCGAACCCAGTATTTACCCGATTACGGCGAAGCAAAAAGCAGGGTTATGATTTTAACCCGTTTTATAAAATTTCTATAGGTATTAGCTCTATTACTCGTCAAGTGGGTCAACGCGGTGGGACCACGAGTCGGGAGCGTCTCCTTTAAATACTAGACACTACTCTTATAATCTTATTAATGAAACAACTTCGAATGTAAGACCCTGTTTTCTCGTGGACCTACTTCGTATAAATTGGCTCTTAAAGTATTAAAACTCGTGTCGAGTCCTAGCGTGGAGACTATTAGAGAGTAAAATAAATAAAACAGTTTCCTAAGTCCATATTGTTAACAACCCATATCGCAGTTAACATCCCCACTGCAGGGGCACGGGTCTCTTCCCATACTTCGGGAAGGTTAGGCCATATTCCACACACGGGGTCCAAGTCCGGATTGGTAGACAAGTCTGGAGTTGGACAGAGCAGTTGGACCACTGCCCCGCACCGGATTGGATGTCCATATACCTAGTTCTTAAAAAGGTTTCTTTACGAACTTCTTACTCAATATTATTAGTCCAGAAACGTCCAATTCTGCCTTCAACCAACGCTATCATCGCCACACGAGGCGGCGGCCGGCGGCGGCGGCGGTGGCGTAAGCTGTGGGAACACACACGTGCTTCAACAATTAACCCTTTGCCCCCTATCCGCGTTTTACATAAACGAACCCGTCCACCCGTCACACGGGCAGCGGGCATCAATATTCCATTACATGTGATACCTGTGAATTATTCGCAACAACAATTTTATATCGCGTGGCAAAATTATTTTGGCAGCTGCTGTCACCTCCGCCGCCGTTTTCTGCCGTATATTATTGGTTTGTCATAAAAGCATCACCTCATCTGATGGTATAGAACTGCGACGTAAATTCGACTTTTACTGAAAAGTAGGCATTGTGCGATTTGATAATATGAAATTTTAATAATTTTGTCTTTGTGCTACAGATTCTATGAAAATATTCAGTAAATCGGCTAAGTGCGATAGTAGGCATCCCGATCGCCGTTTTCTCGTGGACCCACTATTTTGTCCCACTGGTGGTTCCACGAGGGAGACTTGTTTCTCGTGGTCCCACTACATTGTATATTGTGAACTAAGTATATCTTAATTGGACAAAGCATGGTGAATAAATTTCCCACATCATAATCTCTTTGTACTGATAGTATGAGTTTTCTAACTATTCTGTGTCGTCGTGACACATAATAGATAAATTAATAAATGACAGTAGCATTGTTTTTTTTTCATGAGATAAAACTACCCACCTGTTCAGTTAACTGAACTTGTACAACTGACCTATTGGGAACAAAGGAAAGATACCGGCTTTCAAAAGCGTACAAACCTCTTAGTACGCGCATCGTAACCGCACTAACTTCAAAGAGAAGGAAAAAGTGGAACAGTTCATTCTATCACTTGCTAATAATTATGAATGTTTATGGCTGATTTCTGATTTAAAGTGTATTCGTGAAAGTGTGCACAGCGTTGCTGTAATTTTTTTTTGTGTATTTGTATATTTTATTCTGATAAGTAGTTTAGAAGTTATGCGGGAACAAATGAACATACATGCATACGTCATAAGGGTTAAAGTCATAACCCTTCTTTTTGCTCCGCCGTAGTCGGGAAAAAATCCCTCACTTTTACTTTACAAGCAGTTCATTAATTGATATTACAGGTAAACTTGAAAGTTTCGGTGCAGCAGCCTGGTTATATTTGATACTTCGTGTTCTAAAGTACCAGGAGAGCACGACCGAACAGAAAGTAGTGCCACATTACTATTTGACCCCCTAAGCAATGCGCGCCTATGGACCCCTTCTACTAGGCCACGAAGGAGGTCTGGTTTGGAGGGATTTCAGCAATGTCACAGAATATCAGTCCCCTACTATAAGTTTCATCCTATAAAAATATAATGCCACCTAGGTACTAGGTTTTCTAATAGAGGGCATGTAATTGATTAGGGCATCAACTAGTAATCCGGCACTGTCTACCTTCTGTTCGGTCATGCTCTCCTGGTACTTTAGAACACGATAGGACATGCATGTCCTTGTGCTCCTACCAGTAGGAGAATGTAGTGCGTTAAACGATCATTAGTTAAGTTTTAGTTGTAATTCAATATTGTTTTAATATTCAAAATACAGTTATATTAAAAATAAAATCCGTTATGATTTGTCCTTTAATGTCACATAACAAATTGTTATTTTTTGCACCGAACGGAGTAGTGGGACCACGAGAAACAAGTATCCCTCGTGGAACCACCAGTGGGACAAAATAGTGGGTCCACGAGAAAACAGCGATCCCGATACGAAATCAGTTAGTCGACTAGGAGTCGAAGTGGTCGCCATGACCGAAATCGGTCAGATGGTTTTTTTTTGTCGTCGTCTTCTTTGAGTGGCCAATTTAACCTCGCTATCACAAGGCGTAGACAGTGGTTGCTTGGTGTAGAACTTGGCCTTTGTTCCCACTAGTTCAGTTAGACTAGTTCAGTTGACTGAACAGGTGGGTTTATGTTTAGTCAACTGAACTAGTGAGAACATTTTACTCATTTGTTCAGTTGGACAGTTCAGTTCAGTTCAGTTCAGTTCGCTACGAAGCATCACCTGTGGTCACGTGTAGGACATTGAGATTTACAACTACGGACGTGTCATGCAATTCAATAAAAAGATACGTCAAGTTTTAAAATATTAACTACCTACTACTAAACAAATAGGTTATAGAATATAGTTTATGAGGGATCTGGGTTCAAACGGTTTCGGCGACTACTCGTCACACCGATGTCCCCGCATAAAAATTCGGGGACAAACATGAACAACTCAAAAAAATATCCAGTCAAAAGCTCGTATACAATAAATAACAAGTACAACCTTCAAATGTGACACAAAGGCATTTATTTTAGCTTCACCAAGCGGTAACTTAATTTTATTAAAATTAATTGAAGCCTGACCGGAAAAATAAAAATATCCGTACAAGCAAACACTAAAACTGATCAATTTTCCCCTAGAAGCCCATAGTCATAATAGTCAATTGACGAAAAACATTTCAGAAATCAACAACTCCTTTCCTGACTTGAGTATGGTTTTCTTAGCAAAAGTTGTTCAGTTTCATGAGTCATTAACACATAGTATCATTAGTCATTAACACATATTATCATTAGTCATTAACGCATATTATCATTAGTCATTAACGCATAAAACTGCTTTTAAATCACTGTTTTCAAATATCTATCTATCTACATGCCAAGACTTTGTAATAAGAAACGAGAGAACGTTTCAGAATTCATTCACATTTCTATGTAACTAAGTAGGTATTTCCAGAGACGATCGCGCACCTGAAGACGTATGTAGCGTGGGCAGGCCTCCCACATGGTGGACCGATGACCTGGTGAATGCGGGAAGCCGCTGGATGCGGGCAGCGCAGGACCGGTCAGCGTGGAAATCCTTGCTGATGATCATGATGAAGTAGGGATTTTTAATTTTCCCGGTCACGCTTTTCACAGTCTTCTACACGCCCTTAGCCAGCTCGCCGGACTTGGCGATCACGTCCTCGATGGTTCCCACCATGTAGAAGGCCGCTTCTGGGATGTTGTCCAGTTCTCCTGCGAGGATCTGCGATGGAAAAAAACAGGTCAGTTTTTTTCTTATAAAACAGTTACATGACATACATCATAGACCAATTAAAGACATTGATCTCAGCCGTTTCACTGATGATGTTTTGCAGACAGATTGGCAATACATCAAAAGCCTGAACTCAGTAGACGATAAAGTAAAAACCTTTAATGAACTATTACTGACAATTTTTGACATACATGCCCCTAATCGTAAGTCCATTATTAAAGAAGATTCGAAACCTTGGCTGACAAGTAACGTCCGTTTCATGATGAGCCTACGGTATAAAGCTCACAATGCATATCGTTCATCGGGTAGTGAAGAAGATAAAATTCAGTACAAAGAATTAAAACACCTAGTTAATTCTGCTTTATACTATGAACAAAAAACGTACTTTGAACAAAATATTAACATTTATCTGAAAGATTCAAAAACCTTATGGAAGACCCTGAAACGAAATGTGTTTTCCAACGGGAATAAAAGATCTTGTATTCCCAATGATCTTGCAAATCCCCAAGAAATAAATAAATACTTTTTAAAAGTCCCTGGTAGTAACGAAGTTACAATATCTAATTTAACGTACTTTGAATATCACAATCTGACTACTAACACTTTCAACCTAACTACAGTAGACGAAACCACAATCTCAAATGTTATTCTTAGTATAAAATCTAACGCCCTTGGTTTTGATGAAATAAATAGAGATATGATTCTTCTGAGTCTACCCTACACCCTAGGAGTTATTACCGACATCATCAACTCTTGCATCTCCAATTCTACTTTTCCTTTGGCTTGGAAGACCGCGATAGTGCGACCAATGCCAAAGATAAATAACCCAGCCGAATTTAAGGACTTGAGACCCATAAGTATTCTGCCATTTCTCTCAAAGATTCTGGAGAGAGTTGTTTACAACCAAGTCATCAAGTACTTGGAATCCAACGACATTCTACCCTCCATGCAATCGGTTTTTCGAGAAGGGCAGAAGTACCAATACTACCCTCCATGACATCATAGATGAAGTACTTTCAGCCCAAGATTGTGGAATGGGAACTTTACTTGTTCTGCTGGACTATTCTAGAGCATTTGATGCTATAAATATATCTTTGCTACTGTCAAAGTTACATTACTATGGTTTTAGCAACTCAACTATCAAATTGTTCCACAGTTATTTATCTTCACGCTCACAGATTGTTTCCGTTACTAAATCTGATGGTAATAATATCTTCTCTGATCTGCAAAAGGTTGATCAAGGGGTCCCACAAAGATCAATCCTTGGTCCTCTTCTTTTTATTTTGTATACCTCTGACGTTGTAATCAAAAATTCGACGTTGTATCAAAAACTGCAAGTATCACTTATATGCTGATGACATGCAGCTATATTACTCTTTTTGTGCTAGTGATACACCCGAGGCTGTAAACAAGATTAATGAGGACTTGACTCGTATTGCGAAGTGGTCTACCGAAAATAGCCTTGTCTTGAACCCTTCAAAGTCTAAATTTATGATCTTTGGTTCTCCTAAACAGTCTTCACTTATAGCCAACCAAAATCCCAACATCTGCATTGAAGATATCCCTGTTGAATTTGTTAATGAAGCTCGAAATCTAGGCGTTACCATGGATAGTAAACTCAATTTTGAATCTCATGTCTTAGATGTAGTTCGAACCTGTTTCAATAGACTCAAAACTATTTATCCAATAAGAAATTTTCTTAGTACTGAACTTCGAATTGCATTATGTGAAAGTCTTATTTTATCTAAGCTCAACTACTGTTTAACGTCTTACGGTTTTTGTCTATTGTCCAGAACTAGCAAACTACTGCAGCGAGTTCAAAATGCCTGCACTAGATATTGTTTTACTATCCCGCCAAGAACCCACGTTACTCCTTTCTTAAACAATGCAAATATCCTCAAGGTATCTGCGAGGAAAGAGCTGCTCTTTGCAGGCCTCTTGTTTGATATTATAAAAACAAAACAGCCAGAATACCTTTACAAAAAACTTACTTGGTGTGCACAGGCAAACCAGAGGTATAGAATGAGAACATCTAGAGCGCTTGTACTCGTCCCTCCAACTTATAAAACCGCTGCTTTTAAAGGGAGCTTCAAATATAATGCGTCAAAGTGTTGGAATAATATACCACCTCCAATTCGTGAGCTAAAATCTAAATCTTCTTTCAAACAGAAGTATAGATCACACATACTCTCCTCTCAAAAACAGAACACCTAGATCTAACGGTTTAAATATGCTAAATTTGTGGTATAGTTGTTTACTATTTATGTTATGTTGCATAAACACTAATCGCGACTGGTTCGCGAGCAGTTTGAAGCATGTCCAACAAATTGCACGGTATTTAGTATCACTTCACTCGTAAATATTTTTCGCTCCCTCATTTTCTATTCATTTTTACTTATTGCTTTCTCTTTTTTCTAGACCCCTAAATGAAACGACATATATGTATGTACGAGTATCATAGTGATGTTATCAAGCCCTGATGTTTTAATCTCACTGAGAAAATTATAGTAGCATGGTTTTCTCATCTTATTATATCTTATTTAAGTAATTTCCTTCTAGTGAGTCTAGCAACTGTTCACTCCACGACTCGGCTGGCTTCTTTTTTCACTGTAGGTATCGACAGAATACCAGCGCTGTGGATGTGGTCTCACATACGCAGCATTATGCTGAGTCGGTGCCTTTTTAGGGCTTCAATTTCTGTATTATCATTTTTTCCCGCTTAGTTCCTATCTTAGTTTAATTATCTTATTTCTTTAGTTTAAGTTTTTATTGTTATATATTAATTTAAGATCTGTAGTCTCTAAATAAAGCTTCTATCTATCTATCTATCTATGATAAGGCCTTTCCGCCATACCAAGCAATTTCTTCCAAGCAACACCCCTCATAGGACGGTTCACTTTCCGCAAAACTCTACATATCCTTCTTTTAGATTGAAATAGGCAAAAAACTCGACAAGACGACATAACTAACCCTTTTGAAACCTTTAATGGTTTCTTCCAGTTTGACCAGCTTGCCTACATGGCCGGTGAATACTTCTGCCACCTGGAATTAAACAATATTTAGGACATAGGAGAGTAGTCCTTCTGAATTATACTCGAAAAAAGGTATCCTTCTAAAACTGAACAACTTTCTCCAAGGAACCAAAACCAACTATTTTCAATTATATTTCCCGTAGATCACGTAGAGAAACTCCGAGCATAGTTCGCTCCGTCTCTATTTGAGTGACCTTGATGTCCCAGTTCCGTACATCATCACAAGCATCACATACTAGTCATATACCTTAGTCCTGAGACACTGCAGTATTTTGGACTTGAAGCTTTTTGTTCGGTTTCGACGACTGATTTCTTTTTTAAATCCCAATTGGTAAGCCCTTGGCTTATATCACTTGGTTCTAAAGTGATGATGTCACCAAAGATGGAGGCGGGCCTACCAAGATTCCTTAACGCAATGGGGAGTTCCCATTGCCATAGCCATAGCCAGTTGGCTATCCTAACTCCATGCCGGAACACATGAGATCATATCACATCTTTCTCGAAGGTAGACCTACCTAGCTGGCTTGTACTTGGATGATTGGCTGGCTTGGACTTTGAGCCTCTATGTTCCACGAGCTACTATGAAGTACATACCTGGAAGGGCTGTGAGAGGAACCTCTGAATCTTTCGCGCACGCGCCACTGTCAACTTATCGTCCTCGGACAGCTCATCCATTCCCAGAATGGCAATAATGTCCTGCAGGGACTTGTAGTCCTGTCGATAAGAGTCACATTGTTTTGAGTAGTTAAGTGGTTTGAGCCACGAATATTAGTAGGCACTTTTTATGATGCTTAGTCCTACTGAATGGGTGGGCACTATGCAGCTGCTACTCGTGTATGTGTTAGAGACTAAAAGACAGATAGAAGCATAATTTTGCTTATGTACAACGTTGTGTTTATTGTTTGAGTGGTAAACCTATAGCCTACGTTAATTACGCGCGCATACATACAAACACAAACCTGTGGGTACAGATCGATGGTGACTCTGTAGTAGTAGTAGTAGTTGTGGGCCGCCTTCGATCAACCCACATAAGCGTCGAACGATGTGGACTGTATTTCCTCTCGATGACGAACGGCAACTATGGTTGTGACTGGTCGATTTCTTTTAGGAGCAGGCTTGGAGGGAGAGAAACACTTTGCTTTCGGAGGTACAAAGTAGCGGGTGGTTGGCTTCCAGATGGACGGTGACAGAGGCACACCAAGAAACTATGATCTGACGAGTTGATCCGTTTAGTAAGACGAACTGATTCGAACTGAGCACGCTACATATTTTCGAACGGACATGTTTGTTGTTGGCCGTTGGGCCTTTACAACTTCACCGGACAGGGAAGGCGAGTACGTAGGGTACTCAGCCTAAGCAAAAAGATGCAACTGCCTAAGGGCGCCCAGGTGGGCACGGACCTCGGCTTAGGACGTTGCTTGGACGGGGAGGATCGGAGAGAATCGGCCCGGTATGTGCCGATAGCGCTGGTAGGCGCGAGAAGCGGGGGGACGCCGCCCTCGCCGGCGAGGGCAGTATGTCGGTGTGGTGTTACTCTGTGGTTGGGGCGGGGGGGTCATGGCTGCTACGGCTAGCGTGATAGGATCATCGGGATCCTCGAGTACGTGCCGGGGGCGTCGGATCACGCGTATGGGATTCGCGGGGAGGTCGTAAACTGCGGAGCTTACGAATAGGGGGTTGGGGTGATGGGGGGCGGAGTCGAAGTAGCGTTTTGACGCTTGCTTCAGGTATTGAGCTATGGTGGGAAGCTCTAGATCGCAATGGAGATTTTCATTGCGCACGAACCATGGGGCGCCCGTGGCTCGGCGCATGAAGCGATTTTGGATGACCTGAAGTCGGTGGATGAGACTGGGCTTTGTATGGGCGAACGCTACGCCGGCGTAGGTGAGAATGGGACGGATGCAAGTTTTGTAAAGTGTCACCTTATTTCTAAGGGACATTTTACTTTTCTTGTTCGTGAGGGGGTAGAGACGGCCTAAAACAAAGGCTGCTTTGTTTCGGACTCGTTTGATGTGGTCTTTGAACGTCAGTCGGTCATCTAGGGTGACGCCTAGATATTTGACAGAGCGTTCCCACGGGATGGGGCGATCGAACAGTTTAATGCTGCGATCGATGGGATTGGTCTCGGTACTGAGCCGTTTGAATGAAAAGAGCATGGCTGCACTTTTCTCGGGGTTCACTTCGATCCTCCAGTTCCTAAACCATTTGCCCAGGGCACTGGCAGAGGATTGGAGGTTTCGAAGGATGAGGCCCGCTGAGCGGCTGGATAGATAGAGGGCTGTGTCATCTGCGAAAAGCGCAAGGTTGACATTTGGGAATCGCGGCATGTCGCTCATGTAGAGCGAGAAGAGTGTGGGGGCTAGAACGGAACCCTGGGGGACTCCGGCTCTGATGGGTCGGGGGGACGAGTAGACTCCTTCTATGCGATAGCGAAAGCTCCGATTCGTGAGGAAGTCTCGTAGTATGAGTACGAGCCGGTCTGGCAGTCCCAGCTGATATAGTTTGTATATCAACCCGTTGTGCCAGACTTTATCGAAAGCTTTCGCCACATCAAAGAAGAGAGCTCCTGTGAACTGTCTGCGGGCGAAGCCGCTTATAATGTGCTCCGTTATGCGGTGCACCTGTTGGACGCACGAGTGTCTGGCTCTGAAGCCAAACTGCTCGTCTGGTAGAAGGCCTTTGGACTGGACAATGTCCTTTAGGCGGGCGAGGAGAATGCGTTCGTACAGTTTACCCAAGGCCTTGAGGAGGCTTATGGGTCTGTAGCTGGAGGGTTCAGAGCGGGGCTTATTGGATTTGTGGAAGCCTATGACGTCTGCACTTTTCCACGTGTCGGGAAAGGTGCAGTTGTCGATGGCTGCATTGAAGATGCACGCTAGAAGAGCAATGAGATTCGGGGAGAAGTACTTGAGTACTTTGTTGGTGATGCCGTCAGAGCCGGGAGCCTTCCGGGGTTTGAGCTGTTTAATGGCCTTCTCTACTTCACACGGGGTGACTGGGGCAAGAGACTCGGTCGGGGGGAGGGCTACTCGCCGTTCGACTTCCTCATCCACCTTCTGTAGCTGGATGGGCTCGATTGGGAGTGTACTGGGGGAGCATTGGGCCTCTAGGCTGTCGGCCAGGCACTCGGCCTTTTCGGAGTCGTCAAAGGCATCCGGAAGGTTGGGGCGTTTGAGAGGGGGCATGGGGGACTCGACATCCTTCTTGAGGGCTCTCGCCAAGCTCCAATACGCGACGTGAGATGGCGAGATTCCCCCAAGAAGTTCATCCCAACGGGTCTGCTGCAGCTCCTGCATGGTCTGCTTTACGTCCCTCTGTAAAGCTCGCATGCGAGTGCGGTTTTCCTCGTTTGGGAAGCTGTCGTAGGCACGGATGGCTGCATTTCTTGCGGTCAGCAGCGACCTCGCGTCTTCCGGCAGTCTCCAGCGGTGCTGGGGCAGCACTGGAACCTGCCGGAGCAGTCTTTTACGACTGATTGAGTGTGGCTGCTGAGGGCATCGATTGCGTATCGGACGTCATCTAAAGACTTAATGTCGTCGGGTATGTTGTCAAGGTCCGGTGAACTGGTAGCTTTGAGTTTGTCCTCAAGGCTGTCCCAGTCAACTATCGTCTTGGTGGGCGGGGCCGTGGGGGTTGGGGGACCTAATTGTAACAGGACCGGCCGGTGGTCGGAACACAGAGTTTGAAGCACTTCTATCGAGCACAACTGAAGGTTGATGTTCTTTAGAAGTGCTATGTCTAGAATGTCCGGGGTGTGATTGACATTGTACGGAAAGTGAGTGGGGGTCATTGGGGCAATGATGTCGAAGTTGAGTCGGTCAACGAGTCTGTCAAGGGCTCTACCTCTGGTATTGGTGGATACGCAATTCCACCGTTCGTGTTTGCTGTTTAGGTCGCCAGCCAGAATGACTGCGCCTCCTAGATTGAAAAGGGCCTCGATGTCGCTTCCGAGTAGTGGTTTGTCGCCACTACAAGGGAGATAGACCGAAGCTAGGGTAATGGGTTGGTGGCCGGTCATGGCTAGCCGACAGACAGTGGCCTCAATGCTCGTGAGAGGGGGGGTGTCGATGGGTATACAGTGCAAGGACCTTTTGTAATAGATGAGAGTGCCGCCCTTTGCGGAGTTCACTCTATCGTTTCGCACTAAATCGTAGTTGGGGATTTTAGGCCCGCGAGTGCAAGGTTTAAGGTGTGTTTCTTGCACTAGTAAGACATCGATTTGGTGTTCGCGAAGGAAATCTATGATTTGCCAACGCTGGGGGAGGATACCGTCTGCATTATAGAATGCGACGGTAATAGATCGGGGCTTGAGTCTACCTTTGGAGGGGTTTAAATCTATTATGGAGAATTAACATTGAACTCCGAGATGGCTGCGATGAGTCGCGAATGCTTAAGCATTGCTATGCAACGCTGTTCAGTGTTATGCTGGGTTGCTCTGAGCTCCCTAGCCAGGTCGCGGACCTGCTCCATGTTAATGGCGCTGGCAAAGCGGATGACAAGGCTAAGATCGTCTTCCTCCACCGTGTCTGGGACAGGCGCTGGAGGGGAGACCTTAGGGGGAAGGGGCGCATTGCTGATCTTAGCTGGTTTGGTGGGGGGCTTGGGGGTCGGCTTGAATGCCGTGGGCATGGAAACTGGAGTTTCCATGAGTGGAGGTGGTGAAGCCAAGACTGCTTGGCTTCTCCAGGCGGGTTGCAGCTCCTGAGAGGCTGCGATGTTGGGGGTGAAGGCGGGTGTTTTTGTCGGACGTAGAGGTGGGAAATCCTCAGTACGTGGGACAGCGCGGCGTGCGGGCCGGGGTTCCGAGGCGGAGGGCGCGGGGCCTTTTTTGCCAGGCCTACGACTAGCGCGTGGTGCCTTGGGGCATCCGCGGTAGTTCGCTGGATGTCCCAGGGCACCGCAGAGTACGCAACCAGGGGGTTCCGTACACTCGCTCTTGTCTTTGGGGCGGGGGCAGTCAGGGGTGCCGTGATTGCCTAGGCATTTGACGCACCTAGGCTTGGCGTAGCAGTTTCTGGCCGAGTGGCCATAGAGTTGGCATCTATGGCACTGGCCAGGGGGACCCTTTTTGTGGGGCATCTCGATGCGTATGCCGGATAGTTGGCATACGGTGGTAAGCGTATTTATGATACGCTTTCCGGCGGGGGATAGGTCTAGTGTGACCAGCACTAGATCGAAGGGGGCTTTTGTTTTTCCGCTATGCATGCGGTGTACTTCGTGGGCGGGGTATCCTTGGGACTTTAGGTCCTCGAGGATATCATTGGAGTTAAGCTCCTTGGGGACACCTCTGATGACGACGCGCAAAATGCGCTCATCCTCGAGGGCGTAGGTGTGAAAGCCGATGCGTTCGGCTTTCAAGACGGTCGTGAGGCGACGATGGTCGTTGGGAGTGGGGACTTGGACCTTGATCCCTTGTTGGGTGGTCCGAGCAGAGGTGAACGCGATTTTGCGTTCGTTAAGGAGAAATGAAACATTGTTCCATTTCTCCTTGTCCTGAATGAAGAGGGGCGGGGGGCGTTCGATGCGGGGGGGTTGAGATGCGGGAGGGGCAGATTGGGAGGACTCCTGGTCAGAGTGCTCGGGTGGGGGGGTCGTCACTGAGGTCGCGGCGGTGGCGGCCTTTTTGGACGTTTTTGTGGGGACTGGGACTTTGCGCTTCCTCTTCTTTGAGTTTTTGGAGTCAACGGTCGTAAAGCCGTCGCCGTCCTCACTCTCCGAAGAGGAAGATACGCGGTCTTGGACTTGGTAGTCCATGGGGGTAGTCGCGGGGGCAGGGGTTAGTGGTCGTGAAGCGATCGTCGGAGGTTGGGACAGAGGTGAAGCCTCTTCGGTGGGCTGGGGCGAGAGGGGAGAATCGCGGCGATTTAGGGCGGGCAGCAGGGCGACCATGACCTCGGGTGGGATGCTCAGAAGGAGCTTATAGAGAAACCCGGGTTTCTCGTGTATGAGGCGGAGGGCCTCCAGGTGGGCGGGGGACAACTCTGAGTTGGAGATCCCAGAGGTGTGTGCGGGTTGGTGGGTACCTAGGGTGTCCATCCTATGTGTGGTGTGTAGTGTGCCGCCAGTAAATCTTATTGTACTGACGGGTGAGTGCCTAAGTCCCTAGCAGCCTGAGACGCAGAGGGTAGTAGTGAACCGAAGCTCAAGCTACGCCCAAACAACGTTACAGGAATGGATGGTAGGGAAGGGCAAGGGTGGGAGGGAGATGACTGGCGTCGGCTAGGAGACCCCCCAAGGCCGGTGGTTCCAGTCCCATCCGCTGTTTACGTTTCCCAGAAGGGGAACCGCGAGCGCACGGGGCATGCTCTACCTAGCTTCGTTGGCACCGTTAAGTATCCACTAGGTAACCACTAAAGCGTGGATTTACAAAAGACAGGACGGATCCCGTTAGAAACAGGCCTGGCCGCGCAGTGAAAACTACACTCGGTTCGGCTGGGAGCGGTTCGATGACACGGTGCACGTAGGCAGCGGCGACGACAGCGGCAGGAGACACGATGCACGTCGGCAGGGGCGACGACAGCGAGCAGGAGCGGAGCGCGGCGTGAGACGTCCGACCGGGGCGGCGAACGAGAGCGAACTGACGCACGCTACATACAAAACCTTGCTCTTTTTATACTATTTTTCAAGGACATTAGAAAGAGACGGCACGATCCCTACGGCGGAGGTGACCCTATCTGAGCAATACCAACACGACAGCCACCCCCGCCGTGTGAGTGAGAGATCGGCGTGCGAGCGAGATAGCGATAGCCCCCGCGGTAAGCTTAACTACCTCGGAGCAATACCGCGGGGACGACCGCTTACACCGATCTCTACTCTAGCCTAACTAATTCCCTGCTAATTATCGACCTAATTGCCTCTATCATCCGACCAAATGAAAATCAAACACCTCAAATCATTTATTTACACAAATACAGATACGATACGACATAAAAGACACTTACAAAACGACTTACGAACTACTTATAACTAATTTAAATAACAGAGTTAAAACACGATAAAATATAACTAGTTGAGCTACACATAACGAAATAACGAACGATACACGTTATAGCTATAAGTAGTATAACACGATAACGATTTTAAACGATTTCACTATTGCACAGACACTAAACGAACACTATTTACAGTTTTGTCGCGAACATATCTCCCGCCGCAGCTTCTAGCTGGAGAACGATCCCGCGTTCGCGACATCAGTCTTCTCCTCAGGTCCAGGCAGGAGGACCAGCTTCTTCGTCGGTCTTCGGAGCAGGCCCTTGTTGGTGCGCACGTCCACTGCACGCACCTCGCCATCGGGCCCCGGGAACATGCGCACGACGACTCCTCGCGGCCACTGGTTGCGAGGAAGGGTGCCGTCTGCGATCAGCACCAGGTCCTCGACTGCCAGGGGGCGACCTTTCGCCCGCGGCTCCCGCCGGTGTTGCAGCTCCGGCAGGTACTCCTTGACCCAGCGCGACCAGAACATGTCGGCTAGGCGTTGGCTGGTCCTCCACTCCCTCCTCCCGGCGACGTCTCCTTCGGTGAAGGTGCCTGGCAGCGGCACTCTGGAGGGGCCCCCAAGCAGGAAGTGGTTGGGGGTGAGCGGCTCGTCGTCGTCGGGTGATGTCGACACGTGGGTGAGTGGCCGACTGTTGATGGTGTGCTCCGCTTCAGCCATCAGGGTGGTGAGCACCTCCTCCTTGGGTGCTCTCTCTCGCAGGGTGACTTCGAGTGCCGTCTTCACGCTTCTGACGAGGCGCTCCCACGCGCCTCCCATGAACGGCGCGCTGGGTGGGATGTAGCGCCACTGGATCCCCCGGATGGTGGCCTCGTCTTGGACGGCTTCGGCTGCGGCCCGCTGGAGCTCGATGTCGGCACCCTTCAGGTTGGTGCCTTGGTCGGACCACATCTCGGTAGGGCACCCCCGGCGCGCTATGAAGCGGCGGAGTGCCATGATAGCCGAGTCGGTACTCAGGCTCCCGGCGATCTCGATGTGGACGGCGCGCGTGGTCAGGCAGGTGAACAGCGCGCCGTACCTCTTCTGTTTGCCCCTCCCCACGGTGACATAGAGGGGACCGAAGTAGTCGATGCCCGTGTAGGTGAACGGGCGCTGGTGGTGCGCTAGGCGCCCCACGGGATGGTTGCCTGTGCTCGGGTGCGTCGGCGCGGCGCGCCGGACGCGACAGGCGAGGCAGCGTTTGATAACACTGCGCACGGCGTAGCGCAGCCGCAGTACCCAGTACTGCTGCCGCACCTCGGTTGTCGTCGTCTCGAAGCCGGCGTGGTGGAGCTGGGCGTGGACCCAGGCGATGTAGAGGCGGGTCCACGGGTGCTCCCCGTCGACGATGGCCGGCTCGCTCTGGCAGGCCGTGATGTCGGCCGCCTTAGCGACCCTCGATTTCAGGCGGAGGATGCCGTCGCCCCCCAGGGCAACGGCCAGCGATGACAGGCGGCTGGCGGCGGGCAGAGGGGCCCCCCGTCTCAGGGCCGCGATGTCCGATGTGAAGGTGTCTTCTTGTTGCGAGCGAACCCACAACTCCGTAGCTCGATGTAGGTGGCGCACCTCCAGCCGCACATAGGAGTGCGCGGGCGGGGGCGCCGCAGCTACTGCGATGCGTTTCTTCTTTTTTCGTTCGGCTTGAGGCTTCCACGTCGCGTCGGCGGCGGCGCCCGCCGCGGTACGCTTATAGGCGACTGCGCACCGCTGGCGCTCTCGTAGCAGCTCGATGAACTGAACCACCCTTCCGGTGGCCCTGATGACGCGCTGGTAGCTCGAGAAGCGCGTGATGTCGGGTAGCGCCTCGGCCAGGCGCGTCGCTGCGACCGCGACGTGCGTTCGCTCTTCGGCGGTTGCCTCTTCGTCAGGTGGGTTCGGTTCCTCCCGCGGCCACGCCTCTTCCGGTAGGTATAGGAAGGCGGGCCCGCGGAACCACCTGTGCTCCGACGTGAAGTCCCTGGGTGTCTCGCGGGTGGCGTCGTCCGCGACGTTGTCCTTAGTCGGGACCCAGCGCCACTCCCTGGTCTTCGTTTCTTCGGCGATCTCGGCGACTCGGTGCGCGACGAACGGCTTGTACGCTCGCGGGCCAGTGCGTAGCCACGCGAGCACTGTGCGCGAGTCGGACCAGAAGACTCGTCGTGCTGGCTTTACGTCGTGCTCGTCGATGGCCGTCCGGGCTAGGCGGCAGCCCAGGACAGCCGCTTGCAGCTCCAGTCTCGGTACTGATGTCACCTTGTTGAGCGGCGCTACTCGTCCTTTGGCGGCGATGAGTGTGACGTGTACGCGGCCGGCCTGGTCTACCACTCTCCAGTAGACGGCGGCGGCGTATGTGGAGGTGCTGGCGTCCACGAAGACGTGCAGGTCTGCCAATTCCGCGCTGGTGAGATGCGGATAGCAGCGCGGCACGATCAGCTGGGGCAGACGTTGGATGTGATGGACCCAGGCCTTCCACCGGTCGTCATCTTCTTGTTGTAGTAGCTCGTCCCACTCGATCCCGCTGCGCCAGACTTCTTGCAGGATCCTCTTCGCTTGGATGGTGACTGGAGTCGCGAGCCCCAGGGGGTCAAAGATAGACATGACCGTCCGCAGGGCTTCGCGCTTCGTCGGCGTCTTCTCTCCGCTCATCAGCTCGGGGGTGATCTTGTGGCGGTTGACGTTGAATGTCAACGTGTCGGTCCCAGGATGCCACACTAGGCCCAGGATCTTCTCGGAGTCCAGGGCTACGACGTCTTCTTTTTTCCCCGGCGACAAGGCGAATACGACGGTTTTCGAGTTAGACGCCCATCGTTGTAGGAAGTAGTTCGCCCGGCTATGCACGAACATAACTTGGCCGGACACTCGTATCGCTTCCTCTTCGGTATCGAAACTTGCGAGGTAGTCATCGACGTAGTGATTGTCGACTATCGCAGCGGCGGCTTCGGGGTACTCTGTTTGCAGTTGCTCGGCGTTCTTGTTTTTCACGTAGATCGCAGTACACGGAGACGATGTGGCCCCAAAGATGACGGAGCGCATGCGATACTCGGTAGGCGCGCCAGTGCGCCTGTCTCCTCTCCACAGGAAGCGCTGTGCATCTCGATCTTCTTCAACGACCGCGACCCGCATGAACATATCCTTGATGTCCGCCGTTACTGCCACGGGCCGCTGACGGAAGCGCATGACTACTCCCGGTAGCGACTGGAGTAGATCGGGCCCAGGCAGCAGCATATCGTTGAGGCTCGTTCCCTTCGTGCGGGCTGCGGCGTCGTGCACGATCCTCAGTTTCTTTGGCTTCTGCGGGTTGATGACAGCGAAATGTGGTAGGTACCACGTCTTCTTATTCTTCGATTCCGGTGCCGGCTGCCGGTGCGTACTCGTTCTCTAAGAGTACCTCCATCTGTCGGTTGTAGCGGCTCTTCAACTCGTGGTCCTTGTCCAGCTTCCGTTCGATTAGCTGGAGTCTCCTGAAGGCCGCGTCATAGTTGCACGGCGGGGACGGGTCGTCGTCTCTCCATAGTAGGCCCGTCTCGAATCCTCCCGCCGGTAACCGCTTCGTCTTCGCTGCGAGGATGTCGAGCGCTCTCTGTTCGTCGTCTGTGTACGAGCGCTTCGGTGCCACCCCCAGAGCCTCCAGTGCGAAGTGCTCCCTCATCAGCCTCTCCATCTCGTTCTCGTCTTCATCGAGGACCCGGATGTGGTGGACTCGGTGTGCGTGCTGCGGCGTATGGCCGGTGCCGTGAAGCACCCAGCCAAGTTCGGTGCGAGCGGCGACCGGCTGGTCGCGCTCTCCTCGGCGTATCTCGTGCGCCAGCAGCAAGTGCCAGTTGTCCTGGCCCACCAAGACGGTAGGCTTCCCGTCGACAGTGATGTGGTCCTCCAGGTCGCGCAGGTGTGAGTAGGCGCGCACAGTCTCGGGTGAGACCGACTGCGACGCCAGGTCCAGGCGCTCGATGGTGCGCGCTGACACGATGAAAGCGCGCGAGTCGCGCCCGCTGATCTCGAACTTGACCCGGCGTGATGCGTGCGCGTCCACCCGCGCACCGGCGACCCCCTCGATGTAGAAGGGCTGTGTGGGACCCTCCGCCCCGATCTTCTCTGCAACGGCCGCGTCGATCATCGTGCAGGTCGACCCGTCGTCGAGCAGTGCGTAAGTGTCGCACGCACCCGACGGGCCGGCGACCCGCACCGGTAGCACCTTCAGTAGTGCAGTGGGCCTCTTCTCTCTTGCAGAGGTGACGATTCCAGAAGCAGGCTCTTCCTTCGCAGGTGTGGGCGGCGCGGCAGGCGGTGGTGTGCTGTGGAGCAGCGGGTGGTGCGTTCCCTGGCACCCGTTGACGTTGCACCTCTGCAGCTTGCACTTGTGTGTGAACGAGCGATATTGCAAGCAGCGGAAGCACAGCCGATGCTCCTTCGCCAAACTCCAGCGCCCGTCGACTGCAGCTTGCTTGAATGTAGGACAAGCGGTTTCTGTGTGTTTCTTCTGGCACACTCGGCATCCCTCGGTTTTCGTTAGCGTCGGTCGCTGCACCTCGATGTGATAGGTGCGCGCGGCTGCGGGAGCGGGACGTCGGTTCGGTCTTGCTATCTCTTTCTCCCGCCGGTCTTCAGTCGGCGTGAGTTCGGCTGGCGCGAAGCTTCCCACTCGGTCTGCGGTTCGCTGCAGGAACCTGGTCAGCTTCACCAGGTCTGGCTCGTCGTGTCCGTTCTCGGCAGCGAAGTCGTAGTAGCGATAGCGAAGTGTCGACGGTAGCTTCTCGATGACGGCGCGTACCACCTCCGGGTTGTACAAGAAGTGTCTTCGGTCTAGCGCCTTTACCGTCGCGGTGATGTTCGCTACCCGAGATGCGAACACGCAGACGTCTCTGGGGTTCTCGGTGATCTTCGGCAGCCCCCGCAGTTTCTCCATTTCTGCCATGGCGAGGGCGTCGGGACGGCCAAATCTTCCTCGTAGTAAGTCGATTACTTCGGCCGGCGTAGTCCTCCCGACGAACAGGCAGTGCGTCGCTTCCTTGGCGGCGACTCGCAGGCACCGGCGCAGTCGCGACAGATTTTCGCCTTCAGTGAGCTGCCCGGCGGTCTCCTCATAGGCGACGAGGAATGGCAGCCAGTCACTCGACGACCCGCCGAACGACGGCAGCTCCGGTACGATGCGAGGCGCAGCGGAGCGAGCGGCGGTGGTGATGGCTGCGGCGAGCTCGTGAAGGTCGACGCTATGGTTCCCTTCTAGAACCTTCGGCTCCCTCTTAGCGATTGGTATGGGCTGGTGCTCCTCAACCCATTTCTTCGTGCGTTCGTTACGCACAACGGAGCTCACTGACTCGAGCTCTTCATCATCGGTTTCGGCTTCTAGTAAAGCGATGCGCGTCGACTGCAGCAGCACTTCCTTCTCAAGGAGCGCTGCACGCGCCGCTAGTAGCTCTCGTTGTCGACGGCTGCTCTTCGTACGTGCGGTGTGTGTACGGGAGGAGCGGGTACGGTGATGCTCCGACGGCGGTGGGACGTCACGTCTAGCCTCGACGGCGGCGGTGGAGGGGGCGGTGAGAACGGCAATAACCGCGTCCCTCTCTTCAGTAGGCTGACGTGACGGCCGGACGGTATCTTTCGTCGCCGTCGTAGCTCGCGTCTCTCCCGTAGCGGTGGTAGCATCCGTCGTCTCGGTGGTGCCAGTGGTACCCGTAACAGTGGTACCCGACGATCCCGTGGCACCCGTAGTGGTGGTCTCCGTCGCCGTGGCGGTTTCTTTCGTCGTCCCGGACCCAGCTGTGGCTGTCTTCTTAAGACCCCGGGCTGGAGTCTATGGCTACGACGTCGGGGTTCTGGATAGCCTGGTCGATAGCTTGTTCTTCACCCGCCACTTGAACGGCGGCTTGACCTCCGGCAGCGACGGCCGGTGGTCTCTCCCTCGACGGCTCGGAAGCCATGCTCCTTGTCACAACCATAGCGAAACTAGTATACGATATAATGATCCGGCTCCGCAAGGACCAAAATTATGTGGGCCGCCTTCGATCAACCCACATAAGCGTCGAACGATGTGGACTGTATTTCCTCTCGATGACGAACGGCAGCTATGGTTGTGACTGGTCGATTTCTTTTGGCTTCAAGGGAGCTTGGAGGGAGAGAAACACTTTGCTTTCGGAGGTACAAAGTAGCGGGTGGTTGGCTTCCAGATGGACGGTGACAGAGGCACACCAAGAAACTATGATCTGACGAGTTGATCCGTTTAGTAAGACGAACTGATTCGAACTGAGCACGCTACATATTTTCGAACGGACATGTTTGTTGTTGGCCGTTGGGCCTTTACAACTTCACCGGACAGGGAAGGCGAGTACGTAGGGTACTCAGCCTAAGCAAAAAGATGCAACTGCCTAAGGGCGCCCAGGTGGGCACGGACCTCGGCTTAGGACGTTGCTTGGACGGGGAGGATCGGAGAGAATCGGCCCGGTATGTGCCGATAGCGCTGGTAGGCGCGAGAAGCGGGGGGACGCCGCCCTCGCCGGCGAGGGCAGTATGTCGGTGTGGTGTTACTCTGTGGTTGGGGCGGGGGGGTCATGGCTGCTACGGCTAGCGTGATAGGATCATCGGGATCCTCGAGTACGTGCCGGGGGCGTCGGATCACGCGTATGGGATTCGCGGGGAGGTCGTAAACTGCGGAGCTTACGAATAGGGGGTTGGGGTGATGGGGGGCGGAGTCGAAGTAGCGTTTTGACGCTTGCTTCAGGTATTGAGCTATGGTGGGAAGCTCTAGATCGCAATGGAGATTTTCATTGCGCACGAACCATGGGGCGCCCGTGGCTCGGCGCATGAAGCGATTTTGGATGACCTGAAGTCGGTGGATGAGACTGGGCTTTGTATGGGCGAACGCTACGCCGGCGTAGGTGAGAATGGGACGGATGCAAGTTTTGTAAAGTGTCACCTTATTTCTAAGGGACATTTTACTTTTCTTGTTCGTGAGGGGGTAGAGACGGCCTAAAACAAAGGCTGCTTTGTTTCGGACTCGTTTGATGTGGTCTTTGAACGTCAGTCGGTCATCTAGGGTGACGCCTAGATATTTGGCAGAGCGTTCCCACGGGACGATCGAACAGTTTAATGCTGCGATCGATGGGATTGGTCTCGGTACTGAGCCGTTTGAATGAAAAGAGCATGGCTGCACTTTTCTCGGGGTTCACTTCGATCCTCCAGTTCCTAAACCATTTGCCCAGGGCACTGGCAGAGGATTGGAGGTTTCGAAGGATGAGGCCCGCTGAGCGGCTGGATAGATAGAGGGCTGTGTCATCTGCGAAAAGCGCAAGGTTGACATTTGGGAATCGCGGCATGTCGCTCATGTAGAGCGAGAAGAGTGTGGGGGCTAGAACGGAACCCTGGGGGACTCCGGCTCTGATGGGTCGGGGGGACGAGTAGACTCCTTCTATGCGATAGCGAAAGCTCCGATTCGTGAGGAAGTCTCGTAGTATGAGTACGAGCTGGTCTGGCAGTCCCAGCTGATATAGTTTGTATATCAACCCGTTGTGCCAGACTTTATCGAAAGCTTTCGCCACATCAAAGAAGAGAGCTCCTGTGAACTGTCTGCGGGCGAAGCCGCTTATAATGTGCTCCGTTATGCGGTGCACCTGTTGGACGCACGAGTGTCTGGCTCTGAAGCCAAACTGCTCGTCTGGTAGAAGGCCTTTGGACTGGACAATGTCCTTTAGGCGGGCGAGGAGAATGCGTTCGTACAGTTTACCCAAGGCCTTGAGGAGGCTTATGGGTCTGTAGCTGGAGGGTTCAGAGCGGGGCTTATTGGATTTGTGGAAGCCTATGACGTCTGCACTTTTCCACGTGTCGGGAAAGGTGCAGTTGTCGATGGCTGCATTGAAGATGCACGCTAGAAGAGCAATGAGATTCGGGGAGAAGTACTTGAGTACTTTGTTGGTGATGCCGTCAGAGCCGGGGGCCTTCCGGGGTTTGAGCTGTTTAATGGCCTTCTCTACTTCACACGGGGTGACTGGGGCAAGAGACTCGGTCGGGGGGAGGGCTACTCGCCGTTCGACTTCCTCATCCACCTTCTGTAGCTGGATGGGCTCGATTGGGAGTGTACTGGGGGAGCATTGGGCCTCTAGGCTGTCGGCCAGGCACTCGGCCTTTTCGGAGTCGTCAAAGGCATCCGGAAGGTTGGGGCGTTTGAGAGGGGGCATGGGGGACTCGACATCCTTCTTGAGGGCTCTCGCCAAGCTCCAATACGCGACGTGAGATGGCGAGATTCCCCCAAGAAGTTCATCCCAACGGGTCTGCTGCAGCTCCTGCATGGTCTGCTTTACGTCCCTCTGTAAAGCTCGCATGCGAGTGCGGTTTTCCTCGTTTGGGAAGCTGTCGTAGGCACGGATGGCTGCATTTCTTGCGGTCAGCAGCGACCTCGCGTCTTCCGGCAGTCTCCAGCGGTGCTGGGGCAGCACTGGAACCTGCCGGGAGCAGTCTTTTACGACTGATTGAGTGTGGCTGCTGAGGGCATCGATTGCGCATCGGACGTCATCTAAAGACTTAATGTCGTCGGGTATGTTGTCAAGGTCCGGTGAACTGGTAGCTTTGAGTTTGTCCTCAAGGCTGTCCCAGTCAACTATCGTCTTGGTGGGCGGGGCCGTGGGGGTTGGGGGACCTAATTGTAACAGGACCGGCCGGTGGTCGGAACACAGGGTTTGAAGCACTTCTATCGAGCACAACTGAAGGTTGATGTTCTTTAGAAGTGCTATGTCTAGAATGTCTGGGGTGTGATTGACATTGTACGGAAAGTGAGTGGGGGTCATTGGGGCAATGATGTCGAAGTTGAGTCGGTCAACGAGTCTGTCAAGGGCTCTACCTCTGGTATTGGTGGATACGCAATTCCACCGTTCGTGTTTGCTATTTAGGTCGCCAGCCAGAATGACTGCGCCTCCTAGATTGAGAAGGGCCTCGATGTCGCTTCCGAGTAGTGGTTTGTCGCCACTACAAGGGAGATAGACCGAAGCTAGGGTAATGGGTTGGTGGCCGGTCATGGCTAGCCGACAGACAGAGGCCTCAATGCTTGTGAGAGGGGGGGTGTCGATGGGTATACAGTGCAAGGACCTTTTGTAATAGATGAGAGTGCCACCCTTTGCGGAGTTCACTCTATCGTTACGCACTAAATCGTAGTTGGGGATTTTAGGCCCGCGAGTGCAAGGTTTAAGGTGTGTTTCTTGCACTAGTAGGACATCGATTTGGTGTTCGCGAAGGAAATCTATGATTTGCCAACGCTGGGGGAGGATACCGTCTGCATTATAGAATGCGACGGTAATAGATCGGGGCTTGAGTCTACCTTTGGAGGGGTTTAAATCCATTATGGAGAATTAACATTGAACTCCGAGATGGCTGCGATGAGTCGCGAATGCTTAAGCATTGCTATGCAACGCTGTTCAGTGTTATGCTGGGTTGCTCTGAGCTCCCTAGCCAGGTCGCGGACCTGCTCCATGTTAATGGCGCTGGCAAAGCGGATGACAAGGCTAAGATCGTCTTCCTCCACCGTGTCTGGGACAGGCGCTGGAGGGGAGACCTTAGGGGGAAGGGGCGCTTTGCTGATCTTAGCTGGTTTGGTGGGGGGCTTGGGGGTCGGCTTGAATGCCGTGGGCATGGAAACTGGAGTTTCCATGAGTGGAGGTGGTGAAGCCAAGACTGCTTGGCTTCTCCAGGCGGGTTGCAGCTCCTGAGAGGCTGCGATGTTGGGGGTGAAGGCGGGTGTTTTGGTTGGAGGTAGAGGTGGGAAATCCTCAGTACGTGGGACAGCGCGGCGTGCGGGCCGGGGTTCCGAGGCGGAGGGCGCGGGGCCTTTTTTGCCAGGCCTACGACTAGCGCGTGGTGCCTTGGGGCATCCGCGGTAGTTCGCTGGATGTCCCAGGGCACCGCAGAGTACGCAACCAGGGGGTTCCGTACACTCGCTCTTGTCTTTGGGGCGGGGGCAGTCAGGGGTGCCGTGATTGCCTAGGCATTTGACGCACCTAGGCTTGGCGTAGCATTTTCTGGCCGAGTGGCCATAGAGTTGGCATCTATGGCACTGGCCAGGGGGGCCCTTTTTGTGGGGCATCTCGATGCGTATGCCGGATAGTTGGCATACGGTGGTAAGCGTATTTATGATACGCTTTCCGGCGGGGGATAGGTCTAGTGTGACCAGCACTAGATCGAAGGGGGCTTTTGTTTTTCCGCTATGCATGCGGTGTACTTCGTGGGCGGGGTATCCTTGGGACTTAAGGTCCTCGAGGATATCATTGGAGTTAAGCTCCTTGGGGACACCTCTGATGACGACGCGCAAAATGCGCTCATCCTCGAGGGCGTAGGTGTGAAAGCCGATGCGTTCGGCTTTCAAGACGGTCGTGAGGCGACGATGGTCGTTGGGGGTGGGGACTTGGACCTTGATCCCTTGTTGGGTGGTCCGAGCAGAGGTGAACGCGATTTTGCGTTCGTTAAGGAGAAATGAAACATTGTTCCATTTCTCCTTGTCCTGAATGAAGAGGGGCGGGGGGCGTTCGATGCGGGGGGGTTGAGATGCGGGAGGGGCAGATTGGGAGGACTCCTGGTCAGAGTGTTCGGGTGGGGGGGTCGTCACTGAGGTCGCGGCGGTGGCGGCCTTTTTGGACGTTTTCGTGGGGACGGGGACTTTGCGCTTCCTCTTCTTTGAGTTTTTGGAGTCGACGGTCGTAAAGCCGTCGCCGTCCTCACTCTCCGAAGAGGAAGATACGCGGTCTTGGACTTGGTAGTCCATGGGGGTAGTCGCGGGGGCAGGGGTTGGCGGACGTGAAGCCACCGCCAGAGGTGAAGCCTCTTCGGTTGGCTGGGGCGAGAGGGGAGAGTCGCGGCGGTTTAGGGCGGGCAACAGAGCGACCATGACCTCGGGTGGGATGCTCAGAAGGAGCTGATCGAGAAACCCGGGTTTCTCGTGTATGAGGCGGAGGGCCTCTTGGTGGGCGGGGGACAGCTCTGGGTTGGAGGTCCCAGAGGTGTGTGCGGGTTGGTGGGTACCTAGGGTGTCCATCCTATGTGTGGTGTGTAGTGTGCCGTCAGTAAATCTTATTGTACTGACGGGTGAGTGCCTAAGTCCCTAGCAGCCTGAGACGCAGAGGGTAGTAGTGAACCGAAGCTCAAGCTACGCCCAAACAACGTTACAGGAATGGATGGTAGGGAAGGGCAAGGGTGGGAGGGAGATGACTGGCGTCGGCTAGGAGACCTCCCAAGGCCGGTGGTTCCAGTCCCATCCGCTGTTTACGTTTCCCAGAAGGGGAACCGCGAGCGCACGGGGCACGCTCTACCTAGCTTCGTTGGCACCGTTAAGTATCCACTAGGTAACCACTAAAGCGTGGATTTACAAAAGACAGGACGGATCCCGTTAGAAACAGGCCTGGCCGCGCAGTGAAAACTACACTCGGTTCGGCTGGGAGCGGTTCGATGACACGGTGCACGTAGGCAGCGGCGACGACAGCGGCAGGAGACACGATGCACGTCGGCAGGGGCGACGACAGCGAGCAGGAGCGGAGCGCGGCGCGAGACGTCCGACCGGGGCGGCGAACGAGAGCGACGCGAACGAGCACGCTACATACAAAACCTTGCTCTTTTTATACTATTTTTCAAGGACATTAGAAAGAGACGGCACGATCCCTACGGCGGAGGTGACCCTATCTGAGCAATACCAACACGACAGCCACCCCCGCCGTGTGAGTGAGAGATCGGCGTGCGAGCGAGATAGCGATAGCCCCCGCGGTAAGCTTAACTACCTCGGAGCAATACCGCGGGGACGACCGCTTACACCGATCTCTACTCTAGCCTAACTAATTCCCTGCTAATTATCGACCTAATTGCCTCTATCATCCGACCAAATGAAAAGCAAACACCTCAAATCATTTATTTACACAAATACAGATACGATACGACATAAAAGACACTTACAAAACGACTTACGAACTACTTATAACTAATTTAAATAACAGAGTTAAAACACGATAAAATATAACTAGTTGAGCTACACATAACGAAATAACGAACGATACACGTTATAGCTATAAGTAGTATAACACGATAACGATTTTAAACGATTTCACTATTGCACAGACACTAAACGAACACTATTTACAGTTTTGTCGCGAACAGTAGTAGTAGTAGATAAGTTAATTTGATTGAGTTGCACCTGGTGAAGGCTTCGGGAAACCGCTGGTTGCGGGCAGCGTAGGACCGGTCGTTGTGGAAATCCTTGGGAGACCCCTTTGTCCAGCAGTGGACGTCTTTTCGCTGACGATGATGTATGGAGTATCAGGGGTATTGTAATAGTTTTTCGTCTTTGGTTTAACAAGGGTCTTAACGCTCTTAAATGTCCAATTTTGATAATTCGATTAAAGTACTATTAATCAATCTTACCTGCAAAATTTTCTGCACGCCTCTCGCCACCCCGTAATGCTCTGGCCCTATGATGTTGGGGTCCATGACCCTGGAGGTGGAGTCCAGGGGGTCCACGGCTGGGTAGACACCCAGCTCCGCTATGGCTCGCGACAGCACCGTCGTCGCGTCCAAGTGGGCGAAGGTGGTGGCAGGGGCCGGGTCGGTTAGGTCGTCCGCTGGTACGTATACTGCCTGGGGGGATGCGAGGATGGAAGGAAAAAATATCAGGGGGTCAAAATTTTTCGTAGAGATATATGATTACTAGGATCTGAAAAAATAGTTCAAAGTTCAAAAATATGTATATTCATAGTATACGTATAATGGCAGAAAAAAATATCAGGGGGTCAAAATTTTTCGTAGAGATATATGATTACTAGGATCTGAAAAAATAAGGATGGAAGGAAAAAATATCAGGGGGTCAAAATTTTTCGTAGAGATATATGATTACTAGGATCTGAAAAAATAGTTCAAAGTTCAAAAATATGTATATTCATAGTATACGTATAATGGCAGAAAAGGATATATTTCAAATTTTTTGGCAATTTTAGGCTCCAGTCATTATAAAATTTTAGATTTTTGTTTTATGGTTCTCAAGACCTGTTATTTTTGTTGTATCTCATTAGAAAGTCTAAGGTAGATTTGATTGGAAGTAGGGGTAACTACATTATTTCTATTCTGTGTTATATTGTTTTTAATACTGAAAGAGTTTATAAACCATCGATGTAGCCAAGCCAAACCAGCTACCTTACCTGCACGCTGGTGATGGAGCCATGCTTGGTGGTGGTGATCCGCTCCTGCATGGTGCCCATGTCCGTCGCCAGGGTGGGCTGGTACCCCACGGCGGAGGGGATTCGCCCCAGCAGCGCCGATACCTGGTTACAAACTTGTTTCATAAATATTTTTTTTGTTTTGATTCCGATAGCCAAACGGTGGTAGGCATCAATGCAAAATGGGATAAAATACGACTGAATCGCTTCACTGAATGTACAATACATCACTAAATAGCAATGGGGAACTGGCTTTCTTATCACCGATGCTGAAACACATTAATGCTATCAACTGATGATGTTTTGGCGACAAGTCTTCGACAAGATGGTGGCAGTTAGCCAGGTGGTGGACTCAGAAAATATCCTACTACCAACTCTCAACTATATCAATCGAGTCCTACAAAGTTGGACCCCGACGGGTACAGAATCCGCGACCTCTTGATATGATGCGAGCAGAGTAACCACTAGACCAAGCAGGCGGTTGGCATTTGATAAAAAGTAACGCAGATGACTATCAGTCAACTACGTTATTGCATTAGATGTCTCTGTCTCACCTTGCAGTCAATTACAGGATTGAATTGGATATCTATTTCTCTCTCTCACCTCGGAGCCTGTGTGAGCCGGAAGATGTTGTCGATGAACAGCAGCACGTCCTGCCCCTCCTTGTCGCGGAAGTGCTCTGCTACCATGAGGCCGGTAAGCGCCACGGTAGATATCTGTCTTTGTCTCACCTCGGAGCCAGTCATATATCTGTCTCTCTTTCTTACCTCGGAGCCAGCCTGCGTGAACCGGAAGATGTTGTCAATAAACAGCAGCACCTCCTGCCTCTCCTTGTCGCGGAAGTGCTCTGCCACCATGAGGCCGGTGAGCACCCCGTCAGATATCTCTATCTCTGTCTCACTTTGCAGTTAACTATCCTATTGAAGTAGATATCTCTATCTCTGTCTCCCTCTCACCTTGGAGCCAGCCATATATCTGTCTCTCTTTTTTACCTCGGAGCCAGCCTGCGTGAACCGGAAGATGTTATCGATGAACAGCAGCACGTCCTGCCCCTCCTTGTCGCGGAAGTGCTCCGCCACCGTGAGCCCAGTGAGAGCCACGCGTGCACGTGCGCCGGGTGGCTCGTTCATCTGCCCGTACACTAGCGCCACCTGGGAGCAGGTGTGAACTGTATTGCTCAGTGCTGATGTGATACCAATTTTGGTATACATATTTGCATGTCATGCTCCTCCCATTCGATGGACCGATGACCTAGGGAAGGTCGCGGGAAGCCGTTAGATGGGGGTTTGTAATAGACTCTATAAATACCAAAGGTTTTTTTAACGCACCCTTGGTCCAAGACCGAATTGGCGTGAAAATCCTTACGGAGGCCTTTGTTCAGTGGACGACTTTTGGCTGCCGCTTTGTTGATTGATGATGATGATGATATATGTATTGATTATCCTACTTATTTGATGGCAAATAAAATTTCATATGAAAAATATCGGATCAAAAATGTATGAAATACATGTGAATGTGCCGGCTTTGATAACTAGGTGGGTTTGCCATGTCTTCTGGTGAGCTGATGATGATGGTGATGAAAGGTACCTTGGAGGTTTTGTAGTCGTCTGTGATGACGCCGCCCACTTTCATCTCGTTGTAGAGGTCGTTACCTTCGCGCGTTCGCTCGCCGACGCCGGCGAATACCTGGTGAGAAAATCACATTTAGTTTTTGTTTCTTTCTTAATGTTATGGCTCACTTACACGTACGCACACGCAGATGCACGCTCACGCACACGCGCGCACAATCACACACACACACACACACACACACACACACACACACACACAAACCTCTGACTCAAAAGATACGACAAGAGTAGGTACCTACCTTGTAAAAATGTAAGTGTAATGTAATTTAATAGTTGTCATATAGCTTATTTTTATATTTTAAAATATAAGCTGTGATATTAATAATCTTCATTTACAATACAATAAATTATATGTATTGCATTGGTGGTATAGGCCCTATACTATAGGGGTTTAAAAAAATAAAAATAAGAAAAAGAATTTGATGCTCTCGTTGATGTCTTTTGTTTGAGCTACTGCGTCGCTACGTCGACTACGACATAACGCTACGGACGACGACGAAGCGTAATCTATGACGTAGTATAATAAAAAAAACGACAAGTTAAAGGTATGTGCAAAGAATCTACAATACTTAAATAAAAAAAAAACATTTTGATTTTGATTTTATTTTTCATAATTCAGATAATTGGAAAATAACTACTACAAATACAACCGGGACCGGTCCCGTCTGTCTTTCCGACTCCATTTAATTTTACACAGTATATTTCAATCATCCAGATATTTGTAACGATATTTTTTTTCTGGTTTGATTGTAATATAATATCTACAATACTAATACATAATTATTTAAATCTTTCTATCAGTATGTTGAAAATATTATAAAATGCATAATAATAACTTAAAATGAACTAATCAGGATTAATCCGATTAAAACAGACTGTAGAGACTTTGAGAATGAAAAAAAAACTCTTTTTAATTCGAAATACATTCGGAAAAAATATTAAAACAAAAAAGTAATAATTTAGTTTGGAAATGTCAATGACTACGATACCAAAAAATACATAACCTTTCTTTGAACGCTATTAAAAACAAAAGCTCAGCTAACCGAGAACCCTCCGTGAGCTTTGGCCACGTTGTTGATCAATTCCATGATGAGTACAGTTTTCCCGACTCCTGCGCCGCCGAACAGGCCGATCTTTCCACCTGAGAACAAATGTATGGGCAGTTAGACCAAAGCACAGTCATACGATACTCTTCCGTTCCTGGGTCTCAAACACCTGGTTCGATCCCCACACAGGGCAAACTTTTCTGTGATGAGCAGAATTGTTTGCTCTGAGTCTGGGTGTATAATATCTATATATGTATGTATTTACATGTAAATGTGTATGTATATCAGTCTCTGGTTGCCAAGATACAGGGAATCCTAGTTTGGGGCCAGATGACCGTGTGTGATTTGTCCCGCATATTATTATTATTAAATTCAAAATCCCCCCATTTTCATTCACCTGTTCCATTTTTCGTCACTTCTCCGGCCTCCGATCCTGCACCACGTTTTTACTTAATATTTCCTCACATTTTTTTTGTACTTGTGTTTCTATACTCCGCTTCGCATCCTATTCTATGTATTCCTATATACCGTGTAAAATCATTATTCGATACTTCTAATCAAAGGGCGTTTACGCCTAAGGTCTATTTAGCATTTACGCCCTTTGAGCCCAGAAGTATCGATATCCTTTTCTTCTCCTCGTCTCCCTCACACTGACTACGGCTCAAGAGCTCGAGGCTCCAGAGGCGGTTCCGAAGTCGAGTCGTAACAGCCACAGCTTACCTTTACACCATTTCCTATTACTCTTCGTGTTTGCCGCCTACGGCTCCCGTGGTCCGGGCCTCTAGAGTACCAGGGTTGAGCCGAAGCGCGACACAGTATTGTCATTCGCATTTGCTATCACTGTCTAAAGTCAACCGTACCCCTCTGCGAATAAGATCCTATATGACAGTTACTTAGCGCGCACAGGTTTTTTCATTTACAATTGGTAAGCCCTTGGCATCATTTCACCTGGTGGTAAGTGATGATGATCTCTCTTATCGTGTGGCACAATTTAATCGTCCTATCCACAAGGCATAGGCGGCGGTTGCCTGGTGTTGCACTTAGCATCACCCGCGGTCACGTGTAGGACATTTTAGATTTACACCTACGCACGTGTGCAACGCGACCATCACACACAACTACAAATCAGATGTGCAGGTTTCCTCACAATATTTTCCTTCACCGTTAAAGCAGTCGGTATGAAAATGCACGTAAGTTTCGAAAAACCCATTGGTGCACTGGTCAGGATTTGAACCCGAGACCTCTGGTTAGGAGGACGGAGTCACTAACCGCAGAGCCACCGACGCTTCCGGTGATGATGATGATTTCAATTAAAAGCGAAACTGACCTTTCACGTAAGGCGCGAGGAGATCCACGACCTTGATGCCCGTGACCAGGATCTCCTGCTCCACAGACATGTCGACGAAGGGCGGGGCGTCTGCGTGGATCGGTGCGAATACGTCCGTCTCTATCGGACCGCGTTCATCTGTCAGCATTAATAAAAAATAGTAAGTGGCATATCACACAGTGTGCTGATAAGCACCACAATTTTAATTTATTTATTGCATTCATATGGTTTTTACCACTTTTTAGAATAAGTTTACTTTTTGCTTTCTTTATTTGATAGAAAGGGACTGTTTTGAGAAAAGATCGTTTTGCGAAAGGGACCGTTTGTGAAAGAGACCTTTTACTAGCAGGGTACATTTCTCGAAAGGGACATTCTTTGAAGAACCCGGCAGAACTTTTTCATTACATTACATATTGCGTTCTAGAGGTGTTTATGTAGATATCTTTCGAACAAAACGTCGTTGCTACGTCTCATACAACAAACAGATTGGTCTACGCTTCATGACGCAACGAGACGCATAATGAGGTTGTGAAACTGGAGCAACAAAGCAAACTTTATTATGTTCAATATTGCCGAGAACTAACCAATGGGCTCTCCAATGACGTTCATGATGCGTCCGAGCGTGGGCTCTCCCACTGGTATCGTGATGGGCGCCCCTGTGTCCACGATCACCTTCGGAGAAAGACAAATCCAAGTAAGCAAGAAGAAACCACTTTGAGAACCAAGGACCTAGAACCTAAAACGTTTTCCATGCTTCAGAAGGCAAGTTTAAACGTTGGTACCGGTTGCTTTCACTAGGAAATCATTAGGCTATGTCAAAAGCGTTACAGGTGATTTGAAAACTTCTGACACGGGGTTAGCCACTAGCCCCACAACCTCAACCAATCCGGACTTGGCCCCCATGAGTGGAGTATGGCCTAGCCTTCCCGAGCTGGGGAAGAGACCCATAACCCAGCAATAGGGACAATTGCCCGTCATCGTTGTGCTTTTGAAAACTTGCGTGAAACTGAAAATTTCTGACAATGTTAAACGTTCCCTCTCCAATCCGGACTTTGCTGCTAACAGCTTCCATCCATATCATCAGTTTCCAGTTTCCACGCTTTGTAAGGAAGGTTAAGCTGATAAAAATAAAGCTGGCTTATAATCGGATGGTATATAGGATGGAATATAATAGGATGGTAGGTCTTAAAACATGTCAGTCGTTTTATAAACAGCACGAAATGTAGAGTTGGCTTGGCCACTACTATACTAAGGGCTACTCTCCGGTATTTGAACTCCAAGAAGAGTAACAGTGGAGATGTATAATTTGTGTGTGATCATATTGGGATTTAGTTCTTGATTTTGTTTTTTAGTTAGATTGGTGTCGAGTCGGTGTTTACGATTAAACTTATTTGATAGGACTTAACTTAATTTAAGCGTCCTGTCATTGTCTTTTCGATATAGAAAGAAAAATACAGAGCACTTAAATTAAGTTTAATCCTGTCAAATACGTGAAAACCGAATCGACACCTTTGTTTATGTAGTTAATTTGTTGCATTTGTGAGAGTTACTTGATGTTGTTGTTATTTTAATTAGGTTTATGAGAGAAAGCTAACCTGCCCTCGTACAAGCCCTTCGGTACCATCCATAGCAATCGTACGACAGGAGCTCTCCCCCAGATGCTGGGCTACCTCCAGGATTAGGCGTGGTGCTGAAAAGTTGATTTACGAATAAATTATATGCAGAATTCATTAAACATTATACAGCAGTAGTTAAAGATGGGCTTCTACAGGCTTCTAACAAGTTTTGTGTTCTATAACTTTGGCGAAATAAGTAGCAAAGATTTATGAGTTTTCATACAAATAAAAATGTATCAGGTACAAAATTTGCTTATTGGCAAGAATGGTAGTCAAAGAAACATTTGGCGCTGCCTATCCTCGTAAGGCCCAAGGACCTATTTTTTAGATATACGTAGGCGTTTTCAGATATTCTTAGCCTAAGGTAGAAGAAACAAGAAAACGATAACATTTTTTTTATTTTTTTTCTATATACTCGCCTCTAATCTCTATACACTTTTTACATCGCTTGATTATCTAAAGCTTCTAACCCGTTGAAAAAATAGTCTGAAGTTTTCCCTTCAAAATGACCCAAAACTGCGGACTGCACTTCTTCGTCAGTGTTAAACTTTTGTTCTCGAAGGTCCTTCTTCAATTTTGCAAACATAAAATAGTCGCCCGGAGTCAGATCAGGGCTGTAAGGTGGGTGGTCGAGCCCTTGGAACCCGCACTCGTGAATAGCAGCCTTAGCAACTGCAGCGGCGGCGGTGTGGACGGGCGCATTGTCGTGCAGTAACAAAATTCCGGGAGATATTTTTCCGGGACGTTTTTCAATAATTGTTTGGCGAAGATGTCTCAACAGGATGGTATAATACTCAGAATTAACTAGTTTATTACGCGCTACAAAATCAATCATTAAAATATGGTTGCCATGATCTTTCGGGTGCTCTTAGTGACACGCGGCTTTTGAGGAGCCAGCTCACCCTTTTTGCGCTATTCCATCGACTCCCTTTTCGGTGTAGGTTCAAGGTATAGGACCATTGTTTCGTCCCCGGTAACAATGGACTCAATAACTTCCTTCTCTTTTCCGTCACATAATTCCAAAAAGGACTGACAGCATTCTACCCATCTTTGTTTCTGAACGGCGCTAAGGATTTTTGACACCCACCTTGCAGAAACCTTTTTCATATAGAGATGTCCATGGAGGATGCGATAAACTGATGTTACAGGTAGCCTGACTGTGCTGCTATTTCTTTTAATTTAAGGCGCCTTTCGCTCAGTACAATATTTTCCACAAATGCGATATTTTCTTAAGTGACCTCGGTGGAGGGGCCTCCTTCACAGGGACAATCTTCGAGTCGCTCTCTTCCCCAACAAAAGAGGTTAGCCCAATTTTTAATCGTCACATTTGAAGGCGCAGACTCTCCGTACACAGCATCTATATGCTTTTTGATTTGCTGCGGCGGTGTACCCTCTTTTGTAAAGAATTTAATTATTTCAATTAATTCGGTGTTCAATTTTCTCCATGCTGACTTCTATCTTGATATGGCCTTGTTATACATGTGAAACAATGGTTTGCCACACACACTGAGAAAAAAATACGTATTCGGGCTACGTAATTTACATAGCAAAACAGTACAGCATGACAGTTGTAGCCGGAACCGTGTCGCATACGTAGCTAGTATTAAGTAGGCGGTGCCATGAAGTTTGTCATCAACCGGCATACGTAAATTACTGCTGTGTTGTTTTGCTACATATGTAAGTAGCTGGTAGAATGGTGTTTACTACGTACATAGGAAGATCTATACAGGCGTAGGCTCCGTAAAGCATGGAATTTCCTACTCATGTACTGGTGATGGATGCGTACATTACTGGTAAGGGATCCGTAAAGCATTGTGGTGCCTAAGTATGAAAGGTTGTTGCACAGGTTCTATACTGGGCTTAGCTCTGTAGAACATTGTGTAGCCTACGTATGAAATGTTGGTTCACAGGTTCTATACTGGACTAGGCTCCTTAAAGCTTGGAGTCTCCTACTTATGTACTGATGATGGATGCGTAGAATACTGGCACGGGATCCGTAAAGCATTGTGCAGTCTACGTATGAAATGTGTTGCACAGGTTCTATACTGTACTAAGCTCCGTAAGGCATGGAGTGTCCTACTTATGCACTGGTTATGTATACGTACAGTAATGCCACGGGATCCGTAAAGCATTGTGTAGCCTACGTATGAAATGATGCTGCACTGATTCTATACTGGACTAGGCTACGTAAGGCATGGAGTCTCCTACTTATGTACTGATAATGAATGCGTACAACACTGGCACGGCATCCGTAAAGCATTGTGTAGCCTACATATGAATTGATGCTGCAGGCTCTGTAAACACATTTTACCCTGTATGATTCCGCAATGATTTTATCTATTAATTACGGATTTAACCTCATCTCGCAATGAATTAATAAGATCGTTGCAGAATCATGCAGGGTAAAATGTGTTTACAGACCCTGCAGCATCAATTCATACGTAGCTATACAATGCTTTACGGACCCCGTGCTAGTATTCTACGCATCCATCATCAGTACATAAATAGGCGACTCAAAGCCCTACGGCGCGACGCTTAGCCCAGTATAGAACCTGTGAAGCAACAATACATACGTAGTAAACTCAATGTTTTAACGGTCCCGTGCCAGTATTGTAGGAATTACATCACCTGTAAATAAACAGCAAATAATAAACATGTGTTTTTGTATTAACAGATAAGGATGAAAAATTAATAATCATACATTATAGAAAATTGAATCACGTTTATTAAAAAAAATGTATGTAACAGACTGAAATATGTAACATTATATTTAATCAAATTAATGTTATTTATTATATTACAATGTCATTAATAATAGATATCTATTATTTCCGCAAACAACAACTATGTCGATTCCGAAATATCTTCTTATAAAATTGTCAATAATTATTTTATACCATGATGCTGAGTTACAATATCTTCAGATTGGAAATTTAACCTAACGCTGAATACCTCAGACGTTGCTTTTGCGTCCCAGATGATAACGGAGTTAACTGTATATTTTTGTAAAACACATCATTTAATATAAACTGATCACGTTTAGTATTCTGTATACCTGAAACAGAAAATAACAAGTCAATTAAAAGTGGCCAAGTGCGTGCGAATTCAAATTTGGGTTCCAGAGTTTTGTCAAAAAATTAAATGTATATTTTAAAAAACAAAATTATTTTTGCAGTTATAAACATTTTGTATGAAAACCTTGAACTTTTAAAAATCCAACTACACATGCTTGACAAAGGGTTCCTTGTTGACTCTGGAACTTTAAAAACATATATATTATTATGTACTTACACTATCTTTGTTGTCGGTTCCAGCTACGGGTAAAGATGACATAGATTCTGTCTCCTTTCCTGTATAATGTCAGATCCCGCTATGAGTAATGATGGCAAAGCTTCTACATTGTTCTTCTCTGTTTTTGAAGCAAGGAAATCAGGATCCAGGAGCTGCAATTTATCCAAAATACATTATATAAGGGAAACCTAAGAAATAAAGATCGGCCGCCTTAACCTCTTCGTTTAGTAAGTGCTTCAGTATGAATGAATGGGATCATATGATAGATCTTAATACACTTAAACCATGTAAGGAAGAAGCTATTATAAATAAATGAAATAAAGAAGCTAACTTACCGAATTTGTAATACTATCTTGGAGTTGTTTTTAATGTATTATTGGATTTTCACCCAGTCCCCAATTTTTGGTACTAATTCTTGTAAATCCAGTCTCCAGTAAAAGCAAGAGCTTAATGTTGTTTTCTGAAAAAGGCAATTTCCTTTGTATTTAATTAAAAACAAAGTAAGAACAGGAAGTGAATTCGCGCGTTTTGAAATGCGACGTCGCATCATGAATTTAGCTACTAATATTTATTTTACGTACCACAAACAAATAACTTCTTTCAATCCGGGTCTTACATTTTCACAGTTAGTTAAAAACTCTTCCATTCTTCCATTTTCCAGGCTTTCTTTTTGTAGTAAGGTTCTCTGTGAACGCACGCGGCGGTGGCGCGGGCGCGCGGAACAACAATGTGGGGCACTAAAACAGTGTTGCCCGGTCTGATTTTCATTTCACCCCGTGGCCTCGTCTCAATTTACCCTAGATATTACATATTTCGTAGTTCTTTGAAAATAGTGGTCTATCTTTGAATATTTGTATAAAATAAATTTAAACAAAAATTGTAAAATTTTACTTTTTTGTGATTGCATAGCGGTAAGTCATGGTAAAAAATAAATATCGCCATGTCTTGTGTTTTATGAAAACTTATAACTGGTGTTCTATTGAGTCAATAGGCGTTTTTTCAGAGTTTTCATAAAACACAACAACAAAAAACGCCTATTGACTCAATAGTCGTTTTTTTATGAGTTTTCATAAATTAATTTTTTTACCATGACTTACCGCTATGGGCAGTGGGTTTTTTGGGTTTTAACCCAGTTATAACCCATTATCGTTTATTTTAGTGGGTGAAAACGTGGGAAAGGAATGAGATGACTTAAAATGATTCGGGAAGCTCCACAATATGTTCACGTCCAAAATATCGCAAGGTCTCAAGACTAAAGTCTTTGACCAGTGTGTGTTGCCAGTGATGACATATGGAACCAATACATGATCGTTTACCTACTATGGGCCTAAAAAGAAGGCTCAAGGTTACCCAAAGGACGATGGAGCGTAATATGTTTGGTGTTTTTCTACGTGATCAAATCAGAAATGAGGAGATACGTAGGAGAACTAAAGTAACCGACATAGCTCACAGAATCGCTAAACTTAAGTGGCAGTAGGCGGGGTGCTTTTGCGGGAAGCCGTTGGATGCGAGCAGCACAGGACCAGTCGGTGTGGAAATCCTTGTGCGAGGCCTTTGTCCAGCAGTGGACGTCTTTCGGCTGATGATGATGATGACATTGAAAAGCCTTAAACACAACACCCATATTGAAATGTTTCGAGAAATGCATATCCGACATCTCGGATTTCGGAAAAAAGTATCGTTTTTGTGAGCACCCTTAAAAATATCGAACATGCCACTCATTCAATACATGTTTTAAAAATATCCACCATCTTGAGTTTAAAAACAAAGATCATTTTCGTAATCAGCACCCTGCTAAAACTCGAAAATGATGCCCATGGCGATATTTTTTGACAAATGCATGGTCGCTTTCTTAGATTCAAAAATGGATGTCATTTTCGTAATCAGCACCTCGAAAAATCTTTAAAATGACACCCATATTGATTTATAAAATGCATGTCCACCATCTTGGCTTCAAAAGTAGAAGCTATTTTTGTTCTCGTCTCCCCAAAAATTACACCTATATCAATGTTTTTCGAGAAACGCATACCTATTCATAGGTTTCGCCTTTTAAGACAATGCAAAAATCCACTGTTGCCCTCACCAAGCATTACTAATATGCAGAATATATTTATATATTTATATACCCATCTTTTTACAAATTCGGACTAAATCCAATCAATATGACGTATGGCTTTTAAATAATAAATTATAATAATATAATATATTAATCGTTAATCGTTTTACTATTTTTCTTTCTTCTTTCTTTCCTTCTTTAATCAGATTAAGATTGTAGAGAACTTAAATAAATCGATTAATTTTTAAATCTCGATTACATTTTCAATCGATTGATTAAATGATTAAAAAAATTAATATATTAATGCTATATTGCCAACACTGGTTGATAATTAGTTTACTTAAATCTTACATACAAAGTAAGAAAAAATATGAATTCACAATCATTTAGGTACTTTTTATTTATTTGTTTCAACAAAAAGATATGTCAGTAATAAGTTTGTTTTTATATCTAACTGCCCTCATTATCACTTGACGTTGTCGATGCAAGCGGAAAAAATAAAATTTGTGACTGACTGACGTCATTGCTTTTGGGCTACAGACGGTTTGAGGACATACATACACGCATACATAATAAACGTATGTATATTTTATACATAATATACATACCATATACATATACTTGAAAAATTGTACCCTCCACTAAGCAGTTTGTTTTCACCCACCCTAACGGGTTAAAACTGGGTGATAACTGGGTTGTTACTGGGTTATGACCCATCAGTGGGTTAAAACCCGGGTCATTACCCATTTCTACTATTGACTTCAATAGAACCACACCATCACATTTTTTAATAGTTTTTTTTTTGTAGAGAGCATATTATTTACAGGGAAGGTAAGATTGGCATAGGTTATTATTAATTGTGAACGGTATGAAAGTCGTTGACCTGTGAAGAAAGAAAAAATTATAAGTCCCAATACGATTAACTGTACTTAATAAAAAAAACTGTTTCTTTTCTATGGTATACTTATTTCTTCGACCTTAAATTTTCGCTAGCGCATTAACTCTAGCATTAAAAAAATGGAGAAAATCGTTTTCACGTGAACGCTTTTGCCCCATTAAAAAGTGTGCAGTATTTTGTGTACAGTGGTAGTATACTCTTTAAATTTTTGCTTGAATTTTTATAATATCTTAAAAGGTATGGAAGTAGACGCGATTTTAGGTACAAAAGGAAACGAAACTTTGATTTCATTTTAAATATTATACGACACTGTGTATTTTTAACTTATAATAGAAGACCAATAAATAACATGTTTTAGTTTTTAACACTCCATCACTTTTGGTTTACGAATACTGCTGTTTGAAAAATGACGTTTTCAGTGCGGGACACTTCTCAAAGATATGCGGAACACGAGGCGCAGAGGACAACATGGCCAAAACTACCTTTAAACATTATTCTAAGCTAAATAAACCTTAAATAATGTGATCAAAGATATACACTAAGATGGCCTTCCACAAAAAATCCCTTAAGTAAGTCATTACGCTAAAGGTATTCTTATAAATGTATAAAATACTAAACGTAAAATTAACCGCTTATTTAATTTTTTCCCGTAAATTCAGGGTAAATCACCCTAAGTTGATAACACTCTGAGAGCGTTTGTGTGTACGTATGCGGTATAATTAAACACCGGAGCCGAATACGTACTGTAATGCCCGGACTACTTCCCAAAGATATACCACTTCTTGTTCAAATGTATGTTGCCTACAGACGTAATGGTGTGGGCTACGTATAATACGTAGCTTTAAACTTGTTGAAAGTATGATGCTTACAAACGTAATGCCATCGGTAACGTAAAATATGTAGCTTTAAACTAGTTGAAAGTATGATGTTTACAAACGTAATGCCATCGGCTCGTAAGTAGTGAGGCAGCTCAATCGATTACGAGATTAGCCTTCAATTTAATTAAACCTGGGTTCGATTCTCGGCGTCAGCGTGAAATCCTTATGATGTTGTTATTTTATTTTTGAGTTAATTTTGTTAAATAAAAATAATGAAAGTGTTATTTTCACACCAAAATATTATAGGCTGCCTACTTAAAGTAATATAGCTGTCCACCTTAAATAAGCAGCCGGCTTACTTAATAACAGCAAGATATCGGCTACTTATTGTACGTAGGTAGCCACAAGCTGTAATTATGCCGGCATGCTGACCAAGTAGGCTCACTAGGTATAACTTACTGATGTTGCCTAATTTCGTACGGATTGTCTGCTGATTCATTATTGTCATGATGAAACATAATTACTACGTATGATACATACGTTTCTGTAATACCATTATTGAAAATTGGGTTTCATACTTTCACGTCAGTATGATGTTCCATTGGTAACGAAGCGCCACAATTATTACGTGTGTTACTAACGTAGTAAGTAGTAAATTGCAAGCACATTACAAAATCGCGTTCTGTAAGGAGCTTTTTTTTCTCAGTGCAAGATTTGTTAATAAATCGACTAAAATAGAATGCTCGGTGTTCAATTTTCTCCATGCTGACTTCTATCTTGATATGGCCTTGTTTTACATGTGAAACAATGTTTTGCCACACAAGATTTGTTAATAAATAGACTAAAATAGAATGCTGCTCTTAAGGTACAAAATTATTTTGTTCTAAAGTTAACGCTAATGTATTAGGTTAAGAATACATGAAAACGCCTACGTAGGTTTAGTAGTAATTCAGACCCAATCAAGTTTTCAAATAGTTGTATAAAGACCCAACTACCTAAAATAAAACCTAATTTTCGAATTTGTATTACGATTTGGCTTATTTCTTCCGAATGGACTATCTATAGATTCACATTGTACAGAAAAATCACATTTGAGTTGAAGCGTTTAGGTAACGTTTTAGAATAATGAAAGTCTAGGACGCAACCACTTGGACCTATTTTAGGTCGTTGGGCCGCAATGACTACTTATCTGCCTAAATTTATGTTGGGCCTTGCAATCACTACCTGCCTAAATTTATGTTGGGGCTACGAGGCTATAGAATATGTTTTGTTTTGTACTTTACTCAGAAATTAGCATATTCCTATTCATATTTATTTTTATACATACATAATATATATTCGGTATTAGATGAGTTTACGTTACGAAAATTTATCAGCACTCACTTCGCCCGGGCACCTCGAGCGCGTTCAAAATAGGCGGCAAAGTCTTGTCGAACTGTACGTCTACCACGGCACCGATAACTGAAAGAAATTTGTATTTTTATAATAAAACACATAACATTATTGACCGTGGGAGAGCCTATGCTTCGGCAAGAATGGGCCGGCTCGACCGGAGCACAAAATAGACACAGAAGGTCCGCTCAATACAAACCACTAAAATCGTAAGCATATACATGCTTATAGAAATATACGGTCGTTCGAGGCAAGGTCACGATCGCACAGTACGTGATCTTGCCTACAACGACCGTATACGTCTATAAGCATGTATATGCTTAGGATTTTTGTGAGCGTATTGAGCGGACCTTCTGTATCTATGTGTTTTGTGACCGGAGTGATACCATGGCCTCACAGAAAACCGGCGTGAAGCAACACTTGTGTTGTGTTTCGCCGAGTGGGTGAGGGTACCGGAGGCCCAACCCCCCCCACACCCATTCCCCCTCATCGCCTCATCCCATTTCAAAGGTAGGCAACGCACTTGTGACTCCTCTGGTGTTGCGGGTATCTATGGGCGGCGGTAATCGCTTACCATCAGGAGATCCGTCTGCTTGTTTGCCAACTATCACATAAAAAAAAATACTTACGTCCAATGGTTTCTAAAGATTTTCCCTATTATTATTGCGAATATGATTATTATGAGTATGATTTCTAGGGAGACAAGCTTTCCACCCGCAGCTTCGCCCGCGTTGACATCATTTATGGTGCTTGGTTAAAAGTAGCATATGTCTTTCTCCAAGCTCCCATCTATCTCCATACCAAAATTGATTAAAATTAGTTCAGCGATTTAGGCGTGAAAACGTAACAGACAGACACACTGTTTTATTAATTGGTACATCCTTGGCATCATCTCACCTAATGGTAACTTGCCTACAACGACCTTATACGTCTATAATCATGTATATGCTTAGGATTTTTGTGAGCGTATTGAGCGGACCTTCTGTATCTATGTGTTTTGTGACCGGAGTGATACCACGGCCTCACAGAAAACCTGTCAGACAGACACACTGTTTTATTAATTGGTACACCCTTGGCATCATCTCACCTAATGGTAAGTGATGGTGATGCCGAAGATGGAAGCGGGCTTACCAAGATTCCAAAACGCGATGGGGAACTGGCTATCTTATTTTCATGCCGGATCACATCAATGCTGTTAACATCGATGTTTAGTGGCAGTATTTAGATAAGATCGTGGTAGTTAGCCAAGCCCAGAAAATGCTCTACCACCAACCAAACCGAGTCTTACAAAGTTCGACCCCGCCGGGAATCGAACCCGCTACCTCCTGATGTAAAGCAAGCGGACTAGCCACTAGACCACGGAGGCGGTTCACGGAGACAGAGTTACTATATAGCATTTACAGCCCAGTCAACGAGGAGTTTCTTTGTATGGAGACCCCAACTATAATTTCTCTGTCAATGAAACTTTGCACGATTGTGAAGGAAAGTGTATAGATGGAAGATGACAAAGAAGCCAAAAGATTTTATGGCTGAAAGTAGGAGTTTTATACCTAAACTGGAAGAAATAGCTTTCAGCGATAAGACCGCCAGGGTTGCAACACCACATATCTTTTTTATTTTTATTAATGTAATTGTATTTTGTGTGCAATAAAGAGTATTTATCATTATTTTATCTAACGGTGAATAATTGCTCGGCCGAAAATTTTTATGCTATACGTAGTGGTAACTTCATGACACGCGTATGTAGTAGTGTCTAAAATTTTTTCGAATTTAATTACACTTAAGTTAAGCAAAACATGATTTTTCGATTTTACTTCCGATGCATAATGTCTCGGTAATTATTTATTTTCAGTATAGTTTTTGAGATCTTGTTGTATAAGTATCCAAAAGATTTTCCTTTAAGAACATAGCATACCTAATAGTTATTGTGCAATAACTAATTACGTAAAATTTCTCAGTATTTATATAATAATAAAACTAAAAGGTATTTCAGGTTATCCAATAAAATTTCGATAAATTATACTTGTGTGTATCTTTTGCACTGGTGATTTTGAAATGGCGATGGCGACTGAGACCGCAACACTAATAATAATAATAATAATATCTGGGACAAATCCCACACGGTCATCTGGCCCCAAACTAGGATTCCCTGTATCTTGGGAACCAGAGACTGATATACATACACATATACTTTTAAATACATGGATATATAGATATAATACACCCAGACTCAAGAGCAAACAATTCTGCTCATCACAGAAAAGTTTGCCTCTCGGATCAGAGGTCAGGATCGCTAGCCACTTAGCTACCGAGTCAGTCAGCACACTCTGGTTTTACCGTTGAGCTGTGAAACACTTATACTTATTATAATACCACCTTGAACCATGAAGAACCTTGTTTATGAGCAAATAAAGAATTCTATTCTATTCATTTTTTCTTACCAGTTATTATGATCAGTTGAAAGAATAAACGGGCAGTTATAAAATTTTTTGGTGGTTAGAAAATTTGTGTGCCTGTAAAATACGAACAGTAATAAAATCAAAATTGGTCGGTTATTTTATCCTTCTATGGTCAGTACAAAAAATAATATGGTCAGTAAAATAATGAAATGGGCAGTTTGACAGTTTAAGGTGAGCGGTAACATCCGAACGCCAGTATAATTGAAAAGGGCGGCAAAAGGTGGAAAGGCAGGGGAATAAAATTATAAATAAAAAAAAATTCGGCGTTTTTTGCTCCACATTACCAGTCACTGAAATAGGTAGATACATGAAATTTTGAAAAGAGTGAGTTGTAGCTGTGTTAACACTACATAATTATAACTGCTATAATAACCAAACACGAAAATAAAAAAAGTTTATAATTAAATACTTTGTTACTTTTGGAAGTGCCCGGACAAGTGCACGGATAAGTGTTCGGCCAAGTGCTCGTTCAAGTGCTCGTTCAAGTGCTCGTACAAGTGCTCGTTCAAGTGCTCGTACACTCGCACAATTACTCAGGCAATTATTCGGACAAGTGATCGTGCAAGTGATCGTGCAAGTGCTTGTACAAGCGCTCGTACAAGTGCTCGTACAAGTGATCGTACAAGTGCTTGTACAAGTGCTGGTTTAAAAGCTCGTACAAGTGCTCGTTTAAAAGCTCGTACAAGTGCTCGTTTAAAAGCTCGTACAAGTGCTCGTTTAAAAGCTCGTACAAGTGCTCGGACAAGTGCTCGGACTAGTGCTCCGACAAGTGCTCGGACTAGTGCTCCGACCAGCGCTCAATTGCCCGGTCATACAAGTGTTAGGGCGAGTACTCGGTCGAGTGCTCGGTCAAGTGCTCGGTCAAGTGCTCGGTCAAGTGCTCGGTCGAGTGCTCGGTCAAGTGCTCGGACTAGCGCACAAGTGCTCTGACTGACCGAGCACTTGACCGAGCACTCGACCGAGTACTCGCCCTAACACTTGTATGACCGGGCAATTGAGCGCTGGTCGGAGCACTAGTCCGAGCACTTGTCGGAGCACTAGTCCGAGCACTTGTCCGAGCACTTGTGCGCTTGTCCGAGCACTTGTGCGCTTGTCCGAGCACTTGTCGGAGCACTAGTCCAAGCACTTGTCGGAGCACTAGTCCGAGCACTTGTCAGAGCACTAGTCCGAGCACTTGTACGCTTGTCCGAGCACTTGTACGCTTGTCCGAGCACTTGTACGCTTGTCCGAGCATTTGTGCGCTTGTCCGAGCACTTGTTCGCTTGTCCGAGCATTTGTCCGAGCACTTGACCGAGCACTTGTCGGAGCACTAGTCCGAGCACTTGTCGGAGCACTAGTCCGAGCACTTGTACGCTTGTCCGAGCACTTTGCGCTTGTCCGAGCACTTGTTCGCTTGTCCGAGCACTTGTCCGAGCACTTGACCGAGCACTTGTCCGAGCACTTGACCGAGCACTCGACCGACCACTTGACCGAGCACTCGACCGAGCACTCGACCGAGCACTCGACCGAGCACTCGACCGAGCACTTGACCGAGCACTTGACCGAGCACTCGACCGAACACGTGACTGAGCACTCGACCAAGCACTTGGCCGAGCACTAGTCCGAGCATTAGTCCTAGCACTTGACCGAGTACTCGCCCGAGCACTTGTATGACCGGGCAATTGAGCGCTGGTCGGAGCACTGGTGCGTGCACATGTCCCAGCACTTGTCCGAGCACTTGTGCACTTGTCCGAGCACTTGTCGGAGCACTTGTCCGAGCACTTGTCCGAGCACTTGTTCGAGAACTTGTACAAGCAATTTTACGAGCACTTGAACAAGCACTTTTATGAGCACTTGACTGAGCACTCGCCCAAGCACTTGACCAGTTGACCGAGTACTCACCCTGTTGAGATTGTAAACTATATAGTAACTGTCTGTGGTTATACGTCTTTGGATATGACGTCACTCACGTTCTTGTGATCTTGTAATGTGCACTGTGTCTCAGAATAAATCGTTGAAAATTCAAGCAATCTTCTGTTCTTCGCCTCCAAACCATCTGGTTATGGGCCCAGAGCGTTTTGCTGTATAAACTCAAGCAAAAAGTCGATACGAAAAACATTTTTTGGAGATTGTTATCAACGAAAAACAAAATAACCCCAAAGTTTAAAATGTCGGGAGCTATTCAAACGTCAATTCCAATAGAAAAACTAAAAGGAATAGATGATTACAATAATTGGAAGTTTACCATGAAAATGCTTCTCATGCATGAAGATTTGTACGAGTGCATCGAGTTTGAGGAAGGTAGCAAAGATGCAAAGAAAAATCAAAAGGCTTTAGCAAAAATTTGCTTGTCAGTACATTCATCAGCTTTTCCGCATATTCGCAATGTTAAATCACCATTTGAAGCTTGGAACAACTTGCAACGCGCTTTTGAGGATAAGGGTTTAAGCAGGAGGCTTGGGCTTACGAGGTCATTGTTTTCTATCAAACTGAGCGAGAGCACAAACATGGAAAGCTACATAATGAAAATAGTAGAGCATGCGCAAAAGCTAAATGACATTGGTTCACCTTTGGAGGATGAGTTCATTGCTATTTTGATGCTAAATGGGTTGGCATCTGACTATGACCCATTGATCATGGCTTTGGAAAACTCAAATGTCACTCTAGCAAGTGAGATAGTGAAATCTAAGCTACTGCAGGAGTACCAACGGAGAGATGACAAGGCGGAGTCTGTCACGGCTTTGGCTGTAAAGAAAACATTCAAGTGTTTCAAATGCAAGAAGCCTGGACATACAAATAAAAATTGCCCGAAAAATAACATCAACAATACCCAGAAGTCAGACGACAAGGAAGATGGTTCGAAGGCATTATTGACGGCGTTATCGGTGAATTTGGATAGTGAAGTATGGTACATTGACTCCGGAGCCACAAATCATATGTGTAGAAAGAAGAACATAATGTGTGAATTTGTGACAACAAAATCTCTTTTCGTGAACATTGCCAATGGTTCGAAACTGTCAACTGCAGAAACCGGAAGTGTGCGTGTAGCTTTAAGGGACCATGTGAAAACCATAAGCAATGTATATTACGTGCCAGATCTGTCATGTAACTTATTGTCAGTAAGTGAATTGACTAGAAAAGGTTATAAAGTTACCTTTGATTCAAAATCCTGTAAAATTCTTGATGAAAATGAGGTTGTAGCCACAGCTACATACATAAATGGTGTTTATCAACTAGATACTGTTAGGTTATGTTGTAATGTAGCATCAGATGGTGTCATGGAGCCTCGGTGTGTTGATTCTGGTAGTAGTGAGCAGTCTGTGCAGCAGACTGGAAACGGCAGAGTTTCACAAGGGTTGTGGCATCAGCGGCTGGGACACCTCAATGCAAGGAGTATGAATGTTATGCAAAAAGGTATGGCTACTGGCATTTCTTTTGATAATAATAGTTTTAGTCCGTGCGTAGTTTGTATACAGGGTAAACAAACCAAATTACCTTACCCTAAGAAGTCTGTGAGTAGATGTACCGAAGTTTTGGGTTTAGTACACACAGACATATGCGGTCCTATGCCAGAAAAGTCGTTTAGTGGTATCCGATACTTTCTTACCTTTATTGATGATTTCATTAGGAAAACTTTTGTTTATTTCTTGAAATCAAAGGACGAGACGTTCGAGAAATTTAAACAGTTTAAAAGTTTAGTGGAAAATGAGACTGATAAAAAAATTAAAGTTCTCAGGAGTGATAACGGCACTGAGTATGTTAATGGTAAATTCCAGGAATTTCTCAAGGCACATGGAATTAGGCACCAAACGACGATTCCATACTGCAGTCCGCAGAACGGCGTGGCGGAACGAGCTAACCGGACCATAATGGACAAAGTGCGGTGCATGCTGCAGGATTCTGGACTGGACAAGCGTTTCTGGGCGGAAGCTGTTAACACAGCTGTCTACCTGAAGAACAGATTACCAACGAAAGCTGTTATGGGCATCACACCTGAAGAAAAATGGACAAATAAAAAGGTGAATATAAGCCATTTAAGAGTGTTTGGGTGTTTAGCATATGCTCATTCTGAAAAAATTAAGAAATTAGATGCCAGAGCTAAACCGTATATAAGGTGCTACTTTATTAGTGCCCGATATTTTAGTCAGTGCTTCTACTCCTGATTCTGATCAACTTTCCCCAAGGAACCCATAGTCAAATCGCAAAAAAATTTTTGGACTCTTCATACACATTGATCAGCCGAGCGGCCAAATTAGTATGAAGAGTCCAAAAATTTTTTTGCGATTTGACTATGGGTTCCTTGGGGAAAGTTGATCAGAATCAGGAGTAGAAGCACTGACTAAAATATCGGGCACTAATAAAGTAGCACCTTATATATTTGTTGGATACTGTGAGGACAGTAAAGGGTATCGCCTGATTGATCCATCATGCCCTTCTACCTGTGTGAAAGCTAGGAATGTAACTTTCTTAGAAAATAGTTTTTATAAAAGCAGTAGGTCAGATGATGATAAGGAGTATATAGTACATGAGTGTAAAAGTACTATGAAGACTGAATCATCTGTTCAGCCTGTGGATGATGATGACAATTTACCTGGAACATCTGATGACAAACGATTGCGGAGACACTATTTTTGATTTGAATGAAACTGTTAGCTCATTTTATTCAGATAATCTGTCCGATGAAACATACGTTCCAGACACATCAGAAGACTCAACGGTGACTGCGTTTGAAGATGCTGAGACATCAGCTCACTTGGTACTAGGAGCAGAATGCAGAGACGAAGGAGAACCTGAGACGGTACGAGAGGCACTATCTGGAGCAGAAGCCAAGGAATGGAAGGAAGCCATGAGAGATGAGTATGAATCCTTCATTTCTAATGAATGCTGATAACTTGCTGATTTACCTGCTGGACAAAAGCCTGTAAAATGCAAGTGGGTATTCAAGAAGAAAAGGGGCCTTGATGGCAAACTTCTGAGGTTTAAAGCTCGCCTTGTTGCTAAAGACTATCATGAGACCTTCTCTCCGGTAGTGAGATACTCTACAATTCGTCTATTACTTGCATTGGCAGCTCAGTACAACATGGATATAAGTCACCTAGATGTAAAAATTGCATTTCTGAATGGTGACCTGCATGAAACTGTGTTGATGGAACAGCCAGAAAGTTTTGTGTTCAAGGGTCAGGAGAACAAAGTATATAAGTTGAAGAAGATGATATACGGATTAAAACAAGCAACAAAGTCTTGGTATGATAAGATAAATAATTCTTTGGTAAATAATCTGCAATTTAAAAAGGTTGCATCAGAACCATGTGTCTATTATAAAGGACAAGGGGGGAAAATGACTATCATTGCCCTGTATGTAGACGACATCATTTTGTTTTCTTCTGAGTCATCACAGGAGCAGAAAATGATAAAAGAAAAACTCATGAAGGAGTTTGAGATGAAGGACTTAGGTCCTGCACATCATGTTTTGGGTATGAGGATCATGAAGAGTGAAGATAAAATTACACTTGATCAATATTACTATATTCAGAAGGTTTTGCAGCGATTCAATATGACTGAATGCAAACCGGCGGCTACGCCCATGGAAGTTGGATTAAAACTGCAAAGGGGCGAGTCTAAAGATACTAACTATGATTACAGGAACCTTATAGGCTGTCTCATGTACATCGCCGTATGTACAAAGCCGGACATAATGCACGCCACGAGCTTCTTAAGTCAGTTCAACGAGTGCTACACAGAAACCACTGGAAAGCTGCAAAAAGGGTTTTAAGGTATCTAAAGGGTACTTCTCATTATTGTCTAGCTTACCGGAAAAACGGTTTCGACATCAGCGGATACACAGACGCTGACTGGGCTGCTGATGAAGTAGATCGTCGTTCTTACACCGGCTACGTGTTTAAGTTGGGTGAGTCAGTTATTTCATGGGAAAGTAAGAAGCAGAGAACTGTCGCCTTATCAAGTACTGAGGCGGAGTACATGGCGCTGTCTGATGCGTGTAAAGAGGCTGTTTTCTTACGTACTGTTAGAATGTTTAAATATGACGGTTACAGTTAACTTGTATAACGATAACCAGTCTGCTCAAAAGTTGAGTTCAAATGCTGTGTATCATGCTCGAACTAAGCATATCGATGTAAGACACCATTACATTCGTGAGATTGTTAATAACAAAGTAGTGAATATTCTATACATATCCACTAACGATATGTTGGCCGATTGCCTTACGAAAGCTCTAACTAGAGAAAAGTATAATAAGTGCATTTCATCTATTATGTCTATCTGATTGGTATTGTTATTCGAAATTATTAAATATCTCTAAGATTTGATTAATTCTTAATTAATGTGATAGACATGTATTTATTACTTTATTAATATGTAATAACTGTTTGGTTACAGTTATTCAGTTTATTTAATTTGCATTCGTCGATGCAATTAATTGTTTTTTTAATGTTTCACCTAAGTTGAAATTAATTTAATTAAGGGACAGTTAATAATTTGTTTAAGAGTCAGTGTTGAGATTGTAAACTATATGCAAGTAATAGACGAATTGTAGAGTATCTCACTACCGGAGAGAAGGTCTCATGATAGTCTTTAGCAACAAGGCGAGCTTTAAACCTCAGAAGTTTGCCATCAAGGCCCCTTTTCTTCTTGAATACCCACTTGCATTTTACAGGCTTTTGTCCAGCAGGTAAATCAGCAAGTTATCAGCATTCATTAGAAATGAAGGATTCATACTCATCTCTCATGGCTTCCTTCCATTCCTTGGCTTCTGTTCCAGATAGTGCCTCTCGTACCGTCTCAGGTTCTCCTTCGTCTCTGCATTCTGCTCCTAGTACCAGGTGAGCTGATGTGTCAGCATCTTCAAACGCAGTCACCGTTGAGTCTTCTGATGTGTCTGGAACGTATGTTTCATCGGACAGATTATCTGAATAAAATGAGCTAACAGTTTCATTCAAATCAAAAATAGTGTCTCCGCAATCGTTTGTCATCAGATGTTCCAGGTGAATTGTCATCATCATCCACAGGCTGAACAGATGATTCAGTCTTCATAGTACTTTTACACTCATGTACTATATACTCCTTATCATCATCTGACCTACTGCTTTTATAAAAACTATTTTCTAAGAAAGTTACATTCCTAGCTTTCACACAGGTAGAAGGGCATGATGGATCAATCAGGCGATACCCTTAACTGTCCTCACAGTATCCAACAAATATATACGGTTTAGCTCTGGCATCTAATTTCTTAATTTTTTCAGAATGAGCATATGCTAAACACCCAAACACTCTTAAATGGCTTATATTCACCTTTTTATTTGTCCATTTTTCTTCAGGTGTGATGCCCATAACAGCTTTCGTTGGTAATCTGTTCTTCAGGTAGACAGCTGTGTTAACAGCTTCCGCCCAGAAACGCTTGTCCAGTCCAGAATCCTGCAGCATACACCGCACTTTGTCCATTATAGTCCGGTTAGCTCGTTCCGCCACGCCGTTCTGCGGACTGCAGTATGGAATCGTCGTTTGGTGCCTAATTCCATGTGCCTTGAGAAATTCCTGGAATTTACCATTAACATACTCAGTGCCGTTATCACTCCTGAGAACTTTAATTTTTTTATCAGTCTCATTTTCCACTAAACTTTTAAACTGTTTAAATTTCTCGAACGTCTCGTCCTTTGATTTCAAGAAATAAACAAAAGTTTTCCTAATGAAATCATCAATAAAGGTAAGAAAGTATCGGATACCACTAAACGACTTTTCTGGCATAGGACCGCATATGTCTGTGTGTACTAAACCCAAAACTTCGGTACATCTACTCACAGACTTCTTAGGGTAAGGTAATTTGGTTTGTTTACCCTGTATACAAACTACGCACGGACTAAAACTATTATTATCAAAAGAAATGCCAGTAACCATACCTTTTTGCATAACATTCATACTCCTTGCATTGAGGTGTCCCAGCCGCTGATGCCACAACCCTTGTGAAACTCTGCCGTTTCCAGTCTGCTGCACAGACTGCTCACTACTACCAGAATCAACACACCGAGGCTCCATGACACCATCTGATGCTACATTACAACATAACCTAACAGTATCTAGTTGATAACACCATTTATGTATGTAGCTGTGGCTACAACCTCATTTTCATCAAGAATTTTACAGGATTTTGAATCAAAGGTAACTTTATAACCTTTTCTAGTCAATTCACTTACTGACAATAAGTTACATGACAGATCTGGCACGTAATATACATTGCTTATGGTTTTCACATGGTCCCTTAAAGCTACACGCACACTTCCGGTTTCTGCAGTTGACAGTTTCGAACCATTAGCAATGTTCACGAAAAGAGATTTTGTTGTCACAAATTCACACATTATGTTCTTCTTTCTACACATATGATTTGTGGCTCCAGAGTCAATGGACCATACTTCACTATCCAAATTCACCGATAACGCCGTCAATAATGCCTTCGAACAACCTTCCTTGTCGTCTGACTTCTGGGTATTGTTGATGTTATTTTTCGGGCAATTTTTCTTTGTATGTCCAGGCTTCTTGCATTTGAAACACTTGAATGTTTTCTTTACAGCCAAAGCCGTGACAGACTCCGCCTTGTCATCTCTCCGTTGGTACTCCTGCAGTAGCTTAGATTTCACTATCTCACTTGCTAGAGTGACATTTGAGTTTTCCAAAGCCATAATCAATGGGTCATAGTCAGATGCCAACCCATTTAGCATCAAAATAGCAATGAACTCATTCTCCAAAGGTGAACCAATGTCATTCAGCTTTTGCGCATGCTCTACTATTTTCATTATGTAGCTTTCCATGTTTGTGCTCTCGCTCAGTTTGATAGAAAACAATGACCTCATAAGCCCAAGCCTCCCGCTTAAACCTTTATCCTCAAAAGCGCGTTGCAAGTTGTTCCAAGCTTCAAATGGTGATTTAACATTGCGAATATGCGGAAAAGCTGATGAATGTACTGACAAGCAAATTTTTGCTAAAGCCTTTTGATTTTTCTTTGCATCTTTGCTACCTTCCTCAAACTCGATGCACTCGTACAAATCTTCATGCATGAGAAGCATTTTCATGGTAAACTTCCAATTATTGTAATCATCTATTCCTTTTAGTTTTTCTATTGGAATTGACGTTTGAATCGCTCCCGACATTTTAAACTTTGGGGTTATTTTGTTTTTAGTTGATAACAATCTCCAAAAAATGTTTTTCGTATCGACTTTTTGCTTGAGTTTATACAGCAAAACGCTCTGGGCCCATAACCAGATGGTTTGGAGGCGAAGAACAGAAGATTGCTTGAATTTTCAACGATTTATTGAAAATTCAAGCAATCTTCTGTTCTTCAATCAATCTTCTTGAGTGCTCGGTCAAGTGCTCGGTCAAGTGCTCGGTCGAGTGCTCGGTCGAGTGCTTGGTCGAGTGCTCGGTCAAGTGCTCGGACAAGTGCTCGGTCAAGTGCTCGGTCAAGTGCTCGGACAAGTGCTCGGACAAGCGCACAAGTGCTCGGACAAGCGCACAAGTGCTCGGACTAGCGCACAAGTGCTCGGACAAGTGCTCGGACTAGTGCTCCGACAAGTGCTCCGACAAGTGCTCCGACAAGTGCTCGGACTAGTGCTCCGACAAGTGCTCGGACTAGTGCTCGGACAAGTGCTCGGACAAGTGCACGCACAAGTGCTCCGACCAGCGCTCAATTGCCCGGTCATACAAGTGCTCGGTCAAGTGCTTGGACTAGTGCTCGGCCGAGTGCTCGGTGAAGTGCTTGGGCTAGTGCTCGGCCGAGTGCTCGGTCGAGTGCTTGGTCGAGTGCTTGGTCGAGTGCTCAGTCAAGTGCTCGGACAAGTGCTCGGACAAGTGCTCGGACAAGTGCTCGGACTAGTGCTTCGAAAAGTGCTCGGACAAGCGCACAAGTGCTTGGACAAGCGCACAAGTGCTCGGACAAGCGCACAAGTGCTCGGACAAGCGCACAAGTGCTCGGACAAGCGCACAAGTGCGCGGACAAGCGCTCAAGTGCTCGGACAAGTGTTCGGACAAGTGCTCGGACAAGTGCATGCACAAGTGCTCGGACTAGTGCTCGGACCAGTGCTCGGACTAGTGCTCGGACAAGTGCTTGGTCAAGTGCTCGGACAAGTGCATGCACTTGTCCGAGCACTTGAGCGCTTGTCCGAGCACTTGTGCGCTTGTCCGAGCACTTGTGCGCTTGTCCGAGCACTTGTGCGCTTGTCCGAGCACTTGTGCGCTTGTCCGAGCACTTGTGCGCTTGTCCGAGCACTTGTGCGCTTGTCCGAGCACTTTTCGAAGCACTAGTCCGAGCACTTGTCCGAGCACTTGACTGAGCACTCGACCAAGCTCGGCCGAGCACTAGTCCAAGCACTTGACCGAGCACTTGTATGACCGGGCAATTGAGCGCTGGTCGGAGCACTTGTGCGTGCACTTGTCCGAGCACTTGTCCGAGCACTAGTCCGAGCACTTGTCGGAGCACTAGTCCGAGCACTTGTCGGAGCACTAGTCCGAGTACTTGTCCGAGCACTTGTGCGCTAGTCCGAGCACTCGACCGAGCACTCGACCGAGCACTCGACCGAGTACTCGCCCTAGCACTTGTATGACCGGGCAATTGAGCGCTGGTCGGAGCACTATTCCGAGCACTTGTCCGAGCACTAGTCCGAGCACTTGTCGGAGCACTAGTCCGAGCACTTGTCCGAGCACTTGTGCGCTTGTCCGAGCACTTGTGCGCTTGTCCGAGCACTTGTGCGCTTGTCCGAGCACTTTTCCGAGCACTTGACCGAGCACTTGTCCGAGCACTTGACCGAGCACTCGACCAAGCACTCGACCGAGCACTCGACCGAGCACTTGACCGAGCACTCGACCGAGCACTCGAACGAGCACTCGACCGAGCACTTGACCGAGCACTCGACCGAAACGTGACTGAGCACTCGACCAAGCACTCGGCCGAGCATAGACATAGACATATGTTTATTTTTGACACAAAAAACAATATAGAAACAGTAATAATACTAGATTATAAAACGACAATACTAAACACAAATAGATTTTTTTAAATAAAGAATTTAATCGTTAATTTGTGCCAAAAAATGGCCCTCGACTCAGCATGAGCTGCGACTGCGGTGACACAGTGCAACGCTGGTTTTCAGCGAGGCCCATTTATTGCCACTTGCATGTGTTCTGCGATTAGATTAACAAAATTTATTTAACCTAATAAATCTAAACAAAACAGAGAAAACAAACAAAAAGGAAAAATAACTAAATATAAAAGTATATTTAATTAAAGTAATACAGATAAGTATATTATTTATTCAGTACCCATTCCTCAATAATTTATAAATGTGTGCATGTATGTATGTATGTATGTATGTATGTGTGTGTGTGTGTGTGTGTGTGTGTGTGTGTGTGTGTGTGTGTGTGTGTGTGTGTGTGTGTGTGTGTGTGTGTGTGAGAGAGAGAGAGAGAGAGAGAGAAACGGACTCTATCATAAGTAAGTTGGAAGAACTCTAAAGCCCACCGGTAACTGCTTCTGATATTCTAGAAGTTACTTTTTAAAATTACGTTTGAAAGTATAAATAGATTGGAGATCGCGCAATGGCGGTGGAATATTATTCCAGCATTTCGTGGCAGAATAACGAAAACTGCCACGAAAAGCGGATGTCCGGTGCTGGTAAGGCACGAGTTCGCCTGTGGTGGCACGAACCGGTCGAGAGCTACATTCTTGACGCCATTTTAGTTTTTCGAAGAGATACTCAGGTTGCCTGATTTTCTTGATACCAAAGAGAAGTGTTGCTAAATGGAGTTCTCTTCGAAGGGTCATTTTAAGAATATTGGCACTATTTAAATAGGGTGTGACATGCGTGCGGGGAGGTATATTAAAACAGTAACGTGCGCAAGCATTTTGCACTCTCTGCACTACTCGATCGGTTCGCGCCAGTAAACGAGGCCCATATACAGTGTCAGCATATCCCAGGCGAGACAGAACCAATGAGTCGCAAAGTTTTATTCGAAGGTCTACACTAAGAAAATCACGAACTCTGTATAGTATTTTGAGTCGATAAAAACAGTTACGAACAGTTTCTATAACGTGATTTTCAAAGTGCAGCTCTCCATCCATTAGCACTCCCAAGTTTCGGGCCTCATTGACACGTTCCACTTGTCCCCCTGCAACAATAACTTTGGGATTTTGTACAATTATACGATCCACTTGAAATTTGGTTCCTAAAATTAAATACTTGGACTTTCCTGGATTTAATAGAAGTGTATTTGCTTCAGACCACTCAGATATACGCCTCAGATCATCGTTAAGATTAGCAATAGCGACGTTTGCCTCACAAGGATCAAAGGAAATATATATCTGAGTGTCATCAGCATACATATGATAATTACAGTGCTTAACTACCCGGTGAACGTCGGCAGAGTACAGAATAAACAAGAGTGGACCCAAAATCGATCCTTGTGGGACCCTTCTTGTTATCGGACAAGGCTCGGAACATTTGTACTTGTGACTTTGACCATCTGCGACCGTTCACCTAGGTAGTCAGCAAACCATTTTATAGTTTTTGGGTCAAATCCGTAATACGACATTTTTGACAGCAACAGAGAGATATTTATTGCATCAAAAGCACGTGAATAGTCTAATAGCACCATGATAGTACCCTTGCCTTCATCCTGTGCAGCAAGAATATTATCAACAACGTCAATAAGCGCTGTTGACGTGCTACGGGACTTTCTAAAGCCTGATTGTAATGATGGTAAGATGTTTGATTTTTCAAGGTACTCTGTCATTTGAATATAAACAGCTCTTTCGACTATCTTTGAAACACACGGAAGTATACTAATGGGACGCAGGTCTTTATAGTCAGATACATTATTTATCTTTGGTAGACTACAGCAGCCTTCCAAGAATATGGAAAGGTGCTTGTCAAAATTGATCGATTTACCATTTCCCTAAGCACACAGATGGATCGAGGCAAAGTAAGAAGTAACATGTCAAGAGTGACACCATCGTTACCTTCGGCGTTTGATTTAAGTGACTTGAGGATTTTAAGTATAGTGTCATCATTGACAGGCATCAAGGAGAACTCGTTTACCCCCCCGTCCCCGTATCTATGGAACTCAAAATATGTCAGATCTGAAATGGGTACTTCCGTTTTTCCAGGAACGTTAGAAAAGTGAGCGTTGATTTTATTTGGATCAGAAAGATGATCAGGTAGCTCAATATTTTGATTTTTGCCAGTTAAGTCAACGGTTTTTTTAATATTCTACCATAGAGATTTGGGATTGCCTTCGTTTTTATTTATGTATTGCGTAAAATATGCACGCTTTTCATTAAAAAGAGCCTGATTTACAACTTTTTTTAGGTCTTTGTAATAAGTCTTGTGGGAATCAAGTCCAGTCTGATGTGATCTTTTATGGGCTTCATTTCGAAGCTTCATCATCTCCTTTACGTTGTACGTGATCCACGGAAGGTTACGCTCTTTAGCGATAATATGTTTTTTAGGCGCAAAAATATCAAAGAGCGATAGAACCGAATCAGTGAATGTATGAACGATATCGTTAACGTCTGGCAAGGAGGCTATGAGTTCCCAATTAATGGTACTTAAGGCTCCATTAAAATCGTCTTCATCGATACTTTTCAGGGATCGGTATACAATAGAGCATGAAGGTGGTTTAGATTTTTTTAGAATTAACTCACAACTAATGAAGGCATGACTACTTAGTGTCGGAATGTAATTAACTTCTGTATTAATGACGCCCGTTTTACTACAGATTAAATCTATAAGTGTTTGACTGTGACTAGTAAAATGGGTAGGTGAATTAACAAATTGGGTAAGGTCAGTACACTTCAGAAAATTGTTTAGCTTTAAATAATTCGCGTCTTTTGCCAAAATATTAATATTAAAATCTCCTACCAAAATAATATAATCAAATTGCACGAACGAGGTGATGGTATCAGTGAGGGCATCCAAAAACGTATCAACATCAAGCCAAGGTGGCCTGTAGGCAGTGCCCACAATCAGTCGTTTCCCGTTGAGAGACAGAGAAAGCCACATCTGTTCTACAGGGGGAGCGGGAGGGTGCGCGCACGTGCGGCACGCGAGAGCGCGCCGCACATAGAAACCGACACCACCACCGCGCGCACGCACGGTGGCGGGCCGCGGGCTGTAACGCAGCCGATAGTTAGGCACGATCGGCGCACGACCCTCCTCCCCCTCCCGGAGCCACGTTTCATTTATTGCCATAATATCAACGTTTTGCTCGCTCACTGAAACTATAAATTCATCATGCTTTGTACCAAGCGAACCCGGATTAAGAAAACCAATTCTGATATTATAGGACTTAGGACCTTTGATTGTATTTTAAAATACAGCAAGAGGTTATAACTAAATAAGCAATAGGACACAGTAGCAATTTACCCAATGTCGGGGTATTCATTCCAGTAGCGGTAAATAGATGATTAGCATGATAAAAGGAAGGCCTGTGAGTGAGCACAAAAACCGGTTTAGTTTTATGTAATAGGATGTAAGGAACTATGATAGTTATGACATGAATTGACAACAGAAACACAGACAGATACTTTTTTGCGGTTTTGTAGGCATAATAGATTTGAGACGATATGTGGAAATAATATGAATATGTTGTGTGTATTATGTATGTATTGGGTGTTTGTGTTTGTGTGTGTGTAATTTGAACAAGACAGAAAAATAGGCAAATTGAGAGTGTGAAATGGATACATATTTTTAATTGTTTTTCAGAGCATTTTGAGAGAATAACAGTATTAAAGAGCTTATTGTAATAATTTATAAGCTCACAGAGTACGGCATTTATAGATTGTATACAGCTATTTTCATTCCAGCATAGGAGGATAACTATAAGCGTAAACACAAAGCAAGACAGTGGGAAGTATATCATCGGCCAATGGGTCCCTCGCCAAAAACCACAGCGAGGTCTGCCTCACTGCGTATTCGACGAGCCTCGCTGTCTGTTGTGCGCCGAGCGAAGATACGCCCGTTTCGCGTCCACACGTACTTCCAGCTCTTTTGTGAACCCTCCTGCCGCGCCTTGTAGAACAGCTGCCGGTTGGAACGCGTGAGCCGTTCGTTCACATAGAACTTCCCTGGGGTGCCCGGCAACTGCATTCCGGCGGTGTCGGCGCCGCGACGCACTTGCGCCGCACGCAGTAGCTGGTCACGAAGCGCTCGCCGCGTGAGCCGCACCACAAGGGGGCGCGGGCGCGGTACTGCGCCCTCCACGGAGCCTCCGCGGCGCGGTCCGCTGCGCTCCACGCTCACCATATCACGTTCCTCGATTTGTACTCCTAGCTTCTCAGCCACTAGGGTGACGAGATGGGACATATTCTCACCGCTGACTTCCTGGATGCCTGTGATTTCAACGTCCGTCAGTAGGAGATCCTGGTCTCTTTCATTTAGCTCAATCTTAAGATGTTAGTAGTGTGTTTTCGCCGGTTCCAGACCACTTCATACAAAAAAAACGGTGGGTGGGTCGCGCAAACGACCGCCGTTTCCAGACCAGTTCATACAAAAAAAACGGCGGGGGTGAGTCGCTCAAAATCGATCGCCGGTTCCACGCCACTCCATATAAAAAAAGCTTGGTAAGGGTCACGCATAAAAAGCGTGCCACCGCTGCTAGAAAATGCTTGGTCACGTGACGATCTCTCAGAAAGGGTCACCGGTTCGAAGCCAGTTCATGTACAAAAAGAACTGCTTGCGCACGGGTATGAAAAAATGCGGCACGCGCACTGTACTAGGCTGGTCGGCAACGCGCTAGCCTTCGCGCTCATATTAAAAAATCCTTCGGATGTTTTGTAGGTGTTATATTCTTTCTTTCCAATCTGTGTAATGCGTCTGAATTAGGGTTTGGAAGCTATGCGTGTTGTGAGGACATAGGTAGGCTTTTATCACCAGTGTTATTGTTACAGCAACGGAGATATAGCATTTTAGGTCCGACTTCTTATTTTCTAATGATTTGTTGTAATGGATGGATGGATTAGTTCTAGTGATAAAAAAAACAGTTCTGAATGTTTTATTAAATATTTTATTAAATGATATTGACAATATGATTATACATGTCGGTATGTAATAAGTATTGAATAAAATATTGTTAACTGTACTTACTTTAATTATCTTTTTTTATATCACATCATTTGCCACCTATCACATAAAAAAATATCGTAATATAAGATGCTCACCTGGCGCCTCACAAGTAAAAAACTTACCTGCCACTGGTTTTAACAAACATACCCCTTAATTCGTTTTTCACAGGCATTTTTAAAGTTTTAATTGTTTTTTCAGATGCATTTTTAGATTTGAAAGCAAGTTTTTTAAATGTTAATTAGTTTTTCATATGCATTTATAAAGTTTCTATGGGTTTCTCAAGTGCGTTTTTCGATTTTAAAGCAATTTTTTTAAATGTTAATCAGTTTTTCACATGCATTTTTAAATATTTAATGGGTTTTTCAAGTGCATTTTTCAATTTTAAAGCAAAATTTTTAAATGTTATTTAGTTTTTCACATGCATTTAAAAAACACATAAGTTTAGGTTTAGGAGTTTGTCCGTTATTTTTTTTACAAGTTAGAATTTTTTTTTCATAAAGTTTTTTTATATTTCTGCCAATTATTATAGTTTTTGTTTTAAATTATCATATTTTTTGTTCCTTTTCATTTAACAATCAACATTCACTTGAAATGGACGCCATGTTTCACTTCATACATCCCTTTGCTGCTATAGTAGCTGGTCCGAGCAGCTGCGGTAAAACCTATTTTATAACAGAATTTTTAAAGAACTGTGACAAAATTTGCAACACTCAATTCAATGAAATTATTTGGTGTTATGATGAAATGTATAATGTAATACATGGCAAGGCAAGTACTGTCTGAAAATACAAAGTTTGTTCAAGAGGCATACAAGGATGCGACTGTTCGTCCTCATGGATATTTAATGATAGATTTAAAACAGGAAACACCTGATTGGTGCAGATTTAGAACAAATATATTTCCTACTGATGAGCATTGCTTAATTTACTTACCCAAAAAAGGATTTAAATACGATGGACAATCAATGCCGACCATTATTTATAAATGATGTCTAAGTCAGTGCGCACACATCGTGAATACCTTAAAGCATTGTGTAAATTAAAACCTTATTATAGGAATATTTTAGTAAAGACGGCTGACGACGAGGCTATTAAATGTATATGTGAATGTATATTTAATGTTTTAAAAGGATCTGTACCAATTACTGACAAAGAAAAAAAACAATTACGAAAGCATAAACAAATTTTACGTGAGCTTATAAAAAAAGGAGATTTGAGAAAGAAACGGAAGATCATAATACAAACGGGTGGCGCATTTCTGCCAATTGTATTGGGTTCCTTATTGAGTGGTGTTTTAAGTTCATTAATAAAGTAACAAAGTAAATCACAATGGAACATACGAAGAAAATGTTTCTTATAGAACCCGAAACTATCGAAAAGCTAAAAAGACCAATCACTTATAATGATCCAATGACGTCTTTAGATCAAGATATGGAAAAGATTCTAAAATCCAAGCTGAATGATGAGGATAAGTGGAAACTTTATCAACAAACATTACAACGATACCTTCATTTCATAAAACAAAGCAGACAACCTGTAGTGATTAATATAACAGATCTTAATTCCAATGATGACCAAACAGATGATAGTCCACCAAAATTTACTGAGCATAAATCAGAAAAGGAAAGAAAAATAACAGCTTATGATAAAGAAGAAATATTAAATTTTATTCCAAAAACATACCACAACAAAGGAGATGCTGTTATAAATAAATTAAAATCACACTCGGATAGAATTTCATGGAATGATCAAGGAGTAGTTAGTATTGATGGTGAAATATTATTCGGTAGTAATATCACTGATTTAATTGGTGATATTTTAAGACCATTGAAAAGAAAGGAGCCAACAGGTTTCGATAAATTTCTACACTTTTTACATGACATTAATTTACCAATGGAATGTGTGGGTAACCCTCAACGAAGTCTATATCTACACAGATTGCACATAGAAAAGTATAAAAAGGACGTGAAATCTACACCAAAAGTAGATTACAGTATTCCTCGCAGATATACAAAACTATCACAGAGACTTAAAAAAGAAGTACATGACAGAGTAAAATATTCTTCGACACCGTTATCTTTACAGGAAACAAAAGATTTTGGAGCAAAGAAAAAAATTAAGTGGGAAAAATGGACCCCCTAAATGAGCTTCATAGTATATATTACGATCCTTCTCATCCAGCTGGATATAGTAGTGCAGTGAAATTAATTGATACAGTTTCTAAAAAAATACCTAAGGATGAAGTAAAAACTTGGTTACAGTCTCAAGATGCATATACTCTTCATAGGAGTGCTACTAAGCGTTTTCCTAGGAATAAATACATAGTTTCAGACATTAATTATTTGTGGCAAGCTGACCTAAGTGACATGCGCAGTCTTAGCAAGTATAATGACGATTATAACTACATATTGTGTGTGATAGATGTATTTAGTAAAATTGCATTTGTTAGATCTTTAAAGAAAAAAAATGCTAAAACAATTATTACCGCATTTCAATCAATTTTGTCCGAGTATAAACACAGTCCGAGAAATCATAACTACATATTGTGTGTGATAGATGTATTTAGTAAAATTGCATTTGTTAGATCTTTAAAGAAAAAAAATGCTAAAACAATTATTACCGCATTTCAATCAATTTTGTCCGAGTATAAACACAGTCCGAGAAATCTGCAAACTGATAAGGGGACTGAATTTACATCTAAACAAGTTCAAGATTTTTTCAAAGCGAATAATATTAATTATTATGTTACAAATAACCCTGATATAAAAGCAAGTATTGTTGAACGTTTTCAAAGAACTCTCAAAGGAAAAATGTGGAGATATTTTACACATAGAAATACTTATCGTTACATTGATATTTTGCAAGATCTTGTAACCTCTTATAACAATTCAAAGCATTCTAGCATTAAAATGCGTCCTATAGAAGTGACTCCTGATAAAATATCTCAAGTATGGCAAAATTTGTATGAGCGAAATAAATTGAGTACATTACAGCATGCTCCAAAGCTCAGAGTGGGTGACCATGTTAGGATAAGTAAAGAGAAGTTCACTTCTGAAAAGGGATATGAAACTAATTGGAGTGATGAAATATTCATAATATCGTCAATAATTTATAGAAAACCGCTGGTTGTATACACATTGAAAGATCTCAATGGTGAATCTATTGACGGTTCGTTTTATGAGAAAGAATTACAAAAAGTTAATCCAAATTCTGATGCATTATACAAAATTGAGAAAGTACTAAAATCAAGGTACAAAAGAGGGAAAAAAGAAGTGTTTGTCAAATGGAGAGGTTATCCGAATAAATTCAATTCATGGATTCCGTACTCCAACTTAATGAGTATATAAAAATATTATATTTCATATAAGTTCTCTTTTTTTTTCTTTGTATTTCCATATTAGTTAAGTGAGTTATTTTTTAACTGATGTATAATATTGGTCATTGTCCATTTTTTTAACAATAAAATACATGTAACCAAGTTGTCCGTTTTATTTATATACCCGTGCACATTTACTTAAAAGAACATCACAAGCACCAGAAACCTTAGTTTTGAATTGCATATTACTGGATTAAGACATATAGTACTAATAAAATAAAATCACAATATAGTAATATTTTATTTATTAATTTAAAATGGTTGAAGATAATTTTTATTTAACTCTCCTCAGTAATAGCTCAATGACATACTTTTCAAATAATACGACTTCTAGTTTTATAACTAAGCTTCCTAAAATAGTTAAATTGGAAGGACAATGGTGTGTTAGTCTAGTTGAATTTAACTATCCATGTTCTATGTTAACTGTTCAAGAAACTGAAAACATTGTAACTTTATATAGAAAAAAGCCCGGAAAGGGGTTAGACTCGGCATATAAAGAAGAAGTTAAAATACCTGCTACAAATTATGATAAAATAGAAAATCTCATAACAGCACTAAACACTGTTCCTTTATTAAAAAACATTAAATTTAATTATAATGACGTCACCAAATTTGTTTCAGTTTCAGTGACTGATGACAGCATTTATGATTTAAAACTAACTTCTAAATTAAATTTACAATTAGGTTTTGAGCCCAACATAAATTTATTAACTAAACCATTGGGAAAATATCCGTGTAATCTATATCTAGGATTACCGTCACAAATATTTATATATTGTGACATTTGTGAACCTCAGATTGTTGGTGATGTAATGACACCATTATTGCGTAACGTTCCTTTAGATTCATCAAAATATTCCGGGTGTATATGCAAAGGCGAGAAACATTTAAGGGTATGATTGTATAACTGATGTATAAATATTTTACAATAATAAAAAAAATCTGTAAGATACCAGTAACTCACAATCACACGATTTTCTTTTCCTTAAACGTACAAAACTCATACACGATTTACTGGTCAGTGAACTTTGATAGCGTTAGTACCTACTTATGTAGTCTAGTGAGCAGAGGTTTGGCAACAGCGCAGCGGCGGGCGGCACGAAACAGGCAACAGCGCGATCGGCTCGCTACTCTGATGTTTAAGTGAAATGAAAACGCATTTTTAGCGTATTTAAAAATCCGAAATTTACACTTATTGTAAATTACAAAATGATTTTACAAAGTAATCGTAGTAGGTACACAAGAAGTGTTCAAAGTGGCCGCCGTTTTGGTACAAGACACGCTGACATACCTACCTACTTCTCCAAGCCGTGACAGGATTCAAATCTTCTTGTTTTTAACTCGCGGAAAGCACTTTTAATAACTAAGTATTTTTAACTCGCACACAGTTCACACTTCCTCTTGGATAGAGTACACAAACTTCCACAAATACAACGGCTAACGCGCTCCAGCCTCCCCGACCTTGAGCATGTAAAGGGGTTTTAAACTGCGGGGTTAGAAAAATAACTGCTTGACACGTTTCAGTCAGGAAATCATTATCATTTCATCCACCAGCATCCACGTTGTACGCGTCCGTGAAACATTTTGGTTACTTGTTAAGTACAAATGATACCATATCAAAGTGTTTGATATTTGCAAAAAAAACAGCCACGTCGACGTTGTGGCGTATTTTCAGCCATGATTTAGGTATCTAATCGAGCGATCGATCGCGGCGACGTACATCCGCTCGATAAACAAATTAGCAACTGTCTTCGACCTGCGCACCGACTCGAGCGCGAGGGGGTGTACGTCGACTGCTTGCGAGGGGGTGGGGTAGGAGACGCGCGCATGCGCGGCAGTGACGTGGCACAGCTAAAGAACCAATAGCGCGACGGTGCGACGGCGCGACCACGCGATGACGGCCTTGACCTTGCGATTGAATTTTGGCCTTGAATTTTTCCATTCACTGCGTAAGTACTATCCAGCGACCTACGCGAGCCGGGGGCGCACGGGGTGAATGAACTAGCTGATAAGAATGCGTGGCTAGAACTTAGAAAAATAATGGATATTTTGGTAAAAAAATAAGGTATGTTTTTTTTTGGTGGAATGCTACCAGAATCGTTTATACTTTCACCTCCTTAAAGGTTTCTTGGTTATGCATATACACCCTGTTTATACGGTGCGAATAAAATGAATATATTTTCAAGACCGTACTATATTCCTCTCATGAGAAGAGAATTTGATACAATTGAAATACATTTAAGGTCTGAAACTGGTCAACCAGTACCTTTTGAATTCGATACAACTTGTGTTAAATTACATTTTAAAAGAATTGCATAATTTTATGTATAAAAGATACGTTCTTTGTTTGTTTAACTTCATTTCATGCAGTGTTATTATTTATAATGAGATATATTAAAAGAGAAAATAAATATTTCACCTGTCCTTATGAACACTACTATTTACATCAAGCTGGATCAGGTATAGGAACTGTTTATAAAGGAGCTGTCCATCAAAGAGGACATGGTATTGGTAGTTTCTTGGGGGGTTTATTTAGAAATGTAATACCATTGTTGAAAAACGGCACAAAACTGTTAGGAAAAGAAGCTTTAAGTACAGGTGTTGGTATTATCAATGATATGTTTCAAGCTAAACCATTTGAAGAATCTTTGAAAGACAGATTACAAGAGGCAACACAAAATTTAAAACGAAAAGCTGATGAAAAGATTAAGACAATTAATATGAGCGGATCTGGATATAAAAGAAAAAAGAACAAAAGAAATCGTTCAGTATTATCATCGTCATCAAGACAGAAACAACGTGCAAAGAAAAACGTTACTAAAAATTCAACTACTTTTAACGATATTTTTGTATAATGGCATTTCTACATAATCAATCGTGTGAATGTGCTAAATCAGAATTAGACCTCTTTGCTTTACCATCAACACAGACAAGCATTGAACAAGGTCAGTGGGTGCATTACAAACCAATATCATCACTTACTGATGATGGACCCATAGAATTTCTTGTTCCGGGGAACGGTGATGAATATTTAGATTTGTCACACACTTTGATCAATGTTAAGGCGAGGGTTATGAACCATGATTCTACAGCTTTACCTGCATCTGCAACGGTTGCTCCTGTTAATAACTGGCTGCATTCACTTTTTAATCAACTGGATATATATTTAAATCAAAAACTTATTTCCCCGCCTAATAATACATATGCGTACAGAGCTTACATAGAAACTTTATTGAATTATGGACCAGCTGCAAAAAAATCACACTTGACTTGTGGACTATGGCATATGGATACATCAAAACAAATGAATGAAATGACTCATGCTAACAAGGGGTTTAAAAACAGAAAAGAAATAGTGAAAGAAAGCAATGAAGTAGAAATGATTGGCCACATACATGGTGATATTTTTAATCAAGAAAAGTTTTTACTAAATGGCGTAGAAATGAGGATTAAGTTGGCGCGTTCAAGAGATTCATTTAATTTATTAGCAGATCAAATAATTCCGAAAGTGAATATTATTGATGCTACATTGATGGTGAGAAGAGCTCGTTTGAATCCAAGTGTTTTAATAATACACAGCAAGGCCTTGGCCACAACCACTGCGAAATATCCTATCACACGGGTTGAAGTAAAAGTATTAACGATACCATCTGGTGTTCAAGGAAAAACTTTAGATAACATATTTTTAGGACAAATACCGAATGTATTGTACCGTTGTATTGTCGGGTTTGTGAACAATGCTGCATTTAATGGTAATTTGAAAGAAAATCCATTGTATATAGATGGTCAGCAAGTTCCTTCGAAACCTTTACAACCCGTTTTTAACGCTGACAAAAGCTTATATACTTTACCATTCCATACACTATTTTCTGGCACTGGTATACATTTTCTTTTTTATATTTCGTTATTTAGTTTTTCACATGCATTTAAAAAACACATAAGTTTAGGTTTAGGAGTTTGTCCGTTATTTTTTTTACAAGTTAGAATTTTTTTTTCATAAAGTTTTTTTATATTTCTGCCAATTATTATAGTTTTTGTTTTAAATTATCATATTTTTTGTTCCTTTTCATTTAACAATCAACATTCACTTGAAATGGACGCCATGTTTCACTTCATACATCCCTTTGCTGCTATAGTAGCTGGTCCGAGCAGCTGCGGTAAAACCTATTTTATAACAGAATTTTTAAAGAACTGTGACAAAATTTGCAACACTCAATTCAATGAAATTATTTGGTGTTATGATGAAATGTATAATGTAATACATGGCAAGGCAAGTACTGCCTGAAAATACAAAGTTTGTTCAAGAGGCATACAAGGATGCGACTGTTCGTCCTCATGGATATTTAATGATAGATTTAAAACAGGAAACACCTGATTGGTGCAGATTTAGAACAAATATATTTCCTACTGATGAGCATTGCTTAATTTACTTACCCAAAAAAGGATTTAAATACGATGGACAATCAATGCCGACCATTATTTATAAATGATGTCTAAGTCAGTGCGCACACATCGTGAATACCTTAAAGCATTGTGTAAATTAAAACCTTATTATAGGAATATTTTAGTAAAGACGGCTGACGACGAGGCTATTAAATGTATATGTGAATGTATATTTAATGTTTTAAAAGGATCTGTACCAATTACTGACAAAGAAAAAAAACAATTACGAAAGCATAAACAAATTTTACGTGAGCTTATAAAAAAAGGAGATTTGAGAAAGAAACGGAAGATCATAATACAAACGGGTGGCGCATTTCTGCCAATTGTATTGGGTTCCTTATTGAGTGGTGTTTTAAGTTCATTAATAAAGTAACAAAGTAAATCACAATGGAACATACGAAGAAAATGTTTCTTATAGAACCCGAAACTATCGAAAAGCTAAAAAGACCAATCACTTATAATGATCCAATGACGTCTTTAGATCAAGATATGGAAAAGATTCTAAAATCCAAGCTGAATGATGAGGATAAGTGGAAACTTTATCAACAAACATTACAACGATACCTTCATTTCATAAAACAAAGCAGACAACCTGTAGTGATTAATATAACAGATCTTAATTCCAATGATGACCAAAAAGATGATAGTCCACCAAAATTTACTGAGCATAAATCAGAAAAGGAAAGAAAAATAACAGCTTATGATAAAGAAGAAATATTAAATTTTATTCCAAAAACATACCACAACAAAGGAGATGCTGTTATAAATAAATTAAAATCACACTCGGATAGAATTTCATGGAATGATCAAGGAGTAGTTAGTATTGATGGTGAAATATTATTCGGTAGTAATATCACTGATTTAATTGGTGATATTTTAAGACCATTGAAAAGAAAGGAGCCAACAGGTTTCGATAAATTTCTACACTTTTTACATGACATTAATTTACCAATGGAATGTGTGGGTAACCCTCAACGAAGTCTATATCTACACAGATTGCACATAGAAAAGTATAAAAAGGACGTGAAATCTACACCAAAAGTAGATTACAGTATTCCTCGCAGATATACAAAACTATCACAGAGACTTAAAAAAGAAGTACATGACAGAGTAAAATATTCTTCGACACCGTTATCTTTACAGGAAACAAAAGATTTTGGAGCAAAGAAAAAAATTAAGTGGGAAAAATGGACCCCCTAAATGAGCTTCATAGTATATATTACGATCCTTCTCATCCAGCTGGATATAGTAGTGCAGTGAAATTAATTGATACAGTTTCTAAAAAAATACCTAAGGATGAAGTAAAAACTTGGTTACAGTCTCAAGATGCATATACTCTTCATAGGAGTGCTACTAAGCGTTTTCCTAGGAATAAATACATAGTTTCAGACATTAATTATTTGTGGCAAGCTGACCTAAGTGACATGCGCAGTCTTAGCAAGTATAATGACGATTATAACTACATATTGTGTGTGATAGATGTATTTAGTAAAATTGCATTTGTTAGATCTTTAAAGAAAAAAAATGCTAAAACAATTATTACCGCATTTCAATCAATTTTGTCCGAGTATAAACACAGTCCGAGAAATCATAACTACATATTGTGTGTGATAGATGTATTTAGTAAAATTGCATTTGTTAGATCTTTAAAGAAAAAAAATGCTAAAACAATTATTACCGCATTTCAATCAATTTTGTCCGAGTATAAACACAGTCCGAGAAATCTGCAAACTGATAAGGGGACTGAATTTACATCTAAACAAGTTCAAGATTTTTTCAAAGCGAATAATATTAATTATTATGTTACAAATAACCCTGATATAAAAGCAAGTATTGTTGAACGTTTTCAAAGAACTCTCAAAGGAAAAATGTGGAGATATTTTACACATAGAAATACTTATCGTTACATTGATATTTTGCAAGATCTTGTAACCTCTTATAACAATTCAAAGCATTCTAGCATTAAAATGCGTCCTATAGAAGTGACTCCTGATAAAATATCTCAAGTATGGCAAAATTTGTATGAGCGAAATAAATTGAGTACATTACAGCATGCTCCAAAGCTCAGAGTGGGTGACCATGTTAGGATAAGTAAAGAGAAGTTCACTTCTGAAAAGGGATATGAAACTAATTGGAGTGATGAAATATTCATAATATCGTCAATAATTTATAGAAAACCGCTGGTTGTATACACATTGAAAGATCTCAATGGTGAATCTATTGACGGTTCGTTTTATGAGAAAGAATTACAAAAAGTTAATCCAAATTCTGATGCATTATACAAAATTGAGAAAGTACTAAAATCAAGGTACAAAAGAGGGAAAAAAGAAGTGTTTGTCAAATGGAGAGGTTATCCGAATAAATTCAATTCATGGATTCCGTACTCCAACTTAATGAGTATATAAAAATATTATATTTCATATAAGTTCTCTTTTTTTTTCTTTGTATTTCCATATTAGTTAAGTGAGTTATTTTTTAACTGATGTATAATATTGGTCATTGTCCATTTTTTTAACAATAAAATACATGTAACCAAGTTGTCCGTTTTATTTATATACCCGTGCACATTTACTTAAAAGAACATCACAAGCACCAGAAACCTTAGTTTTGAATTGCATATTACTGGATTAAGACATATAGTACTAATAAAATAAAATCACAATATAGTAATATTTTATTTATTAATTTAAAATGGTTGAAGATAATTTTTATTTAACTCTCCTCAGTAATAGCTCAATGACATACTTTTCAAATAATACGACTTCTAGTTTTATAACTAAGCTTCCTAAAATAGTTAAATTGGAAGGACAATGGTGTGTTAGTCTAGTTGAATTTAACTATCCATGTTCTATGTTAACTGTTCAAGAAACTGAAAACATTGTAACTTTATATAGAAAAAAGCCCGGAAAGGGGTTAGACTCGGCATATAAAGAAGAAGTTAAAATACCTGCTACAAATTATGATAAAATAGAAAATCTCATAACAGCACTAAACACTGTTCCTTTATTAAAAAACATTAAATTTAATTATAATGACGTCACCAAATTTGTTTCAGTTTCAGTGACTGATGACAGCATTTATGATTTAAAACTAACTTCTAAATTAAATTTACAATTAGGTTTTGAGCCCAACATAAATTTATTAACTAAACCATTGGGAAAATATCCGTGTAATCTATATCTAGGATTACCGTCACAAATATTTATATATTGTGACATTTGTGAACCTCAGATTGTTGGTGATGTAATGACACCATTATTGCGTAACGTTCCTTTAGATTCATCAAAATATTCCGGGTGTATATGCAAAGGCGAGAAACATTTAAGGGTATGATTGTATAACTGATGTATAAATATTTTACAATAATAAAAAAAATCTGTAAGATACCAGTAACTCACAATCACACGATTTTCTTTTCCTTAAACGTACAAAACTCATACACGATTTACTGGTCAGTGAACTTTGATAGCGTTAGTACCTACTTATGTAGTCTAGTGAGCAGAGGTTTGGCAACAGCGCGGCGGCGGGCGGCACGAAACAGGCAACAGCGCGATCGGCTCGCTACTCTGATGTTTAAGTGAAATGAAAACGCATTTTTAGCGTATTTAAAAATCCGAAATTTACACTTATTGTAAATTACAAAATGATTTTACAAAGTAATCGTAGTAGGTACACAAGAAGTGTTCAAAGTGGCCGCCGTTTTGGTACAAGACACGCTGACATACCTACCTACTTCTCCAAGCCGTGACAGGATTCAAATCTTCTTGTTTTTAACTCGCGGAAAGCACTTTTAATAACTAAGTATTTTTAACTCGCACACAGTTCACACTTCCTCTTGGATAGAGTACACAAACTTCCACATACAACGGCTAACGCGCTCCAGCCTCCCCGACCTTGAGCATGTAAAGGGGTTTTAAACTGCGGGGTTAGAAAAATAACTGCTTGACACGTTTCAGTCAGGAAATCATTATCATTTCATCCACCAGCATCCACGTTGTACGCGTCCGTGAAACATTTTGGTTACTTGTTAAGTACAAATGATACCATATCAAAGTGTTTGATATTTGCAAAAAAAACAGCCACGTCGACGTTGTGGCGTATTTTCAGCCATGATTTAGGTATCTAATCGAGCGATCGATCGCGGCGACGTACATCCGCTCGATAAACAAATTAGCAACTGTCTTCGACCTGCGCACCGACTCGAGCGCGAGGGGGTGTACGTCGACTGCTTGCGAGGGGGTGGGGTAGGAGACGCGCGCATGCGCGGCAGTGACGTGGCACAGCTAAAGAACCAATAGCGCGACGGTGCGACGGCGCGACCACGCGATGACGGCCTTGACCTTGCGATTGAATTTTGGCCTTGAATTTTTCCATTCACTGCGTAAGTACTATCCAGCGACCTACGCGAGCCGGGGGCGCACGGGGTGAATGAACTAGCTGATAAGAATGCGTGGCTAGAACTTAGAAAAATAATGGATATTTTGGTAAAAAAATAAGGTATGTTTTTTTTTTGTGGAATGCTACCAGAATCGTTTATACTTTCACCTCCTTAAAGGTTTCTTGGTTATGCATATACACCCTGTTTATACGGTGCGAATAAAATGAATATATTTTCAAGACCGTACTATATTCCTCTCATGAGAAGAGAATTTGATACAATTGAAATACATTTAAGGTCTGAAACTGGTCAACCAGTACCTTTTGAATTCGATACAACTTGTGTTAAATTACATTTTAAAAGAATTGCATAATTTTATGTATAAAAGATACGTTCTTTGTTTGTTTAACTTCATTTCATGCAGTGTTATTATTTATAATGAGATATATTAAAAGAGAAAATAAATATTTCACCTGTCCTTATGAACACTACTATTTACATCAAGCTGGATCAGGTATAGGAACTGTTTATAAAGGAGCTGTCCATCAAAGAGGACATGGTATTGGTAGTTTCTTGGGGGGTTTATTTAGAAATGTAATACCATTGTTGAAAAACGGCACAAAACTGTTAGGAAAAGAAGCTTTAAGTACAGGTGTTGGTATTATCAATGATATGTTTCAAGCTAAACCATTTGAAGAATCTTTGAAAGACAGATTACAAGAGGCAACACAAAATTTAAAACGAAAAGCTGATGAAAAGATTAAGACAATTAATATGAGCGGATCTGGATATAAAAGAAAAAAGAACAAAAGAAATCGTTCAGTATTATCATCGTCATCAAGACAGAAACAACGTGCAAAGAAAAACGTTACTAAAAATTCAACTACTTTTAACGATATTTTTGTATAATGGCATTTCTACATAATCAATCGTGTGAATGTGCTAAATCAGAATTAGACCTCTTTGCTTTACCATCAACACAGACAAGCATTGAACAAGGTCAGTGGGTGCATTACAAACCAATATCATCACTTACTGATGATGGACCCATAGAATTTCTTGTTCCGGGGAACGGTGATGAATATTTAGATTTGTCACACACTTTGATCAATGTTAAGGCGAGGGTTATGAACCATGATTCTACAGCTTTACCTGCATCTGCAACGGTTGCTCCTGTTAATAACTGGCTGCATTCACTTTTTAATCAACTGGATATATATTTAAATCAAAAACTTATTTCCCCGCCTAATAATACATATGCGTACAGAGCTTACATAGAAACTTTATTGAATTATGGACCAGCTGCAAAAAAATCACACTTGACTTGTGGACTATGGCATATGGATACATCAAAACAAATGAATGAAATGACTCATGCTAACAAGGGGTTTAAAAACAGAAAAGAAATAGTGAAAGAAAGCAATGAAGTAGAAATGATTGGCCACATACATGGTGATATTTTTAATCAAGAAAAGTTTTTACTAAATGGCGTAGAAATGAGGATTAAGTTGGCGCGTTCAAGAGATTCATTTAATTTATTAGCAGATCAAATAATTCCGAAAGTGAATATTATTGATGCTACATTGATGGTGAGAAGAGCTCGTTTGAATCCAAGTGTTTTAATAATACACAGCAAGGCCTTGGCCACAACCACTGCGAAATATCCTATCACACGGGTTGAAGTAAAAGTATTAACGATACCATCTGGTGTTCAAGGAAAAACTTTAGATAACATATTTTTAGGACAAATACCGAATGTATTGTACCGTTGTATTGTCGGGTTTGTGAACAATGCTGCATTTAATGGTAATTTGAAAGAAAATCCATTGTATATAGATGGTCAGCAAGTTCCTTCGAAACCTTTACAACCCGTTTTTAACGCTGACAAAAGCTTATATACTTTACCATTCCATACACTATTTTCTGGCACTGGTATACATTTTCTAAATGAAGGGAATGACATTTCTTTAAGTGACTATCCTAATGGTTACTGTTTATTGGCTTTCGATTTAACACCTGATCTGTCAGCAAGTAACTCTTCTCATTGGAACCTTATTAGACATGGAAGTTTACGTTTAGAAGTACGATTTGATGCCGCATTGGAAAAGACTGTGACCAAGCATTTTCTAGCAGCGGTGGCACGCTTTTTATGCGCGACCCTTACCAAGCTTTTTTTATATGGAGTGGCGTGGAACCGGCGATCGATTTTGAGCGACTCACCCCCGCCGTTTTTTTTGTATGAACTGGTCTGGAAACGGCGGTCGTTTGCGCGACCCACCCACCGTTTTTTTTGTATGAAGTGGTCTGGAACCGGCGAAAACACACTACTGATGTTCAATGGTGCTAACGAGTTCCTGATGGACATCTGGTGAGGACGCAACTAAAGTGCGCTCACGCTCCTCGAGCGCCCCAACTCTGCTCTCTATGTTGTCCATGCGTTTGTTTACCTCCTGTACAGCACTGAGTAGCTGATCAAATTTCGATCTAATGTTACTGACTTCGCTTCGCATCGCTGATAGTTCGGCTCTGAATAGCTGTAATTCCCGTTCCAGTCTAGCACTCGCTCCATATGAGTCAAGCTTAGGAGTGTTATCCATTTCTGTAGAGGAGGAGTCTGATACAGATGCTGCCTTGATGGTAGTTTCAGTGTTGTCTCCTTTGGACTGCTTATATGTACATCCTGTACAGAGCCAGTTCTCTGGTATTTTTACCGTCCTTGCCATCTTAAGGCATATCCTCTCATAAACACTTGCACAAGCAGTACATTTCACGGCATCGGCCGGTGTTACGAAACGTCCACAAGCTGCGCACTTTGACATGTTACCTTATACGTTGGGCTGTAGAGTAAATTCACGCTTGCGCAGTACAATAGGCGCGATGACTCACAAACGCTGGAGATACCGGTTCGGTATTTCGTCCGAGATATGAGCACCGACGATAGCGCGCGGGTTTCAAGCACTGCCACGCCACCTCCAACACGAACGGCACCAGGTTCGAGTCCGACCAAGCCGGGCAACAGAGTTCTATCACACTCTAGACACTCCCAGTGGGCGGAGCCAGTCCATAAAAACACCGTTAGAGTGACAAGGAATCGAAAATTTCACTATTTAACCAATCACAGAGCCGGAATAAAAAATATTAAAATAATTTTAAAACAGGGTTTCCAGACACGTCCGCTCGCAGCGCACGCGCAAGCGCCAATCCGAGCACTAGTCCGAGCATTAGTCCTAGCACTTGACCGAGTACTCGCCCGAGCACTTGTATGACCGGGCAATTGAGCGCTGGTCGGAGCACTGGTGCGTGCACTTGTCCGAGCACTTGTCGGAGCACTTGTCGGAGCACTTGTCCGAGCACTTGTCCGAGCACTTGTCCGAGCACTTGTCGTAGCACTTGTTCCAGAACTTGTACAAGCAATTGTACGAGCACTTGAACAAGCACTTTTACGAGCACTTGACTGAGCACTCGCCCAAGCACTTGACCAGTTGACCGAGTACTCACCCTGTTAAGATTGTAAACTATATAGTAACTGTCTGTGGTTATACGTCTTTGGATATGACGTCACTCTCGTTCTTGTGATCTTGTAATGTGCACTGTGTCTCAGAATAAATCGTTGAAAATTCAAGCAATCTTCTCTTCTTCGCCTCCAAACCATCTGGTTGTGGGCCCAGAGCGTTTTGCTGTATAAACTCAAGCAAAAAGTCGATACGAAAAACATTTTTTGGAGATTGTTATCAACGAAAAACAAAATAACCCCAAAGTTTAAAATGTCGGGAGCGATTCAAACGTCAATTCCAATAGAAAAACTAAAAGAATAGATGATTACAATAATTGGAAGTTTACCATGAAAATGCTTCTCATGCATGAAGATTTGTACGAGTGCATCGAGTTTGAGGAAGGTAGCAAAGATGCAAAGAAAAATCAAAAGGCTTTAGCAAAAATTTGCTTGTCAGTACATTCATCAGCTTTTCCGCATATTCGCAATGTTAAATCACCATTTGAAGCTTGGAACATCTTGCAACGCGCTTTTGAGGATAAGGGTTTAAGCAGGAGGCTTGGGCTTATGAGGTCATTGTTTTCTATCAAACTGAGCGAGAGCACAAACATGGAAAGCTACATAATGAAAATAGTAGAGCATGTGCAAAAGCTGAATGACATTGGTTTACCTTTGGAGGATGAGTTCATTGCATTTTGATGCTAAATGGGTTGGCATCTGACTATGACCCATTGATCATGGCTTTGGAAAACTCAAATGTCACTCTAGCATGTGAGATAGTGAAATCTAAGCTACTGCAGGAGTACCAACGGAGAGATGACAAGGCGGAGTCTGTCACGGCTTTGGCTGTAAAGAAAACATTCAGGTGTTTCAAATGCAAGAAGCCTGGACATACAAAGAAAAATTGCCCAAAAAATAACATCAACAATACCCAGAAGTCAGACGACAAGGAAGGTTGACTAGTGCTCCGACAAGTGCTCGGACTCGTGCTCCGACAAGTGCTCGGACTAGTGCTCGGACTAGTGCTCCGACCAGCGCTCAATTGCCCGGTCATACAAGTGCTAGGGTGCATGCACAAGTGCTCGGACTAGTAATCGGACAAGTGCACGCACAAGTGCTCGGACTAGTGCACGGACTAGTTCTCGGACAAGTGCACGCACAAGTGCTCGGACTAGTGCACGCACAAATGCTCGGACTAGTGCTCGGACTAGTGCACGCACAAATGCTCGGACTAGTGCACGCACAAGTGCTCGGACTAGTGCTCGGTCAAATGCACGGTCAAATGCTCGGTCAAATGCTCGGTCGAGTGCTCGGTCAAATGCTCGGTCGAGTGCTCGGTCAAATGCTCGGTCGAGTGCTCGGTCAAATGCTCGGTCGAGTGCTCGGTCAAATGCTCGGTCGAGTGCTCGGTCAAATGCTCGGTCGAGTGCTCGGTCAAATGCTCGGTCGAGTGCTCGGTCAAATGCTCGGTCGAGTGCTCGGTCAAATGCTCGGTCGAGTGCTCGGTCAAATGCTCGGTCGAGTGCTCGGTCAAATGCTCGGTCGAGTGCTCGGTCAAATGCTCGGTCGAGTGCTCGGTCAAATGCTTGGTCGAGTGCTCGGTCAATTGCTCGGTCGAGTGCTCGGTCAAGGGCATGGTCAAGTGCTCGGTCGAGTGATCCGACAAGCGCACAAGTGCTCGGACAAGTGCTCCGACCAGCGCTCAATTGCCCGGTCATACAAGTGCTAGGGCGAGTACACGGTCGAGTGCTCGGTCGAGTGCTCGGTCGAGTGCTCGGTCGAGTGCTCGGTCGAGTGCTCGGTCGAGTGCTCGGTCGAGTGCTCGGTCGAGTGCTCGGTCGAGTGCTCGGTCGAGTGCTCGGTCCAGTGCTCGGTCGAGTGCTCAGTCGAGTGCTCGGTCAAATGCACGGTCAAGTGCTCCGTCAAATGCTCGGTCGAGTGCTCGGTCAAGTGCTCCGACCAGCGCTCAATTGCCCGGTCATACAAGTGCTAGAGCGAGTACTCGGTCGAGTGCTCGGTCAAGTGCTAGGTCGAGTGCTCGGTCGAGTGCTCGGTCAAGTGCTCGGTCAAATGCTCGGTCGAGTGCTCGGTCAAATGCTCGGTCGAGTGCTCGGTCAAGTGCTCGGTCAAATGCTCGGTCGAGTGCTCGGTCAAGTGCTCGGTCGAATGCTCGGTCAAGTGCTCGGTCGAGTGCTCGGTCAAGTGCTCGGTCAAGTGCTCAGTCAAGTGCTCGGTCGAGTGCTCGGACAAGTGCTTGGACAAGTGCTCCGACAAGTGCTCGGACAAGTGCACGCACAAGTGCTCGGACTAGTGCTCCGACAAGTGCTCGGACAAGCGCACAAGTGCTCGGTCTAATGCTCGGTCGAGTGCTCGGTCTAATGCTCGGTCGAGTGCTCGGTCGAGTGCTCGGTCGAGTGCTTGGTCAAATGCTCGGTCGAGTGCTCGGACAAGTGCTCGGTCAAGTGCTCGGTCGAGTGCTCGGTCGAGTGCTCGGTCGAGTGCTCGGTCGAGTGCTTGGTCAAATGCTCGGTCGAGTGCTCGGACAAGTGCTCGGTCAAGTGCTCGGTCGAGTGCTCGGTCGAGTGCTCGGACAAGCGCACAAGTGCTCGGACAAGCGCACAAGTGCTCGGACAAGTGCACGCACAAGTGCTCGGACTAGTGCTCCAACAAGTGCTCGGACAAGCGCACAAGTGCTCGGCCAAGGGCACAAGTTCTCCGACAAGTGTTCAGACAAGTGCTCGGACAAGCGCTCACAAGTGCACGCACAAGTGCCCGGACTAGTGCACGCACAAGTGCTCGGACTAGTGCTCGGTCAAATGCTCGGTCGAGTGCTCGGTCGAGTGCTCGGTCAAATGCTCGGTCGAGTGCTCGGTCAAATGCTCGGTCGAGTGCTCGGTCAAGTGCTCGGTCGAGTGCTCGGTCGAGTGCTCGGACAAGTGCACAAGTGCTCGGACAAGCGCACAAGTGCTCGGACAAGTGCTTGGACAAGTGCTCCGACAAGTGCTCGGACAAGCGCACAAGTGCTCGGCCAAGGGCACAAGTTCTCGGACAAGTGTTCAGACAAGTGCTCGGACAAGTGCTCACAAGTGCACGCACAAGTGCTCGGACTAGTGCTTGGTCAAATGTACGGTCGAGTGCTCGGTGAAGTGCTCGGTCAAGTGCTCGGTCAAGTGCTCGGTCGAGTGCTCGGTCAAGTGCTCGGTCGAGTGCTCGGTCGAGTGCTCGGTCGAGTGCTCGGTCAAGTGCTCGGTCAAATGCTCGGTCGAGTGCTCGGTCAAGTGCTCGGTCAAATGCTCGGTCAAGTGCTCGGTCGAGTGCTCGGACAAGCGCACAAGTGCTCGGACAAGCGCACAAGTGCTCGGACAAGTGCACGCACAAGTGCTCGGACTAGTGCTCCGACAAGTGCTCCGACAAGTGCTCGGACAAGCGCACAAGTGCTCGGCCAAGGGCACAAGTTCTCGGACAAGTGTTCAGACAAGTGCTCGGATAAGCGCTCACAAGTGCACGCACAAGTGCCTGGACTAGTGCACGCACAAGTGCCCGGACTAGTGCACGCACAAGTGCCCGGACTAGTGCACGCACAAGTGCCCGGACTAGTGCACGCACAAGTGCTCGGACTAGTGCTCGGTCAAATGCTCGGTCGAGTGCTCGGTCATATGCTCGGTCGAGTGCTCGGTCGAGTGCTCGGTCAAATGCTCGGTCGAGTGCTCGGTCGAGTGCTCGGTCGAGTGCTCGGTCGAGTGCTCGGTCGAGTGCTCGGTCGAGTGCTCGGACAAGTGCACAAGTGCTCGGACAAGCGCACAAGTGCTCGGACAAGTGCTTGGACAAGTGCTCCGACAAGTGCTCGGACAAGCGCACAAGTGCTCGGCCAAGGGCACAAGTTGTCGGACAAGTGTTCAGACAAGTGCTCGGACAAGTGCTCACAAGTGCACGCACAAGTGCTCGGACGAGTGCTCGGTCAAATGCTCGGTCGAGTGCTCGGTGAAGTGCTCGGTCAAGTGCTCGGTCGAGTGCTGGTGAGCGCTCGGTCGAGTGCTCTGTCATGTGCTCGGTCGAGTGCTCGGTCGAGTGCTCTGTCATGTGCTCGGTCGAGTGCTCGGTCGAGTGCTCGGTCGAGTGCTCGGTCGAGTGCTCGGTCGAGTGCTCGGTCCAGTGCTCGGTCAAGTGCTCGGTCGAGTGCTCGGTCCAGTGCTCGGTCAAGTGCTCGGTCGAGTGCTCGGTCGAGTGCTCGGTCAAGTGCTCGGTCGAGTGCTCGGTCCAGTGCTCGGTCATGTGCTCGGTCGAGTGCTCGGTCGAGTGCTCGGTCAAGTGCTTGGTCAAGTGCTCGGACAAGCGCACAAGTGCTCGGACAAGCGCACAAGTGCTCGGACAAGCGCACAAGTGCTCGGACAAGCGCACAAGTGCTCGGACAAGCGCACAAGTGCATGGACAAGTGCTCGGACTAGTGCTCCGACAAGTGCTCGGACAAGTGCACGCACAAGTGCTCTGACCAGCGCTCAATTGCCCGGTCATACAAGTGCTCAGGCGAGTGCTTGGTCGAGTGCTCGGTCGAGTGCTCGGTCAAGTGCTTGGTTGAGTGCTTGGTCGAGTGCTCGGTCGTGTGCTCGGTCGTGTGCTCGGTCGTGTGCTCGGTCGAATGCTCGGTCAAGTGCTTGGGTGAGTACTCAGTCAACTTGGCAAGTGCTCGGGCGAGTGCTCCGACAAATGCTCGGACAAGTGCACGCACAAGTGCTCCGACCAGCGCTCAATTGCCCGGTCATACAAGTGCTCGGGCGAGTACTCGGTCGAGTGCTCGGTCAAGTGCTGAGACTAGTGCTCGGACTAGTGCTCGGTCAAGTGCTGAGACTAGTGCTCGGACTAGTGCTCGGTCAAGTGGTCGGTCAAGTGCTTGGTCGAGTGCTTGGTCGAGTGCTTGGTCGAGTGCTTGGTCGAGTGCTTGGTCGAGTGCTTGGTCGAGTGCTTGGTCGAGTGCTTGGTTGAGTGCCCGGTCGAATGCTCGGTCAAGTGCTTGGGTGAGTACTCGGTCAACTGGTCAAGTGCTCGGGCGAGTGCTCAGTCAAGTGCTCGTAAAAGTGCTTGTTCAAGTGCTCGTACAATTCGTCGCCGACGCGACTAAAGGGCGAACCTCATTCATATTTTGAATGAGGTTCGCCCTTTAGTTGCGTCGGCGACGAATTGCTTGTACAATTTCTCGAACAAGTGCTCGGACAAGTGCTCGGACATATGCTCGGACAATTGCTCCGAAAAGTGCTCGGACAAGCGCACAAGTGCTCGGACAAGCGCACAAGTGCTCGGACAAGCGCACAAGTGCTCGGACAAGCGCACAAGTGCTCGGACAAGCGCACAAGTGCTCGGACAAGCGCACAAGTGCTCGGACAAGCGCACAAGTGCTCGGACAAGCGCACAAGTGCTCGGACAAGCGCACAAGTGCTCGGACAAGCGCACAAGTGCTCGGACAAGCGCACAAGTGCTCGGACAAGCGCACAAGTGCTCGGACAAGCGCACAAGTGCTCGGACAAGCGCACAAGTGCTCGGACAAGCGCACAAGTGCTCGGACAAGCGCACAAGTGCTCGGACAAGCGCACAAGTGCTCGGACAAGTGCGCGGTCAAGTGCTCGGACAAGTGCTCCGACCAGCGCTCAATGGCCCGGTCATACAAGTGCTCGGGCAAGTACTCGGTCAAGTGCTCGGACTAATGCTCGGACTAGTGCTCGGTCGAGTGCTCGGTCGAGTGCTCGGTCGAGTGCTCGGTCTAGTGCTCGGTCGAGTGCTCGGTCTAGTGTTCGGTCGAGTGCTCCGTCAAGTGCTCGGTCTAGTGCTCGGTCGAGTGCTCCGTCAAGTGCTCGGTCGAGTGCTCCGTCAAGTGCTCGGTCGAGTGCACGCACAAGTGCTTGGACAAGTGCTTGGACAAGTGCTCGGTCGAGTGCTCGGTCGAGTGCTCGGTCAAGTTCTCGGTCGACTGCTCGGTTGAGTGCTCGGTCGAGTGCTCGGTCAAGTGCTCGGTCAAGTGCTCGGTCAAGTGCTCGGACAAGCGCACAAGTGCTCGGACAAGTGCACAAGTGCGCGGTCAAGTGCTCGGACAAGTGCACGCACAAGTGCTCCGACCAGCGCTCAATGGCCCGGTCATACAAGTGCTCGGGCGAGTACTCTGTCAAGTGTTCGGACTAATGCTCGGACTAGTGCTAGTGCTCCGACCAGCGCTCAATGGCCCGGTCATACAAGTTTTCGGGCGAGTACTCGGTCAAGTGCTCGGACTAATGCTCGGACTAGTGCTCGGTCGAGTGCTCGGTCGAGTGCTCGGTCGAGTGCTCGGTCGAGTGCTCGGTCTAGTGCTCGGTCGAGTGCTCCGTCAAGTGCTCGGTCGAGTGCTCGGTGAAGTGCTCGGTGAAGTGCTCGGTCAAGTGCTCGGTCAAATGCTCGGTCGAGTGCTCGGTCAAATGCTCGGTCGAGTGCTCGGTCGAGTGCTCGGTCGAGTGCTCGGTCAAGGGCACGGTCAAGTGCTCGGTCGAGTGATCGGACAAGCGCACAAGTGCTCGGTCGAGTGATCGGACAAGCGCACAAGTGCTCGGACAAGTGCTCCGACCAGCGCTCAATTGCCCGGTCATACAAGTGCTAGGGCGAGTACTCGGTCGAGTGCTCGGTCGAGTGCTCGGTCGAGTGCTCGGTCGAGTGCTCGGTCGAGTGCTCGGTCGAGTGCTCGGTCGAGTGCTCGGTCGAGTGCTCGGTCGAGTGCTCGGTCGAGTGCTTTGTCGAGTGCTCGGTTGAGTGCTCGGTCGAGTGCTCGGTCAAGTGCTCGGTCAAGTGCTCGGACAAGCGCACAAGTGCTCGGACAAGTGCACAAGTGCACGGTCAAGTGCTCGGACAAGTGCACGCACAATTGCTCCGACCAGCGCTCAATGGCCCGGTCATACAAGTGCTCGGGCGAGTACTCGGTCAAGTGTTCGGACTGATGCTCGGACTAGTGCTAGTGCTCCGACCAGCGCTCAATGGCCCGGTCATACAAGTGCTCGGGCGAGTACTCGGTCAAGTGCTCGGACTAATGCTCGGACTAGTGCTCGGTCGAGTGCTCGGTCGAGTGCTCGGTCTAGTGCTCGGTCGAGTGCTCCGTCAAGTGCTCGGTCGAGTGCTCGGTGAAGTGCTCGGTCAAGTGCTCGGTCAAATGCTCGGTCGAGTGCTCGGTCAAATGCTCGGTCGAGTGCTCGGTCAAATGCTCGGTCGAGTGCTCGGTCAAATGCTCGGTCGAGTGCTCGGTCAAATGCTCGGTCGAGTGCTCGGTCAAATGCTCGGTCGAGTGCTCGGTCAAATGCTCGGTCGAGTGCTCGGTCAAATGCTCGGTCGAGTGCTCGGTCAAGGGCACGGTCAAGTGCTCGGTCGAGTGATCGGACAAGCGCACAAGTGCTCGGACAAGTGCTCCGACCAGCGCTCAATTGCCCGGTCATACAAGTGCTAGGGCGAGTACTCGGTCGAGTGCTCGGTCGAGTGCTCGGTCGAGTGCTCGGTCGAGTGCTCGGTCGAGTGCTCGGTCGAGTGCTCGGTCGAGTGCTCAAGGATCTTCGGTATCGAACATCCTGTTTTCGCTGCTCTTGAACGACCTACCGGAGGCCGTACCAGATGGAGACGTCTTCATGTACGCAGATGACGTCGCTATCGTCGTTTGTGCATCCGATGTGGTCTCTTTGGAGCAGCGACTTAACAGTGCCATGAGCCGACTGTCGCTCTGGTTCGGATGTAATGGACTCGCACTTAATATCAAAAAGACCCACTTCCTACACTTCCACCTAGGGGGAAAACTACCAAGACGTATGTGCGTGCGAGTAGGTGAAGTACACATCGACCAGGTGGAAGCCACCACCTTCCTCGGGTTCGAACTTGACCGCGGTCTCACCTGGGAATCCCACATAGCAAAACTGTGTGGAGTTAGCTTTGCTCTACGTCGGCTATCCTGGGTGGTTCCGAGAGAGGTGGTGAGGTCCAGCTACTTTGCGACGGCACAGGCAATCTTGCAATATGGTGTGGAGCTGTGGGGGTGCGCGGCAGACTGGGAGCGCGCCTTCCGTATGCAAAAGAGAGCCGTACGGGCAATAGTGCAGGTATCACGCTTCACATCGGTGAGGCCGTACTTTAAAAGTTTAGGCATACTAACCTTACCCTCGCTACTGATCCATCAGGTGGCTGTGTATGTGTACAACAATCGACACGAGTACGTGACTCCGAGAGATGTGCACGCGCGCAATCATCGCAATATGGACCGGCACTTACCTGTGCCATGTAGACTCGCCAAATCTGGGAAGATGACTCATATTTTGGGCCCTTCAGTCTATAATAAACTGCCTACTAATATTACTGAAGCTCTCACACAATCAAGCTTTAAATTGAAACTAAAACACTGGCTTCTCGAGCACACGTTTTATAGTATCAATGAATTTTTAAATTTTAAGTAATTACAAAAGTAACTCATTGTGTACAAATATGTACCAATTGTTTTTATTTTTTTGTGTAATTTTGTTTGATTTAATGTTTGATTTAATGTTCGATTCAATGTTTTATTTTTTAATTTTTTTTTTTTTAATTTCTTCATTGCTATTTTTTGTAGTAATTTTATAACTTTCTTTTATATAAATCGTATTTGACATCACATTATTGAAAACCAAAAATTACTAAATTGACATGTAAATTTATTTTTTACCAATAAAATATAAAAAAAAAAAAAAAAAAAAATGCTCGGTCAAGTGCTCGGTCAAATGCTCGGACAAGCGCACAAGTACTCGGACAAGTGCTCCGACCAGCGCTCAATTGCCCGGTCATACAAGTGCTAGGGCGAGTACTCGGTCGAGTGCTCGGTCAAGTGCTCGGTCGAGTGCTCGGTCGAGTGCTCGGTCAAGTGCTCGGTCAAATGCTCGGTCGAGTGCTCGGTCAAATGCTCGGTCGAGTGCTCGGTCAAATGCTCGGTCGAGTGCTCGGTCAAGTGCTCGGTCGAGTGCTCGGTCAAGTGCTCGGTCAAGTGCTCGGTCGAGTGCTCGGTCGAGTGCTCGGTCAAGTGCTCGGTCGAGTGCTCGGTCGAGTGCTCGGTCGAGTGCTCGGTCAAGTGCTCGGTCAAATGCTCGGTCGAGTGCTCGGTCAAGTGCTCTGTCAAGTGCTCGGTCGAGTGCTCGGTCAAGTGCTCGGTCGAGTGCTCAGTCAAGTGCTCAGTCAAGTGCTCGGTCGAGTGCTCGGACAAGTGCTTGGACAAGTGCTCCGACAAGTGGTCGGACAAGCGCACAAGTGCTCGGACAAGCGCACAAGTGTTCGGACAAGTGCTCGGACTAGTGCTCCGTCAAGTTCTCGGACAAGTGCACGCACAAGTGCTCTGACCAGCGCTCAATTGCCCGGTCATACAAGTGCTCAGGCGAGTGCTTGGTCGAGTGCTCGGTCAAGTGCTCGTTCGAGTGCTCGGTCAAGTGCTTGGTCGAGTGCTTGGTCGAGTGCTCGGTCGTGTGCTCGGTCGTGTGCTCGGTCGAATGCTCGGTCAAGTGCTTGGGTGAGTACTCAGTCAACTTGGCAAGTGCTCGGGCGAGTGCTCCGACAAATGCTCGGACAAGTGCATGCACAAGTGCTCCGACCAGCGCTCAATTGCCCGGTCATACAAGTGCTCGGGCGAGTACTCGGTCGAGTGCTCGGTCAAGTGCTCAGACTAGTGCTCGGACTAGTGCTCGGACTAGTGCTCGGTCAAGTGGTCGGTCAAGTGGTCGGTCGAGTGCTTGGTCGAGTGCTTGGTCGAGTGCTTGGTCGAGTGCTTGGTTGAGTGCTCGGTCGAATGCTCGGTCAAGTGCTTGGGTGAGTACTCGGTCAACTAGTCAAGTGCTCGGGCGAGTGCTCAGTCAAGTGCTCATAAAAGTGCTTGTTCAAGTGCTCGTACAATTATTATTGCTTGTACAAGTTCTCGAACAAGTGCTCGGCCAAGTGCTCGGACATATGCTCGGACAAGTGCTCCGACTAGTGCTCGGACAAGCGCACAAGTGCTCGGACAAGCGCACAAGTGCTCGGACAAGTGCGCGGTCAAGTGCTCGGACAAGTGCACGCACAAGTGCTCCGACCAGCGCTCAATGGCCCGGTCATACAAGTGCTCGGGCAAGTACTCGGTCAAGTGCTCGGACTAGTGCTCGGTCGAGTGCTCGGTCGAGTGCTCCGTCAAGTGCTCGGTCGAGTGCACGCACAAGTGCTTGGACAAGTGCTCGGTCGAGTGCTCGGTCGAGTGCTCGGTCAAGTGCTCGGTCGAGTGCTCGGTTCAGTGCTCGGTCATGTGCTCGGTCGAGTGCTCGGTCGAGTGCTCGGTCAAGTGCTCGGTCAAGTGCTCGGACAAGCGCACAAGTGCTCGGACAGTGCGCGGTCAAGTGCTCGGACAAGTGCACGTACAAGTGCTCCGACCAGCGCTCAATGGCCCGGTCATACAAGTGCTCGGGCGTGTACTCGGTCAAGTGCTCGGACTAATGCTCGGACTAGTGCTCGGTCGAGTGCTCGGTCAAGTGCTCGGTCTAGTGCTCGGTCGAGTGCTCCGTCAAGTGCTTGGTCGTGTGCTCGGTCGTGTGCTCGGTCGAATGCTCGGTCAAGTGCTTGGGTGAGTACTCGGTCAACTGGTCAAGTGCTCGGGCGAGTGCTCCGACAAGTGCTCGGACAAGTGCACGCACTAGTGCTCCGACCAGCGCTCAATTGCCCGGTCATACAAGTGCTCGGGCGAGTACTCGGTCGAGTGCTCGGTCAAGTGCTCAGACTAGTGCTCGGACTAGTGCTCGGTCAAGTGGTCGGTCAAGTGGTCGGTCGAGTGCTTGGTCGAGTGCTTGGTCGAGTGCTTGGTTGAGTGCTCGGTCGAATGCTCGGTCAAGTGCTTGGGTGAGTACTCGGTCAACTGGTCAAGTGCTCGGGCGAGTGCTCAGTCAAGTGCTCGTAAAAGTGCTTGTTCAAGTGCTCGTACAATTGCTTGTACAAGTTCTCGAACAAGTGCTCGCCCCTGGACAAGTCCTGGCCAAAATATGGTATATTTTTGATCAAAATTGTAAAAGTTAACGCAGCAACCCTATGAAAACCTCTTTGCTTCGAGTATTATTTTTATAATCCGTATAGTGGGGAATTTAGTGCAATGTCTAGTATGGGAACCGTTTTATTTTGGATCCGGCGCTCAAACTTGGCATAGTTGTTCCCTAGGCCGTTCTGAGTAAATTAAGCCCGGGAGCCACCGAGAGCCATCCCCCGTTTGGTAGGGGGAGGGGGGGAAAGTTTGTTTCTGCCGCGCTCCATTTGAGGGTTTATATCTCCAAAACTATTGGTACTAGGGCAAGTGAGATATCATTTTCGTATGATTCAAGGATAAGAAATTCATTTCTGTAACAAAAAAAATAACTTTCCATATATAAAAAAAGAAATATTTGATAAAACGTTTAAAACATGAATACCTTTTTTCCGCATATGTGTCGATTAATTTTTATTCGTCTTTGATATTAGCATGAAAAAAATATATTCTGAAAGCCACACTTCTAAGGATTATAAAAATATAAATTTCATTAGAATAGCATAATAAATACTTAGTGAAAAAAAATATAATTTGATGCTCGGCAGAGTAGCATAAAACGCGCGGTTTTAGTATCTGTTGTTCGTAAGTAAATAAAATGAATCATCTAACGCCCAAATGACTGTTAAGTAACATAGTATAAACAGGTACATTATATTATTATTTTAATATTTCTCGCACGCACAAAATATTTGTCACGTAAAACAAAAAATATTTTTTCCTTATAAAAACGTATTTGAGAAAATCCGCAAAACGTGACTAACTATTTCTCATACGAATTATGGTGTTTTACTATCTAACTTCCATTGTATTATGGTGGTTTACTATGTAACTTATGTGGTCACGTTGATCAACCAGGTTAACTGACTTCAGAAATGGTCATACATAACCATAATGAGTTTGACTCTTATTGGCGCATTAATTTCGTAACCGTTTCCGTGCTTCGCAAGCCACGTCAAATTATTTTCATGACAACTGATGAAGCTTCGACCAGCGCCTATACAACTCCAAAACCCCGAAAGCATTCAGATCGAGTTGCACAATCGCTTCGAATGCCTAGGAGAATGTGAAAATGTGGACGAATACAACGACAGGTTTGTGCAAATTGTCCAAACAGCTGGGAAGAAGGCCTTCAAAACAAGACGTTAAAAAAAACATATCGGATCTCGGACCTCACCAGCAAGCTCATGGAGGAAAAACGGAGCCTGATTCTGAAATCCTCTGAAGATGCTTGTCAATATCGGCGACTAAACAGACAGATCTCCAAGTCCTTGACGCCAATTTACCACTCTTTAATACCAATTGTATTAAAGAGGCTATCGAGCGCAATAAAAGGTCAAAAGTATTGGCAAGGGATCTGTCTACTGGTCAAAGTCAACTAACAAAGCTGAAGACCGAGGATGGCAGAGTCGTGTCGTCCAAGCCCAAGCTGTTGGAAGAGGTTGAGAGGTCTACGGACAATTATACACGACTACATGCTTACCTGTCAGTAATCTGGCTGAAGATCCGAGAGTCGGATTGACCTGACACTATTCCGAAGATATCCCAGACGTCAGCCTATGCGAGATTAGAATGGCTCTCAAGCAGCTTAAGAAAAACAAGGCACCCGGGGTGATGACGGAATTGCGGCTGAGCTTCTGAAAACAGGTACACAGGGCACAGAACCCTTCTTCTTCAAGAAGGGTGATAAGACTCTTCTGAAGAATTACAGACCCACCTCACTCCTGAGCCATGTCTACAAGCCATGTCGAGAATCATTACGAATCGTCTCGCCCGCAGGTTTGACGACTTCCAACCTCCCGAACAAGCTGGTTTCCGAAAAGGCTTCTGTACCATAGACCACATACATACGCTGCGGCAGATTATACAGAAGACCGAAGAGTATAATGGCGTTTGTGGACTATGAGAAAGCTTTTGTTTCGACGAGACCTGGGCTGTGTTAAAGTCTCTCCAACAGTGCCAAATTAACTATCGATACACATCGAAGTGTTGAAGTGTTTGTGTGAAAACGCCACCATGTCGGTCCACCTCCAGGATCAGAATTTGAAACCTATCCGGCTGCAGCGTGGGGTGAGACAGGGAGACGTTATATCTCCGAAACTGTTCACCGCTGCACTGGAAGACGTTTTTAAGCTTCGGGACTGGAGAAGACTCAGCATCAACATCAATGGCGAATACATCACTCACCTTCGATTTGCTGACGAAATCGTGATCATGTCTGAGACCTTGGTGGACCTAGGCGCAATGCTCGATGGAACAGAGTCTCCCAACAAGTGGGTCTTAAAATGAACATGGATAAGACGAAAATCATGTCAAACGTCCGTGTTACACCCACTCCTCTGAAGGTTGGAGACTCTACTCTCGAAGTTGTCGAAGAATATGTATACCTGGGACAAGCAGTCCGGTTAGGTAGGTCCAACTTCGAGAAAGAGATCAATCGTCGAATCCAACTGGGCTGGGCAGCGTTCGGAAAGCTCCGCAATATCTTCACGTCCAAAATACCGCAGTGTCTCAAGACTAAAGTCTTTGACCAGTGTGTGTTGCCAGTGATGAGACGACATATGGATCCGATACATGGTCGCTTACTATAGATCTCATAAGAAGGCTCAAGGTTACCCAAAGGGCGATGGAGCGTGCTGTGCTTGGTATTTCCCTACGTGATCGAATCAGAAATGAGGAGATACGTAGGAGAACTAAAATTACCGACATAGCTCTCAGAATCGCTACACTGAAGTGGCAGTGGGCAGGGCAAATAGCTCGTAGAACAGATGGCCGTTGGGGCAGTAAAGTTTTCGAGTGGCGACCGCGCACCGAAAGACGCAGTGTGGGCAGACCTCCGACTCCGTGGACCGACGACCTGGTGCGGTTGCGGGAAGCTGCTGGATGCGAACCGCACAGGACCGGTCGGTGTGGAAATCCTTGGGGGAGGCCTTTTTCCAGCAGTGGACGTCTTTCGGCTGATAGATAGTAAACCACCATAATTCGTATGAAAAATACAATAGTCATATTTTCGAATTTTCTCATATATGATTTTTTAAGGAAAATATTTTTTGTTCTACGTGATAAATATTTTGTGCGTGCGAGGAATATTTAAATAATAATAGTATGTACCTATTTTTATTATGTTACTTAACAGTCATTTTTGGGCGCTAGATGATTCATTTTATTTACTTACTTACAAACGAACAACAGCCACTAAAACCGCGCGTTTCATGCTACTCTGCCGAGCATCAAATTATTTTTTTTCACTAAGTATTCATTATGCTATTCTAATGAAATTTATATTTTTATAATTCTAGGAAATGTGGCTTTCAGAATATATTTTTTTCATGCTAATATCCTAGAACATTAAAAATTAATCGACACGTATGTGGAAAAAAACCACCCACACTTCATTATCTACTTGTTAGATCGCGCTTCTTTTGGGGCTTATATCTCCATAATTTTATGTTCTAGGGCAAGTCCGATATCATTTTCGGATATTTCAAGGATGAAAAATTCATTTCTGTAACAAAAAAAAAATACTTTTCATAGAAAAAAAAAAAGAAATATAACTCCTGTAATTTAGAACCACGCGGACCGCGCGTTTTATGCCACGGTGCCACGCATTGAATTTTATTTTTTTCACGAAGTATTTATCATGCTATTCTAATAAAATTTATATTTTTATAATCCTTGGTAATGTGGCTTTCAGAATATATTTTTTTCATGCTAATATCTTAGACCATTATAAATTAATCGACACATATGCGGAAAAAAGGTAGTCATGTTTTATACGTTTTATCAAATATCTCTTTTTTTATATATGGAAAGTTATTTTTTTTGTTACAGAAATGAATTCCTTGTCCTTGAATCATACGAAAATAATATCTCACTTGCCCTAGTACCAATAGTTTTAGAGATATAAGCCCTCAAATGGAGCGCGGCAGAAACAAACTTTCCCCCCCTCCCCCTACCAAACGGGGGATGGCTCCCGATGGCTCCCGGGCTTAATCCACTCAGAATGACCTAGGAAATAACTATGCCAAGTTTGAGCGCCGGATCCAAAATAAAACGGTTCATCGCACTAAATCCCCGACTAGTAAAAGCGAAGACAAGTTTAATTTATACTGGATTTAAAATGTTAATCAAATTTTGAATATTGATAATTTGAAATCTATTTTATCGTACCTACATAATTAGGTACGATAAGGGCAGTTACATGGTAAAAGCAATAAATAAAATAGGCCGATATCTTCGTGCTCATGCACGATTTTATCTTACTTAACACTTTTTTCTTTATAAGTACTTGTGTTTTAACTTTCAGCCTGTGCTCAACTTTTATAGGACTATATAGTCCTATGAATACTATAGTGTTCATTAACTTTATGAACAGATTCAGGAGTTTTTTCAATCTGTTTTTACTATATTATTCTATGTTATTCTTCTTTTCGGTCGATAACAAACCTAAATAGTCTCGGCCCAAAATTCAGCCACGCGAATTGCACTGTTTGTGGCACTCATTAGATCTGCCTGCCTGCAGTTATCTGGGCATGCAGGGCACGACGTCAAATACTCCATTGTTTGGGGAACTACGCCACACTTAAACTCCAATTTGGAACCATCTGAGGATGTTATCACCATTATATTATTATCTTATTGAGAAGTGTTAAACTTAACACCAAATATATTTTAAATCAACGGTTTAAATATATGTACAATAGTACACATTAATTCTTTAAATAATTAATTGATAGAAACCAGTTCGGTATACGATTCAAAACCCTTTCGATTTACAGTTACCATAACTGACAAGTAATCGTTAATAGTTATAATAAGAAAAATAAAAGTATTTTATAAAATAAGGTTTTCTGTACCTTATACTTGAAATTGTCTTTTTTGTACCTAGCTTCTGCTACTTACACGAAACTTGCAATGACAGTGTTTCGGGAAGTATTAATTATAATAAATACATACACCTACGTTATTTTTTCTTATGAAGCCATGTCTTCAGTCTAGATGACAATGATTCATAGGTGTGCCTGTTTTTAAGTTTAATGCAAGTTAAGTCTTAATAAAGCTGCCGCAATCACCAGATAAGAATAAACAATAATGTTTGATGGGTGAAATCTGTGAATTCTTAGATGGTGGATAATCAAAATTTTGACTTTTGCATAATCAAAATTTTTGTTTATGCCTCCACAGTACACTGGAGATGTCCTTGTGAGGATGGTGAAAATTATTTATTGGCATTGTTTAAGATCGCCTATAATAAAATATACATTAAAAAGTTTTATATATGTTGGATGAAATAAAATGAAAAATGTGAACGTCAGCGAATTTTGCAAAAACAAAATTATTATAAGTCATAGCTTACGTGAAACTTCTGGTATATTTTGTACTAAATTATTTGCAATTGAAAGTTTAATAACCGCGATATACTTTCGTGGCTATATAAAATTACAGCATTTTTTTTCTCTATAAACCAAACAGGTAGTTTTTTTAAGTAAACACACAACAAAAGAATGAGAAATTAAAATGTTAAAAAGTTGTGACAATAGAATACTATTGCTGGTATTGACAATAGAATACATATAAAACTTGCTGAAATTACCGTTATCGATACAGTTTAGATAAATATACTAAACATGTTTTCTACTGCAATCCAAAACTTATTAAATAAGCTTATCCAGCCTAAAATAATAATTTTAACTTAAAGAATAAATACAAAATGTAACAAGTACATTTTTACATCTTTGTACTTAATGTTTTCCGGTTATTTGTGTAACTATCTTCAACGGTTCCCACTTTTTCCAATTATTATGAACTTCATATTATTATTTCGAAATTATGACTTATTATGTAATAAGTCTTAAAAAAATGCTGCTCAAGCTACTACCGTTTTCATACCTGACGTAGGGTCTGTTATGAAATCAGAATTTATCTATATTTTATTTCTTATAAGTGAACCTGAAACTTATATTTTCAAATATTGTCTCAAATATTTACTTATTCATTCGTATAAGGAACGAACAAATGCATATCGTCAGTGCTGGATATAAAATTCCTATCACTGGTCGATAATACCAAGTTTCAGTTCACGTCTAGCTTTAAACAGTGGGGGAATATTATCGATCAGGAGTATAGATTCGTTGGTTTGTTCACGGCTCATCCCCATTGCGGGTATACCTATAGTTATTCGGGTTTATTTTGTGTTACATTTTTTGTCAAATTGCCTAAAAATGCATTTCAGATGTTCAACGTGAATTGTTCGAGCAGTACATGAAAGATGTACAGGTTAAAACCATGTTTGTTAAAATACGATAGGTACTTAGTGTAATTAAGGTACCAGAATATCGTATTAGATTACCATCTTAGCAGTTCTTTGGACTTAGAACAGATTTTCCAAATAGCTAAAAGGATGGAAATGTCAAACAGGTTCCCGTATGAAATTTTCAAGTATATATCAATAGATTATTAATTAATTACTAAAGTAATTCATATCCGGTTATGTAAGACGTCTAGAAAAAGCATACTATAAAAAGCATAACCTATCATAAAACACTATCGTCTATCGCTACACTTATGCTAAGTGTAACCTCATCACCCAGAACCTAACGTCAAGTTCAACTACAATCAGACTTACAATCACATTTATAAAATTGAACAAGATTTAATTTTATTTTCATATTATTTATTTAATAACCTTCTAGGAAGTGTTATTTTTTAATAATTTATTGTGTATACAAAATGGGCATAATATAAAAGCTTATCATCAAATATACGCAAGGGGTGCAACTTGTTTCTAAAAGAAATTTCTTCCAGGAATAAATTTCTGTTAATTGAATTGCAGTTATAAATTCTATCAGATTATATTTTATTGCAATAATTCTCATGCCTTTTACCTACAACATTGTTAGTCTCTCTAAACATCTACATGTTAACCAATTAAATCTAGAAGACAAGGAAGGATAATTAGATGATCAAACGAACTTACCTCAAGTGAAGTTCGATCTTAATTATCCTTCCTTGTCGGAGAGCGGAGAGATTTAAGGTCCCTCCCTGCCCTAGAGTAGACAATACTAGGATGCTAGTATTAAAACCCCTAATACCAATGTTGTAGGATGTAGGTTGCCTTTTTTATTCTCTAAAATGAATGAGGCTTGGACCGTGCAATGGCGCCGAGGTGGGAGAGTACCTAGCTGTCTCTTTTTCTCTTATGGCGCTAAACTACGTGCGAGTGGGTCAAACGTAGACGAGGACTACTACATGTTAACTAATTAAATCTCTCCGACAAAAAAGGATAATTAAGATCGAACTTCACTTGAGGTAAGTTCGTTTGATCATCTAAGTATTTTGCATTTTTAAAATGGAAAATATGTCTTGAAAAGTATTTCAAATAAAATACAAAATGCTTTTTTAAAAAAGGTATTTAAATGCAAAATACAAAAAAGGTATTTTGCATTTTGTATTTGCATTTTAAATACAAGTATTTCAAATAAGTCGCATCTCTGTATATGTATCAATATTTACCCGCAATGATCTTGCCCTTCGCGCCGGCTGTGTCCGACTTGGGCGGGCCCCCACCGGATGGCGGTGCACTCCCTTTTTTGACTTCAGGCTTTTTTTGCGCAGGTTTCTTACCCATATCACACTTAGACTGCATACAGCTGTTGCTTGTTGACAACTAAAGAAAATTATTGCAATCGTCAGAATAGTTTCAAACTTGAAAACTACCAACACAACTTTTTAGTACATCTTACATCATCTCTTATCACATATCACTTATCACAGTTATTTCCTCGTCACAAAAAATATAACGTTGAAACTATTCTAAAACGGTAATCAATTTTAAAAAAACCAGACGTGTGCTATACATAGCCTCGGCAACCAACCTACTGTACTTATGACAAAAACGTTTTGAAGCATCCTTTTACATAAACAGCTAGACTCTCACCTTCCTATACGGCACAACCCTCATAGTCAATTTGATTCGGTCGAACAGCGTGCTTTTGGTCCGGCCGTCAACGTCACCGATGGTCTTCACGTGGAGAGGCGTCGAGTTCACCCCAGGAAGGGCGGCGGCTACGTCTGGGGTGCTGACTTTGGCCGACTTCTGTGCAGTAATGCCATCCTAGTGAGCGTAAGGAATGACATCAAAATACCCGTTTTTTTTGTCTGGTTTTGGATATGCGGCCGACTGTCTTTGCGCCTTAAAACGAATAGGGCTGACCCAAATAAAGGGATAAGGCATTGATTGTAAAAGAAGAGTACCTATCCGTTAAAATAATGGTCGATTAAAATCACGCCTCAGTACTTCATTATTTAGGAGAGTACTAATTTGGTACTATTGTAAATCGGAGCTAACGCTGTCGTTAAGAAAAATCATTGCGTTCGACGTCTGCCAATGGTGGCAATGAATAATTTGATAACCCTATACAAAAGCGCAATTGGTCCATATAGAAATCACTTAATAAAGTGATGTCGAGCGTTGACAAGTGTGGAAGGAAGGTAGTCGGGCTTCTTTGGTAACGACGAATGTGAGCTTAGCAATCCATGACACGTAGAACTTGCTGTCGTGCTCTACCTCCCTTTCGTGTACTCAGGATCATCTTTTAGAAGCCAACCAAAGTACTATTGATGTAGCCACGTTTAGGACAAAGTGCTTGGAATATTTTAGTATGAAGCTAAACTGAAAATTTTGCCACTGACACGAAAAAAATACTAATTGCACTCACAAATACACACACACACACACACACACACACGCACGCACACACACACAACTGTTAATATAGTAATAGGGATAGGCAACGGCCAGTGTTTCTGTAGTGATAGTGGGTAATTTCGGTAGTGTCTGGAGATTGGTAACTTAGAATTCTTTGCTAATATAACCTTGTAATCAGTATGGGATTTCGGATGCAACGGGTGCTTCGGTTGCGTATAATGTTCCGGATCCCAGTAAGGCTGGGGTTCCCACTGCGGGTCCGGCGTCTGCTGGGGCTCATCCTTCTTTTGCGGGGGACTTTTGATGCCAGGGACGAACTCGCGAGTCGGCAGATCTGCCAGACAGCGAGTGTTCGCGTAGTATGCTGTGGGACAGGAACAATGAGGTAGCTATCGGGTTTTAGCGTTTCAAAACACTTTTTTGGTATGCCGTAAGACTTTTTTAATCGATATTTGGTAACCCCTTGGCATTACCTCACCTAGTGGTAAGTGGTAATGATGCCGAAGATGGAAGCGGGCTTACCTTGTTTCCCCAACACAGTGGGGAACTGGCTATCTTATTCTCCTTGCCGGAACACATCAATGCTATTAACATTTATATTAAAATTTGGCGACAAGACTTAAATAAGATGGTGGGGTGGTAACTAGCCATGCGAGCTCTGATATGCCCTACCACCAATCAAACCGAGCAGTGGCTAGGTACCTAATGGCCCTGGTGCAAAAAAATTGGGGCCCTATTTAACCAAACAGATTAGGTGTTATCAGGTAAAAATATAGGGTGACTTTAATTAGTTCTTGATCCGAAAGGCTATGCATGTGCTCATGATAACAAACAACTTTCCCTAAGGAACCCATAGTCATTCTTCTATTAACTTTAAACCTAACTCGTTAAATCTGAGAGCGAATCCGTCAAGTTGGAAACACTACACAAAGAACAGGAACAATTTAGGAGATTTTTTTATAAATTTTGAATTTATTTCAACTGAGTTGCCATGAATAAGATCGTGTTGCAACCTGCTATTTTTATATTCTGAAGGTGAGGAGAGAAATTTTTGCAACTTCAGTTTAAGGTTTGATGGTCAGGGTCCGAGGGCCCCTTGAGCTTGAGGGCTCCGGTGCAACGCGCCGCCTACCCCTCCGATAGCTACGCCCCTGAAACCGAGTCCTACAAAGTTGCACTTCGCCGGAAATCGAACCTGTAACCTCCCGATGTGAAAACGTAAGTTATTTACAGACTTGGAGGCTTAGTGATAGTGTTTCTAACTTCTACGCCGCTGCCGAGGGTGATGGGTTTGATCCACACACACCCAGAACAATAATTTATGTGATAAGCATAGGTCACTAGTCCTGGGTGTATATGCCTTGCCCCAGTTAAGTCCGAAACCTATTTTAAAGACATATTATCACAGAAAAACAGGTATTAAAGTTATACAGGGTTACTGGTTATTCGATACATTCCTTTGAGGACGTGATAGTAGAGGTGGAAGCTAATCGATTTCACCCTACATTGTTTAATGCAAATGTTAACCATTTTCGAGATATTTTAAATTTTCAATATTTGAATAAAATTCAAAATTTTCAAATTAAGACTTCATTTAAAAAAAACTACACCATGTATTATTTTTTTCCTCTTATCCTTAAGGCCATATTATTGCTCATAATTATGAACCATAGATATATCAGAATCCATTGTTAAATTAAAAGCTGTACATATAAAACTCCAAACTCTACCAAAACAAAACGAGAATCTTTAAAAAAAGTGTGATTTTCTCAAAAAAATCATTATACAAATGATTGTAAAAAATATCTAAAAAACTTCCTCATTTCATTAGCTATCCAACGACATAAAATGTTTCCTGAAAACTCTCTAATATTATAATTAAAATAAATCCTTTTAGATTAGAATAGATAAGGTTGGAAATTTAATAAAATTCCTGAAGTAAAATTTGTTATTAAATGTGTTGATTTTGAGGTTGAAATAATAAGTAGGTATTGGTGTCAATTCGGTTTTCACGATTAAACTTATTTGACAGGATTAAACTAAATTTAAGTGTTCTGTCTTTTTCTTTCTGTATCGAAAAGACAAGGACAGGACGCTTAAATTTAGTTTAGTCCTGTCAAATATTTTTTATTGTAAACACCGAATCGACACCATTGTATCGTCCTAGGATATTATTATGCTGATTCATACGACACTATTTGAAAGCCTCATTGAAAGCATTGTTATCAAATAAAGAAAACCTCTCTTAACTCACAGCATGATGAGGAGATACGTAGGAGAACCAAAGTAAAATGGCATTGGGCGGGGCACATAACTCGTAGAACAGATGGCCGTTGGAGCATTAAATTTCTCGAGTGGCAACCGCACACCGGAAAGCGCAGTGTAGGCAGGCCTCCCACTCGGTGGACCGAAGACCTGGTGAAGGTTGCAGGAAGCCGCTGGATGCGGGTAGCGCATCACTGGTCGGTGTGGAAAACTTTGGGGGAGGCCTTTGTCCAGCAGTGGACGTCTTTCGGCTGATGGTGATGATGAACTCACAGCTTATCTTCCGCCGGTGCGCGTCCAACACTAACTTTCTAAACTTATCCATTAGTTATCTAAGTAGTTCTTTTATTTTGTTGTTGTATTATTATATTTATTTTTCCATCACCATCTATTTTCACAATCAGTTTATTTAGGTGCGTTTATTGTCAAAATATTGTCATTTTTGTTTGACAGAGAACGAAATTTTGAAATTTACTTTTTATTTCATGAAAGGAAATGCAGTAAGGTGGCAATATATAGGTTAGGCATATCAAGGGCATACACATCCTTACTAGCTACTGCCCGTGGCTTCGCCCACGTTGATATTATTTTTATGGCTTCGAGGCCTTTTGAGTGAGCACCTTGTAAGCACGGATTTTTTCCTCAGATATTTTATTTTTTACGATGATCTTATCCAGTCTTTACTTTAGGTATTTATCCGAATTACAGTAGGTAATATTGTAGAGTCGGCTTGAAATAGTATTAAAACAATGCAAACGCTGCTCCCTTTGTGACGTAAAGGTAAAACAAAAATATTGTATTTTTCCTTTCGCCCATCCTAAAATAATTTCTTTGCAATAATAGGCATCCTACAGGCACCAATGCGTTTTTCGGGAATATAAAAATAGTCATTATGTAACGTTAATCCAGCGCAGCGTTTTGATCTATCTACCTATTAAGACAATCCGTGAAATAAATCACACATCCATACTTTCACAAACATGAAAGTAAGAATCTTTCTTTTGGGATCTCTACGGGACCTTTTGCCATCTTTCTTGGTTTGCCTACTTATATATATAACAATTCTCATTTTGTCTATAGTATAAACACTCGGTGGTTCCAACCCTTAGGGTCAGTTCACACCAACAGTATCGACACGTTAGCTGCACATGACCATTTAAAAGCAAAAGTACCTACATTGGCACGCACCGTACTCTCACTTACAAGTACAAAGTAAAAGTACAATTTATCTATATCTACATACATATAATAAAACTGTAGAGGTCGAATGTCTGTACATAGAAAAAAAAAATGTTAAAATCCGAGTCAGGGGGATGTAAGAAAAGAAATAGAACCAATCCCAATTTTTTCAATTTTTTTGTTTCTCTGTCTGTTTGTACAGGCTAATCTCCGAAACTGTTGGATCGATTTAAATGAAATTTTGCATGGTGGTACCTTATATCCCCAGTCAATATCTTAGAAAATTAAAGAGTTCCCGTGGGATAGTTAAAGAACTCAATAACGAAATTAGGACTACTTCGAAAACCTTGATTTTTATTTTTTATTAACTTCATTCAGAAGGTTGATATTGAATGCAAAATTTAATTTTCATACTCAATATGAAGTTCACGCGAATGAAGACGTTATCGTTTAGTATAGGATAAATTGACTCGCTAACTAACAATGCACAACCTAAACCGTTTACATCTAAAATTTTGCAGGTTACGGGACAGGTTTCCGAAAACTTGAATGGCTTGCTCACTGACGAAACTGAACAACTTTCCACAAGAATTTTTTTCAGGAAACGAAAAAAAATCGGCTTCTCCATACAAAATTATAAATTTGATTGGACAGTTTTTATGGAGAAGCCGTTTTTTTTTTCGTTTCCTGAAAAAAAATCTTGTGGAAAGTTGTTCAGTTTCGTCTACTGAGCATGCCCTTAAAGTTTTCGGAAATCTGTCCCTTAAGGCTTTGCCACACCAAAGGCAGGTCAGACGCGGAGCAGGTCAGTAGCAGCGCGGGAGACGGCACACTGAATGCAGACGGCAGTTCCAACGCGGTTTTAACGCGGGCCCGCGTTAAAACCGCGTTCAGTGTGACTTGACGGGTGGAGGTTAGTTGGCTGCAAGATGTCGAACGGATTCTTGCTGCTTTTGGCTCTAAGTCAAAAAAGAGAATTTTACTTGAATGTTACATTTCTATAATATTTGTCTCGAAAATCGTATATATTTTTGTTCCCACGCATTAATTCGATATTTTTTTCGTTTAAATCCATCAAGCGGTTGTAAAAAAATACAACTGCTGTGTAACCGCATCGCCGCGCTGCGCTGCACTGCGACCGCCCCGCCCCCGGTGTGGCATGCTAACATGGTTGCCATAGTTATACAGCAGCGCGGGCCCGCGATTAAACTGCGCCGCGCCGCGCCTGCGCTGCTTCTGACCCGCGCTCGAGCTGCCCGGTTTGTCGTCCGGCAGTTGCAGAGCGGCGCGGCGCAGCGCAGTTTGAGCGCAGGCCCGCGTTCAAATTAGGTGTGACGTACTTCATATAATTTCTTGTATTACAACATACGCGGGCCCGCATTTAAACTGCGCTGCTACTGACCTGCTTTTGGTGTGGCAAAGCCTTTACACCCTGTATACTGTATAGTGTAGGCTCCTACTAAAAAGGGTTCACCAAATACAATATCAACCAAGGGGTTAAAAAGGAGTGCATGATAAAATCGAATTCCGCGCGAAAGAAGTCGCGGGCAAAAGCTAGTGAAAAATAAAGAAACAAAATTCAATTTGTACAAATTACAATTTATTCGTATCATTACTATTTACAACGAGTTAACTCTCGTACACACTTATAATAACATTAGTTTAGTTCAACGAGAACGAGTGGCATAATTTAAAAACATAAGGTTCACTTCACACAGAGACGCAGCGCCACAGTATATACATTGTATTAGTACTAACAATACAGTGTGGACACTCCCTGCCCCTCTTTAAGGGCGACCCCCCCCCCCCCTGCGGGTAAGATTCGGTGACGGTTGCTTAGCGCAAGCTTAGCAACACATACATTTTAAAGTCATAATAGGATCTTTTGGTAAGTAGATCGACATTGACAGGATCGGCGTTGCTTTTTTCGCAAATCTGACATTTACGATCTATCTACGATCTTTTGGCAGGTGGTGAAAGGCCGGAACTAACGCCGCAATCTTGATAAATGACGCAATTTATATCAAAGAAATTCTATTCTATTTTTCTATTTGGCATTCCACATCTCATACCGAGCGTGATTTTGCCAATGTCTAGTGAAAAATGAGAGAATCTTCAATAAAAAAAATTGCGAAACGCCAATGTCAAGTGAAAGTGACGGCTCTAAGGGTGATGGGCACTTAGACGCTCCACGTGGTGGTTTGCTGCTGGAACTCGGAAAACGGAGCTGTCTCCCGAGTTAATCCTCTTCTTATTTTAGTTATCACAAAGATAACGTTGAAACTATTCTAAAACGGTAATAATTGTAAAATTAACTCAACAGACGTGTGCTCGATACAAGTCCCGGCAACCAACCATATATGAAAGAAATATCGGATTTGCGACTAAAGCGCCGCCCTGTCAATGTCATCCATCTGCCAAAAGATCGTAGACAGACTGTATTTCCATACAAATAGTGTCATTTGATTGGTTGGTTGCCGGGACTTGTACCGAGCACACGTCTGCTGAGTTATTTTTTTATTTTTTTCCGTTTTAGAGTAGTCTCAACGTTATTTTTGTGATGGGAAAATAGCTGTGATTCCGATTATGTGATAAGCTCCGTTTCCGAGTTCCAGCAGCAAACCACCACGAGTAGTAGTAGGTAAAAATAACTGGATTTGTATGGAGTGTCCAGGGTGTGACTGTACTATTTCATGAGAAGTCTGTCACACTACCGCTTTTGTATTGTAATATCATGTAGAAAATGCAAATAATTCTTAACGACCAAAATATTATTGTTCTTATGTATATTCTTAACAAAATCAAAACTTTTTATAAACATTATTATTTATTAAATATCTTAAACTTCACACTGGTACGACGGGATAGTTATAAAACAACCTACGATTTTTTTAATATTATTTTTGTAACAATTCGACACTTTTATTCAGATTACAATAGAGTTTAAAATTGTCTACACACCGTCATTGGAATGTACCTACGACATTTAGTTATTTACTTACATGAATTACAGTTTTATTTATATTACAGTAATGAATTCGGTTTAGAAATATATAAAAAAACTTTTTCTTTTACATCATATAAATTAGAAAAATAATATTGCTTTTAAATTTAATATTTCTCAACCATATGCAAAAATATGTATAAGATGCTCATAATTATCTGCCTGAACTCATAGTGGAATTTCCATACATAATTCTGAACAAAGCCCAAGCAACACATTTGGACTCTTCATACAAATCTTTCAGCTAATCGGCAAATTTTGTATGCTTTTGAGAATTGACTATGTGTGGGAACAGTTTTTTAGTAAAAAAATCCCAGTTTGAGCGCTGGCAGACATTTTTTTTAAATGCCTTATACTATTTTAGTAAAAATCTTTTCGTTGGAAATTTTCTTGATTCACTATTAAGATTTAGCTTGGGACCTGAAAAAAAAAATGTAGATTGGATTTTTCATTATTTTTCCTGTATTCTATACTTGATTCTGAGTAAGCCCTCAAAATTTTAAATTCACTTTTTTAACACCTGCATGCAGGGTGTAACGAAAAGGTGTTACTGGTAATACTTCAAGATGTACTTTTCATTCAAACTTGGCTCGCCAGCTGATCGATTTGTAATTTGTATGAAAAGTCCAAAATCTTTTTTGCGATTTCAACAACTTTGTAGAACCAAAGTTGTTCAGCTTGATGAGTAGAAGCCCCCTTGAAGTATTACCACACCTTTTTGTTACACCCTGTATGTTGCATGTTTGGTCAATAAATAAATACGATATAACAAAACCAAAAAAACCTTAACTGAGTGAGACTAGCATATACGAGCCGTTTTTCGATTTGGGAGAAAAAATACAACAATACATTTTACAAAATTTGCGAATCGGGCATTTTTATTTATGTTTTCAGCTGCTTACGTGTTTGGACCTGTCTTGGTGAGAAACCGTTCAGCTAAGATTCTACTCATGAACTAAATACAAATTTTCTAAAATATAAAAGGAAAAAAAAACTTTAAAGAAGATTTTTTACTCTCCATACAAAAAATAATTCATATGGAGAGTTTTACAACTTTTTGTCCTTTATTTAAGATGTGTTAAAAACTTAAACACAAGCTGCCAAATTTGACCCAAATAATAGCGTAAACATGTTTGCACAAAACCACCATTAAAAATTTGTTTTTTTCTATTTTAGATTTCAGCAAAGCAGATTTAGTTTTGGAGTAACCAATAAATACAAATTAAAGAAAACGTATTTACCACCTTAAAATAGACAACCACGCTTTGAATGTTTAAAAAAAAGAGTGCTTCATTAAAAACAAGTTCCTAACCTGAATTCCACATAAAAAAGAACATATGTAAAACTGTACAATGCGCCTACCAAGTTTACATTGAACGCAAAACGTCCTGTACAATTATGAAGTCATCATGTCGTTGACCGACGAACTCGTGTTGACGGCTGTACCCTTCAGTAGATCGTTGATATCACGTCGGAATATCGACAGGTTTTGTGTGAATCTGTGGACAAGGATTTTAATAAATAAAGTGTCTACTGTTATTTTTTGAGCAGGAGATACTTTTTATGCATTGCTTTTACAGTACAGTAGCTTCTTAGTATCACCAACCATAAGTGTCTCGAACTAAAAGTGTCTCTAACCATAAGTGTCCCTGACTAATAGTTTCCCTAACAAAAAGTGTCCCCGACTTAAGGTGTTCCTGACTAAAAGTGTCCTTGACAAAAAGTGTCCCCGACTTAAAGTGTTCCTGACTAAAAGTGTCCCTAACTAAAAGTGTCCCTAACCAACCTTGTCCTTGACTAACCACTTACCTGTCTCGGTTCCTTGTGAGCAGGTTGGGCCCGACGCCCGCCATGAGGCCGGCGAACCACTGCGCCAGTTGAGGCTGGCTTCTCCCGCGGCTGATTGTGACAAGTGTCCCTGACTTTGTGACAAGTGTCTCTGACATTGTGACAAGTGTCCCTGCCTTTGTGACAAGTGTCCCTGACTTTGTGATAATGTCCCTGAATTTGTGACAAGTGTCCCTCACCTGTCTCGGTTCCTCGTGGGCAGGTTGGGCTCGACGCCCGCCATGAGGCCGGCGAACCACTGCGCCAGTTGAGGCTGCTTGACCCGCGGCTGATTGTGACAAGTGTCCCTGACATTGTGACAAGTGTCCTTGACATTGTGACAAGTGTCCCTGACATTGTGACAAGTGTACCTGACATTGTGACAAGTGTACCTAACTTTGTGACAAGTGTCCCTGACTTTGTGATAAATGTCCCTGACTTTGTGACAAGTGTCCCTCACCTGTCCCGGTTCCTCGTGAGCAGGTTGGGCTCGACGCCCGCCATGAGGCCGGCGAACCACTGCGCCAGTTGAGGCTGCTTATCTCTCGGCTGGGCCGCTATCATCTCGCCGCGGATGCGGGCGAATTGCTCCTCGTTTAGAAGGATCAGTCCGAGCAGGGGCCGAGACATGGACCACTGGTTGCAGCAGTCTTCGAACATTATCACGTTCAGTACCTGGTTGGGGCATGGACATTTTGCGCTATTATTGTTGTAGAGTGCGTACGATGATAATTAGTGATCGGAATTCGGATGCAATTTCGGTTTTAGAAAGAATAGTATGGACATGCCTTTCCCAATAAATTTATAGATTTTCATAGATAAAATTCTCAGGATACCGGGATCGTAAAAAGCGTTGGGATTCTTAATTGTAACGATTTGATTGTAGTGAATGTTGATATTATTGAAAATTTTATGTATGCTATTATGTGTTTATATCCACAACTTATTTTATATACACAGGATTACTGGTAATCCTTGTAGGAGGTAATAAGGGGGCTAAAATGTGAAACATTTAACACTACATATGTATGGCCAATAGTTTCCAATTCTTTTTAAAACGGCATGTCCATATTATGTTAGCTCCCCAATTTTAGGTATAATTGCATCCGAATTTCCGATCACTAATGATAAGGAACAACGAAAATAAGGAAGATCGTCGATAATGAAGAACGATGATTATGAAGAACGAGAATAATGAAGAACAATGATAATGAAGAATTTAGAATCACTAGTTTCACAGATGTGATATTTTCCCTGTTTATGTTGTGCAATTTTTTATTTATTTATTTATTGAACAGAACACAAACAGTCACAATTGTTAAATCTAACAAGGATATTTTTTATGAAAATAGACCTGGAGGTTCATAACTTAAAATATAAATATGTATAACATTTTTAGAGCACTTAAGTTCAGTTTATAACTTAAGAGAGGTTAATGAACAATAACAGACAAATTTATAATTTTTAACAAGGTAATTATTTAAGTGCTTAGGTACTAAAGTAATTCTCGTACTTAAGGCTTTAAGTAGTCTGAATAACCTTGCTGAAACGGAGATCGCTGAGAGTTTTGCAGACGTCAGTGCCATCTAGCGGCAACGGTCGGTACAGTTGAAATAAAAACTGCAGAAGGGACAAGTGTTATTTATTAGTTATCCTACACAACTGCCTATTTTTGTTTGCACATCACTGCAACTGACGTCATCGTTACGTGCAAAGTGTTGAGTTTTATTTTTTATGACCAGTAGGCGTCAGGAACCAATACGAAGTATGTAAGTATGTAGAGCGTGCCTACAGCCAAATCGGATTCAACTTCTTTTGTCGGATTGCAGTATTTGATGTTATTAGATTTTTCTCAGTTGTGGGAGTGACATGGGGTACACTATTTTATTACTAGCTGTTGCCCGCGACAACAGAGAGAAAAATAATAAATCTACTCATCATAGAAATATTTGACCTGCACCGGGTGGGGATTGAACCCACGACTCTCGGATGTTGTCAGGGGCACAAACCACTGAGCCAACGAGTCCGTCAAGTTTATGTTTTTAGATTTTAGGACTAGGTGTGATATAAAAAATATTCTTCTAACTGTGTCTAACTAACTATGTCCCAAAACTAATGCGACGAAGGAGATCATTCAGGCTCCATACATTTTTTGGCCTTTTTTTAAGTGCCGGTCAACCAAAAAAAAAATGTATTATTAGAACTTGCTATTTGGAGCAATAGTTAAAATGACACAAAAGTTGTAGGGTTTTTCTGAACAATGTTATATAAGATGGATGAATCGTCATTTTCATACATTTATTGATTCCTGAAAGCTCAGATATAACTAGAGTTTATCATCTGGTACAATTTACATTTTTCAACTTTTGTGTCATATTAACATTAATTATTGCTCCAAATAGTTCTAACAATTCGTACTTCTTTTTTGTTGGCCGGCACTTTCATAAAAGGCTCAAAATTAATGATCTCCTTTTGGCTGGTGATAGCTTTGATCCAGACCTATCAAAATAACGAAACATATGTTCTGCAAAAGTTTATAGTTTTCGAGGTATACCAGATTAATAAAAAAAAAACACTACTATGTTTTTTAATTAATTTGTTTTTTGGACTCAAATATCGTTGATTAGTGTCTCCACTCGGATTCACTACTTTATTCTACAAAAATATTAAAGATGCCATCAGAAATACATCATCAATTAAAAAAAGCTTTAAAATATTCGATAACGAAACTTTATACATCTGCGACGTAAAAAAAAATACTGAATAATTTTTGTCTCACATTATAAGATAGAGCATAGTATGCTATAAAAATCCTTGTTTCATGCCCATTTTAGAAATGTATATACTACTACTATAATACTTGGATATTTTCCTTACAAACAATGAGTTAATTGCTATTTTTGACCTCAAGGTGCTGACTTATTATATTCGAGGTTTTCAAATAAAATTAATTAGATTGATTAAAAATAGAAAGGCGATCATATTATGTTTGTTCTAGAAGGTCACCGTGACTAACTACCTAAAATAAAAATAAAACTGGCCAAGTACGAGTCGCACTCGCACATGAAGGGTTCCGTACTATCGTACAAGAAACTCTAAAAAACACGTCTCTTGTATGAGGAGCCCCTTTAATTTTTTAATATTATTTTAAACTCTGTGTAGTGTTTAAACTCTGTAGCGATTCAAACTCTGTGAGCATTTCATTTATATCGCAAGTGTGAAAGAGCAGCGGCGACACTGTGGGACAAAAGTACCTACCCTAATCGGAGACAACTGTACTATTAGATTTTTAATACAACCAAGCTGCTGATTTACAGACTGCCTGGCCGAAGTAGAGATGTTGTTTTGGAAGAAAGATAGAAAAGTGGCGGCAAAATTTATCTTTTTTAGGGTTCAAAGTTCAAAAGCCAACGGGACCCTATTATTAAGCCTCCACTTTCCGTCCGTCCGTTCGTCTGTATATCTGTCAGCGGGCTGTATCTCATGAACCGTAATAAGTAGAGAAATGAAATTTTACAGAGTGTGTATTTCTTTTGCCGCTATGACAATAAATATTAGGCTGTCCCATTCAAAATGACATCTAGTAATCTTATGATTTCCCAAAAATGTTTAGAGATTATTCTATATGATCGAATCACTAATTCGAGTGCTATCATTTACATCAAGCGTTTAAATTTTCTGCTTCGCAGTGGATCGCCAAAACTAAATATTTTGCTCTATGTACTTCAGCAATCATGGTGATTGTGAACATTGACTTACCGTTGACAGACCTACCACAAATCCGTACTGATACTGGGAGTCATAACATTCCTTGCCAAGTTGACCTCTGTGACTCAATCATCCAACTTCATCAGTTTGATAGGTAATGTATTAGTAGCATTTGGTATATTTCCTTTCCTGAATATCCAGGTACTTCTAAACACATAATCAAACGCAAAACTACTCCCAGGTCTAGAAGGGATTAAGGGGTCAATTGCTCTATGTTAATCAGCAATGATGGTTATTGTGAACATTGACCTGCAGTTAATAGATCTACTACAAACTAGAGAGCGAACATTCCCTGCTCAGTCGACTACAAGTATCTATGACTCGATTATCCTACTTCATTGTTTGATACATCACTTTGATACCACTATAGTTTTTATACTCGTATCGGCTGTATTCGCGAAGTTCTCAGTAATATCCTAATTGTTGATCAAGATCCTGAAAGAGTTAAATTGCGTACATAACGTTATATACCTATTGAGATAAAATCGCTAATAACAACCCAAGAGTAGTTAATCTATGTTTTGAATGTTAACACTTCAAAAATATCAGTTCCTGTTGAAAATATAATGTTAAAACCAGGGATGGGACGTATAGTGTTTTGGCCGGATAACCGGATACCGAATATTCGGCTAAATTATCCTGCCGTCTAAAAATGTCTGCAAACGGATGGCAGCCTTAATTGCTATGACATGACTATGCGCAGCAGCTGCGGGAGGCTGCGTGGCGCCCACGCTTTGCATTGATTCGGGCATTCTTCGGGCTGACACCTAGCGAACGTGGACAGTTACTTTACTCGCTTGTTTTGTTTATGTATTCAATCAAACAATCACAACGTTTTTGATTGATATACTCTTTATTGTACACACACAAACAATATATAACAACAAAAGGCACAATATTAAAGTTACAGTGGTAAAATGTAGGCGATCTTATAGCTTATAGCGATTCCTTTTTTAAGTTACTGATAAAAATTTAATCGTGATAGTGGTCCTAATTTAATTTGTGTTTGTAAAAATGGCAAGTGTACAGAAAAAGTCGCCTTTATGGACGTATCAGCTTCCGTCCGCGACTCGCCTGCGTGGACTTTAAAATTGGATCCAGAGAGAAAAAAATGTTAAGGTGGCGCCATCTAGTGACGAAGGGTAATTTTTGAGTTTATAAGCATTCCTCCAGGAACCCTTAAGTTTCCGGCACAAAAAGTATCATATGTGTTAGCTGAGTGCTTTATCTATCTGCCTGCCAAATTTCATCTACATCCATTCAGTAGTTGTGGTGTAAAAGCGGAACAAACAAATAAATAAACTAAAATACAAAATAAACTAAAATAAACAAACAAACAAAAACACAAACAAACATCCATAATTTCGCATTTATAATATTGGTGAGATGAGATGAGATTTCGTCGAAGAGGAACAATTTTCTAAGTGTAATTTATGTGAGGTGATTTCTCGAGGTATCACTGCACAGTGTTTTTTTTGCCTCAAAAAAGTGACATCTTCGTTTTTTTCATTCATTGAATTTGGCTTTTTATAACAAATGCAAGAGTAAAACTCTCAGGAGTCCATTTTGTATAGTTTATTTTTAAAAAAATCACAAAGTTTTGTTGACCTTCATGTTAAAAATATGGAAATTAATTCATAGAAAAAAAAACTATTCGCAATTAAGTATTATTTGTTTTGCGGGTATATAAAGATAGTCTAGGCGCATATTATCCCCTTTTAATTTTATCAAAAATGTTGGAAAATTTCTCAAAAAAAAATATTTTCTGAATTTTCAAATGTATTTTTTTATATTTTTTCTAGGCCGAAGTAGAGGTTCTGTCTAGGACAGATATATTCCTCATACTTATTAGTATCTCCCACAAAATTAACACATTCTACTTCGGCGGAAGTTTGGTAAAATATATTTTTATGTACTAAGGTCAAAATTTTGGATTTAGGGTTGACACAATAAGGTCATTTCTTTTTTTCTTCCTTTATACACAATCAAGTTTATTTTAAAGACTTTAATTCAAAACGTACTTGGATGTAGTAAACTAAGGAACTAAACGTCTTTTGCGCATCAACTTCGCCCAAATAGCGAAAAAGAAAATTGGTCTTACAGACATGACATTTAACTGATTAAATAGGTATGAAACGCCGGAATATTTTTGTGATTTCGCCAAAGTATTAAAACATATAGAGTGCAATTTCATGAGTAGAAATAATCCACCTTGTTTTTGTTATATCAAAATTGTGAATCAAGAATTTATATGGGAAACTGAAAAAAAACGGCCAAGTGCGAGTCGGACTCGCCCATGAAGGGTTCCGTAGCAGCAAGAAACATAACATAAAAGTTCTTGTAGTTCGTTGTAGGTAAATTGCGGTTTACGATTTATGACGTATTAAAAAAAAATTCTTACTTGATCTCGTTCAAACCAATTTTCGGTGGAAGTTTGCATGGTAATGTACATCATAATTTTTTTTAGTTGTATCATTCTCTTATTTTAGAAGTTACAGGGGGGGGACACACATTTTACCACTTTGGAAGTGTCTCTCGCGCAAACTATTCAGAAAAAAAATTAAATTAAATTTATTCTAAAAAAAATGATATTAGAAACCTCAATATCATTTTTGAAGACCTATCCATATCCTACCCACACGTATGGGTTTGATGAAAAACATTTTTTTGAGTTTCAGTTCTAAGTATGGGGAACCCCCAAAATTTTTTTTTTTTTTTCTATTTTTGTGTAAAAATCTCAATGCGTTTCACAGAATACATCTACTCACCAAGTTTCAACAGTATAGTTCTTATAGTTTCGGAAAAAAGTGGCTGTGACATACGGACGGACAGACAGACAGACAGACAGACAGACGAAAAGACAGACATGACGAATCCATAAGGGTTTCGTTTTTTGCCATTTGGCTACTAAACCCTAAAAATCTGGGTCGGATTATTTCATAGAATTCAGCAAAAATAGTTGAAAAATCCGATCTACAATGCTGATCACTCTGTATAAGGATACAAGTAGGCACAATTCGTACATCTAACTCACACGGACGCCATATCGGGTCAGAGCAATTTCGAACCGCGAACACCCCCGGATTTCAACGGTGTTCGACAGTTCGGAACTACGGGATTTCAGAGGTTAAGAGACAGAAGTTAACTTCGTTTTCACAATTAATGGAAGAAACAAGCATTCGATTTAGCTTTCAAAAAATAATACGATATTAATAGAAAGGTCAAATTAGTGACAACCTTAACACGTATATTTGAAAATCATTTTCTCTAAACTTCCGCCGAAGTAGAATGTAGTGATTTTATGGGTGATACATATTAGTATTAGGAATATATCTGTCCTAGGCAGAACCTCTACTTCGGCCTCGAAAAAATAGAAAAAAATAAACCTAAAAATTCAGAAAAAAAAATTTTTTTGAAGAAATTACAAACATTTTTTATTAAGTAAAAAGGGAATAATATGCGCCTAGACTATCTTTATATACCCGCAAAACAATGAATACTTAATTGTAAATATTTTTTTTTCTATGAATTAATTTCCGTATTTTTAACATGAAGGTCAACAAAACTTTGTGATTTTTTTAAAAATAAACTATACAAAATGGACTCCTGGGAGTTTTACTCTTGCATTTGTTATAAAAAGCCAAATTGAATGAATGAAAAAAACGAAGATGTCACTTTTTTGAGGCAAAAAAAACACTGTGCACTGGGAAGAAGGCAGAAACGTCGGCGCTCAAAAAGCATAATTACTACCTCATTATTCTTCTTATCGTGTGGCACATTCAACCGTTCTTCCCACAAGATATAGACGGCGGTTGCCTAGTGTTGCACTTAGCATCACCCGCGGTTACGTGTAGGGCATTTAGATTTACACCTACGGGCGTGTGCAACGTGACTATCATACAAATCTAGAAATCAAATGTGCAGGTTTCCTCACGATGTTTTCCTTCACCGTTAAAGCAGTCTGTATGAAAATGCACGTAAGTTTCGAAAAACTCATTGATGCAGTGGCCAAGATTTGAACCCACAACCTCTGGTTAGGAGGACGGAGTCACTAGCCGCTGCGCCACCGACGCTTTTTTTCCTACTCTACTACTCTTTTTCTCCTACCTCATTAAAGAGTTCCATTGGACTAGACTAAAAATTGGTTTTGTGTTTTTTGATGTTCATTTACGAAATTGTAACTATCCGGCGGGGGCCGGATTATTGAGCTATTATCCGGTATCCGGCCTACTATTAAATACTGGCCGGATAGGCCGGATACCGAATAGTAACCGGATATCCGTCCCATCTCTAGTTAAAACCACTTCCTGAAAAGTTGTCGTTTTGCAATTATGCCCTTATTCGTAAGATACTACGATATGTTACGTTATTTTGTTAGGTCTTGCTCAAAGCTATCACCAGCCAAAATTTGTCGCATTAGTTTTAGGACAACCTGTATATTATTTTATTTATTTAGATTTCGGTCAGAGGGTACCCTCAGGGGTTCTGTGCAAATATCCAAAAATTATAAGATAATAAATAAATATCCAGGACAATTAACATACAATCATCCTGCGGTCATCTGGCTTCATACTAGGATTCTCTGTAATATGGGAACCAGAGACGAATAATATACATATGTAAATAGATACGTTTTTGGAATAAAAACATATATAAATATTATACATCCAGACACAGAGCAAACAAATCTATCGTTAAAGAAATGTTTGCTCTGGGCGGGAATCGAACCCGCAACCCGTGGATCAGTAGTCAGGATAGCGCTCCTGATCACTGAACCAAAAGTCATAACATCAGTACTCTTGTAATCGCCGTCCTGCTTTAACAGACTTAATATTTTTTCTTGTATTTAGGCATTTCTAGTACATGAAACAAACAATCGTTGGTTCCTTTTACTTTGACGAGATAAAAAAAATATTTTTTCGTGAAAAAATATTTACATTTACTTTTCGCCCACTAATGCGTAGAAAATATCTTAACTAAGTTACTGATATTATAAAAAGTATGCACAAGTGAGCTTAGTCTTCAAAAGCGAAGTGTTTTTGTCAAGGACGTCGCTCCGAAACAGACGCGCAGTCCACCCTCGATGAGATCGCGACGCGGACTGCCGGCAGAGTCCGCGGGGGATTACAGGATGGTGGAGCAGGCAGGGTCGCGCGGATTTACTTCCATTTTGGAGAAATAAATACTTTTCACGAATAAATTACGCAGTAAAAATAAAATATTCAAGACAAACTGTTAATATTGTTAAGATGTTTATCATGTGTAAAAATTAACACGATATCTTGTGCCGTTTCCGAGAGAAAATAACATTTATGGCAAAATAGGTGTTCTTTAGGGATTTTTTTTCTGAGAGGCGGTTGTCAAAAATATAATTTTGATCAAGACAAAAGATTAATTAAACCCTTGTCTATTATTGTGTATTTTTTATTTATAGATTAGATTAACAGTTATTGAAACAATTTGCCTGAAATATCCAAGAATTTGGACATTTCACATATCTTAAGGCCTTAATCAAATTTTTTGTATACATGTTTTTTGAAAATACACAGTGAATTTTGGAAAGGGTCTATATCTTTCAGATGGTGATTATAGAATTTAGAAACTCGTGCAATAAAGTGTTTTCATTCATTCATTCGCTAGAACACTCACTGTGGCCAACAACTGGCGCATGATCTCCGGCCGCCGCTGCAGAACCTCAATGAACATGTTGCTCGTCTCTGGCGGCGGCTGCCGCGGATTCGTCACCTTGTTACTAGCTGCGAAGATGACGACACACTTTAGCTTAGCTTTAGCAGCAGGTATTTCGGGTGTATGAAAATTATATGAGAATTAAAATTTGTTATTTATTTACTTATGTATGTGTTGTGCAATAAAGTAGGTATATTTAATCAGAAAGATTTCATGGATTTTTTTAATGTGTTAAAATGTCGTGGTCAGATTGTAGAATTGACCAGATCATGAAAAGATTATAACCTTATAAGTCATATCGTTGAGGAGCTTCAAAAAGATTTCGGAGTTAGGTTACTGATGTAACCGCATAAAAGTTATCCGAAATAAAACCGTTGAGTCTATTTTGTCGGCGCTGTTCGACGATATGGCCACGACATACATTTCGATCACCAGATTTACGTAAGACATTTTTTTACAATTATTACTAATCACTGGTAAGAATCTTTAATATGTTTGTATATGGGTGTTATGGTGCTTTGCAGGGCACGTAAAAGCGTTGGTGCCGGGTGCAATCGCTAGATGGCAGTCGTTAAGCCATGTCGGAGGCCTTATAGGCGGCTTGAAAACTTCTGACACTGGGGTTGGCCACTAGCCCCACAACCTTCATCAATCCGGACTTGGGCCCCGTGTGTGGAGTATGGCCTAACCTTCCCGAGTTATGAGAAGGGACCCGTGCCCCTGCAGTGGGGACGTAATGGGTTGTTTACATACGGTTTACAATTATTTGGGTGTACTCACATTTCTGTACTAATTGTTTGAATAGATACGTCACTATGTGGTCTAGGGTGGCACAGCATCCCGTGCAAACGCTCGTATCTGAAAAAGGTTTGAATTATTAATTTTAATGTTCGCATTGTACGGTGACAAGTTCATAAAGAATCTTACATATACTAGGTTTTCTACGAAAGATCTGTAAAAAATACATCACAACATCTCATCTCATAAAACTGAGCAATTTTCCTAAGAAACCAATACTGAATAGACGACGAAAATGCGAATTCTTAACTTTTATAGATATCTAGAAAATGCTAATTCTAAACTTGTATTTTTTTATTTAATAATTTTTTAAATTCTGTCGCGTTACAGAATTTAATTTCTTTATTTTTTGCGTTTTGTAAATAAAATGCTTTCTATCTCTTTTTCTTTCACTCACTGAGCGCATTAAGTCCCATCCAAAATGGAGCACAGTATTAAGAATTTTGTCGAATTTTTTTGCCTTTTTTAGGTCAAAATAATGTTCACTTAATTTTTAAAGCATTGCTTTTATCTTTTAGTTTAGTTTAGTTTTCATTATTATGGATGTTTTTATCCGAAATAAATGATTATTATTATTATTATTGCTGTCACGATGTATTTCTATCGCATTATCTGAAACAAAAGTTTATTTCTCTCTCACTCACTCTCTCTCTCTGCCACTCACCGAGCGCCGTGAGTCCCTCCGAGATGGAGCAGAGCACGTAGAGCGCGGCCTCGGGCTGCAGCGAGGCCAGGAAGGGCATGTGGTCCTGCGCCAGCCGCTCTAGGAGCACGTAGTACGTCACCGATAGCTTCGGGTAGTCCTGCGGGGTGGTATACCAGGGTTCAAAATGCGGTATTTGACTATTAGTCATCATTAGTCATTACAAAAGAGCGTACTCCCATATCATAGGCCGGCAACGCACTTGTGACTCCTAGATAGATAGATAGATAGATAAAACGTGTGGTGGGGGTGGTGGTCCTCTGGTGTTGCGGGTGTCTATGGGCGGCGGTAATCGCTTACCATCAGGTGATCCGTCTGCTCGTTTGCCACCTCTGCCATAAAAAAATATATAAAAAAAATCGGAGTTACTTTTAAACATCTGTCAAAAACAGCATTTCCTTCTGAAATTATTTGTGTTACAAGCATGTGACGTAACAGTTTTTGACGAACTTATTGCGTTTTTTTTTAAAAAAAATTCTGTATGGACAAAACATCAATCGAGAAAGTTATTTATAGGACAATTAACATACAATCATCCTGCGGTCATCTGGCTTCATACTAGGATTCTCTGTAATATGGGAACCAGAGACGAATAATATACATATGTAAATAGATACGTTTTTGGAATAAAAACATATATAAATATTATACATCCAGACACAGAGCAAACAAATCTATCGTTAAAGAAATGTTTGCTCTGGGCGGGAATCGAACCCGCAACCCGTGGATCAGTAGTCAGGATAGCGCTCCTGATCACTGAACCAAAAGTCATAACATCAGTACTCTTGTAATCGCCGTCCTGCTTTAACAGACTTAATATTTTTTCTTGTATTTAGGCATTTCTAGTACATGAAACAAACAATCGTTGGTTCCTTTTACTTTGACGAGATAAAAAAAATATTTTTTCGTGAAAAAATATTTACATTTACTTTTCGCCCACTAATGCGTAGAAAATATCTTAACTAAGTTACTGATATTATAAAAAGTATGCACAAGTGAGCTTAGTCTTCAAAAGCGAAGTGTTTTTGTCAAGGACGTCGCTCCGAAACAGACGCGCAGTCCACCCTCGATGAGATCGCGACGCGGACTGCCGGCAGAGTCCGCGGGGGATTACAGGATGGTGGAGCAGGCAGGGTCGCGCGGATTTACTTCCATTTTGGAGAAATAAATACTTTTCACGAATAAATTACGCAGTAAAAATAAAATATTCAAGACAAACTGTTAATATTGTTAAGATGTTTATCATGTGTAAAAATTAACACGATATCTTGTGCCGTTTCCGAGAGAAAATAACATTTATGGCAAAATAGGTGTTCTTTAGGGATTTTTTTTCTGAGAGGCGGTTGTCAAAAATATAATTTTGATCAAGACAAAAGATTAATTAAACCCTTGTCTATTATTGTGTATTTTTTATTTATAGATTAGATTAACAGTTATTGAAACAATTTGCCTGAAATATCCAAGAATTTGGACATTTCACATATCTTAAGGCCTTAATCAAATTTTTTGTATACATGTTTTTTGAAAATACACAGTGAATTTTGGAAAGGGTCTATATCTTTCAGATGGTGATTATAGAATTTAGAAACTCGTGCAATAAAGTGTTTTCATTCATTCATTCGCTAGAACACTCACTGTGGCCAACAACTGGCGCATGATCTCCGGCCGCCGCTGCAGAACCTCAATGAACATGTTGCTCGTCTCTGGCGGCGGCTGCCGCGGATTCGTCACCTTGTTACTAGCTGCGAAGATGACGACACACTTTAGCTTAGCTTTAGCAGCAGGTATTTCGGGTGTATGAAAATTATATGAGAATTAAAATTTGTTATTTATTTACTTATGTATGTGTTGTGCAATAAAGTAGGTATATTTAATCAGAAAGATTTCATGGATTTTTTTAATGTGTTAAAATGTCGTGGTCAGATTGTAGAATTGACCAGATCATGAAAAGATTATAACCTTATAAGTCATATCGTTGAGGAGCTTCAAAAAGATTTCGGAGTTAGGTTACTGATGTAACCGCATAAAAGTTATCCGAAATAAAACCGTTGAGTCTATTTTGTCGGCGCTGTTCGACGATATGGCCACGACATACATTTCGATCACCAGATTTACGTAAGACATTTTTTTACAATTATTACTAATCACTGGTAAGAATCTTTAATATGTTTGTATATGGGTGTTATGGTGCTTTGCAGGGCACGTAAAAGCGTTGGTGCCGGGTGCAATCGCTAGATGGCAGTCGTTAAGCCATGTCGGAGGCCTTATAGGCGGCTTGAAAACTTCTGACACTGGGGTTGGCCACTAGCCCCACAACCTTCATCAATCCGGACTTGGGCCCCGTGTGTGGAGTATGGCCTAACCTTCCCGAGTTATGAGAAGGGACCCGTGCCCCTGCAGTGGGGACGTAATGGGTTGTTTACATACGGTTTACAATTATTTGGGTGTACTCACATTTCTGTACTAATTGTTTGAATAGATACGTCACTATGTGGTCTAGGGTGGCACAGCATCCCGTGCAAACGCTCGTATCTGAAAAAGGTTTGAATTATTAATTTTAATGTTCGCATTGTACGGTGACAAGTTCATAAAGAATCTTACATATACTAGGTTTTCTACGAAAGATCTGTAAAAAAATACATCACAACATCTCATCTCATAAAACTGAGCAATTTTCCTAAGAAACCAATACTGAATAGACGACGAAAATGCGAATTCTTAACTTTTATAGATATCTAGAAAATGCTAATTCTAAACTTGTATTTTTTTATTTAATAATTTTTTAAATTCTGTCGCGTTACAGAATTTAATTTCTTTATTTTTTGCGTTTTGTAAATAAAATGCTTTCTATCTCTTTTTCTTTCACTCACTGAGCGCATTAAGTCCCATCCAAAATGGAGCACAGTATTAAGAATTTTGTCGAATTTTTTTGCCTTTTTTAGGTCAAAATAATGTTCACTTAATTTTTAAAGCATTGCTTTTATCTTTTAGTTTAGTTTAGTTTTCATTATTATGGATGTTTTTATCCGAAATAAATGATTATTATTATTATTATTGCTGTCACGATGTATTTCTATCGCATTATCTGAAACAAAAGTTTATTTCTCTCTCACTCACTCTCTCTCTCTGCCACTCACCGAGCGCCGTGAGTCCCTCCGAGATGGAGCAGAGCACGTAGAGCGCGGCCTCGGGCTGCAGCGAGGCCAGGAAGGGCATGTGGTCCTGCGCCAGCCGCTCTAGGAGCACGTAGTACGTCACCGATAGCTTCGGGTAGTCCTGCGGGGCGGTATACCAGGGTTCAAAATGCGGTATTTGACTATTAGTCATCATTAGTCATTACAAAAGAGCGTACTCCCATATCATAGGCCGGCAACGCACTTGTGACTCCTAGATAGATAGATAAAACGTGTGGTGGGGGTGGTGGTCCTCTGGTGTTGCGGGTGTCTATGGGCGGCGGTAATCGCTTACCATCAGGTGATCCGTCTGCTCGTTTGCCACCTCTGCCATAAAAAAATATATAAAAAAAATCGGAGTTACTTTTAAACATCTGTCAAAAACAGCATTTCCTTCTGAAATTATTTGTGTTACAAGCATGTGACGTAACAGTTTTTGACGAACTTATTGCGTTTTTTTTTTAAAAAAAATTCTGTATGGACAAAACATCAATCGAGTAAGTTATTTATGCAATTGTAGGTGAAAAGACAATCAAATCAATCAATCAATCCAGGCCGATTGCGGCCTCGGCGACTTATTAGAGCGACGTTCGTGTGCTCTAATGTGACTGACGTAGCCAATTTTAGCTGAGAATGTGCGGCCACACTCAGAGCACGTCAGCACTCCTCCGACGAAGTTATATAAGGTGCTACTTTATTAGTGCCCAATATTTTAGTCAGTGCTTCTACTCCTGATTATGATCAACTTTCCCCAAGAAACCCATAGTCAAACCGAAAAAAAATTTTTGGACTCTTCATACAAATCGATCAGCCGAGCGGCCAAATTAGTATGAAGAGCCCAAAAAATTTTTTGCGATTTGACTATGGGTTCCTTGAGAAAAGTTGATCAGAATCAGGAGTAGGAGCACTGACTAAAATATCGGGCACTAATAAAGTAGCACCTTATATTGTATGGCCGCTGGTGGTCGGACCTTCAACTCGTCACGCTTAGCATTGAGTTCCGCGCGCCGCTGTGTCTCATAATCAAACACCGTAGTGTTAATAGTATGCCTCCGCTGTGTCCGATCTTCTGCCAGTTTCCCAGTGAGATGGTGAGGTGAAAAGACAAGACAAGACTTAGATAAGATGATAGTAGCTAGCCAGACGGGCTCCGAAAATGTCCTACCACCAACCAAACCGAGTCCCACAAAGTTGGACCCAGCCGGGAATCGAACCCGATCTCCTGATGTGAAGTATAGGGGGCATAATGAGCGTAAAAAAAACCGGCCAAGTGCGAGTCGGACTCGCGCACCGAGGGTTCCGTAAAAATTCCTAATCACACATGTCTTGAACTCAATATTTTTTATATTTGAGTTGATTGAATGAAAGGTAATTTGCGGTTTACGATTTATGACGTATTAAAAAAAAACTACTAATTAGATCTCGTTCAAACAAATTTTCGTTGGAAGTTTGCATGGTAATGTACATCATATGTATTTTTTTAGTTTTATCATTCTCTTATTTTAGAAGTTACGGGGGGGACACATTTTACCACTTTGGAAGTGTCTCTCGCGCAAACTATTCGGTTTAGAAAAAAATGATATTAGAAATCTCAATATCATTTTTGAAGACCTATCCATAGATACCCCACACGTATAGGTTAGATGAAAAAAAAGTTTTTGTTTTTCAGTTCTAAGTATGGGGAACCCCCAAAATTTTTTGTTTTTTTCTATTTTTGTGTGAAAATCTTAATGCGGTTCACAGAATACATCTACTTACCAAGTTTCAACGGTATAGTTCTTATAGTTTCGGAAAAAAGTGGCTGTGACATACGGACGGACAGACAGACAGACAGACAGACAGACATGACGAATTCCGTTTCGAATTCCGTTTTATGCCATTTGGCTATGGAACCCTAAAAATAATCATCAAAAAAAATCTAGTTACTCACCAAGAGATCACTTTGCGGTATACTTAATAACAACTTAACAAACATATTTAACGCGTTGTCTAATGCCTCATCTCTGTATAACCTGCAAAAAAAAGTTAAGCTGTCAAAATAATGTTTTGTGAATATCACCTTTAACGAAAAGCAATAGAGTTTAAAATTGATTTATTATGTACTGGCGACATCTATTGCAAAATATGACTGACTCGGTGGCTAAGTGGTTAGCGATCCTGACCTCTGATCCGAGAGTCGTGGGTTCGATCCCCACACAGGGCAAACTTTTCTGTGATGAGCAGAATTGTTTGCTCTGAGTCTGGGTGTATTATATCTATATATTTATGTATTTAAAAGTATATGTCTATGGTTCATTCCAATCAAAAAAAAAGAAAAACGTAAACAAACTTACTATGGATCTGACACATGTCAATGTCATCTGCATACTATGTTTGTTTACCTTTTGCTTTTTTTTGATTGGAATGAAGTATATGTATATCAGTCTCTGGTTCCCAAAATACAGGGAATCCTAGTTTGGGGCCAGATGACCGTGTGTGATTTGTCATAATGGTATTGGAATAAGGTTAAATTTAGCTCATTTTCATTAGAACATAGTGGACAAATCCACTACAGGCGGCTTTACAAAAATCCCAATACAGTAATTGTTTACACGGTGAGACCCGTTAACTGGGAATTCTACTCGTCATTTTTAAAAACTTTTACTCTACGGAATTGCACCATTCACAAAAAATTTGACTCTCCATACAAAAATGTCCAAACAGTTTTTTTTTTTCATGTGATAGGTGGCAAACGAGCAAACGGATCACTGGTAAGCGATTACCGCCGCCCATAGACACCCGCAACACCAGAGGAGACAATTTGGTACGAAATGTCCAAATTTTTTTGGATTTGAGCTAAGTCGCATAACAGTGATTCGCAAGGCACGTTAAGCCGTTGGTGCCGGCTGCTATCACTGGCAGTCCTTAAGCCATGCCAGAGGCCTTATAGGCGGCTTGAAAACTTCTGACACTGGGTTTGGCCACTAGCCCCACAACCACCAATCCGGACTTGGCCCCCGTGTGTGGAGTATGGTCTAACCTTCCAAGTTATGGGAAGAGACCCGTGCCCCTGCAGTGGGGATGATATAGGTTGTTACAGTAATACACATTTAATAAAGCTTACTGCACCTGCGCAGTAGACATAATTTTAATTACGCGGGAAACTGATGGACCAATCAAGTAGCTTCATTGTCACCCGTCATTACACGTTCCTAACAATCTCTGCCGCTATTGGTCGATTGATTTCGCGGCTGATTCAATGAAATCGTCAGCTGTCAGAAAGCTGTCACAGTGCGTTGATTGTTTCGGGTGTTTCCGTCGATAGTTTGTTCTTGTCTGCGCGAACGAAGATTACCGAGGCGCCCTATATTTTGTGTACTATTGTAACGTATCTATCTATCAGCCGAAAGACGTCCACTGCTGGACAAAGGCCTCCCCCAAGGATTTCCACACTGACCGGTTCTGTGCGGCTCGCATCCAGCGGCTTCCCGCAACCTTCACCAGGTCGTCGGTCTACCGAGTTGGAGGCCTGCCCACACTGCGTCTTCCGGTGCGCGGTCGTCACTCGAGAACTTTACTGCCCCAACGGCCATCTGTTCTACGCGATATGTGCCCCGCCCACTGCCACTTAAGTCTAGCGATTCTGAGAGCTATGTCGGTAACTTTAGTTCTCCTACGTATCTCCTAATTTCTGATTCGATCACTTTGTGAAACACCAAGCATAGCACGCTCCATCACCCTTTGGGTGACCTTGAGCCTTCCTATGAGGCCCATAGTGAGCGACCATGTCTCTGATCCATATGTCATCACTGTAACGTATACTATGCATGTATTTGAGGTCTTACCTAAATACACCAAAATTGGCGTAATTTCCGCACAGGGCCGCCTTCAGTATCGAGAAACACAACGATATGCCTTTCAGTTTGAGAGCGTACATTTGTTTCTTGCTAACGTCCACTGTCAGTATTCTGCTACCTGCAACAGATAAATGAAAATAAAACATTCGAAGTTGTTCCTGACTCGGTGGCTCAGTGGCTAGCTGGAGACTTTCTGTGATGTGAATTCTGTGATGGATGAGCAATCAATTCTGTGATGAGCAGATTTGTTTGTGCTATGTCTGTGCTGTTACCACCTTATATTTTTATTCTCATACAACTGAAAAAACCTACGCCAGAAAAAACTGTACTTTTTCATGTTTTTTATCAATGTTTTTTTTTATCTCGGAAAGAAACTGTTTTTTTTATCTCTAGACACGACGTTAATTATGATAAAAACTTTTTACTTTTTATACTCTTTTTATACTGTCTTGTCTTTTATGACTTTGACTTTCTTCTGTTGTTCTTTGTGTTGCTTGCTTCTCAAATATATCAAGTTATCGGTACCAGCGCGTTTAATTTCATATTGCAGTCCTATAAGCTACATTAGTCCATCGGGAATAATAATTGACCACGCTGAATACGTTAAAAACAACCGACTTCAATCGCAACAACTCCAATTTTGGTATCGTCAAAATCAAACCATAACTAGCGGAGTAATCGCATAACAAACATACAAAAAGAACAAAAAAAAACAACATACAGTCGAATTGAGAACCTCCGCCTTTTTTGAGGTCGGTTAACAAAAGCTGCTCAGTTTGAAGAGTAGAAGCCCACCTTAATGTATTGCCACACCTTTTTGTTATACGCTGAACTTTCACGTAGCACTAGTAACTCTGCAATGAGCTTCAGCACCGGCGTGGTCAAAGTCGGCTCGTTGTACCACACCATATTATGACAACTCACCATATTATCACAACTCACCAAATTACGACACCTCACCATATTACGACAACTCTCACGCGGCACCAGTATCCACTCACCGTAAGCACAAATAATGTTGCTGAGCTCGCGGAACAACAGGATCCCGTTGGGCGAGCTGACGTCGAAGTGCAGCCGCTGGTTGCGGTTCTGCGCCAGCTCGGCGGTGAGCTTCAGCACCGGCGTCGTCAACGCCGGCTCGTTGTACCACACTTCTATGCCGCGGAGTAGGACTTTCATGTAGCACGGGTAGCTGGTTGGGGAAGGAATCAATTCAATTCAATTCAATTCAATATACTTTATTGTAATAAATACAGTAGTACACAAAACATAAGGCACGTCGGTAATCTTCGTTCGCGCAGACAAGAACAAACTATCGACGGAAACACCCGAAACAATCAATGCACGGTGACAGCCGTCAATCAGGCGCGAAATCAATCAACCAATAGCGGCAGAGATTTTAGGAACATATAATGGTAATAATAATAATAATAATATCCGGGACAAATCACACACGGTCATCTGGTTCCAAACTAGGATTCCCTGTATCTTGGGAACCAGAGACTGATATACATACACATATACTTTTAAATACATACATATATAGATATAATACACCCAGACTCAGAGCAAACAAATCTGCTCATCACAGAAAAGTTTGCCCTGTGTGGGGATCGAACCCACGACTCTCTGATAAGAGGTCAGGATCGCTAACCACTTAGCCACCGAGTCAGTCATGTAATGGTGGATGACAATGAAGCTATTTGATTAGTCCATCAGTTTCCCGCGTAATTAAAATATGTATACTGCGCAGGTACATCCGTAAGCCTTATTAAATGTGTATTACTGTACATACTTATACAAAAGTGAGGTTACAAATCGTTGGTGAGCAAACAACACCGCACAAGTTGATTTTTGGCGTTTCCGACATGAGTGCCTTTGGATGCAGGTTTTAAACTCACTTCTATCTACGTATAAGATTTAGGTAAACATATCGGCCGATTGAAAGCCGTTATTAAAAAAAAATTAACACTACCCAAGTATTTTTTCTGAGCAACACCACTAATCAAATCGTTTTTTTGGGCGACTTGTAAAGTAGGTAAAAATGACATATGCGGTATTGTTTGCTCACCGACGAAATGGAAAAGAGAGGTTACAATAGGCATCATGTGATAAATGAATAAATTATAATATAAAACATCGCTTAATAAATGGTGATGCCTTGACGGTTTACCAGTCTCATTCAATAATTAATATCACTAATCACTAATAATATTATAAATGTGAAAGTATGGATGTTTGTTTATTTGTTTGTTTGTTCCACTTTCACGCCAAAACTACTGAACGGATTTGGTTGAAATTTGGTAGGTAGATAGACTAAGCACTCGGCTAACACATAGCACTTTTTTATCCCAGAAAACTTAAGGGTTCCCGGAGGAATGCTTAATATCTCAAAATTTCCACTTCCACTAGATGGCGCCACCTTAACATTTTCTTTCTCTCTGGATCCAAACCTGAAGTACACGCAGACGAAGTCGCGGGCGGAAGCTAGTCAAAGTCAAAGTCAAAATATTTTTTTTTTTGCGATTCTGCAAATCTGCATATTATCACATCTCGGAACGTGCTTGCAAAGAGCATACCAATATGTGTGACGTCAGTTATAATCTGTATATATACTCTTACTTTATACCAATAAATGTGCAGTATCCGTGCAGTACCTGAACAGCAATCATGGAGTAATCACTACATTCTGTCCTCTGCTCCGCCACCAGGCGTCGAGATGATTACATAGCTGCAACCTCCTCCATTTACCCTACAAATCTGGCAACTCAATTTTACCCCCAAATTGGTTACCACATATCGGCAAACAGATAAACATACTCGCTTGGTTTTTCATAACGTGTACGATTTTTATAAAAAAAATATCGTTATAAGTATAATAATAAGATAAGTAGGTATACAAACTACTATTGAAGTCATTGTTCACAATTTCAAACATTTTTTGAACAGAATTTCGTTTTTGACATTTGATAAAAAGTAAGTATGGCCTAACCTTCCTGCGGTATGGAAAGAGACCTGTGCCCCTGCAGTGGGGACGTTATGGCTTATTAGATAGAGGTGCTTACATCCAGTCAAACAGCATCATATACGTAGTCTTGGTGTTAAACGCGAAGGCCAGTCCTCGCAGGTCACGGGCCAGCCCTATGAGCGTCTTCTTGGCGTCTTCCGAGGCGAACATAGGGCTCTCGGGCGGACCCAGCAGTGTGATGAGGCTTTCGAATGCCGCTGCAACAATAACAGCAATATTACAATACAATACATTTCAAATACATTTTAATTTGTCATTTTTAAGTAAATTTTTCAGTTACCTACTTTTAATGCATTGTTATTATTAATTTAATTATTGCCTTGACAATCGTATTGTCATCTGACATTTATAGTAAATGATACTGATAATATGAAATAAATTAATCTTATCTAATCTACTTATTTTATTTTGCAGCGCTATATCACATGTTTAGGGACGTTCCTGTCCTCAAGCTCACCAGAGAGCGGCATAACGAACGCGTGGAACCTCTCTTCGTCTTCCCCCAGTTCCACCATCAGCAGCCTGCCTAGGGCCGTGTACATAGTTCACGACAAGGACGGCGCTATATGACATGTATAGCGGCGTCCCTCTCTCTCACACGTGTAAACCTCCCCACTCACCAGTGAGCGGCATCATGAAGGCGTGGAACCTCTCTTCGTCTTCCCCCCGTCCCACCATCAGCAGCCTTCTCAAAGCCGTGTAAAGCATTATGCGACACACAAGGACAGCGCTATATCAAACGTATAGCGCCGTCCCTCTCTCACACGTGTAAATTTACCCGGTCCCTGTGGCAGCGCAGGACCGGTAGGTGTCGAAACCCTTGGGGGAGGCCTTTGTCCAGCAATGAATGTCTTTAGGCCGATGATGACATGGCGCCATCCCTGTGTTATCGACTGATGATGACGATGTGACCACCACTCACCAGTGAGCGGCATCATGAAAGCGTAGAATCTCTCCTCGTCCTCCCCCAGTTCCACCATCAGCAGCCTGCCTAGAGCCGTGTATATAGGTGTCTCTGTCTAGCAGTGGACGTCTTTCGGCTGATGGTGAAGATGATGACATGGCGCCATCCCTGTGTTATCGACCGACGATGAAGATGTAACCACCACTCACCAGTGAGCGGCATCATGAACGCGTGGAATCTCTCCTCGTCCTCCCCCAGTTCCACCATCAGCAGTCTCCTCAGGGCAGTGTAGAGCATGGTGCGACATCGCATCTCCACAGTGCCGACGCCGGTGATGCCGAGAAACGGGAAGTGTTCCGCCTGGGTGGTTGAAGTGAAAAGAATTTTAATAAGTAAATATTTTAAATATCCGGGACAAATTACAAAGTGTCATCTGGGCCCAAACTAGGGATTCCCTGTATTAAGAGAACACTGATATAAATACATAACACACACACACATATATATTTATAATACAACCAGACACAGAGCAAACAAATCTGCTCATGACAGCAATGCTTGCCCTGGGTAGGGATCGAACCTACGACTCTCGGTTCAGTAGTCAGGCTCTTACCACCGCGTCAGATAATAGGAATTCTAAATTTATATACGAATATATTAACAAGCAGATTGACAATCTCTATAGTAACTTGCGTGTCCTCAGACTAAAATAAAAATAGCAATATTTTTTTCAAATTTCGATTAAACTTTGGAACTTTTTTAATTGAAAATACTGCTTAGTAATTTCACATCATCCCAGTGAAAACCGCATAGAAATACATTCAATGTTTCTCTATAAAATCGTAGACAACACAAATACACACATGTCAAACTGATATACTGATATGATAACCCTACTTTTTGAAGCCGGTTAAAAAAACTACACTTCTCACTGACTTGACTTTACGGCGCTCGCGATAAACAAACCCTGGTGTTACGAATTGGAGAGAAGAAGAAGAATAAACGGCGCTCACCGTGTGATGTGTCAACATGAGCTGCACCTCGTCCAGCTTCACCAGTTTCCTGACGCAGGAGTAGCCTCCGCTCAGGTCGCTCAACAGACCCAAGGTCCGAGCGATAATCTGCTCAGACCCGCCCCAGTACTTCAAGTTTGTGATGCTGCAAAGAACCAAAGAAAAAAAATTGTATACAGGTGTAGTGTACGTAGAAACAGATATAAATGAAATTAAAAATATAATAACTATAGTTCATTCCAATCAAAAAAAGTAAAAGGTAAACAAACATAGTATGCAGATGACATTGACATGTGTCAGTTCCATAGTAAGTTTTGTTTACCTTTTGCTTTTTTTTGATTGGAATGAACCGTAGATAAGACGAATCATACAGAGTGAAATTGAAATCGCGTTTTTTTTACTGGGGCTTCTAGCCATGAAACTGAACAAATTTCTCTATGGAACCAATTTAACTAGAGCAAAACAATTTTGGACTTTCCATACAAAGTTGGTTGCTCAGCTAATTAAGAGTCCAAATGTTTTTTTTTTTTGCTTAAATTGAATTGGTTCCTTAGAGAAAGTTGTTCAGTTTCATGAACAGAAACTTAACCACTGAGCCACCGAGTCATTTAACTACAGTTGTACACAACTAATAAGGCTTACGGATGTACCTGCGCAGTAGACAAAATTTTAATTACGCGGGAAACTGATGGACCAATCAAGTAGTACATTGTCACCCGCCATCACATATTCCTAAAATCTCTGCCGCCATTGGTTGATTGATTTCGCGGATGATTCAATAAAATCGTCAGCTGTCAGAAAGCTGTCACTGTGTGTTGATTGATTCGGGTATTACCGTAGATAGTTGTTCTTGTCTGCGCGAACGAAGATTACCGACGCGCCTTATTTTTTGTGCTACTGTACCTATTATCTATTTGTCCGGTGTATTTCTGTTCTGACTGATTCGGTGGCTAAGTGGTTAGCGATCCTGACCTCTGATTCGAGAGTCGTGGGTGCGATCCCCACACAGGGCAAACTTTTCTGTGATGAGCAGAATTCTGGGTGTATAACATCTATATTATATGTATGTATTTAAATGTATATATGTATGTATAACAGTCTCTGGTTCCCATAGTACAGGGAATCCTAGTTTGGGGCCAGATGACCGTGTGTGATTTGTCCCGGATATTATATTTATTTATTTTATTAATTTTTTCTTACAGCTAAATAACAACTATGACGTCACTCACATCTTCCTCATAAGCACACTGAGCACTCATTCAGTCCTAACACCTCCGATAGCCGGCGGTAAACATTGCTGTTCTAATGTATCTATCTATTTGTCCTTATGCTAATGAGCTTAATCTCCCCAGTTTTCTACAAGAGCTAATCCCCTAGTTTCCTGAGCTAATTAAGCCTGAGCTAATCTACCCAGATTCTTACAGTAATACACATTTAATAAGGCTTACGGATGTACCTGCTGAAGAATTGTGGGAAGGTTTGAAGAGAAACCACGTCTTGACAAAGGTAGGTTAATGTATTTCAGATGTGTTCCAGACCGATGCAGTGGGAAAAACATCCTATCATTTCACATCACGAGCACACACTTACCAAGTTCCATCGACGCCAGTTGTATGGCGACGGTGTTACTCGGGTGGTCGGTAGGTTCCCCATGACGGGGGCGGTGGTACGTGGCTTAGCTCTGAAGCAAGTCACGCATTCGTGTACGATTTTTATAGCCAATGACTTACCATGTGTTGGCCAAAACTGCTCCCTTACCGATGACAGCAGTAGCTGCAGACCAGCGTGGAACAATTGGATGTGTCGGTTCTTCATTATCAACTTGGTAAGTGTGTGCTCGTGATGTAAAATGATTGGATGTTTTTTATTTTGCGTGTAATTAGAAAGTCCTAAGCGACCCCCCACACGTATTAGACCATTATCTATAAACGGGTTTAATGATAAAATATTACATTTTTGGGGTATCAGTTTATTATTTTGTAATAAATTATATTCTCTCGGAAATGACTCTACTTGAGCCAATCGTACTAATCTCATAAGGGCCTCATTTATTTCTTTGCCTGAAAGCGGCCCTGTTAGATTATTGTTAGGATGTTTCGCATTATGTATGAATCGATACATGAATGCGAACACTCGTGTTAATTTTGTTTCGTTATCCCATTTATTAAATAAATACTGAACTAAAGGGTTACTTTGTTCCAAGGTTGTTACGTTACAAACAATTTCTGACTCGGGGGAGGGGGTTGTAACCTGACCTTTGGGGGTAGGATGTGACGGCCACTCTGACTGTGGTGTACTTAACCATACAGGTCTCTCTCACCATAGATTATACCCTGGTAACTTATCAGCCGCGACGCCCCTGGATAGAACGTCCGCCGGGTTTTCTTTAGAAGCCACCCAGTGCCAATCCCCTGGGTTAGTTAAAGATTGGATTTCCTTTACTCGGTTACTAACAAAGCATTTTAATTTTTGAGGTGGGGTACTTATTTGTCCATGACAAGGCTACATTTGAGTCTGACCACAGAAATGTTTTATTTACATTGGTTTTAAATCCCCTTTTTACATTGTCGATTAATTTTGATAACAATAAACAGGCACACAACTCTAGTCGCGGAATTGTTTCCTTTTTTGCGACTCTCGATTTTGAGCACAGTAATCGAACAAGTATGTTATTACTTTTATCTATGGAACGCACATATATGGCCGCTCCGTAGGCAGACTTCGAACTGTCTGCGAACCCATGCAACTCAAGGATTACGCAATCATTAATTATCACGTGTCTCGGTATTTTTAGCGAATTCAAAGTTGATAATGAAGAACCGACACATCCAATTGTTCCACGCTGGTCCGCAGCTACTGCTGTCATCGGTAAGGGAGCAGTTTTGGCCAACACATGGTAAGTCATTGGCTATAAAAATCGTACACGAATGCGTGACTTGCTTCAGAGCTAAGCCACGTACCACCGCCCCCGTCATGGGGAACCTACCGACCACCCGAGTAACACCGTCGCCGCCCTTCCATACAACTGGCGTCGCTTATGCTGGGCCCTTTATGATCAGAGACAGGAGGGGTCGTGGTTACAAAGCGTATACTTAAGTGTTATGTTTCGATTTTCGTTTGTTTTAGTACCAAGGCAATTCACATTGAGTTGATTTTAGGTTTAGAGTCTCAAGCATTCATAGCTGCCCTTCGCAGATTTATAGCGAGGAGAGGTAAACCGCAGGAAATTGTAAGTGATAATTCCACTACCTTTCATGGGGCAAATAACGAACTGGGTGAGTTATATCAGTTCATAAACACCTATTCTAATGACATAATGACTGCTTGTGCTACTGAACGTATCTCATGGAAATTCTTACCAGTCTATACACCTCACATGGGGGGTTTACACGAAGCAGCTGTTAAATTTTATTTTATTTTATTTTATTTTATTTTATTAAACATTGGGAGAACATAAACGGTGATGTACAAAAACATTCAGAAATGTACTATAACTAAGATAAGATGAGTACAACCCAACAACATGTTCCACATGTGAATAGAAAAAAAAGAGGTCTTTTTTGTCAGTTACCACACGAGACGCAAAAGAGAAAAATATAAGTGTATATCAAAAGAAATGCTAGAATAAACATTGTACATACTTGGTAATAAGGATAGAAAAAGTGCTTTTCATAACAATAAATACAGTTGGTTAAGAGAAAGAAAAGAGAGGAAGGTAGAAGCTCAAAAACATGTTGACAATATACGTACATATCCAAAGAAGTAATAATTTCATAGTTTGTTTAAAAATAAATAATGATAAAATCAAAACGAGTTAGTAACTCCGTGTTGAAGTAGGTAAAGCTACGAGTTTGAGACATTATAATTTTGAAATAACTTTCTGTTTATATTTGTTTAGTGGCAAGGCAAATATGTCTAAGTCAGTAAATTGTTCGTTGTATCTATTAAGCATTCTGCGGACTGGAGAACGCAAACCTGAGTTGGTTCGACAACAATTTAAAGAAAATAGACGCTTCGATCTGAGGTTAGAAGCAGGCACACGGTATTCGATTCTATTAAGCAAATCGGGGCAGTTTAAGTGATTGTTTATTAATTTATACAAGAACATTTGCTCCAATTGTACTCGACGCTGCTGAAGGGTAACAAATTTGAAAGTGTCTAATAACATCTGGTAACCACCGTATTTTTGAATGTGACATCGATAATTAACTAATTTAAGAAATTTCTTTTGCACCCTTTCTACTGCGTCGATGTAAATTTGGTAGTAAGGATCCCAAATGATAACGGCATACTCGAGTATTGGTCTAATAAGACTACAGTAGAGATATAGATAAGTAGTCGAATTCTTAAAATCCTTGGCTATTCTAGATACGAAACCAAATATTTTGAAAGCCTTAGAAACTATATTGGAAACATGGTCTTTCAAGGTCAATTTAGTGTCAAGTAAAACCCCTAGATCCCTAATAGTGTTGACCTTTTCTAGCCTGTGGGTGCCAATACTGTATGAAAAAATTATTGGTTTAGTTTTTCTCGTAAAAGAAATAAACTGACATTTTGGGAGACTTAAATAAATTTTATTATTGTCACAGAATGTTTGAAAGGACTGTAAATCTGCTTGAAGTTCTAAACAATCTTGTATATTTTTAATCTGTTTGAAAATCTTTAAGTCATCCGCATATGCAATAAAATTAGAATACTTTATATATTTCTTTATATCATTTATATATAAAATAAATAAAAACGGCCCTAGAATTGAGCCCTGCGGCACACCTGAGGTTACTGTAAATGAGTCAGATTCATACCCGTTAATTACAATTTTTTGTGTACGATTGTGAATATATGATGCAATCCAGCGTAGTAACGAACCTTTAATTCCATTGAAGCTTAATTTTTCTAGAAGGATTAAATGGTCAACTTTGTCGAAGGCCTTCTTGAAGTCTATATATACACAATCCACCTGACTATTGTTATCAAAGGTCTCAAATATAAATGTCGTAAATTGTAACAAGTTTGTAGTGGTAGATCGATCTTTAACAAAACCATGTTGTTGAGGCATAATTTGCTTAGCGAGAAGGGGGTACAGTGTTCTATGCACCAGTTTTTCGAATACCTTCGACAAAGCAGACAGTATAGAAATTGGTCTGTAATTTTCGATTTCAGATTTGTTACCATTTTTAAATACCGGAGTAATCTTAGCAATTTTCCAACGGCTGGGGAAAACACCATGTTCTAAACTTTTATTAAGAATTATGAATAAAGGCAATTTAATAGAATCTGCTGTTTGTTTCAAAAAATATGGGTGGATTCCATCAGGACCTGCTCCCTTATTATGATCAAGCGACAAAAGTTCCCTTTTTATCTGATCAATGCTTAAAAATATCCTAGTAATATTATCAGCGGAATCCGAAGATTCATTTAATGGTTCCCATTTATCAAGATCAAGATGCGTCTTCTCATAAACTGATCGGAAGAAAGTGGAAAACATGGAACATATAGTCAGAGGATTACTCGAAGTTTCATCATTGTATGACATCGCCTCAGGAAATGAGCTTTTATTATCTTTTTTAGATGAAACATACTGCCAAAACTTTTTAATATTTTTAGATATAAGAGTTTCAGTTCGTTCAATGTACTTGTTATATGTGGGTTTTAATAAAGATTTAAAACAAGCTCTGTACATGGAGAACTTCGTTTGATTATCCTTTGATGCATTCTTTTTGTAAGCAATCCAAGCTTTATGTTTCAATTTGCTTAGTTTGATTAATTCAAAGTTAAACCATGCCGGATATTTAGTGGTTTTTATCTTGCTAACCGGTACGCAATTTTGTATGATTAGAAACAAATTGTCATAAAAGACTTCAACAGCATCGTCAACAGACAGATCATTAAGTAACAATGTCCAGTTAATGGACAATATTTCTCTGTTGACCTCTTCATAATCCGCTTTATGATAACAGAACTTAGAGTAATCACTCTTTCTCATATTGCTACCTATTTGCAGCGGGAGCTCCAGCATAAAGTTAAAGGCTTTATGATGAGCGTCCTCAACAACCAATGGCGAATCTTCACATGTGATATTAGCAGTACAGGTAGCCAATACGAGATCAAGAGTCCTATTGTTAATATTACGCAAATAATTGAACTGATTCAGTGTCAAATACGATAAAAAATTAAATAGTGAAATATGAACACCTGATACAGAACTAACGGACGGTTCCAAAAACATTAAGTTATTTTTGACTGCTACCCAGTCAATGTCAGGCAAATTGAAATCACCTACAATACAAGTAAAGGTAGGTTCTATTTTTGTATGAAGTTCACAAATGACATCAAAGTATTCATTATAGGTTGTTACCGGCGAGTTAGGGCGGATATACGTTGACACTAACAATAAACAGTAAGGAAGCTGCCGTCCTCTGCCGCCGGCTATAGGTACCATATCACTCGTACGTAATAAGACAGCAACCGATTCGACCATACTTACAGACTTTAAAAATAACTGAGATGCACGTAGGTCTCGCCGAACAGCTATTAAAGTACCACCTCCACTCGCCTTAGAGCTACTATTGAGATCTCTGTCACACCTAAATACACAATACCTTTCATCAATAAACTCATTTGTAGATATGTTTGACGTTAGATTTGTTTCCGTCAACAAAATTACGTCAAAATCATTTTCCAAAATGGCTAAATATATCGTGTTTAATTTTGTTCTCAGTCCATTGCAGTTTTGATAGTAATACCTTAACTTATCCAGAGTTAAAAGCGAACAATAGCAAGAATACACTCACATGTATAAAGAGCAGTATGTGCCACCCGGAACAGAATATAAACAGAATATCACTAAACAACAGCATTATACTATGTCTCAGAAATAGTTTTAAATAGCGAAAATCATGATAAATAATCAGATGTAGGTTTTCAGATTTTACAAGCATGTTTACTTTAATAAACATGGTAGGAAAATTAATAAGGGAAAACATGTTTTGAGCATCTACGAACATTTTAAAGTAGTGGTAGTTTATTTTATTAAGTGAATTATGAAAGCACTTCTCCAATTTGAACCAATTAAACAAAGGAGTAACATAATGTATCAAACAATTTTTAAGATATCTAGTTCCGTTTTTATGAAAATAACTGGAGAAGTGTCTTCTTTTCGGCACATAATTGACGCATTCTTCACCCAGACATATTTGTACTTTTTTTCGGTACATTTGGCTTTGGCTTGTCTCAGCAACGATTTCTTTTGAAGAGTCAAATGTTCATTAATGAAAATCTTAATTTGACCGCTCGACGGCACAAGCTGCTCCATGTCAATCCCGCCGCGTTGTTGTTTCGATGCAGCGATGACGCTGTCCCTTAGTGTGCGTGAGTAAAACTTGACAATCACATTCCTAGGTGACGGCGGCGGCGGTGCTGGCGACGACGACGACAGCTTGGCATCACTGGCAGGCCTGTGTGCGTGAGGCACTCGGTGCGCGAAGGCAATGTCATTGGCTTGTATGGGTACTTTAAGTTTTTTTCCGATACCCACAACAATAGATAACAGATTTTCATTTTTTCGCTCTGGTAAATTGCGAATCTCAATGTTTGACTGCCTGGAAAACTGCTCAAAATCGTCAAGTCTTTTTGATAAGATCGCATTATCACTATGCAATTTGCTTATCTGGTTCAGATGTTCAGTTTTGAAGGATTCAAGACTCCCCGAGGGTAATACATTTTCAAGCTCAGATACCCTTGTTTGGAGTTCTGAAACCGAGGTCTCCATGAATTTGTACCCAGATGACAGGGATTTTACATCGTTTTGAAGCATTTCCAGAGACACGGCAACCCTGCCGAGCTCCTCGGACAGCGATTGTTTAACAGTAGTTATAATTGTTTCAACAATGCTAACCTGCAACTGCGATTTCCACTCCTCAAGAGAATCCAGCTTAGCGTAGCTAGTGTCATCTTCGACGTTCTCATCCTGGAGGTGTAAATGGCGTTTCTTTCGGGGATTCACAAAGTTTGGTGTTTTTAGGAAATCAGGAACAACTTTCGCCGCATCCAGTTTATTTAAATCCGAGTCCGATGAGGCCGCACCGAGAGTTATAGGGGAACGGAGCAGCGACATTGTTAAAAGTTATAAATATCATTTAAAAAGAGTATTAGGCCAAGCCTTATTGAATTACGAAGAATTTTCGACTGTATTAACCTAAATAGAGGGAATATTAAATTCTCACCCTCTGTGCCCTATTCCAAATTCAGACTTAGATGATTTTCCCACTCTTACGCCAGCTCACTTTTTGATGGGTAAACCGGCCACATCTCTACCGGACTACGATTATCAAGATGTACCTGCCAGTCGCCTAACCTATTTCCAACAACTTCAACAGCTCCGGCAGGACTTCTGGAAGCGGTGGTCGCGCGACTACATTGGACTTCTACAGCAACGTACGAAGTGGAGAAGTTCCAAAGGTCCGGCCCTCCAGGTCGGCTCAATAGTCCTGGTGAAGGACGATCGGCTCCCACCGTGCCAGTGGCGACTGGGCCGCATCACATACAACCACGACGGGAAGGATGGCGTGACCAGAGTGGCTACGATAAAAACGAAAGGAGGGACAATTAAACGTGCTTTCAACAACATTTGCCCGTTACCGTTGTCTCTTTGTGATTCAGACTAGTATTTAATTTGCAATTTATAAGCCTTAGTAATGATAAGTAGGTACCTATTATTAAGTTTCTATGTATGTTAAAATAAACATTGTTGTATAAACCTATGCTTATTTGCAGTAATAAGTCAGTTATAGATGTGTATATCTAGTTCCTTATTTGCATTTCAATTTGTAGTTTTTCTTGATATGTAAATAGTAACCTTATAGTTCCTAATTTTTTATTGTCAAATATTTTGCTCTCCTCACAAAAGAATTTTTATTTAAAAAAACATATTGTGTAAATATATTTTTGAGGTGGAGCATGTTACCTTCAGCGCCACCTAGCGTCCTTTGTCTTAACTATTTTGTCAGATTAACTTGCTCTTGTGAAGACGATCTACTTAGTTATGTACTAGATAACGTAATGCTTTAATTCCTTAAGATTCTCATAGATGGCGCTGTATCAAAGTACTTATAAGAATTTGCACTGATTTTTCTCGTTCATTTTCCCACTGCATCGGTCTGGAACACATCTGAAATACATTAACCTACCTTTGTCAAGACGTGGTTTCTCTTCAAACCTTCCCACAATTCTTCAGCTGTTAACATTGATGTTTGGCAGCAAGACTTAGATAAGATCGTGGTAGCTAGCCAAGCGGGCCCAGAAAATGTTCTACCACCACCAATCAAACCGAGTCCTACAAAGTTGGACCCCGCTGGGAATCAAACCCACGACCTCCTGATGTGAAGCGAGCGCACTAGCCACTAGACCACGGAGGCGGTTCACGGAGACAGAGTTACTATAGCATTTACAGCCCAGTCAACGAGGAGTTTCTTTGTATGGAGACCCCAACTATAATTTCTCTGTCAATGAAACTTTGCACGATTGTGAAGGAAAGTGTATAGATGGAAGATGGCAAAGAAGCCAATAGATTTTATGGCTTGAAGTAGGTGTTTTATACCTAAACATGAAAATTGCATTTAAAATTCGGTGAATAAATGCTTGATCGAAAATTTCTGTGCTATACGTTAGTGATAACTTTATGACACGCGTATGCTAGTGTCCATTTTTTCGAATTAAGCTTAAGTAAATTTTTCGATTTTACTTCCGATGCATAATTTCTCGGTATTTTTTTTATTTTTCAGTATAGTTTATTGTTAGTTGTTATTGTTAGGGTTTATATATTGTTGGACAAGTATCCAAAAGATTTTCCTTTAAGATCATAGCATACCTAATAGTTATTGTGCAATAACTAATTACGTAAAATTTCTCAGTATTTATATAATTATAAAACTAAAAGGTATTACAGGTTATCCAATAAAATTTCGATAAATTATACTCGTGTGTATCTTTTGCACTGGTGATTTTGAAATGGCGATGGCGACTGAGACCGCAACACTAAAAAATAATAATAATATCTGGGACAAATCCCACACGGTCATCTGGCCCTAAACTAGGATTTCCTGTATCTTGGGAACCAGAGACTGATATACATACACATATACTTTTAAATACATGCATATATAGATATAATACACCCAGACTCAGAGCAAACAATTCTGCTCATCACAGAAAAGTTTGCCTCTCGGATCAGAGGTCAGGATCGCTAACCACTTAGCCACCGAGTCAGTCAGCACACTCTGGTTTTACCGTTGAGCTGTGGAATACTTATACTTATTATAATACCACCTTGAACCACCCTGAAGAACCTTACCTTGTTTATGAGCAAATAAAGAATTCTATTCTATTCATTTTTTCTTACCAGTTATTATGATCAGTTGAAAGAATAAACGAGCAGTTATAAAATTTTTTGGTGTTGGAAAATTAGTGTGCCTGTAAAATACGAACAGTAATAAAATCAAAATTGGTCGGTTATTTTATCCTATTATGGTAAGTACAAAAAATAATATGGTCAATAAAATAATGAAATGGGCTGTTTGACAGTTTAAGGTGAGCGGTAACATCCGAATGCCAGTATAATTGAAAAGGGCGGCAAAACGTGGAAAGGAAAGGGAATAAAATTATAAATAAAATAAAAATTTTTCGGCGTTTTTTGCTCCACATTACCAGTCACTGAAATAGGTAGATACATGAAATTTTCAAAGAGTGAGTTGTAGCTGTGTTAATACTACATAATTATAACTGCTATAATAACCAAACACGAAAATAAAAAAAGTTTATAATTAAATACTTTGTTACTTTTGGAAGTGCCCGGACAAGTGCACGATAAGTGTTCGGCCAAGTGCTCGTACAAGTGCTTGTACAAGTGCTCGTACACTCGCACAATTACTCAGGCAATTACTCGGACAAGTGATCGCGCAAGTGCTTGTACAAGCGCTCGTACAAGTGCTTGTACAAGCGCTCGTACAAGTGCTCGTACAAGTGCTCGTACAAGTGATCGTACAAGTGCTTGTACAAGTGCTCGTTTAAAAGCTCGTACAAGTGCTCGTTTAAAAGCTCGTACAAGTGCCCGTTTAAAAGCTCGTACAAGTGTTTGTTTAAAAGTTCGTACAAGTGCTCGTTTAAAAGCTTGTACAAGTGCTCGTTTAAAAGCTCGTACAAGTGCTCGGACAATTGCTCGTACAAGTGCTCGGACAAGTGCTTGTTCAAGTGCTCGTAAAAGTGCTCGTTCAAGTGCTCGTACACTCGCACAATTACTCAGGCAATTACTCGGACATGTGATCGTGTAAGTGCTTGTACAAGCGCTCGTACAAGTGCTCGTACAAGTGCTTGTACAAGTGCTCGTTTAAAAGCTCATACAAGTGCTTGTTTAAAAGCTCGTACAAGTGCTCGTTTAAAAGCTCGTACAAGTGCTCAGACAATTGCTCGTACAAGTGCTCGGACAAGTGCTCGGACAAGTGCTCGGACAAGTGCTCGGACCAGTGCTCGGACTAGTGCTCCGACCAGCGCTCAATTGCCCGGCCATACAAGTGCTAGGGCGAGTACTCGGTCGAGTGCTCGGTCAAGTGCTCGGACTAGTGCTCGGTCAAGTGCTCGGTCGAGTGCTCGGTCAAGTGCTCGGGCGAGTGCTCAGTCAAGTGCTCGTACAAGTGCTTGTTCAAGTGCTCATACAAGTGCTCGTTCAAGTGCTCGTAAACTCGCACAATTACTCGGACAATTACTTGGACAAGTGATCGTGCAAGTGCTTGTACAAGCGCTCGTACAAACGCTCGTACAAGTGCTCGTACAAGTGCTCGTTTAAAAGCTCGTACAAGTGTTCGGCCAAGTGCTCGTACAAGTGATCGTGCAAGTGCTTGTACAAGCGCTCGTACAAGTGCTCGTACAAGTGCTCGTTTAAAAGCTCGTACAAGTGCTCGGACAATTGCTCGTACAAGTGCTCGAACAATGAAGAATGTTAATGGGTCCGTTAAATCACTTGAAACTTTATGACCTTGTAGCCTAAATGTCTAGAAATACACCTGTTTTTGTTTTATTTAAATCAAGCGAGTAGTTTTGAAGTTACGATAATATTAGTTTCCGCCTTTTTCAAATATATCGCTCGGGCGCGCCAAGCGCGCGTGACGTCATACAACAACTAGCCGCTCTCACCGTACTGTGTTCTTCATACATTGCTATCGGATGGTCCCTATTTTCGCCCACAATAACATTTCTAACTGGAGTTTTTTTTATGTGAATCGGTGACGGTGTTACAGTAGTGTTACCAGTATAATCGATGACAGTTTTAAAAATTGATTGAAAAATCTAATGATTCCTTAAATAGACGAGTTAAGCTACTTTTTCTAGAATAACTCCGATTTCTTTACCGCGGCCGCCGAGACACAATGATAAAAAATGAAAAAGTACTTACAACTTACTTTTTTCTTTCTTATCAGTTTGTTGATGCCTATAACAACCTACATACCTATTTTTCATTACTTGTATTGAAAAATGTAGGTAATAATGATATTTATGAACTTGATATTTCGAAAATAGGAGTGAGGGGCATGGTAAAGGTGATGGTGTAAAAATCACTTATGTCATCAACTGTAATATAATGACACAATAACGACACTGAAGCAGTCATGGCTCAGCGCTGCTTACGTGGTCGCGTCGAACACGCAGGTAAACTGACTACAAACACGGTCACAACTTGGATGGACTTGACTAGAAGTCCATCCAAGCTGCCTATTACGCCTCCAACATAGCTTGACGACTGCTATCTAGTGATATTTACTGATATTTAAGCCAGTTTCAGTTTAGAAGAAAGTGATAGACACAACTTTTGGCTTTGGGTCTGGGTGGATCATACTTTCTCATCCATTTCTTTTGACATTGAGGTTCAAAAATATAATAGTAAAAAATAACTTTTCGGGTATATTAGTAGTTGTATTTAAGTACTTTGACACGAGCACGATTTTCTAGTTTGTGGATTCGTCATTTTTAAAATTTTCAACGCAAACTTCATACATACAGGTAGGGAGCGGTGCGCGCACTGAGCGACCGTTGTGGAGTGACGTCACAGCAGCGTACGGTGACCCCGCGTCACTTGCCTACCTAAATAATTCAGTATCTCGGAAACTATCAAACGTATCAAAAAAAAATTTTCACCATATTTTTTTATTTTTAATTGAGTATATTTTAAGATAGAAAACAAAAATTGGTGGTATTCTTCATTGCTCGTACAAGTGCTCGTGCAAGTGCTCGTGCAAGTGCTCGGACAAGTGCTCGGACAAGTGCTCGGACAAGTGCTCGGACAAGTGCACGCACAAGTGCTCCGACCAGCGCTCAATTGACCGGTCATACAAGTGCTCGGGTGAGTACTCGGTCGAGTGCTCGGTCAAGTGCTCGGACTAGTGCTCGGTCAAGTGCTCGGACTAGTGCTCGGACTAGTGCTCGGACTAGTGCTAGGACTAGTGCTCGGACTAGTGCTCGGACTAGTGCTCGGCCGAGTGCTCGGTCGAGTGCTCGATCAAGTGGTCGGTCGAGTGCTCGGTCAAGTGCTTGGTCGAGTGCTTGGTCGAGTGCTCGGTCTAGTGCTCGGTCGAATGCTCAGTCAAGTGCTTGGGTGAGATGGTTTGGAGGCGAAGAACAGAAGATTGCTTGAATTTTCAACGATTTATTCTGAGACACACTGCACATTACAAGATCACAAGAACGAGAATGACGTCATATCCAAAGACGTATAACCACAGACAGTTACTATATAGTTTACAATCTCAACACTGACCCTTAAACAAATTATTAACTGTCCCTTAATTAAATTAATTTCAACTTAGGTGAAACATTAAAAAAACAATTAATTGCATCGACGAATGCAAATTAACTAAACTGAATAACTGTAACCAAACAGTTATTACATATTAATAAAGTAATAAATACATGTCTATCACATTAATTAAGAATTAATCAAATCTTAGAGATATTTAATAATTTCGAATAACAATACCAATCAGATAGACATAATAGATGAAATGCACTTATTATACTTTTCTCTAGTTAGAGCTTTCGTAAGGCAATCGGCCAACATATCGTTAGTGGATATGTATAGAATATTCACTACTTTGTTATTAACAATCTCACGAATGTAATGGTGTCTTACATCGATATGCTTAGTTCGAGCATGATACACATCATTTGAACTGAACTTTTCAGAGATACAGAGCAGACTGGTTATCGTTATACAAGTTAACTGCAACCGTCATATTTAAACATTCTAACAGAAAATTACGTAAGAAAACAGCCTCTTTACACGCATCAGACAGCGCCATGTACTCCGCCTCAGTACTTGATAAGGCGACAGTTCTCTGCTTCTTAATTTCCCATGAAATGACTGACTCACCCAACTTAAACACGTAGCCGGTGTAAGAAAGACGATCTACTTCATCAGCAGCCCAGTCAGCGTCTGTGTATCCGCTGATGTCGAAACCGTTTTTCCGGTAAGCTAGACAATAATGAGAAGTACCCTTTAGATACCTTAACACCCTTTTTGCAGCTTTCCAGTGGGTTTCTGTGTAGCACTCGTTGAACTGACTTAAGAAGCTCGTGGCGTGCATTATGTCTGGCCTTGTACATACGGCGATGTACATGAGACAGCCTATAAGGTTCCTGTAATCATAGTTAGTATCTTTAGACTCGCCCCTTTCCAGTTTTAATCCAACTTCCATGGGCGTAGCCGCCGGTTTGCATTCAGTCATATTGAATCGCTGCAAAACCTTCTGAATATAGCTAGATTGATCAAGTGTAATTTTATCTTCACTCTTCATGATCCTCATACCCAAAACATGATGTGCAGGACCTAAGTCCTTCATCTCAAACTCCTTCATGAGTTTTTCTTTTATCATTTTCTGCTCCTGTGATGACTCAGAAGAAAACAAAATGATGTCGTCTACATACAGGGCAATGATAGTCATTTTCCCCCCATGTCCTTTATAATAGACACATGGTTCTGATGCAACCTTTTTAAATTGCAGATTATTTACTAAAGAATTATTTATCTTATCATACCAAGACTTAGCTGCTTGTTTTAATCCGTATATCACCTTCTTCAACTTATATACTTTGTTCTCCTGACCCTTGAACACAAAACTTTCTGGCTGTTCCATCAACACAGTTTCATGCAGGTCACCATTCAGAAATGCAGTTTTTACATCTAGGTGACTTATATCCATGTTGTACTGAGCTGCCAATGCAAGTAATAGACGACTTGTAGAGTATCTCACTACCGGAGAGAAGGTCTCATGATAGTCTATACCATGTTTCTGTGTATATCCTTTAGCAACAAGGCGAACTTTAAACCTCAGAAGTTTGCCATCAAGGCCACTTTTCTTCTTGAATACCCACTTGCATTTTACAGGCTTTTGTCCAGCAGGTAAATCAGCAAGTTCCCAACATTCATTAGAAATGAAGGAATCATACTCATCTCTCATGGCTTCCTTCCATTCCTTGGCTTCTGCTCCAGATAGTGCCTCTCGTACCGTCTCAGGTTCTCCTTCATCTCTGCATTCTGCTCCCAGTACCAGGTGAGCTGATGTGTCAGCATCTTCAAACGCAGTCACCGTTGAGTCTTCTGATGTGTCTGGAACGTATGTTTCATCGGACAGATTATCTGAATAAAATGAGCTAACAGTTTCATTCAAATCAAAAATAGTGTCTCCGCAATCGTTGGTCATCAGATGTTCCAGGTGAATTGTCATCATCATCCACAGGCTGAACAGATGATTCAGTCTCCATAGTACTTTTACACTCATGTACTATATACTCCTTATCATCATCTGACCTACTGCTTTTATAAAAACTATTTTCTAAGAAAGTTACATTCCTAGCTTTCACACGGGTAGAAGGGCATGATGGATCAATCAGGCGATACCCTTTACTGTCCTCACAGTATCCAACAAATATATACGGTTTAGCTCTGGCATCTAATTTCTTATTTTTTTCAGAATGAGCATATGCTAAACACCCAAACACTCTTAAATGGCTTATATTCACCTTTTTATTTGTCCATTTTTCTTCAGGTGTGATGCCCATAACAGCTTTCGTTGGTGATCTGTTCTTCAGGTAGACAGCTGTGTTAACAGCTTCCGCCCAGAAACGCTTGTCCAGTCCAGAATCCTGCAGCATACACCGCACTTTGTCCATAATGGTCCGGTTAGCTCATTCCGCCACGCCGTTCTGCGGACTGCAGTATGGAATCGTCGTTTGGTGCCTAATTCCATGTGCCTTGAGAAATTTCTGGAATTTACCATTAACATACTCAGTGCCGTTATCACTCCTGAGAACTTTAATTTTTTTATCAGTCTCATTTTCCACTAAACTTTTAAACTGTTTAAATTTCTCGAACGTCTCGTCCTTTGATTTCAAGAAACAAACAAAAGTTTTCCTAGTGAAATCATCAATAAAGGTAAGAAAGTATCGGATACCACTAAACGACTTTTCTGGCATAGGACCGCATATGTCTGTGTGTACTAAACCCAAAACTTCGGTACATCTACTCACAGACTTCTTAGGGTAAGGTAATTTGGTTTGTTTACCCTGTATACAAACTACGCACGGACTAAAACTATTATTATCAAAAGAAATGCCAGTAACCATACCTTTTTGCATTACATTCATACTCCTTGCATTGAGGTGTCCCAGCCGCTGATGCCACAACCCTTGTGAAACTCTGCCGTTTCCAGTCTGCTGCACAGACTGCTCACTACTACCAGAATCAACACACCGAGGCTCCATGACACCATCTGATGCTACATTACAACATAACCTAACAGTATCTAGTTGATAAACACCATTTATGTATGTAGCTGTGGCTACAACCTCATTTTCATCAAGAATTTTACAGGATTTTGAATCAAAGGTAACTTTATTACCTTTTCTAGTCAATTCACTTACTGACAATAAGTTACATGACAGATCTGGCACGTAATATACATTGCTTATGGTTTTCACATGGTCCCTTAAAGCTACACGCACACTTCCGGTTTCTGCAGTTGACAGTTTCGAACCATTGGCAATGTTCACGAAAAGAGATTTTGTTGTCACAAATTCACACATTATGTTCTTCTTTCTACACATATGATTTGTGGCTCCGGAGTCAATGTACCATACTTCACTATCCAAATTCACCGATAACGCCGTCAACAATGCCTTCCCTTTCCTCGAACAACCTTCCTTGTCGTCTGACTTCTGGGTATTGTTGATGTTATTTTTCGGGCAATTTTTCTTTGTATGTCCAGGCTTCTTGCATTTGAAACACTTGAATGTTTTCTTTACAGCCAAAGCCGTGACAGACTCCGCCTTGTCATCTCCCCGTTGGTACTCCTGCAGTAGCTTAGATTTCACTATCTCACTTGCTAGAGTGACATTTGTCACTAACTCAGTTAATCTATGCGATCAACGAATAGATGATCTAGTGCAGCGTGTTGAGCTAATAGAGCGCCGCCGCGACGAAACTATTACCTCTCATTCATATAGCTCTCTAGAGCATACTATTGCTGAGTTAAAGCAGGAGCTGAACGATCGAGACCAAGAGCTATTATTGAATGACGTGGAGATTGCGGGAATTCCTGAGGATAAAGCGGAGGGCCTTGTTCATATTGTCTTGGCAGTGGGCAGTAAGTTGGGAGTTCCTCTAGAGGAGCGTGATGTGGTGAGCGCGGAAAGAGTGGGGCCACTGCGCGCAGCGGAGAGCGGCGAGCCGCCGCGCCCGCGCACGATCGCAGTGCGGCTAGCGCGCCGCGCCCAGCGTGACGATCTGCTGCGCGCCGCGCGTGTGCGTCGCGGGGTTACTACAGACGATATGGGTCTACCAGGAGCCCCACGTCGCTTCTATGTGAATGAACGATTAACCCGCCATAATCGTAGTCTATTTTTCAAGTGCCGCGAAATTGCAGTAAGACAGAAATGGAAGTATGTCTGGACGCGCGACGGTAAAATCTTCGCTCGCCAGGAGCAATCAGCGCCTCGACATCGAGCACGTACCGAAGCGTGTTTATTTCAGATTTTTGGTCACAGTGCTGTTGGTGCTAAAGCTAAAGAATAAAATTCATAAATGCACTCTATGTATATTTTTTGGCAGGGACTGTTTCACTTTAATTTTATCAGTATTGATGTGGAGAATCTTAGGTTTTATTCTGGATAACTTTAAAATAAATAGAAATAAGGATAAATGGAAATTTTCAATATGTGAAATAAAAGATCTATCTACACAAACTAATTATAAGCATTGCTGTTGTACGCTTAATTTACTTGTTGTATTTTGTCGCGTAGCTATACTTATGTGTATTGTTAGTAGTTGTCGCCGTATCGCTTTAGTATGTTGTCACAAAGGCTGTTTCTTAGTTGGGAAAAGATTTACTATAGATTATTTGTTGAGCTCATTTTTCCGTTACAATATGTCGAAAGCTCCTGTTCAATTATTTTTTTGTCAAAATGATGCCTCGCAACTATCTGAAAGTTGGTATTTATAATCCAGGTTCGCTTGGTACCTGCCACGATGACTTTATAGTGGCTATGGAGGAAAAAACAGTAGATCTAATGGCTATTAATGAGACATGGCTACGGCCGGGGCAGGAAGGTAAAGCGCCCTCTGTGCCCGGGTACCGCCTGCGCAGCATACCGCGGCCGGCTGGTGTATGCGGTGGCCGCGGTGGTGGGGTGGCATTTTATGTCAAGCGTGGTGTTAGTGTACGGATCTGTCAACATCCTGTGTGTAATTCCGTTGAACAAATGTGGCTCAGTTTAAAAGTTAACTCTAAGAAATTAGTTATTGGCACAGCCTATCGCCCCCAGTGGGTAAACGTAGATATATTTTTGGATGCTTTAACAGAATCCGTCACTTCATTTTTACATAGTGATTATATTGTGTTGCTAGGGGATTTTAATATTAATCTGATGACCAATAAGGATACTAAGAGTGTCGGACTGAACTTCGACAACAACTACTTCGAAAGACTCTAGTTCAATAAGACGCTAGTTCGACAGACCTTAGTTCGACAAGACTTTACTTCGACAGACTCTAGTTCGATAAGACGCTAGTTCGACAGACCTTAGTTCGACAAGTACTATCAACACAATTCTATCGATAATTTTTCATGGTTTCTTATTCAAATTTTCTTTTCTAATAAATAATAAATTGTACAGCGATGCTGCGCATACTTTCTTACGGATTCTTTTGAGCAAAAAACATTCATAATTAGTAGCAAAGAATAGAAGTGGTAAGTTGAAAAACTAACACATAATGTGGATTTGTATGGGAGGTTTCTGTTTAAGATATTGTCCGGAATAATTAAGATCTAGTATATTAGGCTGTATAAAGGTATAGTAAGGTACAAAGTTTTATTAAAATCTTTAAAGCTAATTATTATTATTTAAAAATAAAAAAAAACTTCAGATTGGTTATTCGGTTATTTTATCCCACTATGTCAGTGCAAAAAGTAATAAGGTCAGTATAATAGCAGTTTGACTTTTTTTTTATCTTTAAGATAAAATATTTCAGTAGTATACGGCGACACAAATACGCATAAATACATATATTTTTGCCAATAAAACTGATGATAAATAAACTGTTGTGTGTTGCCAGTGATGACATATAGATCCGAGACATGGTCGCTTACTATGGGCCTCATAAGAAGGCTCAAAGTCACCCGTCACAAAAATGTGCTTTGCTTGGAGTTTTCCTACGTGATCGAATCAGAAATGAGGAGATACGTAGGACAACTAAAGTTACTGACATAACTCTCAGAATCGCTAGACTTAAGTGGCAGTGGGCGGGGCACATAGCTCGTAGAACAGATGGCCGTTGGGGCAGTAAAGTCTTTCGGCTGATGATGATGATTATGATAAAACTAGGAACCCTATAGGAGTTTTAGTGCAACACTAGACGTCCACATTTTTTTTATAAGCCGTATATCTTAGAATCTTAAACAAATATATTTCTACATAAGCACAGAAGAATAAGTCGTGAATCACATTTTTTTGTTACCGTAGAGTTATATTTGAACACGTTTAACAGCTATTGAAAAGAGCAATTTTATTAAATAAAGCACTTTAAGAAATGAAATTGAAATATTGCAAGTTTTAGTGCAATAAACAAATTAAAAATTATAAACGCTTCAGGGCGTTGTCTGTGGAAACAATAGTTTAAAAACGGTTCATTGATGTTTCTGTATTGTGGGAACAAAAAAAAAATTGTTTTAAATAAATTCCCTCAGTAAAAAATATATAATAAGAATACACCTAAAACTCGTAAAATTTTACTCTGACGAAGTGAAACGGTTAGTGAAAATATCGAAATAACAATTTTGTCGAAGTAACGTCTGTCGAAGTAACGTTCTGTCGAAGTAGAGTCCTGTCGAAGTAGTGGTCTGTCGAACTAAGGTCTGTCGAAGTAGCGTCTTATCGAACTAGAGTCTTTCGAAGTAGTTATTGTCGAAGTTCAGTCCGACACTCGGATACTAATGCATTAAAATTGCTCGAATTCCTAGACACTCTCAGCCTCAAGCAATTTGTCACAGCACCAACTCACTTTACCGAACATAGCGAGTCCCTTATTGATCTTGTATGTACCAATGCTTCAGTAAGAAAAGTAGATATTGATATTATAGGTTCAAAATTAAACAATCACGCGTTTATTACATGCGAGCTTAATGTAAAATCTGTAAAGTTACCACCTAGACGTCTAACCTACAGACCTATAAAAAATATATCAGAGGAAGACTTCCAAAAAGATATTAAAGCACTTCCATGGAGTACTATTTCCAGTATGGATAATGTCAATGATATGGTGGACATTTTTAATGAAGTGACTTTACAACTTTTCGACCTACATGCTCCCGTTAAAACAATTTTAATAAGAGATTCGTCTTACCCTTGGATTACCGATGTTGTGAGACTTATGATGAAAGAACGGAATGAAGCACATGAGAAATATCTTAGATCTAGAGATGATAATCAAAAAAACTATTACAAGGAATTAAAACATATGGTTAACGTAGCACTATTTAATGATAAAAAATCCTATTTTAATAATAATATAAATCGAAATTTAAAAAAATCTAAATTGTTATGGAAAAATCTTAAACAAAATGTGTTACCCCCAAAACTGAATACAGAAATCCCCACATTCCTCAGAGACCCTGAAAAAGCCAACAAATATTTCCTTGAAGTACCCGGTGAATGTAACACTAATATATCATTATTAACTTATTATGAATTTGACAGTTTTCACGATAACATATTTAGCCTTCATCCAATCAATGAGCTTACGGTACTTAAATATATCAATGATATTCAGACTAACGCCCAAGGCACAGACAATATTACACTGGAAATGATACAGCTAACACTCCCACATACAACAGCAGTAATAACTTCTTTAGTAAATAAGTCCATTCTAACATCAACTTTTCCTGATAAATGGAAAATAGCATCGGTACGACCTATTCCAAAAACAACCAGCCCTTCCAGTTTCAAAGATCTGCGGCCAGTTAGTATTTTGCCGTGTCTGTCCAAGGTTCTTGAGAAAGCCGTATGTTCACAGTTATCAGAATTCCTAGAATCGACTAGCATATTACCAGATGTCCAGTCCGGATTCCGCAAGGGTCGAAGCACAGCATCTGCTTTGCTGGATGTCACAAGTAATGTTCTTGAGGCACAGGATACAGGAATGGGCACCATTCTAGTTCTCCTGGACTTCTCACGTGCGTTCGATTGTATAAATATTTCTCTCTTGCTTTCGAAAATGTCATACTATGGATTCGACCACAAAACGATTCTTTGGTTTCATAGCTATTTATCAAATCGTTTCCAAATAGTAGAAATTAAGGATGATATAGGGGCCTACTCTTCTTCGTCGCTCTCGCCGGTTACACGGGGGGTTCCACAAGGATCCATTCTGGGACCGCTGTTGTTTATCTTGTACACGGCAGATATTGTGAAGTGTATAAGCAAATGTAAATATCACATATATGCAGACGATCTACAGCTTTACCTGTCATTTAACCACAGTGATACATCAAGGGCGTTAAGTGAGATAAATGAGGATCTCAATAGGATAATGGAATGGTCAATCCAGAACTCTCTAACGCTTAACCCAAAAAAATCTAAATACATGATCTTGGGTACACAAACACAAATAGCTAAAATCTCATCTCACAATCCTAATTTGCTCATAATGGGAGAAAGCATAGAAAGAGTAAACGAAGCTCGCAATTTAGGCTTGATTGTAGACGCCAACCTCAGATATGAAAAACATATCTCAGAAGTAGTACAAAACTGTTTCTATCGCCTCAAAATTTTATATAAAATTCGCAACTATTTGAGTGTTCCTTTGCGAATACAGCTATGTGATTCTTTAGTTTTGTCTAGATTAAATTATGTTGATACTGTTTATGGGCCTCGCCTTTTAAACAAGACCGAACGTCTTATTCAGCGAGTTCAAAATGCGACAGCCCGTTTCTGCTTTCAAGTACCACCGAGACATCACGTTACACCCTTCTTTAACGACGGAAATATATTGAAGATGGCTTCTAGGCGGTATATGCATCTGGCTTCACTTTTATTCGGAGTAATTAAAACTCGTAGCCCGCTTTACCTATACTCCAAGCTAAACTGGTCGAGTGACTTTAATAAGTACAGTACGAGAGCTTCCAAGTACACTCTAATTATTCCCAGACATAAGACAACGGCTTTTAGGGGTGGCTTTAAATACGCAGCAAGCAAAATTTGGAATGACCTACCACCACCCATTCGAGAAAGCGAAAGTGTCCATGGATTCAAAAGGAAACTAGCAACGTTCTGTCTAGAAGAGCAGAAAAAAGATCGAACTGCTCATTTATCTGCAATCTGCGTACTTTAAGCTACCCGCTATAACCAGCCGCTATCTTTTTCTTATCGTGTGGCACATTTAGCTGTTACGTTACATTTAATATAATAAATACGTATATCTAAAACCTAAGTATAAATATATATAATAGAATACATACCATAGGCATATATTGCATTGTGTAATCTAGTGCTTCAATATATGTTATTAGGGTTTTTTTTATTTGTAAGAATATTGTTGATATTGTTTCGCCCGTGGGTCAAATCCACTCCTTGGCACTGGCTGAAAATCAGCGCTTTGGTTTTTAATTAAACCAGAGCATTATGCTGAGCCGGCGCCCTTTTGACAGAAGCTTTGTTTTCATATTTTTGTATATTTGTTTGTTTGTATTTCTTTTTCTGTCAAATAAATGTATTTTCTTTCTTTCTTTCTTTCTTATTTGAGTTTTCCAAAGCCATGATCAATAGGTCATAGTCAGATGCCAACCCATTTAGCATCAAAACAGTAATGAACTCATCCTCCAAAGGTGAACCAATGTCATTCAGCTTTTGCGCATGCTCTACTATTTTCATTATGTAGCTTTCCATGTTTGTGCTCTCGCTCAGTTTGATAGAAAACAATGACCTCATAAGCCCAAGCCTCCTGCTTAAACCCTTATCCTCAAAAGCGCGTTGCAAGTTGTTCCAAGCTTCAAATGGTGATTTAACATTGCGAATATGCGGAAAAGCTGATGAATGTACTGACAAGCAAATTTTTGCTAAAGCCTTTTGATTTTTCTTTGCATCGTTGCTACCTTCCTCAAAGTCGATGCACTCGCACAAATCTTCATGCATGAGAAGTGTAGCATACTGGAAATTATATGAACGTTACTACGGTTGACACTTGCCATCGAGCTGTCACCGGGTGCGGTTGTCCAAGCAAACCTGTGTTTTATTTATTGTAGTTTGTGCATCTGTGAACTGTACAAGTGGCGACCCAGCCAGGATTAACCAATTCTGACGCAAGTACAAACTAAATAAACACAACAGAGGTAATATCGAGATATATACTTGAAAAAATCAAGACAAGAAAATGTTTGAAAAAATACAACTAAAATATCTCCATACTGTTACTAAATGGTTGAGTAATGTGAACTCATGTAATTTGGTACATAAACGTAGGAAATAACCTAAATAAGAACACTGTTACAGTGATTTTTAATGATTTGTTGTAAAATTTACAGAATACAAAATTTCTTGTCACGGACTTTTAAAGTATGGACGAGTCCATTCAAATGTTAAATGAAAACGGGTATCGTGCACCGCATTCATAAGCCCGACAGAATATTTGTCTTATTTACAGGAAAAAGTTTATAACATGCTTGTATTTATTATTTTTATATAGTAAACTGTAAATAATAAAATAAAAGTTTAATGGCATCACCTAAATTTAAAATACTAGTTTGCCTCGTCTTTAGAAAATAATGTCATGTCACGCGTTGTTTGTATTTACTTCTTTTTCTCTGACGACTAATGTCAAGTCAGTAAATAAAAAGATTTTATGCGTTATGCGGTGCATCGCCGAGTTTTCATTACGAACAAAAAGTTTTCAATAAACAACAAAGTTTAAAGAAAGGAGTTTCTATACTATGATATGTATGAAGTAAGGACGTATATAGTCTTCATGTACAACCGAAGTTGGTTTGAAACAGAATGAAATATTTCTTGTTTATTAAGTATATTTACAATATTTATAAAAATAGTTGAATCTTTAAAAATATTTCTTAAATGAAAGAAATAAGATTGTTGAAAAGGAAATCCAGTTAAGACGGGTCTCAATGCCTTAACATAAAAATCATAAATGTCTAATAAATACATAATATAATCGTGCGATGATGATTATTGGTACTGGTTTAGGCAGATAGCTCTTCTTAGGGGCTTCTTTACGTAACCGAATATAACACAAAGAGATGCGTGAAATAGCTTAATCATAATCACTGACATAGTTCAAAGGAATAAGGAAGTTGTCCTGGGTGGTAATAGCGTATATAGAGATGGTGAATATATTTCTAAAATAATATAGTTTTGAGGACGCGTAAGCGGGAACTGACTGAGCAAAATGTCGAAATTAAACAATGTAGAAAGGATTAATTGGAAAATTCGAATCTGTTTTAGGCTGGATTTTGGCTAAATGAGGGAGGAAACAAAGAACAATCTGGTAGTTTAGCAATCGCTGAACGGTACCAAGTACAAGTGGTAGTTTAGCAAATGTTGAACGGTACCAAGTACGAGTGGTAGTTTAGCAAATGCTGAACGGTACCAATAAAGTAATGTTTTGGCAATGGTTGCACGGTGTACCTACAAACGACAAAGTAAAATACAAAGTGTTGGTTTAGCGAATGCTGGGCAGTGTTCCTAAAAACTGGTACATAATTTGAAAAAATAATTAATTTTACATAAAAAGTGGTAGCTTTGTAAAATCAAGTGATACCTGATATAATAAATATAACATAATAAATTGACTTTTTAGCTGTGTTAAATCCAATGAGATTTAAACTGCAATTGAGTCTTAGTCGGCTTGTACTTGACAGGCTTAGTCAATGGTAGTGTCAAATGGTATATAAATAAAACTAAATGTTAGATTGTATCTGTCGACGATAGTTGTACCTGTTAGATAGTAAGCAGGCCGGGCAGAAGAAAGTTTTAAGTCAGAGGTTTAGAACAAGTTTGGCTTTTGAGGGAAACAAGGAACGGTATTGCAAGTCCTACAATGTTTCACATGTTTCCGTTTGATTTTATGTAATGTGTACCATGAAAAAAATTATATAAATTGAGTTAGCATAAACTGAGTTTTGAAACTATGCATACTATTGGTAAAATTAGATTCATTTAGTTCACATTATCAATTTTAAATTACAATATAATGTGATCATCAAAGTAATTAAAAATTGAATACAAGTAGTCATTTATATAAATAAATGACTAAATTGAATTGAATGTCAATGTAAAAAATATATCAATCATAATCAATGAGACATTAAAATAATAAATAAATTTAAACATAATAAAGGCTAAAAGCCGAATATCACCTACCTACAGGTTGTTGTCAAATATATGCCACCTTATGCCTTGTTGTCACTTTAGTACGAAAATAAAGTTGCTAATAGCGATGCTTGATTTGTCTGAAACTTAAAATGCTGAATAGCTCCTAGATAGTAGCTGCCAGCGCGACGATGGTTAATTTGGTCAAAAGACTAAATAACACCTACAATTATTTGGTCAGAAGACTGAATAGCATATACAATTATTTGGTCAGAAGACTGAATAGCATCTACAATTATTTGGTCAGAAGACTGAATAGCATCTACAATTATTTGGTCAGAAGACTGAATAGTATCTACAATTATTTGGTCAGAAGACTGAATAGCATCTACAATTATTTGGTCAGAAGACTGAATAGCATCTACAATTATTTGGTCAGAAGACTGAATAGTATCTACAATTATTTGGTCAGAAGACTGAATAGCACCTACAATTATGGTTTTTCCTTCAAAGGAAAGCAAATATGACACACTGATCCCATTTAGCCAAATAGCCTATAAAGAGGTAGATTTCTAAATGATATCTAAGTTTTTGGGTAAAATCTAAATTATCTGATATAAGAAGTTGCTTAATATTCTATTGCTAACTATTTGGAAATGGTCAACTCGTTCACTATTGATATGGCTCGTGGCCCCCAGGATATAAAAGTATGAAGAGTTAGAATTATTGTTTAGCGTACCTAGTACCTAGAAGGAATTGAGATAATTGTAGATTGCAATGTTATTGTGATTTCGAACTGTAATTGAAGAACTGTGATAAACAATGGCAAAGGCATGAATATTTATATTGTAAATAATTTATAATAGAATAATGCCAGAGCAATATGCCAAAATAATAAAGAGTTGTTATAAGCCTCGGGAGTAGGTTGAATTAAGTCACTTTAAAAGAGGATTTGTGACTCATAAAAGTTTAAGCTATAGTTAAATTCGTTAGAGCAAGCTAATTGCATGGAGCAAATTCTATCAAATAAGTAAAATGTTGTTTTACATATTTAATTTTGAATAAGTACAACTCACCGACAATAAGTTATCGGAAAAAGGTAAGAAAACAATGTATAAATGTATTTATGGTATTCACGATAAATAACAGGATTGCTACTGATTGTGAGTAAATATATAAATGGACTAAAATGTATCGTCTGGCAAAATGTACATAATCTAATAGTAATATACATAGAAGTAATCAAGTAAATGAATAAAACACTCTTCTAATTAAGAAAACTTATAACTGAGGATCTGAAGAATTTGAAAGATAAAGTAACTTGACCAATGAATATTTCCTGTTAGATATTTCACTGAAGCGTGTGATTACAAAATGATCCAGAAACTCAGAATAGAGACGCTAAATAGAAAGAAAAGGAATAACGGCTGTGGTGCAGTATGAGGTTGCGGACAAACTGTTACATTTGAGAAGAATCAATCGAAGAAAAGGGAAATTTCACTAGGAACATGAGATGTTTGTATAAGTGAAAGAAAGTAAAACACGCCTACTCAAATTAACGTGATCCAAATTCTGGCAATTTGAATTTCAAGAAGCGTTATTGCTCAAAATCGAGATGAATCATAATGAGTGTGACTTTGAACGAATATTATATTAAGTGTACATACAAATAATTAATTCTGTACTAGATACGTATATACATATAATCTGATTTAGTTTTATTAAAATTGTAAAGGCTGGTATAAGTACCAGCAATAAGTTTGCAGTTTACGTCTGTATATAAAAACTGGTATATATTTTCTAAGAATAATGAGAAATATTAATTGAATGTAAGTAATTTCAATAAAAGAAAACTATTTAATATTTTTATTATAGTGGATTGATGAAATTCATTTGTATATTACTTACATTGTTTTTTTTATAAAACCGGTATATAATATTTACTAAGTATAATTTGACTGTAAGGAATGTCAATAAAAAACTTTACTATGTATGTGTATAATAGTGGACTGACTAAATTGATTTAGATATTTTATGGCACTACTTATAAAATAATGGTTTAAAATTGTTTAACATATAATATATTATGTGTTAGGTACTTATTTTTGACCAACTTATAAAAATATAACTTCAAAATGTATTGTATTTGTGCTAAAATATTGGTATTATAATAAATATAGTAAAAGTTAATACCAAATAGTTATTGCCAGAACTTTAATAACCACAAATAACTTGTAACTTGTGCAACCATAAAAACAGATACTTAGTTATCTTACGAGAAAAAATAATAATTTAAATGCATAGATGTATTTTAAAAACATGTGTTGAGGTGAGTTTCTTTCAGGCCCGATGTTTCTTCTCACCTCGCTAACACTTTCCGAAACATCTGGGTATACAAGTTCAAAATGGTAGGAACTTTGTATTAGGTAGCATAAAAGAATCATGGAATTAAAAAAAAAAACAAGAAGAAAATAATGAGTACCGGAGTAAATGTTAAAATGAAATATATCGTTTTAAAAATACTTATAGCAATTAATTGAATAACTCAGTATTATAAGTAAATATTGAAATGAAATATATTTTTAAATATAACAAACAATTAATTGAATAACTCGATGTTACAAGTAAATATTGAAATGAAATATATTTTTGAATGTAACAATCAATTGAATAACTCGCTGTCACAAGATCTTAAATAATATAATTTTTAAATGAAGTAAACAAGTAGGTACTTAACTTTTAATGATAAAAATATTTAAATAAACCTTTTATATAAACACAATATTTAAATAAACCAATTTAAAATAAAATGTTTTTTGTAAAAGGTAGATGTAGCATACTGGAAATTATATGAACGTTACTACGGTTGACACTTGCCATCGAGCTGTCACCGGGTGCGGTTGTCCAAGCAAACCTGTGTTTTATTTATTGTAGTTTGTGCATCTGTGAACTGTACAAGAAGCATTTTCATGGTAAACTTCCAATTATTGTAATCATCTATTACTTTTAGTTTTTCTATTGGAATTGGCGTTTGAATCGCTCCCGACATTTTAAACTTTGGGGTTATTTTGTTTTTCGTTGATAACAATCTCCAAAAAATGTTTTTCGTATCGACTTTTTGCTTGAGTTTATACAGCAAAACGCTCTGGGCCCATAACCAGATGGTTTGGAGGCGAAGAACAGAAGATTGCTTGAATTTTCAACGATTTATTCTGAGACACAGTGCACATTACAAGATCACAAGAACGAGAGTGACGTCATATCCAAAGACGTATAACCACAGACAGTTACTATATAGTTTACAATCTCAACAGGGTGAGTACTCGGTCAACTGGTCAAGTGCTTGGGCGAGTGCTCAGTCAAGTGCTCGTAAACGTGCTTGTTCAAGTGCTCGTACAATTGCTTGTACAAGTTCTCGAACAAGTGCTCGGACAAGTGCTCGGACAAGTGCTCGGACAAGTGCTCCGACAAGTGCTCCGACAAGTGCTCGGACAAGTGCACAAGTGCTCGGACAAGTGCACAAGTGCTCGGACAAGTGCTCGGACAAGTGCACGCACCAGTGTTCCGACCAGCGCTCAATTGCCCGGTCATACAAGTGCTCGGTCAAGTGCTAGGACTAATGCTCGGACTAGTGCTCGGCCGAGTGCTTGGTCGAGTGCTCAGTCACGTGTTCGGTCGAGTGCTCTGTCAAGTGCTTGGTCGAGTGCTCGGTCGAGTGCTCGGTCAAGTGCTCGACCGAGTGCTCGGTCGAGTGCTTGGTCGAGTGCTCGGTCAAGTGCTCGGACAAGTGCTCGGTCAAGTGCTCGGACAAGTGCTCGGACAAGCGAACAAGTGCTCGGACAAGCGAACAAGTGCTCGGACAAGCGCACAAGTGCTCAGACAAGCGTACAAGTGCTCGGACAAGCGCATAAGTGCTCGGACAAGCGTACAAGTGCTCGGACTAGTGCTCCGACAAGTGCTCCGACAAGTGCTCGGACTATTGCTTCGAAAAGTGCTCGGACAAGCGCACAAGTGCTAGGGCGAGTACTCGGCCGAGTGCTCGTTCAAGTGCTCGGACTAGTGCTCCGACAAGTGCTCGGACTAGTGCTCGGACTAGTGCTCGGTCAAGTGCTCGGTCGAGTGCTCGGCCGAGTGATTGGTCGAGTGCTCGGTCAAGTGCTCGGTCGAGTGCTCGGCCGAGTGATCGGTCGAGTGCTCGGTCAAGTGCTCGGTCAAGTGCTCGGTCGAGTGCTCGGTCAAGTGCTCGGACAAGTGCTCGGACTAGCGCACAAGTGCTCGGACAAGTGCTCGGACTAGTGCTCCAACAAGTGCTCGGACAAGTGCTCGGACTAGCGCTCAAGTGCTCGGAAAAGTGCTCGGACTAGTGCTCCGACAAGTGCTCGGACAAGTGCACGCACAAGTGCTCCGACCAGCGCTCAATTGCCCGGTCATACAAGTGCTCGGTCAAGTGCTTGGACTAGTGCTCGGCCGAGTGCTCGGTCAAGTGCTCGGTCGAGTGCTCGGTCAAGTGCTCGGTCGAGTGCTCGGTCAAGTGCTCGGTCGAGTGCTCGGTCGAGTGCGTGGTCGAGTGCTCGATCAAGTGCTCGGACAAGTGCTCGGACAAGCGCACAAGTGCTCGGACAAGCGCATAAGTGCTCGGACAAGCGTACAAGTGCTCGGACTAGTGCTCCGACAAGTGCTCCGACAAGTGCTCGGACTATTGCTTCGAAAAGTGCTCGGACAAGCGCACAAGTCTCGGACAAGTGTTCGGACAAGTGCTCGGACAAGTGTTCGGACAAGTGCTCGGACAAGTGTTCGGCCAAGTGTTCGGACAAGTGCTCGGACAAGTGCACGCACAAGTGCTCAGACTAGTGCCCGGACAAGTGCACGCACAAGTGCTCGGAGTAGTGCACGCACAAGTGCTCAGACTAGTGCACGCACAAGTGCTCGGACTAGTGCTTGGACTAGTGCTCGGTCAAATGCTCGGTCAAATGCTCGGTCGAGTGCTCGGTCGAGTGCTCGGTCGAGTGCTCGGTCGAGTGCTCGGTCGAGTGCTCGGTCGAGTGTTCGATCGAGTGCTCGGTCGAGTGCTCGGTCGAGTGCTCAGTCGAGTGCTCGGTCGAGTGCTCGGTCAAGTGCTTGGGCGAGTGCTCGGTCAAGTGCTTGGTCAAGTGCTTGGGCGAGTGCTTGGTCGAGTGCTCGGTCAAGTGCTCGGTCAAATGCTCGGTCGAGTGCTCGGTCAAGTGCTCGGTCCAATGCTCGGTCGAGTGCTCGGTCAAGTGCTCGGTCGAGTGCTCGGTCAAGTGCTCGGTTGAGTGCTCGGACAAGCGCACAAGTGTTCGTACAATCGCACAAGTGCTCGGACAAGCGTACAAGTGCTCGGACTAGTGCTCCGACAAGTGCTCGGACTATTGCTTCGAAAAGTGCTCGGACAAGCGCACAAGTTCTCGGACAAGTGTTCGGACAAGTGTTCGGACAAGTGCTCGGTCGAGTGCTCGGTCGAGTGCTCGGTCGAATGCTCGGTCGAGTGCTCGGTCGAGTGCTCGGTCGAGTGCTCGGTCGAGTGCTTGGTCGAGTGCTCAATCGAGTGCTCGGTCGAGTGCTTAGTCGAGTGCTCGGTCAAGTGCTTGGTCAAGTGCTTGGTCGAGTTCTTGGTCGAGTGCTTGGTCGAGTGCTCGATCGAGTGCTCGGTCGAGTGCTCAGTCGAGTGCTCGGTCAAGTGCTCGGTCGAGTGCTTGGTCAAGTGCTTGGTCGAGTGCTTGGTCGAGTGCTCGGTCAAGTGCTCGGTCGAGTGCTCGATCAAGTGCTCGGTCGAGTGCTCGATCAAGTGCTCGGTCGAGTGCTCGGTCAAGTGCTCGGTCAAGTGCTCGGTCGAGTACTCGGACAAGCGCACAAGTGCTCGGACAAGCGCACAAGTGCTCGGACAAGTGCTTGGACAAGTGCTCCGACAAGTGCTCGGACAAGTGCACGCACAAGTGCTCGGGCTAGTGCTCCGACAAGTGCTCGGACAAGCGCACAAGTGCTCGGCCAAGGGCACAAGTTCTCAGACAAGTGTTCAGACAAGTGCTCGGACTAGTGCACGCACAAGTGCTCGGACTAGTGCTCGGTCAAATGCTCGGTTGAGTGCTCGGTCAAATACTCGGTCGAGTGCTCGGTCAAGTGCTCAGTCGAGGGCTCGGTCAAGTGCTCGGTCGAGTGCTCGGTCAAGTGCTCGGTCGAGTGCTCGGTCAAGTGCTCGGTCGAGTGCTCAGTCAAGTGCTCGGGCGAGTGCTCGGTTGAGTGCTCGGTCGAGTGCTCGGTCAAGTGCTCGGTCGAGTGCTCGGTCGAATGCTCGGTCAAGTGCTCGGTCAAATGCTCGGTCGAGTGCTCGGTCAAGTGCTCGGTCGAGTGCTCGATCAAGTGCTCGGTCGAGTGCTCGATCAAGTGCTCGGTCGAGTGCTCGGTCAAGTGCTCGGTCAAGTGCTCGGTCGAGTGCTCGGACAAGCGCACAAGTGCTCGGACAAGCGCACAAGTGCTCGGACAAGCGCACAAGTGCTCGGACAAGTGCTTGGACAAGTGCTCCGACAAGTGCTCGGACAAGTGCACGCACAAGTGCTCGGACTAGTGCTCCGACAAGTGCTCGGACAAGCGCACAAGTGCTCGGCCAAGGGCACAAGTTCTCAGACAAGTGTTCAGACAAGTGCTCGGACTAGTGCACGCACAAGTGCTCGGACTAGTGCTCGGTCAAATGCTCGGTCGAGTGCTCGGTCAAATGCTCGGTCGAGTGCTCGGTCAAGTGCTCGGTCGAGTGCTCGATCAAGTGCTCGGTCGAGTGCTCGATCAAGTGCTCGGTCGAGTGCTCGGTCAAGTGCTCGGTCAAGTGCTCGGTCGAGTGCTCGGACAAGCGCACAAGTGCTCGGACAAGCGCACAAGTGCTCGGACAAGCGCACAAGTGCTCGGACAAGTGCTTGGACAAGTGCTCCGACAAGTGCTCGGACAAGTGCACGCACAAGTGCTCGGACTAGTGCTCCGACAAGTGCTCGGACAAGCGCACAAGTGCTCGGCCAAGGGCACAAGTTTTCAGACAAGTGTTCAGACAAGTGCTCGGACTAGTGCTCGGTCAAATGCTCGGTCGAGTGCTCGGTCAAATGCTCGGTCGAGTGCTCGGTCAAGTGCTCTGTCGAGTGCTCGGTCAAGGGCACGGTCAAGTGCTCGGTCGAGTGCTCGGACAAGGGCACGGTCAAGTGCTCGGTCGAGTGCTCGGGCAAGCGCACAAATGCTCGGACAAGTGCTCCGACCAGCGCTCAATCGCCCGGTCATACAAGTGCTAGGGCGAGTACTCGGTCGAGTGCTCGGTCAAGTGCTCGGTCGAGTGCTCGGTCAAGTGCTCGGTCGAGTGCTCGTGCGAGTGCTCGGTTGAGTGCTCGGTCAAGTGCTCGTTCAAATGCTCGGTCGAGTGCTCGGTCAAGTGCTCGGTCAAATGCTCGGTCAAGTGCTCGGTCAAGTGCTCGGTCGAGTGCTCGGTCGAGTGCTCGGTCGAGTGCTCGGTCGAGTGCTCGGTCAAGTGCTCGGTCAAATGCTCGGTCGAGTGCTCGGTCAAGTGCTCGGTCGAGTGCTCGATCAAGTGCTCGGTCGAGTGCTCGGTCAAGTGCTCGGACAAGCGCACAAGTGCTCGGACATGCGCACAAGTGCTCGGACAAGATAGATAGATAGATAGATAGATATAACATTTATTCACTTACACGACACTTTTACAAAACAGGTTTAAACATTTTACAAACAGAAGAGAAAACTTTTAAATTATTAATCTGAGGTCCGGTAGTCTAAGATGGTTGTTTGCACCACAGCTTGACAGAGTTATATAATTTCGAATGTTTCTAAGGTAACATAGCAACCTTGCGCTTTGCTGACGTAGGCATTACGTAAAGGTTACTTTAACACACCCCCACAAACAAAAATCTTAGCGACACTCCAGACCGATAGCTTAGCCCAAAGTAAGTCCAGAGACACAGGCCTGAAACTTAGCTCGAGCCAACGGCTTAGTCAAGACGTCAGCAACGTTGTCTTCAGTGGTAACGTAATCAAGCTCTATGGCGTTGTTCGCTAGACAATCACGAACGAAGTGAAACCTTATGTCTATATGCTTCGTCCTTCGATGTGCGAGGGGGTTACGAGCCAGCTTGATGGCGCTCTGATTATCCATAAGAAGGCTGACAGGGGAATCTTTTTCGAAAATTGAAGACACTAACCTTCTCAAGTAAATTCCCTCTTTACATGCCTCCGAGAGAGCTACGTACTCTGCCTCCGTCGAGGATAGGGATATGCAGCTTTGTTTCTTGCATTCCCACGACACCAAGTTGTTTCCTAGCTTGAAGCAGTAGCCGCTATAGGACTTGCGGTCTTTAATATCTCCGGCCCAGTCAGCATCTACATAATCAGAAATCTAAACAGTAGTCCTAGACTAGCTGTTACGGGCAGCCGATTATCTTAGCATTGTACTTATATGTATATGTATGCAATAAGCAATAGCTAATGACTTGCACTTGAATTTTATTGAAATTGTTTAGAATGTGTGTTAGACTATATCTAACGTTAGAGTGAGACAGTATATATGTCGCCAGTAGTCGCACTCCTCTAATCGTTAGAAAGGGATAAAAGATATCTTGTGTGCTATTACTGCTCTAGCAGGGAAAATTGTTAAATGAATGAATAGCTCTGTAATTACGATAGTGTCATTGATGTAACTTTGTATGTATGTCCAGCTTGTTAGCGCCCTCAGTATTTACATGTTTTTTGTTTCGGGCGATAGCTAGTTTTGTTGGTATTCACTTTGTTCGTGAATTTGCTTATAGAATTGTTGGTTTTACTGTTTTTAGGGTTCAATGTCCAATGAATGTTTGTATTTGGTATTGTTTTATTGTAGAACGTAGGGAAGTCTATTAGGTGGAATAAAGTTTGATAAGTAGACGTTGTTACTTTTGGAAATAATTAGAAATGTGTGTGTAACTTTTACAAAAATATGTCTTTTTTGTATGTATTTGTGAATTTATTAGTATGTTGGCGGTATAGTCCAGTCATCGAGGAGGTTGAGGTATGCATTAACTCCTCTGTCCGTAAAACTTTTCAGTATGATTAAGTAGGTTCCATAGATGAGGTGTGACAAGGTATCCCGGAGATTTAAGTTTTGGAAGTAGGTATTTTATACCTAAACATGAATATTGCTAATAACTCGTACCGAACAATTTCTCAATCCATTATTCCAACGCGATATGTTAGTGTTAGGTTGTTATTATATGTATGTAAAACTGTCCAAAACTTTTTCGAACTTTTTAACTTCGATATTTAACAAAATATGTTATTTTGCTATAATTACCAAGGTATAATTTCTCGATTAAATTTTATTTTTTACTATGGTTTTATACCTTATTAGAGTTTTCTATGTGTAAGTATCCAAAACATTTTCCTATAGGAACATAATGTTATAGTTTCCGTATAAATGCTCACGGCTCATAATTTCTCAGTCCAATTTTATTCCTTTAGAAGTCACAATTTACAGAACTAAACAGCTTTTTAAAACTATCCAATGAAATTTCGGCAAATAGTAGTTTTAGAATTTCTTTAGATAATACGTTTATTACACATTCACGGCTTACGGGGCGGCGGCGGACGTAGACGCGATGCGCGTGGCGCGTACCGCATCCGCTCAAGGTCAAACAATGAAGCGATACATAAATCTACATTCATTTGAAAAAAAATCGATATACTCTGAATGGGGAGTCTAAGGAAGGGTGCCGATATTCTTTTTACTGTAAAGGATACAGAGTTTAGATTTTTCCTTGGCTAGTACTATTGAATTTTTTGCGTATTATGTACCGTAAAGTAAAAAATCAAATATTACTATTGTTACCCCGTCTGAGTGTACGGATATTAGGCTATGTAGGTATGCTCGTGAACGAAGACTGTCATTTTCAGTAACTTTTTTATCAAATGTCAAAAACGGCATTTTGTTCTGAAAATGTTTGAAAGGAGAATGGGCGATTTTGGCCCATATGTTGTAACACTTGTAACGCATTGTGACCTATATCGTAAGATAGGTCACACAAAGTACAAACTTTTTTTGTATGATAGCTCACCTGGATCTCGTGCAGAAGAAAAGTTATTAGGCATAACCTAACGAAAACGTTTGTACTTGATATAGAATAGAAAAGAAATATGTTTATTCAGCAAATACAAACATATATGGAAGCAACAAATACAGTTGATTAAAATAACATAACATAGTAAAATAAAGAGAAAAGAGCAATAAAATTACATCAATTAATTATAAGTATTATTGTAACTTATGAAAATATAGCATAAAATATACCCACTTATCGAGGTAAAATCATGATTATGCTCATCGTTACAGCCAAAACACGCTGTTAACTGTGCAGTGGTCATGGTAATCAGATCATGTAGGTTAATTGATTACACGTACGGTTATTACCTAGATGGGTTTGACTGTAAGTGGCATTTATCTCGACTGTTTCCGTGCTTTGAAAGGCAGTTGTTAACATGTTATACCACATCGGAGGTCCATGAGGAGGGCCTAACCATCCCCATACAGAAAAAGTATCTGCGCTAACACTGGGGACGACATTGATTATTATCAAAAAACGTTACTGATTTGCTTACTGAGGCATGTAGTTCCTTATTCTATTTTTTAACTTTGAAATTAAAACTATTAGGTATTAGGCATTATGAAGCTTCTTAATAATAATAATTTTTCAAGGTTATTGATAGGCTTCCCTGTACGGTTTTTCAAAACTGGTCTTGCGTTGCCCGTCTCTAATGGCTTCCCACGACCGTCACCAATTCTATGAGCTATGTGCTCCGCCCATTGCCACTTTCGTTAAGCGATTCTGTGAGCTATGTGCGTTATAGATATGGGCGCCGCGCCGGCGCGGCGCGACCACGCCGATTTGTTCGCGCCGCCGCCGCCGCCGACTCTTTCGAAATTCGCGCCGACCAGATCAATCAGCAAGCAATTTAGGTTAAATATTTTTTTAACGTGCGGTATGGTACCGCACCTCATATAACTTAGAGCAGATTGCAGATGCAAACAGAGAAAAAAATCGATTCATGCATGGAGATACAAAACACAACTCGTGTGGCATTTCTCAGGCCGCATCAACGAATGTGTAAATTCTAATTGCCCTTATTTTACACAAAAATGTTGGAGATACCTGGCATCACCCGAAGCAGACAACACCAAAAAATAAAGTCATAATCGACCACTATGGACTATGAGAAAGCCTTTCATTCAATCGAAACTTGGACTGTGTTACAGTCTCTCCAACGGTGCCAAATTAACTATGAAGTTATTGAAGTTTTAGTAAAACGCCACTATGTCGGTCCGCCTCCAGGATCAGAATTAGAAAAACATATGGCTGCAGTGAGGAGTGACACCAGGAGTAAGGGAGACGTTATATATCTAAAACTGTTCACCAGTGTCCTGGAAGATGTTTCCTAGCTTATGGACTGGAGAGGACTCAACATCCTTGGCGTACGTTAACCACCATCGATAAGCTAATATCTTTTTTTTTTTTTTTTTTTTTTTATTGGCCAAAGCATTAGAAATATTATATACAATATTTGTCTTAACACACCTGCGTAATCCATAAAAGGTTTATGTGCAGGTGTGGAGTTCTGTTAACATTGCTGTTTAAATATTATAATGGGTATTAGTTTAAACAATTTTATAACAGGTATTTTACATTCATGATATCTTGTTCTAGAAAATATTTTTTTACACAGTTTTTAAAGTTATGTTTTGTTAAGTATACATTTATAATATCCTCAGGTAAACTATTTAGTAAGTTGGGCAGTAAGTATCTGTAATGTCTCATTCCATAAATATTGTTGATGTTTTTATTTGTAAAAATGAATTTATTCTGATTACACAATTTTCTTAATTTTGGGTTCCTTATTTTTATTTCTAAATTTTCCTTGTTAACGTGTTCTGCTTTTAATACTGCTAATTTTGTTTTACTTTGCACAGGCAAGATACCACAATGTTTGAAAAGGTTGGAGTATGATTCGCGAAATTTAATTTTTATATTCTTGGGTACAATGGTTTTTAGTAGTCTTATTTGCAAGTTATAAATATTTTGTAGGTATGTTTTAAATGTCCTCCCATAACAGCATAAACCGTAGTCAATAGTAGAGTCTGCCAGTGATAAGTATAACAGTCTAAGTACCTTATATGGTATCTTATTTTTAAGAATAGATAATTGACTTAATATAGCTCTTAACTTGTCACATACATGATTAATATGTGCTTTCCAATTAAATCTGTTGTCAATTATAAGACCCACATACATATGTTCTTTGACTTGTTCTATTGCCATGCAGGTGCAAGTGCTATTGTTTTCAATTTTTTTATGTAAACAAGTATGGTCATGTGCAACTATATTTAAATTATAATTCGATTTATTTTGTGTGGAATGGATATGCATCAATTTAGTTTTCTGAGCATTTATCACTAGGCCTACATCGTGTGACCATTTACATAGCTTGTCAAAGTTGGACTGTAACAAACGTTCTGCTCTTTCAATGTTTTTGTCTGCTACTAGTATACAGGTATCATCAGCGAACTGGTATACGGAGCCCTCAGTGATAACATTGCACATATCGTTAACGTAGATCAAGTACTCAGTAGGACCGATAATAGAACCTTGAGCCGTGCCCTTTTTAGTTATTGTGCTAGTACTATATGAATTAGATATTTTTACATAGGTGGTTCTGTTTTTATGATAATCAATAAACCAGTCTAGTAGGGGTCCCTGTATACCAGCCTGCTCTAATTTCAAAAATAGAGTTTTATAATTTAACATATCGAAAGCTTTGCTGAAATCAATGAAGACAACGAGCACATGTTTTTTTTCATTCATGTACTCATTGACCTCATTAGTAAATTGGCAAAGCAGCTGGGAAGTACTGCGATTTTTTTGAAAACCATACTGTTTCTTGTTAATTACTTGGTTTTTTCGTAGGTAATTATTTATTTCGTTACTTATGTATCTCTCAGCTACTTTATCAATGACAGGTAAGATTGTTATTGGTCTATAATTATTGTAATCTGAATGACTTCCTTTTTTGTAGATGGGTCGAACAATTCCTATCTTTAGTTCATCGGGATATTCAGATCTAGCAATGCTGGTGTTAAGCAGATGAGTGATCACAGGCGTAATTTTTTTGTTGATGGCTTTTAGGTCTGTAGGACGGATTCCGTCGTAGCCAGGACTTTTTTTGTTGTTTAAGTTTTGAATAATTTTATATACAGTTTCTTGATCTGCTTTTTTTAGCCTCATAGCTACCTCTGAACATCTCGAGAACTGTGTGTGATCAAGTAAATATTTATTACATTTTATTGATATATTATTTATATTGTTTTGAAATTCACTGGCAAAGTTATTAGTTAAGTCCTTTTCCTTAAGGTTAAACGTTAGTGCTCCCTGGTTGAAAAAATCCGTTAGATGGCGTTAATCTGACTATAACTTGGTTTCTCGATTTAAAAATAGTATAAATAACCCTAAACTATACTACGTAAAACAGCGAGCAGCTACATGATCAATGTACGCTAATAAACCATAATAATGTTAATTTAATAAGGATTTCGATATATTTGTCCCCTTACAATTATAATTTTGCGTTTATCTCGTATGAATAAGGGCTCAAATTACGCACACATACATAATTTTTTTACGTATATGATGCTTATTTTTGACTGACCTCTATAAGTAGTCCATAACCCAGAGGTGCAGGCGGCAAATTTTGTACGAACTTTTTACGTTATTGCTTTTAGGTCCGGGTTCGTATCCTACGAGACTTTGTTTTTGTCTTTTTATTTTTTTATTTAGTATGAACATAAGTAAATATGTAAATAACAAGACCCAAGAGCAACAAAAGAAAAGATTTTTTAAAAGAAAAAAATCATTTATTGACTAACAATGTCGCATAGCAATCATTCATAGCATTGACCTGCAAGGAGATATGTATCACGCCTCCCCCGCGAATCAGGACACCAGGGAAGATAGCAGCAGCTGGTCGAGGTGACGGATCCACAGGAGTCCCCCATTGGTTCTGACTTCATAATGTACTCCACAAATTTCCTGGCAAGAGAGGAGTAACTCCTGGCCACCTTGTCTCCAGGAGAGAAATGCCTCCTTGTCCTCTGACTACGTGGCTCCGGTCTAGGTTTGGGACTAGCATGGCATTTAGCTTGGTTTTGAACTCTTTTCCAAACATACAAACATCAGTAGGTAGCGAGTCCCTCTTGGAGTTTCTGTCTGCCTCAAGCGGACTGAGGTCTCCCCTTGAGTGGTGAAGCAATACGTAGTTTTCGTAATGTAGTTTTCAGTGCTATACACAACTCCTCAAACTCGAATCTGTAGAAGGTTTCTTCCTCAAGATGTTCATCTTCGGTTTCTAGTTCTATGTTGTTCTGTATTTCGTGAAATTCCTTTATTGTTTTGTCGAGTGACTCCAAGCGGGGCTATTTACTTACTTGGGTCTTGAGTGTCGAGCACATTTTCTGTGCGCGTTAATAAACTGTACTGAGCTTCTTGTACGTTTTAATTTCTTTAAATCCATTGAATTGGCCTCGTCGCCAATATTAAAAACATAAAATATCTGTTCAGTCACATAACATTTATTGAATAACAACGTTGCCTAGCAATAGCCTGCAAGGAGATACGTATCATGCAAGGAGATACGAAGTGATGTCGAAAATTTGTGGAGGCACGGCCTTGCAAGCCTTTACAAGCCAAGTCTTACGCTATTTGGAATCACGGTAGTGCCTCCGCAAGCTAAGGAGAGTATCAAACTTAGGAATCACAGATTACCATAACTTTTATGTATATGTCATAGGGAATGGCCCCCTTATTACTTCCGTGTAGTGGCAGCATGAAATTAGTTTTCATTGTCGAGAAAAATAGATTCATTTTTTTATTAATTTTTTCAATTTATTTTATCCATACAGATGAAAGTTTTTCAATTGATAAAATTGATTAAGAAAAGTTGATGTTTTGTTAATTAAAATAACATAATTATCAGTATAATCATTTAAAGAATAATAAATTACTCCAATATACATTTAAATTCAGTCACTCACTCTCACGGTCTCATCAGATTGATTGATAATAACACATTCGCTGGGATGATAACCATCATAGTTACTTATTTAACAACCCAATATCGTCTCAGTGACTGAATTTAAATGGGTATTATAATTTTAAAATAATTCATTCTAAAATAAATAATGATACTGATAATTTTCTTATTATATTGAACTAGCTGGGAGATCGAGCGTCGCTCGTTCAATCGGAGTTTTTATAAACTAAGATGCATTGTTTAGTAGTACATATAAGATATATTTTCTATGAAACCTTTTGCAGGGTGTTGTTTTAGTCGGTAGTGGCCTTCTAAGGGACGAAAGGACAAGCAATATTTGTTCTGAAAATATCTATAATATTTTTTTATAATTTGATTCTATTGAAAAAAATACATGCAAATCATCCTTTTTTTTGATAAAAAAAAAATAGAAAAATATTCGAAAGTTGTTCATCATTTATAAGTCAGTAATATCAATCAGTTTTGGCGATTTTTAGAGATTTTCTTATTGCAAATGTCAAACACAGGACAGAGCGGCACAATCACCAGGTATGTAATTAACTTATATGGCGAAAGATGGCGCTATTTGTCTCTAAAATACAAAGAGGTTAAAATATATTTTTTTATCACTCTTAAGTCTTTTTATTTATTTTCATAATATTTACATAAGTTCACACAAAATAAAAAATTAAAAAACAAAGAACTATAAAGTCTCATGGGTGGTATTCGAATCCGGACCTAAAAGCAGCAAAACGTAAGCGGCTCGCACCTAAACCGCTAGTCTACCAATGTACCTATAAGCGATGGTTAAATTTAAGCATCATATGCGTTCTCCTTATATGTAATTTCGATCATTAAACGAATTCTCCCTTAAATGAATCTTTTCGAAGATAATTCTCTCATAGATCTGGATTTATGGTGATTTTTAACCCCTAATCCTAGATTTTCATCAAAAGGCTTCAAGCCGTTTTCAAAATCGTCGGGACACTTAACTCGTTTAATAGTATAGGATAAAGCATCTAGTTTTTTAGGGTTCCGTAGCCAAATGGCAAAAAGCGGAACCCATATGGATTCGTCATGTCTGTCTGTCTGTCCGTCCGTATGTCACAGCCACTTTTGTCCGAAACTATAAGAACTATACTGTTGAAACTTGGTAAGTAGATGTATTCTGTGAACCGCATTAAGATTTTCACACAAAAATAGAAAAAAAAAATAACACTAAATTTTGGGGGTTGCCCATACTTAGAACTGAAACTCAAAAATTTTTTTTCATCAAACATGTACGTGTATGGTATGGATAGGTCTTCAAAAATGATATTAAGGTTTCTCATATCATTTTTTTCCAAACCGAATAGTTTGCACGAGAGACACTTCCAAAGTGGTAAAATGTGTGTCCCCCCCCCCCCTTTAACTTCTAACATAAGAGAATGATAAAAGTAGAAAAATTATATGATGTACATTACCATGCAAACTTCCACCGAAAATTGGTTTGAACGAGCTTTAGTAAGTAGTTTTTTTTAATACGTCATAAATCGTAAACCGAAAATTACCTTTCATTCAATCAACGCAAATATAAAAAATATAGAGTTCAAAACATGTGTGATTATGAATTTATACGGAACCCTCGGTACGCGAGTCTGACTCGCACTTGGCCGGTTTTTTTTTGTTGTACTGATGATAAAAAATGTGTTTTAATTGTGCCATTTGTAACTTCTGTTCTGAAATACATTTAATTTTATTTGAATTCTGGATACACAAGGTAACTTTTTTAATGGCGGATATGAATATTCATAAATAATTCATAATTAATTTATTTTCTCTGTACAGGATAAAATACAAAAATACAAGGTACCTAACATAGCACAAATAATTCTTTTAATTTAAAAATTCTTCCTTCACTGTTGGCACCTGAATAGTGTAAGCTTATATGTATCCGAGGTCAAATTTTATGATTAAAGAAGACCACTTGGCACACGTATATGGTACATAAATAGAAGCTGATTTAGCCCGGTAGCCACCCCACACCCCCTGGCAGGTCTATTTGACCTATTATCTTGAACTTGGTATCGTTTTCGAATAAACCGAGTATGGAGCTTTCATTTTTTGTATTACTTTTGTTCAATCTATTACTCATATTGTGAAAAAAACTAATAAAATAAAAATAAAAAAAAAACAACAAGATGCTATAGTTTAAAAAATGTGCACTAATGGCATAAACAAAATTTTTTTGTAGAAAACCAAACTAATCAAAAATAAAAAAACAGAGACACTAACGGCAATCACTAAATAAAAAGCTTCAGAAATAAATTTTGAACGTTGCACGGCGCAAGGCATGCGTGAGCGTTTTAATCTGCCGCGCTTCAGTTATCTATTATATTGGGCAATAATCTTGAATTTGGTGTAGTTTTCGGATGAACCGAGGATGCAGCCTTCAGTTTTGGATTGATTTTGTACCATGTCAGACAAAAAAATTAAAATTAACAAAAATCGAACCTGCTATTTTTGATAGCGATAAGACCGCCTTTGCATATCAATGTTTAAATATTTTATGTTTTCGTTGTTATTTGTACTCTTTTGGTGTGCAATAAAGTATATTTATCTTATCTTATCTTAACTATTTTTGTTTAAAAAAAATATTACTGTCCATTTCCTATTCCCTCTTAAAATATTTAGCACCGTATCCTAAAGGGCGGGCGATCGCTTCGTCCAGAATCCAGATGTGTAAGTACCTCACTTGCACAACAACTAGTTGGGAATAGGGAAGCTTATATTTTATTAGGCCAGAAACCCATGACTAATGAATAACGAGTATACCTTTGTTCTAGCTGAGTGCTCATTCTTCCGACATTTGAAAATGTGAACTGCAAAGGCATAATTAGGGGCATTTCATTTGTTTTTTTTTAACAGTTACATCTAATGCCACAATGTGATTTGAACTGCATTTGCACCAAATTAGCTCTAAACAAGCGGTAGCAGCCACAGCAGTAGTCCATGTCGGTATCTACTGATTATTTGTGGTTATTTCCCACCTTCACTAAGCCGGACGTGAGAGATTTTGAATGGGCACTAATGTCTGATCCCATACGTGGACACCCTGGTATAGTGCTCTCAGAAGATGTTGTTGAAAACTTTTGTCCATTGATGGAATATTATATATTTGTCGGTCTCTTTTAGAGAATAATTCTCGCCTGCAATCGTTTAAGCTGGTGCACTAGCTGGATCTTAAACATATTTAAAACAAATCAATTTAAAATAATTTTATACCACAAACAGAGAAATCTATGTACAATACAAAAATATAATTTTATTCAAACTGTCTTGTCATAAGTACATGGTTATGATAAATTTTTCGAAAGCTTTTTTGGCGCTTGCAATGTCTCCACAAGCCAGCGTTTTGAAACCGAGAGTTGCTGGAGAACAAACAGTCCAGGTTTCGAACGCGGTTTTCTTTCCTCCTCCATTAGAGGCTGGAACGGTGTTACACCCTGTTAGAGCATAGAATAAGGACAACATTGTTCCTTTTTTGGTCTTGTAATAGAATTAAATCAGGAGTTTCGTATTTACAAAATGTATCTAAAAATAAAGTTTTCGTATAGGTAAGTAATTTAAAATAAAACCTTAACATGCTGCGATTTTGACACAATTTCAGGAACATAAAAAGCAACAATGCTGCCTATACTTCATGCTCTGATAGGGAGTGATACTGTTTTTTAGCCTTTAATTGAAGAGATAAGAAAACCGCGTTCAAAACCTGGAATGCCTGATAATTTTTTCCAAAGTACAAAATACTTTGGAAAAAATTATCATAACCATGTTTGACAAGTGAGTTTGAATAAAACGAGGTTTTTGTACATAGACGACTATGTTTAGGAATATATTTTGGTGACAAAAAATATTGTGTAAGTGAATAACTGTTTATCCTTTTGTGAGAAATAAATTATTCTATAACCTGAAACTTTGTGCTACATGGCGTGAATTCATTACTTTTTACAGTCGAGTCTATAAATATTGACGTGTAAGACATTTTACTTGATATGTGAAACTTTTTGTCGGGATTTTACTTTCCGTGTATGAAAATCTACATATCTAAGGTTCGGGTTGTATCACGTGGTTGCTGGTAACTACTTACTTTTTGTCAAACGAGACAATAATAATACTCCCGGAAAACCGCCTCCGTTGTCTAGTCGCTCGCTTCACATCAGGAGGTTGCAGGTTCGATTCCCGGCAGAGTCTAACTATAATATGTAAGACTCCGTTTGGTCGGTGGTAGAGCATTCTCGGAGCCTGCCTGGTTAGCTATCATCTTTTTTTTTACCCCCAATTGGTAAGCCCTTGGCATCATCTCACCTGATGGTAAGTGACGATGATGCCGAATACGAAAGCGGGCTTACCAAGATTCCCCAACGCAGTGGGGAACTGGTTATCTTACCTTCATGCCGGAACACATCAATGCTGTTAACGTTGATGTTTGGCGGCAAGACTTAAATAAGATGCTGGCATATACCAGGCGGGCTCAGAAAATGCCCTACCACCAACCAAACCGAATCCAGAAAGTTACACCCCACCGGGAATCGAACCCGCGACCTACTGATGTGAAGCGAGCGGACAAGCGGAGGCGGTTAAAATTTGAAATGGGGCATGGTATGAGTCTAAAAATTTTTGAATGCACCTTATACAGGCTGTAACTTCTGGAAACTTTAACATACCAACCCATACAAAATTCGCATAAAAATGAAGTTTTCATATAATATGGTAAGCTAACCGACCAATTTTGTATGGTGTGTCCAAAAATTGTCTTAAGTATTCAGCATTCTTAAGGTTCATTCGGAAAAGTTGTTCAGTTTCATGAGTGGATCCCATAATTTAAATTTCCCGGAGTGATCTTTTTACATCCTGTATAAGTAAAAATATCAGCCTGTATATCACAAATATCGAGCTGAAACTCACAACTAGACCTTGTTGGGTGAACAATATTTTCGTCTTTCAGATGTCCCTGACGTGAGACTGACAGCGTCTTTTTTTCTGAATATAAAAAAGTTTGCCAGCATAAATTACTCAGACTAAAAAGTCTTTATAATAAATTTGCTACTTTGGTAATGCTCAAGCAAAATGCAAGATGGCGCTAAAAACGAAATCCTGGGCTAAACAAAGCTTAACAGACTAGTGTTGAGATTGTAGTTACTGTAATATCAGAAAGGTGGTGCTGAATTATACACCACTACATGCGTAAAATTTATGATATTTTACTGCAGTTTTTAATGATATTACAGACATAAATAATATAATTATATACATTTGGAGAAAATAAAAGGTTGCAAAGTTTACGTTGGACAGATAAAATCGAAAATATAGTGGTTATTTGTGTAGTTAATAGCCAGGTAAATTTGTATGAAATAGGGTGACTGACGTTTAACCTTAAGTTTAAAAGATTTTAATATGAGGTTGTCTACTGATATTGATAATTTTCCACACAACTGATTTACTATACTCCATACTTTTTTACTGTTCTTAAAATTGTCATTTATTTCAGACATTATGTATTTATTTTTTACAAAGTTAATATATCTGTTAGTTTTATTTCTATAATTATTGTACAGGATTCTTTTTTCTATATTTGTTTTGTCTTTGCTCCAGATATGGTGCAGTTTGTTTCTTTGTTTACACATTTTATTAATTTTATTATTACTCCATTTACATATATTTCTTATACTTTGTTTACATTTGATGGTTTTTTTACATTGGTTATATATGCTTTTAAATTTTAATATAACAAATTTTAATATATCTTTTGGGTTATCCAGAGTAAGCGCCACATCCCACTCCACATTTTCCAGTTCATCCAACACACGCTTGTTATCTAACCTCGTGATAAGGCGGGGCTGCGGATTGCAATCGGGATCGGAGCCCGCTCGTGGGTCTGTCAGGACTAGGCCGGTTATGTAATGGTCAGCTATTGACACATTAATAACGGCAGAATGCGCCTCATAGCCACTTGTATTGCGTAAGAATATGTGATCTATACATGATTTTGTCAGGCAATCTCCTTTTTTTTCTATTCGGGTGTAATGGTTTATTCTACATGACATACCCAATTCGTGAAGCGAATTTAGGTATAGGGTTCTAATATTAGTGTTCCTTTTCAGGTCTATATTTATGTCTCCGGCTACAATTATGTTATTATTATTATTAGCAGTGTAATTATCAATGAGTTTATCCAATTCGTTTATGAAGCGTGGTTTGGATGAGTCTGGGGGTCTATATATAGCACATAATATTATTGAGGATGTATCACTTAAGCGTAGTTCACCCAATATTGATTCACAGTGATAAGTTTTGGTTGGAATTACATTAAATGATATATTTTTATGGGCATAAATTATGAGGCCGCCACCTCTTCGATGCTTACGTAGGTTAGTGTACATATTGTAGTTTTCTAGTTGAAATAATTGTTTACAGCTTTCCGATATATTTACCTCAGTCAATAGAATGACATCAATTTTACATAGGCTCTTAGCAAGTAGTTGCTCTAACTGGGAAAAGTTGAGTATTATGGATCTTATATTAACATGGAAAAGCGTGAATATTTTATTTTCTGTGTGTATAGATTTTATGAAGCTATTCCAGGTTTTATAATTACCGTCCTCTATAGTCTCCGTGTTTCCATCCAGGATTGAAGTTAATGAGTTACACAGTTAGTTATTTTGCCCAAGATAATCACGAGCAAAACAAAAAACAATAACACAAGGATAACACTAACACAATAACACAACACACACTTTCACTTTTTATTCAGGGCTGACACCCACTTGTCAATGTCGCCCTCTGCCCTTACGACGTGTACCTTTTCTTTTTCTGATTTCCTTATCAGCACGTTTCCTCGTTTGCACCACACGTAGCGTACCAGGTTGGTTTCCTTCAGTTCGGTCTTGGCCCGCCATAGAAGGTGAGCAGTGGCTGGTGTAAGCGCCTCCCTTAGAAAGATCTTAAGGTCGGAGCCGTATCCCAGGTCATGGCCCGTGATTGTCACCGATTTGGCGTTTTCCAGCCACTGATCTCTGCATCCATCGCGAAGACTGACCACCACGGTTGAGGATGTTCTTTTCTGGCTACTGGATGACTTGCTTTCTTTTCTATATATTTTGATTATGTCCGTCGCTTTTTGGTCAATTTTTACACATATTTTGTTCACAATTTCTTGTAAGTTTTCGTTGTCAATTTTCTGAATACCGGATATTTCTAGTTTATTTTCCATGTTTATTTGTTCAAGGTTATTTATTTTTTGGTCCAACAATTCGCACTTGTTCTTCATATTTGTGTATTTGTTTTGTAGATCTTTATTTTGATTTTCTAATATTTTCACTTTTTCCTCGTATTTATCTATAATTTCTTGAAAATCGTCGATTTTTTCGGAGTAAAACTGAAGACTGGTTTTTATTTCCTCTTGTATTGTCTCTCTGATTTGACGTCTAATGTCAGACAGAATTTTTTCGGTCATTTTTGAATCACACGTTGCCGTTTGCGTGGGAGTTGGTGTATTATCCACATCTGAGGTATAATCTTCTTCAGGATCTGGCAGTATAACGGATTTGCGCTTGTGTTTGACGTGGCCTACGCACTCGCGGCATTTCCATTCTACCGCCTCATTTGCATACATGTTCAATTGTTCGTTGGTTATCGCGACGCAGGCTGCATGCGACCATCTACAACACTTACTGCATTGCAGTCCAGGTGTTTTCTTGTTGACTAATTTAGAACACTTTAAGCATTTGACCATTGTAACGATGTTTTGCTTCGACACACGATTTGAACGAATAGCGATATGTAGGTATTCCGCGCACGCGCACTTCGAGTGTGACCGCCCGTGACGCGCGCACTTGGAAGACCTAAGCAGAATTCTCAATGGCCTCAGCAGATCATCTTAATAAGTTGACATCAGTATCAATATAGTTTCACACCCATTTCTCTAAAGGTTAGAGACTCTGCACTCTGAGTTGTTAATGAATATTTATAAACACATTCCTGGGACAAACTCAACCATAGATAAAACCAACGGTGGATAGATCCAACTTCGAGAAAGATATCAATCGTCGAAGCCATCTCGGCTAGTCCACGTTTTGGAAGGTCTGCAATATCTCCTGGTCCGAAACACCCGAAATACCGGAGTGTTTCAGGACCAAATTGTCGGTAAATTAATCAGAGTGTGTTTTCAGTGAATAACATTTGGAACTGAGACATAGTCGCTTACTATGAGCCTCACAAAAAGGCTCATGGTTAAGGTCACCCAAATGACGATGGCGCGTGCTATCATCGGAAACTCTATACGTGATCGAATCAGAAATGAAAAGATACGCAGGAGAGCTAAATTAACAGACACAGCTCATAGAATGGCTCAACTGAAGTGGCAGTCCAGTAGGCAGAACACGTAACTTATATAACAGATGACCGTAAGGGTTAGAGAGAGGAGAGGACTCGGCATTAACATCAATGGCGAGTACATCACCCACCTTCGATTTGCTGACAATATCGTGATCATGGCTGAGACCTTGGAGAACCTAAGCGCAATACTCGATGGACTCAGTAGAGTCTCCCAACAAGTGGGTCTTAAAATGAACATGGACTAGACGAAAATTATGTCAAACGTCCGTGTTATACCCACTCCTCTGAAGGTTGGAGATTCTACACTCGGAAGTTGTTGACGAATATGTATACCTAGGACAAACAGTCCAGCTAGGTAGGTCTTACTTCGTGAAAGAGATCAATCGTCGAATCCAACTCGGCTGGGCAGCGTTCGGGAAGCTCCGCAATATCTTCTCGTCCAACCTACCGCAGTGTCTCAAGTCTAGTGTGTGTTGCCAGTGATGACATATGGATCCGAGATATGGTCGCTTACTATAGGTATCATAAGAAGGCTCAAGGTCACCCAAAGGGTGATGGAGCGTGCTATGCTTGATGTTTCCCTACGTGATCGAATCAGAAATGAGAAGATACATAGGAGAACTAAAGTTACCGACATAGCTCACAGAAACGCTAAAGTTAAATGGCAGTGGTCGGGGTACATAGCTCGTAGATCAGATGGCCGTTGGGGCAGTAAAGTTCCCGAGTGGCGACCACACATCGGAAGACGCAGTGTGGGCAGGTTTCCAACTCGCTGGACTGACGACCTGGTGAAGGTTGCGGGAAGCCGCTGGATGCGAGCAGCACAGGGCCGGTCGGCGTGGAAATCCTTGGGGGAGGCCTTTGTCCAGCAGTGGACGTCTTTCGTCTGATAATGACAAAGTTCTCGAATGGCGACCGCACACCGGAAGACACAGCATAGGCAGACCTGTCACTCGGTAGACCGTCGTGTCACGCGGCGCGGCTCTGCCACGCCGACCAATTTGGACCGGCGCGCCGCCACCGGCAAATATAAGGTCGGCACCCATGTCTAGTGCGTTACTTTATATTCTCACTACGCACCTCCTCAGTTCTGATTTGATCACGTAAGGAAACTCCAAGCATACTTCATAGCGCTTTGGTTGACCTTGAGTCTTCTTATGAGGCTCATACGAAGCGAACATGTCTTATTGTTATTTCCATATGGTTATTACTAGCAACACAAACTGATTAAAGACTTTAGTCTTGAGACACTTGAGAGGTATCTTTCTTGAAGTTAGACGTACCTAGCTGGACTTTTTGTGCAAGGTACATATATAGGATGACTTTAATTAGTTCTTGATATAAAAGACTGTGCATGTGCTAATGATAACAAACAACTTTCCCTAAGGAACCCATAGTCAAATCGTAAAAAAAATGTGGACTCTCCATACAAATTGACCAACTTACCGGCCAAATTAGTATGAAGAGTCAAATTTTTTTGCGATTTGACTATGGGTTCCTAAGGGAAATTTGTTTGTTATCATGAGCACATGCACACGCTTTGGTATCAAGAACTAATTTAAAGTCACCCTATATTAGTCAATAACTTCGAGTATAGTCTCCAAACTTCAGAGCCATGGGTTTTCAGGACATGGACTTTTGACATCATTTTTTTCTTATGTTCATTTTAAGACTGATTTGTTGAGATGGTCTATTGAGTCCATTGATATCTGTACCTAGGACTTCCAAAGTCTCAGGCAAAATCATAGTAATTATCGTCAACGATCAAATGTGGGTGATGTACTCACTGTTAATGTTGGTGCCGAGCTCTTTCAATCACTGGCAGGACTTCTTCCATAACAACAGTGAACAGGATGTTAGATATAACGTCTCCCTGTTTCACCCTTTTCTGCAGCGGGACAGATTTCAAATTTTTGTTTTGAAGACGTAGTCCGTGAACCCACTCCCAAATTGCCTACGTCATATGACATCACGATAAAATGCATGGCACACGGTCAGAAAAGTTGTGCTGAGCGAGAATCAGAAGATTATCGCACCAAAATTTGGCCGGAAGTTTTAAAAAAAACCTTCATTTCCGGTGAAAATTCTAAGGGTTTATTTACGTCATGTGACATTGTTTAACGCAAATATTCTATTTTACTGTAACGTAGGTTACTACTTAATATAAATAAGGATTTCTGTATCGATAATTCAGTCGCAATACAAAGCTCAAAGCAGACACACGGTTTTTTAATTTTGAAAAAGAACGCAACCTAAAATAAACCCTATTGCATTAACATAATGGTCACAATCGAGCCGGATAGTTACGCGAACTCGGGATCTGTGCGCACCTCGCAAACAAAAGGCAGCCACATTCTTTAGCGATTGTAAAGCAGATAAGCGGACAGAGTGCTAACGAGTGAAGTGGACATTACATTCTTATGTGTTAGTTTTGCAAAAATTTTGTGAACTTTCAATTTAAAAGGTGAATTTAACAAAATACAAACATGACTTCATCGTCGCCCTCGGAACTATTATCAGTATTAGAAGATACGGCATCTTTATTGAGAAAAGCTGAATCAAGCGTGAAACAGTATTTAGCGGGAAAGGTTTCATCAGGATACCTAGAAGCTCGCTTAAATGTCATTGAAGAATATTGGAGTACGTTCAGAGAAAATCACTTACAACTCACACGGCTTACGTGCAAAGAAGATAGAAAAACAATGCCATATTATGTTAATCAAGATTACTATATCTACGAGGAAATGTATATTGGTATTAAAGCAGATTTACGTGACCGATTGAATACACTCACATTTTCATCAAATCAGTCGAACAATTCAGGCAATAACAACAGCACTGTGGGGGAATGTGGCTTAGTGAAGTTACCTCGGATACAACTTCCAACCTTTCGTGGTAACTACGAAGAATGGCCGATGTTCCAAGACTTATTTGTGTCACTCGTTCACGACAATTCGGCGCTTAGTAATGTACAAAAACTTCATTACCTAAAGTCAAGTGTTTCCGGTGAAGCTGAAACGCTCATACGTCACATGCAAATAACACATCGCAACTACTTACCAGCTTGGGAGATCCTTAAGACAAGGTTTGGAAACAAACGTCTCATAATTAACTCGGTGCTGAAAAGGCTTTTTAACCAGAAAAGAATGGTCACGCAGTCAGCTATTCAATTAAGAAATGTTTTAGACACGACAACAGAGTGCATAAACAATTTAAAGAATTTGGACATAAACACGGACTCTTGGGATCCAATAATTATATTTCTGGTCGTACAGAAATTGGACCCAGAGTCCCACAAAGACTGGGAAGAGAGCGCATACAAAGATGAATATGATGATTTACCCACCTGGGAAGACTTAAGAAAATTTTTGGAGTCAAAATTCCGCACATTGGAAATGATACAAGGGAAGTTCCGAGAAAAACCTGTAATCAGAGAACGTACTTACCATATCGCCGCCGCCGCCCCTTCAATCAACGATGATCACGCCGCCGCCGCCGCCGCCGATGCAAATGACTATTTTGTCGCCGCTGATGAACACGCTGTCTCCGCCGCCGCCGTATCTACGTTTCCAACCTGTAAGATATGTAAAGAAGAACATCTGCTATGTCACTGTAAAGAATTTGGAAAATGGGATCCTGAAAAAAGATCAGATTACGTAAAAGAAAACAGACTATGTTACAACTGCCTGTCAATGGGTCACTCAGTTTATTACTGCAGGCAAAAAACCTCGTGTCGGATATGTGGAAAGCGCCATCACTCACTTCTTCATTCGTACATAAAGAAAGAAAACTCAACGAATGAGGAAGAATTACAGAGAAAAATGACTGCATTACATACCCGTTTAGATGAAAATAACGAAGACGAACAAAATGTGTCAATTGCCTCACATTTCATTTCTAAACACCAACGGGCACTACTAGCTACAGCCTTAATACCTGTCAAAAGTAGTTCTGGGCAATTTACAATACTGCGAGCGTTGATTGATCCAGGTTCTCAAGGGTCTTTCGTTAGTGAGCGAGCGACTCAAATGTTACAACTAAAAAAATCGCAAGTCAATGGCACAATAACTGGAGTAGGTTCTACAAAGATGTCAGTCAGTCATGTGGTGCAACTGGAGGTATTATCACAGTATGAGAACAATTTCAGCCTGCCAGTAAAAGCGTATGTATTATCAACACAGCTGACAACCCAGTTGCCATGCAAAGAAATTAAACCCATGCAATGGTCGCACTTAGAAGGGCTTAACCTGGCAGACCCGAAGTATTACACACCAGGGAAAATAGATATGCTTTTAGGCATAGACGTTTACACAGAGATAATAAAAAACAATCTGATCAAAGGTCCACCAGGTACACCAAGTGCACAAGAGACATCTCTGGGCTGGATTTTGTTCGGAAATATAAAAGATTCACAAGCAAACGAAAACGCAATTGTGATGCATCATCAAGTGGACATAGACATGGATAACATGTTAAGAAATATGTGGGAAATTGATGACTCAACAAAACGCAATTTTACTGCTGATGAGAAACAATGTGAAGACATATACGCAACCACACACTCAAGGACACTTGAAGGAAGATATGTTGTGAAACTTCCTTTTAAGACAAATCAAGTAAATCAACTGATAGGTGAAACTAAGGATATTGCATTGAAGAGATTTTACCAATTAGAAAGAAAGTTAGAAAGAAATCCAAAACTGAAAGAAGACTACACGAAAGTTATGGAAGAATATATACAACTAAACCATATGGAAGAAGTTCCCAAAACAGAATTGACCAAACCAGCAATCTATTTGCCCCATCATGCAGTACAAAGAGAAGACAAAGAGACATCCAAAGTCAGAGTAGTCTTTGATGCATCCTGCAAAGGAACAAACAATCAATCCCTGAATGATCAACTTCTAGTTGGCCCACAATTGCAAGAAGATCTTAGATATATAATAATGAGATGGCGAACAAAACCAATTTGTTTTGTAGCAGATATTCAGAAAATGTATCGCCAAATCCTGGTTACCAAAGAAGATACAGAGTGCCAAAGAATATTTTGGAGAAAAAGCAGTTCAGAAGATTTGAAAGAATACCGTCTGTTAAGAGTCACATTTGGAACAGCATCTGCACCTTATCTTGCTGTCAAAACCCTGATGCAGCTTGCAAATGACGAAGGCTTAAAAATGGGACTATTAGAAGCAGCTAAGGTTATACAAGAAGACTTCTTTGTTGATGACTGTATGAGTGGATGTTACACTATAGAAGAAGCTATAGAAATTAGTAAAAACCTCTTAGCAATTTTACGCAAGGGAGGGTTTGAACTCCAAAAATGGGCATCAAATAGTACAGAACTCCTTAATGAAATTGAACCATCTCTGAGAAGCGCTAAAACAAAAGATGATGATAATGAGAAAATTATCAAAACCCTAGGACTTACATGGAATATGACGTCTGATTCATTCCATTACAACTTCAATTTGTCTGAGCCACCTGAAACAATCACTAAGAGGAATATTCTTGCCGATATTCAGCGCCTCTTTGATCCCTTAGGTTGGCTTGGAGCTGCAATTATTTCTTCAAAAATTCTAATACAGAAGATGTGGATAGAAAGATTTGAATGGGATGAAAGTGTGAGTGAAGAAATTGAATCAGAATGGTTAGAAATGAGAAAGAGCTTCGAAAACCTGAAAGAAATACAAATAAAGAGGTGGTTAAAAATTGACAGCAAAAATGTGGATGACATTACCCTTCATGGCTTCTGTGATGCTTCAACCAAGGCATACTGCGCTGTAGTTTACTGTAGATCGATGACCGAAGAAGGACAAATTAACACAGGAATAGTTGCTTCTAAAACCCGAGTAGCACCAGTCAAACCTGTATCCCTTCCAAGACTCGAACTTCTTGGCGCAGTATTATTGGCAAAATTACTTACCCAAGCTAGAGAAGCAATGAGAGTACCTAGCAGTCACATATACGCATGGACTGTCATCAATCGTCTTATCTTGGCTATTTGGTGACCCTTCAAGATGGAAACCTTTTGTCAGCAATAGAGTTGTAGAAATTTTAGATAATACCTGCAACACCCAATGGTTTCATGTCGAATCAAAGGAAAACCCTGCTGATGTGGGATCACGAGGTACAAGGGTCCTAGATTTAAAAGAGAACAAATTATGGTGGGAAGGGCCAAAATGGTTAAAAGAACGGGAGATACGAGTTTCAAGACCAAATGTCATACCAACGAATATAGAAAGAAAAGAAAAATTGCAAGTAAACCTGAAAATTAAAAATGAAGAACATAGCGAAGACATTAATTTTGAAAACTTTGATAACTTACCAGAACTCCTAAGAGTCATCGTACACTGCAAAAGATTTATAAATAGCAAGAAAATACCGGAAGACATAGATTCTACTATAACGACTGAAGATTTGGAAAAGGCTTTAAAAACATGTGTAAAAATGGTTCAAAAGGACCAATTTCAGGACGATTTAAAAAGATTGAAAATTAAAAAAATGTCAGAAAGACTAGCAATTTGAAAAGTTTGAACCCCTACCTTGATGATGAAGGAGTCCTCAGGGTGGGCGGACGTTTGAGAAATTCAGATATTGAAGATGGCAAAAAGCATCCTATCATATTGGGACCTAAAAATGCGTTAACACAGCTTATTATAGCAGATGCACACAAAAGGACATTACATGGAGGAGTTCAGTTAATGCTCTGCTACATCAGATCCAAGTTTTGGATAGTTCGGGCAAAGAATGCAGTAAAAAGTGCAATTCACAAATGCCTCATATGCGCCCGACACAAAGCATTGATGAGACCTCAACAAATGGGAGATTTGCCTAAAGTTCGCATAACAGCTGCGAGGCCATTTCTGCATAGTGGAGTCGATTTTGCCGGTCCTTTGTTGATTCTTATGTCAAAGGGCAGAGGATCAAAATCTTATAAAGCGTATATCGCCATTTTTATTTGCATGGCCACCAAGGCCGTACATTTAGAATTGGTAGGCGATTTAACAACAGAATCCTTTTTGGGTGCATTTAACAGATTTGTAGCAAGAAGAGGAAGATGTACACATTTATGGAGTGACCACGGGCGAAACTTCGTGGGTGCAAACAAAGAACTAGCCATAGAGTTGGAACAAGCAAAGTTAGAATTACCCGGAGAAATAGTCGAGAAATTAATTGCGAATGGCACACAGTGGCATTTCATACCGCCATACAGCCCTAATTTTGGAGGTCTGTGGGAAGCAGGCGTAAAATCAATAAAATACCACTTGAAGAGGATTTTATCATCTAATCTGACATTTGAAGAAATGACAACGACTCTGTGTCAAATTGAAGCCTGTCTCAACTCGCGGCCATTAACACCCATCGACGACTCCGATAGCGATGCACCAGAACCACTAACGCCAGGACATTTCCTAATCGGGGAAGCTCCAATCAACGTACCCTGCCCAGATCTACGAAACGTTACTCTAAATAGACTCTCACGTTGGCAATTGACACAACGTCTTGTTAGAGATTTTTGGCATCGATGGCGAGACGAATATTTGACTAGGCTGCAAGAACGACCTAAGTGGTTGAAACGTACGCCCGAATTGGATGTTGGTGACATAGTTTTAATTAAAGATAGTCAGCTACCACCTGGTAAATGGTCTCTTGGTCGTGTTGTTGACAAGCATCCCGGACCTGATGGTATAACCAGAGTGTACAGTGTAAAGAGTCACAGTGACATAGTGAAAAGGTCTATCTCTAAATTATGTACTTTACCTGTGGATAAATCATAAGTTAAAGTAACATAACATTCATCTGATCATGCATGATTTTGCTTACCCTTTTATGTCTCAGTTTATTAAATTGTTAAAACTTTTTGTTGGGTTTCATACTAAAATGTATAACGTAGTAATGTATGAAACTTTTTTAATTATATTGTTAAAACAACGAGATGTACTCACGTACCTACATACCATAACATTGTAATACAGTCCATTCATATTGTGTACTTTAACACTAGTAAATAATAAACTATGATAATTATAATAATGACTTAAACTTACCTGCACATGCAGCAAATAGTTGTCCTAAGATAAAATATTGTACATATTCAGCACATGTGATTGTCTACAAAAATTGTAACATAACATTTTTGTTGCATTCAAAGATTGTTATCGCTAATAATGTCCCTTTTGTTCTTTAGTCAGTGAGCAGTCAGTATCAAATATTATCCGTTTATTTCTTACAAGAAGTCTTGGTTTATACGTTTCATATTGTTTTGGAGAATATATAATAATTTTTAACGGAATTGGTACTGATTTCGATATTTTTGGTGATTGTTTATATATTTATCAGGTTTTTTTTGTTTAGAAAGAACAGTTGTTCTTTGGTGGGCGGTATGTTTAACGCAAATATTCTATTTTACTGTAACGTAGGTTACTACTTAATATAAATAAGGATTTCTGTATCGATAATTCAGTCACAATACAAAGCTCAAAGCAGACACACGGTTTTTTAATTTTGAAAAAGAACGCAACCTAAAATAAACCCTATTGCATTAACAGACATCATTACGAGACACGTGGCATCATTTAGACCTTTATACATAGAAAGGGTAAACATAAGTCTGCCAGTCCTGTAATGGCCGGAAGTACTTGGCAGACCGTGCCAAAAATGGCCATTGGATACGTTTACCTACGTCACATGACATCTTGATGAAAATTAGTGTAAACTATGTGTAATAATAGTCTCTTTAAGAACAAATAAGTCTGCCAAACCAAATCCGGCCGGAACTCCTTCAAAACAGTTTTTTTAACTATTAAGCAAAACCTGGTAAAACTGAACAAATCATGGTAAATGCGCATGATATAGCCAACCATGATTGATTAACAAGGATTATCGACTCGTCCGTCGTGGTGGGTCAATTTTTACTAATCTGTTAACATTTTCATACCACAGTATAGGGTAACTAAGGGTACCAAAGTACAAGTCGACGGGCACATTTAATACACTCGTGTCGTATAGGGTGACTTTTAAATTGGTTCTTAATACGAAAGGCTATGAATGTGCTCATGATAACGAATAACTTTCTGTAAGAAACCCATAGTCAATTCGCAAAAAAAAAATGGGCTCTCCATACAAATCGATTAACTGACCGGCCAAGTTAGTATGAAGAGTCCAAATTTTTTTTTTCGATTTGACTATGAGTTCCTCAGGGAAAGTTGTTCGTTATCATGAGCACATGCATAGCCTTTCGTATCAAGAACTTATTTTAAGTCACCCTTTAAGTAAGTACATTTTGTTCGCCGAAGTTTCTTTCATTATTAATGAGCCCGTATATTTCTGTAACATTCGATGTGATAGCCATATTCTGTCTTGGCTTGAGGTGGCAGTTGGCGCTCTTTATATTTAAATCCGGTAAATTTACGCACATTCAAAGAGAAAATACACTTTTCAAACACTTCGTCAGTAAAATCCTTCGTTTTATGTTCCTTAGAACACAAAAAACAAAGCTTCATTGTAATAAACAGTTATTTACACACTACAATATTTTCAATTCATATTTTCAATTCCAGAAATGTTATCTTGACATGAGTTTAACATGTCTTCCGTCAGATTAAAAAATATTCAGTAGATGCCAGAATCCTTTTGGCTCATCATCATCATCATTGGCCTGTGTCGTCTATGGCAGACGATTTAATCAGTGTTGCGGATGCACTGCTTTTGGTGACTTATATAGCCCGATACGAGATCTGCACAGGATTATATGCAGAATACAGAATTTTATCACAGGAGCCTATATTTTATGGCTGTATATATATACAACAAGCTTCCAAATAACTTTAAACAACTGAATGACATACAATTTAAAAAACTGTTAATGATTGGCTAAGACGGTAGGTATTATCACGGGGTCTCATTGCATACAACGAAAACCTTAGTTCATTAAAATGTCAATAGGTGGCACGACAAGTATCAATTTGAAATCGAAGTTCATGCAAAACGAAGAAAAAACCCATTAAGTTGCTAGAAATAAGTATTTTGATTATTTTAATAACCAAAAAGTATGACGAAGGCCGATAATGCACTTTATTATCAATTTCTACAAATTATCTGATGACGGCGATGCATATCAAAACTACTTTCGTCTTAACTTGTCAGAGTTGAGGAATGACACGTTCTAGTTGAGTACCAGTTTATAGCGTGAATTGATAGATGGCGCTGATACAATACGTTTTAAAAACGTAATAGGTGGTTTACGTTTTGTTTTTCATATTTCAAATTATGTATTTTTATTTATTAATATCACAGATAATATAATACTAGTAGGTTATGTGCAAAAAAAGTAAATGAAGGAACAGGTATGTAACCAGAATGTCTTCATTTATAGCCCGCGCCCTAGATGTCGCTAGTAGCGGTAGTTCTCAATGAGTGAAAAAAATCGACCCTTGTAATATCAAATGTAGTAAAAGCCAAAACACGACTTTACAGGAGAAGCAAAAAACAAAAATGGTCATCATATTAATGTCCATAACTTTTTTGATTTTAAAGTTATTTTAATAAATTTAATAAAAGAAACATGGAACTAAGAGTTCTATAACATGAATAACATGGAAATTGCGTACCATGCGTAGTTTAAGATTTAGCATTGCATTTACTACAAAAAAACATTTTCAAAATGGTTTTTATGACCCTAATTTTAACCTAAAAAACTTATAGCTGTCGTTAAACATTGTAGTGCAAACCATTGGCATTAGTTTCGTTGAATATTTTATGTATTAAAAGACTCGTTTTTAATGTATCAAATGGAATTTATATTGATAAATTTAGGTGAATAGTCACAAAAACAAAATGATAGGAAGCAAAATTGTTTATCAAATGAAACAATACAATTGAAAACAACAAAAAGACAACCAAAGCATAAAGGTTTACAATTTAACAGAACCATTTCTAAAATTTTCACATTTTTTTAGGTATTAAAATTGTTCATTAAATTAAGTAATAGAATTTAAAACATCAAATAAAATATCTTATCTTAAAAATGTCCTGTAAATTATAGATTTATTTAAATTTAACAGAAATATTAACAAAAATTGTGACACAAAATATTTTTTACAAGAAGCAACTTTTTTTTCAAATTACAAATATACAGTTATAATATAACTACAGTAAACTACAACAAGTAACAAAAACAATTATTACTTTAGTTATTGATAAACAATTAAACAACACAACATCAAACATTAACCGTAAAAAAAAATAACAAAATGAAATTCCGTATTTTTCCTGTAAGTCACCCTAGATCTTCAATAAATGTAGTCAAAAGTCATACGTCCTACATTACGAATTTCAGCAAAAAATAGATACTTTTAATCAGGTAACATAAACGTAACAAAGAAAACAGCAAATTGAAAAATAATGTAAAGAAATAGTGATCTTAAATTCTATTCTTAAATTAGCCTCTTGATATTCCTACATCCTCCTCATGTAGATCAGATGAAAAAATACGGTGTACCATTTTGTTATTTTGTTACGGTTAATATTTGATATTTGGTTGTGTTGTCTGTGAATAAACTAAAGTTATAATGATATCTTCTACTTGTTGTAGCTTACTGATAATAAAGAGCCCACTTTTTTGTAAATTGAATCAGTTTCTTGAGATTAAGATTTTGTATTATACATTATTATTTTCCTCACTGTCTAGATCTTCTTCATCAGTTTCAATTAGGTTATCAATGTAATTGCCCTGGAAGGGCATTTCTAAGTATTCCCTATGAAATCTTTTAGGGATGGTTCCATCTAAACACAGTTTTCTTTAACCGACTTCAAAAAAAGGAGGAGGTTCTCAATTCGTCGGAATCTTTATATATGTTCACCGATTACTCGAAGACGCCTGAACCGATTTGGATAATTCTTTTTTTTTTTTAAAAGGGTATACTTCACAGGTGGTCGTATATAAATTTTATCGAAATCGATTCAGCGGTTTTTGAGAAAATCAACAAAACCATAGCAAAATTGGAGTTGTTGCGATTGAAGTCGGTTGCTTTTAACGTATTCAGCGTGGTCAATTATAAATCTTTATATTTAAGTTCAGAGAGAGGCCGTTTTTTAACAACAGTAACAAATATTATTTGTTACAAGAACTCAACGATTTTTATAATTAATTGCAATAGGTTCAACCGATTTTTTTTACGAAGTCTAATACGACATAACAAAATGATACACCGTATTTTTTCATCTGATCTACATGAGGAGGATGTAGGAATATCAAGAGGCTAATTTAAGAATAGAATTTAAGATCACTATTTCTTTAGATTATTTTTCAATTTGCTATGTTTTCTTTGTTACGTTTATGTTACCTGATTAAAAGTATCTATTTTTTGCTGAAATTCGTAATGTAGGACGTATGACTTTTGACTACATTTACTGATGATCTAGGGTGACTTACAGGAAAAATACGAAATTTCATTTTGTTATTTTTTTTACGGTTAATGTTTGATGTTGTGTTGTTTAATTGTTTATCAATAACTAAAGTAATAATTGTTTTTGTTACTTGTTGTAGTTTACTGTAGTTATATTATAACTGTATATTTTTAATTTGAAAAAAAAAGTTGCTTCTTGTAAAAAAATATTTTGTGTCACAATTTTTGTTAATGTTTCTGTTAAATTTAAATCTATAATTTACAGTACATTTTTAAGATAAGATATTTTCTTTGATGTTTTAAATTCTATTACTTAATTTAATGAACAATTTTAATACTAAAAAAATGTGAAAATTTTTGAAATGGTTCTGTTAAATTGTAAACCTCTATGCTTTGGTCGTCTTTTTGTTGTTTTCAATTGTATTGTTTCATTTGATAAACAATTTTGCTTCCTATCTTTTTGTTTTTGTGACTATTCACCTAAATTTATCAATATAAATTCCATTTGATACATTAAAAACGAGTCTTTTAATACATAAAATATTCAACGAAACTAATGCCAATGGTTTGCACTACAATGTTTAACGACAGCTATAAGTTTTTTAGGTTAAAATTAGGGTCATAAAAACCATTTTGAAAATGTTTTTTTTGTAGTAAATGCAATGCTAAATCTTAAACTACGCATGGTACGCAATTTCCATGTTATTCATGTTATAGAACTCTTAGTTCCATGTTTCTTTTATTAAATTTATTAAAATAACTTTAAAATCAAAAAAGTTATGGACATTAATATGATGACCATTTTTGTTTTTAGCTTCTCCTGTAAAGTCGTGCTTTGGCTTTTACTACATTTGATATTACAAGGGTCGATATTTTGGAGCAGCTCCCAACCAAAACATTAATTCAAAGTGCTGTAAAAGCCACACAGTGTGAAACTGTGTATTTTACGACAAAACGACCTGATAAGTTTACTTTAAATGAATTTATTTAAAGTGTTGAAAAGACCATTCGGTAGTGGATTATGTCTTTTACGACAAAATTCCATGATAAATTTACTTCAATTTACACTGCTGTATAGGGTACTCGATAGTGAATTCTGTATTTTACGACAAAATACCCTATCAAATGGCCGTTTCTTTTTTTTTTTGAAATGTCGTAATAAGTTGAACAGGCAAAAAATGTGTAATTACAGCATTTAACTGACTATTGCATTGTCGATTACTGTCAATTACAACACGATTTTCAAAGAGAATCTGCATAATTTTTTAGGTCGTAATTACATTTTTTTGCGAATATCGAAATTTTAAATACACAGATCGATAGATCTCGCGAAACTGAGTACGACGGTGTCAAAACGTAATTTTTGCCAGAATGGCTTTTACTACATTTGATATTACAAGGGCCGAAATAGCCCGAAGAATAGCCCGAGTTACGGCAGTCGCATTTCGTTGTATGACATGAGGTATCTGTACGTTAGTATTATAAAATCTGTGGTATTATTGTTGACATTAAATATAATTTATTTAATTTATTTTCTTTGTGACAAATGTTTTGATAAACATTGACATTTTTAATGATTTTTTGTAATTTTTGTATTATTTTTATAATAATGTATGTTCTCGTTCTATGGAAATTTATTTTCTGAATTAAATGTTTTGAATTTAATTTAATTGAATTGAATTAATAATGAAAGAAACTTCGGCGAACAAAATGTACTTATTTATAGGGTGACTTTAAATAAGTTCTTGATACGAAAGGCTATGCATGTGCTCATGATAACGAACAACTTTCCCTGGGGAACCCGTAGTCAAATCGCAAAAAAAAATTTGGACTCTTCATACTAACTTGGCCGGTCAGTTCATCGATTTGTATGGAGAGTCAATTATTTTTTTTGCGATTTGACTATGGGTTTCTTACAGAAAGTTATTCGTTATCATGAGCACATTCATAGCCTTTCGTATTAAGAACCAATTTAAAAGTCACCCTATACGACGCGATTGTATTAAATGTGACCGTCGACTTGTACATTGTTACCCTCAGTTGCCCTATGTGGTATGAAACTGTAAACAGATTAGTAAAAATTAGACATGGGCGCCGACCTTATATTTGCCGGCGGCGGCGCGCCGGTCCAAATTGGTCGGCGTGGCAGCGCCGCGCCGTGGCGTGGCGTAATTTTTAATTTTTGAGATTGGTAATAAGACAGACACATTTTTCTACGTACATCAATAAATAAAAATTTTAATTGCGAATTGAAAAGATATATAAAAATAACAATTCATCTTCAGCAAAAAAAACTACAGTTTGATACAGAACTACCCTAGATATTCACGCCAACCAGTCTTGCAAAATTTACAAGTTGTTACGACGGTCTACCGTTTGACAGGTCGACCTATGCTGTCTTCCGGTGTGTGGTCACTATTCGAGAACTTTGAGAACCCTTCATCATCATTATCAGCCGAAAGACGTCCACTGCTGGACAAAGGCCTTCCCCAAGGATTTTCACACCGACCGGTCCTGTGCTGCTCGCATCCAGCGGCTTCCCGCAACCTTCAACAGGTCATCGGTCCACCGAGTTGGAGGCCTGCTCACACTACGTCTTCCGGTGCGTGGTCGCCACTCGAGATGTTTAGCCATCTGTTCTACGAGGTATGTACCCGCCCACTGCCACTTAAGTTTAGCGATTCTGTGAGCTATGTCGGTAGCTTTAGTTCTCCTACGTATCTTCTCATTACTGATTCGATTACGTAGGGAAACACCAAGCATAGCACGCTCCATCGCCCTTTGGGTGACCTTGAGTCGTCTTATGAGGCTCATAGTAAGCAACCATATCTCGGATCCATATGTCATCACTGGCAAAACACACTGGTCAAAGACTTTAGTCTTGAGACACTGCGGTAGGTTGGACGTGAAGATATTGCGGAGCTTCCAGAACGCTACCCAGCCGAGTTGGATTCAACGATTGATCTCTTTCTCGAAATTGGACCTACCTAGCTGGACTGTTGGTCCCAGGTCGGCTGGGAAGGCATCATCATCATCATCATCACATATTCATCAACAAACTCGAGTGTAGAATCTCCAACCTTCAGAGGAGTGGGTGTTTGACATAATTTTCGTCTAGTCCATGTTCATTTTAAGACCCACTTGTTGGGAAACTACTGAATCCATCGAGCATTGCGCCTAGGTCCTCCAAGGTCTCAGCCATGATCACGATATTGTCAGCAAATCGAAGGTGGGTGATGTACTCGCCATTGATGTTAATCCCGAATCCTCTGCTCTCTTTAACCCTTAGTCATCTGTTATATAAATTAGGTGTTCTGCCTACTGGACTGCCACTTCAGTTTAGCGATTCAAGATTCAAGATTATTTATTGCTATAAATGTGGTACATTTCAGTTGTTACATTTTTAAAGTCTCACACATTTAGCCATATATTATCATATTCTATGAGCTGTGTCGGTTAATTTAGCTTTCCTTCGTATCTCTTCATTTCTGATTCGATCACGTATAGAATTTCCGATCATAGCTCGCGCCATCGTCATTTGGGTGACCTTGACCTTGAGCCTTCTTATGAGGCTCATAGTAAGCGACTATGTCCAAATGTTATTTACTGGAAACACACTCTGATTAACTTACCGACAATTTGGTCTTGAAACACTGCAGTATTTCGGGTGTTTCGGACCTGAAGATATTGCAGACCTTCCCAAACGTGGCCTAGCCGAGATGGATTCGACGATTGATATCTTTCTCGAAGTTGAACCTATTCACCGTTGGTTTTATGTATGGCTGAGTTTGTCCCAGGACTTCTGAGATATCAGCTTATCATTGGTGGCTAATGTACACCATGGATGTTGAGTCCTCTCCAGTCCATAATCTAGGAAACATCTTCCGGGGCACTGGTGAACAATTTTGGATATATAACGTCTCCCTCACTCCTGGTGTCACTCCTCACTACAGCCATATACTTTTCTAATTCTGATCGTGGAGGCGTACCGACATAGTGGCGTTTTACTAAAACTTCAATAACTTCGTAGTTAATTTGGCACTGTTGGAGAGACTGTAACACAGTCCAATTCTCGATTGAATGAAAGGCTTTCTCATAGTCCACTTTCTTCAAACGCGAAGCATAGTGGCCGATTATGCCTTAATTTTTTTGTGTTGTCTGCTTCAATGTAGAAATGCGGTCTATGGTACTGAAATTGTTTCGGAAACCCTGGAAATTCTTAAAAAAAGCGTCCAGACGATTCATGATGACTCTCAAAAACTGAAAACAGTGATGCGGGTCTATAGGGTCTCGCAATCAGCAGCTCACGACCCAGTCATTACCAATTTTGAAGAATTGCACCACCCACCACACTTTTGTGCTATGTGGTAGGCGTTCCTAATGAAATCAAGCAACTTCTGAAGAGCTTCAATTACCGGTTTTCAACTGCTTTTAGAAGCTCAGCCGTAACTCCATCATCCATCACCCAGTGCCTTATTGATCTTAAGCTGTTTTTTTTATGTAATAGGAATAGATGGCAAACGAGTAGACGGATCACCTGATGGTAAGCGATCTCAAACTGTTTAATCTCGTTTAAGCTGACGTCTACATCGATCCGACATCGACCGGCGGGGCGACGACGCGCGTCGCGATGCGGCGTCTGCGGTAAGTAGAGAACGCCAGGCCGAAGTGCTAAACTAAAGTCCAAAGCTGAGTCAGGACGAGGAGGTTCAGGCGTGCGGTGCAGGGGCAGTAGGCGTCGTGGAGCGCGTGCTCTATACAGCGTGGGCTGCCGACAGCTTGCTGCCTGAAAAGTGAAACTCGCTGGTTCCATGGTGTACGATGCGGCGTCAACGGGTTTGCGAACCTGATGGGCTTCAGAGTGAAGTATCAGGGCCAGGAAGCTCAATTGACGGCTTTCTTTGGTCCTGGTAAGCTTCGATGTACTGGACTGCTGTGATGCTACGGCTTGCATTACCAACTGGAGGGTTGTTGAGGAGTGTGATGTCTAAGGTTGCGCCAGGATGTTCAGTGTCTGGGGTCACCACTGTAGGAACTGTGTGTTACCACTCTTCGGAGGAAAATGGAGGTACCTTCGCCAGGCGAGGTGGTATGCCTGCCGGCCGTGGTCCAACCAATGATGGTTGGAAGTTGTATAGTTAATCTGAAGAAACTTTCAATAGCGCGATCTAGGTTTAGTTCGTGGCGGTGCGATAGATGTCGCCACAAATCTAAGGCGGAAAACACACTGCTCCGCTCACCGCGACGAATTGCGGTGGAGCAGATTTAAACTTTGTACTGTAAAATGTTGATTTGTATTGTATACAAAAACCGCGTGGTACCACACACTTCCACCGCTTCTCCGTCCGGAGGCGCGATTCGCACGACACGGATCCGCGCTCCCGGACGGAGACGCGGTGCGATTCACAGGTAAACCACTGCACCGCAGTACCGTCCGGATTTTTGTCTACGACGGAATTCGGACGAAAACCGTCCGGTGGGGCGGAAACCGCGCCTTCTTCGTGCACCGCAGCTTCGGACGGAAACCGTCCGGTGGAGCGGAACGCTGCCTCATGCGAATTTCGTCGCGTCGCGCTCCCGTCCGATTTCCGCCTCAGTGTGATATCCGCGTAATAGTCGTCCCAGGGAGGGGGAGGATGATGGAAAGACCCCATAAAGGGGGTTGTTTTAGGGTGTAAATGGGCCATTCGGGATATACTGTATATGTACGAATATTAATCGACACATTAAAATCAGGGAGGTTGGAGATGCAGATTCTTTGAAATCCGCGGATGCGGATATTTAAAGGCTCATCCGGGGATGCGAATCTTAATACTACACAAAAAGAGAAAAGGACTACACAAAAAAATCGCCCCCACCCACAACAGGTTCCAAACGTATCTCAGTCAATACATCTGTGCAGCCTGATGTTTTTTGCTATGACGACATCCGCCGTAGTTATGGGGTTTTCATGCAAATCGAATTTGATTTCCAATACAAATTTGGACGCTCATTTGATCAAATAGTATGAGAAGTTCAAAAACATTTTTGCGGGAAATTTGTTCAGATTTATGAGTAGTTGTAGAAAGTTGTTGTTACAACATACAAATTTTCATCTCAACCAGCTAGAAAACTTTACACGATAGTGATAGAAGCTGGTGTTCGAAATTCGAACACTTTAACTAACATTCGCAGCAACAAACTGCTTTGAGTCAACAGATTAATAAATAGTTTTTCACCTGTCCAGCGCGAAAAGAGTGCCTTTGGTCCCTGAAAACTCGCAGCAAAAGTTGTTTTTGCTTTAGGCGTGAGAAAAAGTGATTCGAATTTCGAACACCACCTTTGGCGCGACGCTGAAAAAAATATGAGCGATGGTTGGTTCAGAAACTCATTTTTGCGTAGGGAGCGTTTTAACTCATAAGCACACAATGTTATATGTTTTTTAAAGAAATTCAAGTTTATAAATTGTGCTACTGTATTTTTAAAGACGTAATATTTAAAATAAATATGTAGTTACTAGTAAACATGAATATCGTTTACCTAAAAATATCATATTTATATCTAAGGTTTTTAAAAAAATGTTAAGTAGCGCAGTTTCCGAATGCAACCTCTAAATTAAAAACATTATAATAAAAAACTATATTGCCTCCAGAGAGAATTTAATCAACTACGATTTTACTTTACTCGCTGGTCGAAAGTTGTATGTTTAACATGAGAGCAGGACATTTTTATATCTCGTGCCTTTAAATCACTCACAATGCTCAGTAGTCTATATAAGAATCACTTGCTACGCTCGTGATTCAATTCTAGACTACCTCGCTAGCTCGTGATTTAAAGCTAGCACTCGAAGCAAAAAGCTCATTAGTTGAACAAATAACTATTCTCATATATTTTAATAAATCCCTATCGTTTTTGGATTGAAAATTGGTTATTATTATTTTAATGGGACGTCACAATAATTTTGAAACTAATGCCACTTCTGTTGGTGGGTGCGGATAGGGTCCATTCCATATAATTTTTTGCATAGTCCTTTGTATGGGTTTGTATGGGCATAAATAAATGAAAACCGGCTAAGTGCGAGTCGGACTCGCGCATGATGGGTTCTGTATCATCGTACAATATTTGGAATTCCACAAAAAATACGTTTCTGGTGTCACCCTACAAGCCCCTTTAATTTTTAAGTTTTTAATTTTTTTTTGTGGCATAGTTGACAAACGAGCAGATGGATCACCTGATGGTAAGCGATTACTGCCGCCCATAGACACCCGCAACCTCAGAGGAGTTACAAGTGCGTTGCCAGCCTTTGTTGTTATAGTGGCAACAGAAATACACACTGTGAAAATTACACCTATCTACCTATTACGGTTCATGAGATACAGCCCGCTGAGAGAAAGACGGACAGACGGACAGACAGCGGAGGCTTATTAATAGGGTCCCGTTGATCTTTGGGTATGGAACCCTAAATAATAATACTAATCCTTGTTTTTTTATTAAATTATTAAAGTATTGAAAGTTAAAAACCTGGACCATTTTATTTGATTAAAAGTAACTTTGCTGCCTTTTGGTGTAATAATGTACTTTGCTACTTACTTGAAAATATTACTGGTTTATAAAATTTTATGAATAAAAAAACTTTTTTATAGAGCTTTTGTTATTAATTATACAATTATTATTAATTATTTATATTAATAATTACAATTAATAATTTACAAAATTATATTCCTGAAATAAAATATTACAATAATTAGCTATGCTGTCCTAGATCCGCATCCGCATGAAAATCCGCATTGAATATTGCGGATGATATAGATACGGATGTCAAAATTTATGCGAAAGCTCCATATTTACGGATGCGGATGCGGATATTAGCAACATCTCTGATTAAAATGATTTATTTTTGTTTTTTATATTATTTTATTGTATTTTTTAGCTTTCGTACTATGGCGCTGAACGCCGCCATACGTATAATATTTTTTTACATTATTTATAGGTACCTAACAAGTTATTTGATGTGGATGTTTTTGTAATCTATATTTAAGTCTTTTAGTGAGTTTTTATTACTATCTGTGGAATACCTACTTACGCGTAATTTTGTGCAGATCAAACGAATCCGAACATATTTTTTTAGAACTATTACTATTATACAAAATAAAGTGCGAAAAGGCCGGAAATGGGTAGTGGCCGGCAAACGGGTCGCGTGACCTTACGTACGTGTGTGACGCTTCATACATATAAGTTTAATGTATCGAAATTTTATTGGATAACCTGAAATACTGTTTATATTTATTATTATGTACCATATAAATAAATAAAAATGGACTGAGAAATTTTACATAATTAGTTATACCATAAAAACTATTATGCTATGATCTTAAAGGAAAATCTTTTGGATACTTATACAAAAAGATGTCCAGCAAGATATAAAACTATACTGAAAAATAAAACTTAATCGAGAAATTATTCATCGGAAGTAAAATCGAAAAATCATGTTTTGCTTAACTTAAGCGACACAAAATTCGAAAAAGTATTGGATACTGCTATATACGCGTGCCATTAAGTTACTACTAACGAATAGTACAGAAATATTCGATCGAGCAATTATCCACCGAATTTTAAATGCAATTTTCATGTTTAGGTATAAAACACCTACTTCCAGCCACAAAATCTTTTGGCTTCTTTGTCATCTTCCATCTATACACTATCCTTCACAATCGTGCAAAGTTTCATTGATAGAGAAATTAATGTTGGGGTCTCCATACAAAGAAACTCCTCGATGACTGGGCTATAAGGGGCATCGACTTTTCCATACTTTTCGCCGTCTGCCGAGAGTTTTCCTTTTACGCACACATACGAACACACACACGTAAGTGACGTGTCAAGGACTGCCCTTGCTCCATCTCTCGGTCTTTCTGGAAAGTATCTCTGTCTATTTCGCTTATTTTACACAAGTCTGACAGAGACCGAATGACACCAGAATATTCGCGCCATCTGTTCCATGCTTGACGAACTCTGGAACGTTCTTCATCAGTTAAAGGACATGCTGACTTAGCAGTTTTGCTACTCGACGATAGATGTCGCTTCTCCAATTTTGTATGGAACTGCCGTAACTATGCGGTGTGCCTTAGGCTTTACTACAGACCACCGCTCCTAGATGGTGCTAGTAGTCACGTTTGCAGAATTGCGCGCGTATCAAAGTACCACATTGCGCGGTTTTCAAAATATCTAGCGCCAAATTCAAACAAGTTGAAACTGTCCGCAACATTCTCCCCCCGGCGAAGACTCACTGTCGTAGCCTCGATTCTTATTGGGAGGACAGTTTCCATCTTCAATTTTGTCGTTGGTCTGCGGAGTTCTCTGACTTCCGTTCCGTTGACGTGATGGTAGCGTTATGACATCTTCATTCTTCATCTCTTCAACAAAATCTTCCTTGACAGGTCTTCTGGCTTGATCTTCAGTATTCTGTCTTGAAGATCTTCTTTCTTCATGTACTGCGTCTTCGAAGACGGAGTTCTTCGTCTTGTAACCAGCTGTGGACGCGGCTGTGGGTTGCTATTGCGTCCACTCCCTCAGCTTCCTCCTCTTCAGCTTCGATGGCGGCGATTTGTGCTGCAAGCCTCTTCTTAACCAGTTCTTCCCGCGCTTGGAGCTGTAGACAATGTAGCTCGATAAGCTCCTTTTCCGCCTCATACTCTGCTTGCCGAATCCTCGCGATGGAACTCGCTGTAGATCGGACTGATCCTCTCGATGACACTTTTCGGCGTGACCAGGTCGCCATAATGTCACCGGCGACCCTCCGGGCACGTGGTCCAGCAGGGGTGTTGACCACGTCTTCTGTCACAACGGCAGCGTGAGGTGGCATACCTTCCGGCAGGTGGTGTCCGGTGCAGTCCCGAACGCTTCCCCTGGTCGGGTCCATGGCGTCACGAGCGGTAGAATCTTCAATGTAGGCGGTGTCCAGAGTGGCATGTGAATACACCGCTCCAGACCACTGGCGCTGACCCTGGGCTGCGCTTGACGTCTTCGTCCCGTCGGCGACCCTGGTGGCGACGGGAACTCCCATCACAGTGGCGGCGCTCGAGGTTCCCCTGATGCAGGTGGAGCTGACGGCGGCAGCACCCTGGGTGCGCGCGTCGTCGACAAAAATCCTCCCTCCGGCGTGCGGCAGGTCGAGCATCCCGTCGGTGATGGCGTCCAAGCGGCGATCCCCCTCAGCGTAGGCGTAGGTGGCGGGCGCGCTGTAGATCCCTTCGGAGTCGGCGGCTGCCCCATTGCGGCGCGTGGCCGCGGTGGGCAGGCCCACGTGGCACGCGACGACGTCGGCTGCATCGGCGTGGCGCGAGGAAGTGACTCCCTCCGGCGGCCCCGTCGACAGCTGCTGCAGTAGGCGCGGCGTGTCCGACACGTTCCCCAACTCCTTGGCAGACTGGCTTCTGGTCTTCATGGCGGCGCTGGCTCCGACGATCCGGCTCGAAGGACCAGAAAACTGTAGACGACAGGCGAGCACAATGTCCTAGTGGGCTGTGTCTCCCGAAAACCAAAACCACAGAAATCCGGACCGACGGAGTTTATTGTTTATAAAACAAATCAGCACCTAATAATGTCCAAGATAAAAACAAAGAACACATTAAAATAGTCCATAAGCAATAGAAACTAAAAATAGTTCATAAAAAATGGCGGGCACTACTTCAAACAATAGGGAATTTTCCACGCGTTTCTCTAAACTCAACTAGATGGCGCTGATCAACATTGGAAAAAAGAAAATCTCTTAAAAATCGTCAAAACTGACTGATATAACCGACTAATATCCTAATAATGATGATTAGCTTTCGAAGATTACTTTTCATTGAATATTTTTTTGCAGTTTGATCCAAAAAATACTTTTCATAATTTTTGATGCACAAAGCTTATCAGTATTGTTTTTGTATTTCTTAAAAGAATTCTAACATGATACCGAGTTATAAATTGCATTCTAATCATAAGAATCTATTAAAATCAATTTATTTTTAGTTCGGAAGAAATTACATATAACAGAGGAACCAGAACGCACCCAGGTTATCCATACTTGACCAAGTTGGAAATTTATTGTTTCTTTTAATTCAATTAATAAGAATCTATGTTCAGGTGGTTTTTTATATATTTTTAACCATACTAAATCTATTTTGCTACCGTAAATTCTACGCTGTTATTAAAAATATATTTCCAAAGTTTAGAAGCGCCATCTATTGAGACACTTATGAACGGTGTGACATACGTCATCTGAAAACTCCCTATTCGGGCACTAAATGGTCCAACTGGCCCTGCTAGTTTAACGTTCACTATAATTTATGAACACTGTTCGGCACTAATTTTAAATGGTAAACAGTTAACACACAAAACAACAAAAACACATAAGTTTGAAGATAAGTCCAGGTGGATTCACCGGCGATGAAGGTACGAAGGTCCAGTCCAATAACACTAGTGGAAGTGAGTACGCCTGGGCTACACAAGAGCACACCGGGCGGTACTGCAATAGGAACGTAGCACGCTTGGGTCCGAAGACACACTGGGCCACGTAGTTAACACGCGAACTTCAACACACACACTGGGTACTTGTCGCGGTAACTGTCCACTAACTGGTTCGTAGCACTTTACTTGGAGAACTGTTCACTGATCTGAACTCATGATCAACTAATTTACAACTGACGCCGCGGTGCAGCTCCGCGCGGCTTTTATAAGGGGCATCGACTTTTCCATACTTTTCGCCGTCTGCCGAGAGTTTTCCTTTTACGCACACATACGAACACACACACGTAAGTGACGTGTCAAGGACTGCCCTTGCTCCATCTCTCGGTCTTTCTGGAAAGTATCTCTACTTAGTGATGGCGGGATCTCAGCTGAAACCTGCGACAGAAATATACATGAAATATAGAACAAAATGTCAATTTTTTTTTTTTTTTTTTTTTTTTTTTCAAATGTCAATTAATATATATTATAATGAATTACAACGAAGGGGCAGGTGTGTAATATTAGGCTTACCTTTACGCACTTAGCGACGAAGCAATCGTGTTCTTTTGGAAGATCTAGGTTCATCTGAAAGCTCATCCTGGGGCTCTGGAGACTGCTCTGTTGCTTGTTGTAAAGGGGAGGTCCACTAACTGGTTCGTAGCACTTTACTTGGAGAACTGTTCACTGATCTGAACTCATGATCAACTAATTTACAACTGACGCCGCGGTGCAGCTCCGCGCGGCTTTTATAAGGGGCATCGACTTTTCCATACTTTTCGCCGTCTGCCGAGAGTTTTCCTTTTACGCACACATACGAACACACACACGTAAGTGACGTGTCAAGGACTGCCCTTGCTCCATCTCTCGGTCTTTCTGGAAAGTATCTCTACTTAGTGATGGCGGGATCTCAGCTGAAACCTGCGACAGAAATATACATGAAATATAGAACAAAATGTCAATTTTTTTTTTTTTTTTTTTTTTTTTTTCAAATGTCAATTAATATATATTATAATGAATTACAACGAAGGGGCAGGTGTGTAATATTAGGCTTACCTTTACGCACTTAGCGACGAAGCAATCGTGTTCTTTTGGAAGATCTAGGTTCATCTGAAAGCTCATCCTGGGGCTCTGGAGACTGCTCTGTTGCTTGTTGTAAAGGGGAGGTCGAATTTGCTAGTTGATGAAGAGGACTGAATGCTAGTAGTCACGTTTGCAGAATTGCGCGCGTATCAAAGTACCACATTGCGCGGTTTTCAAAATATCTAGCGCCAAATTCAAACAAGTTGAAACTGTCCGCAACATATAGCCTACGTTAATTACGCGCGCATACATACAAACACAAACCTGTGGGTACAGATCGATGGTGACTCTGTAGTAGTATTAGTAGTAGTAGGTAAGTTAATTTGATTGAGTTGCACCTGGTGAAGGTTGCGGGAAACCGCTGGATGCGGGCAGCGCAGGACCGGTTGGTGTGGAAATCCTTGGGAGACCCCTTTGTCCAGCAGTGGACGTCTTTTCGCTGACAATGATGTATAGAGTATCAGGGGTATTGTAATAATTTTTCGTCTCTGATTTAACAAGGGTCTTAACGCTCTTAAATGCCCAATTTTGATAATTTGATTAAACCACTATTTTAATCAGTCTTACCTGCAAAATCTTCTGCACGCCTCTCGCCACCCCGTAATGCTCTGGCCCTATGATGTTGGGGTCCATGACCCTGGAGGTGGAGTCCAGGGGGTCCACGGCCGGGTAGACACCCAGCTCCGCTATGGCCCGCGACAGCACCGTCGTCGCGTCCAAGTGGGCGAAGGTGGTGGCGGGGGCTGGGTCTGTTAGGTCGTCCGCTGGTACGTATACTGCCTGGGGGGGATGCGAGGGTGGAAGGACAAAATATAATGGAGTCTTTTTTGTAGAGATATATGATTTGACAAAAATAGTTTAAAGTTCAAATATATAAAGTAAAAGCATTATATTTATATTTTATTTAATTCAAGCTCCAATCATTTTAAGATTTTTTTTTTGTTTCATGGTTCTCAAAAGCTGTTATTTTTGTTGTGACTCACTCGAAAGTTCAATTGGAAGTAAAGTAAGTCCAATCCAGTATCTTCTGCTCTGTGTTATATTGTTTTTTTATATTGAAAGTGTTTACAAATCATCAATGTAGCCAAGCCAGCAACCTTACCTGCACGCTGGTGATGGAGCCATGCTTGGTGGTGGTGATCCGCTCCTGCATGGTGCCCATGTCTGTCGCCAGGGTCGGCTGGTACCCCACGGCGGAGGGGATTCGCCCCAGCAGCGCCGATACCTGGTTACAAACTTGTTTTAAAAATATTTTTTGTTTTGTTTCCGATAGCCGAACGGTGGTAGGCATCAATGCAAAATGGGATAGAAGATGACTAAATAGCTTCACTGAATATAAAACATTACTAAATAGCAATGGGGAACTGGCTTCCTTATCACCGATGCTGGAACACATTAATGGTATCAACTGATGATGTTTTGGCAGCAAGACCTAGATTAGATGGAGGTCGCTAGCCAGGCGGACTCAGAAAATGTCCTATCACCAACCAAACCGAGTCCTACAAAGTTGGACCCCGACGGGAATAGAATCCGCAACCTCCTGATGTGAAGCGAGCAGACTAGCCACCGGACCAAAGAGGCAGTTAACATTTAATAAAAAGTAACTCAGATGGCTAGCAGTCAACTACGCTATTGCATTAGATATATCTCTGTCTCACCTCGCAGTCAATTACCCGATTGAATTAGATATCTATGTCTTTGTCGGAGCCAGCCTGCGTAAACTGAAAGATGTCTCTCTCGCCGCGCAGTTAACTGCCCTATTGAATTAGATATCTCTATCTCTGTCTCTCTCTCGCCTCAGAGCCAGCTTGTGTGAACTGAAAGATGTTGTCAATAAACAGCAGCACGTCCTGCCCCTCCTTGTCGCGGAAGTGCTCCGCCACCGTGAGGCCGGTGAGCGCCACGTTAGATGTCTCTGTCTCACCTCGGAGCTAGCCTTATATCTGTCTCTCTCACCTCGGAGCCAGCCTTATATCTGTCTCTGTCTTACCTCAGAGCCAGCCTTATCTCTATCTCTCCCTCACCTCGGAGCCAGCCTGTGTGAACTGGAAGATGTTGTCAATAAACAGCAGCACGTCCTGCCCCTCCTTGTCACGGAAGTGCTCCGCCACCGTGAGGCCGGTGAGCACCCCGTTAGATATCTCTGTTTTGTCTCACCTTGGAACTGGCCTTATCTCTGTGTCTGTTTCACCTCGGAGCCAGCCTTATATCTGTCTCTGTCTCACCTCGGAGCCAGCCTTACATCTGTCTCTCTCACCTCGGAGCCAGCCTGCGTAAACCGGAAGATGTTGTCAATAAACAGCAGCACGTCCTGCCCCTCCTTGTCACGGAAGTGCTCCGCTACCGTGAGCCCGGTGAGAGCCACGCGTGCACGTGCGCCGGGCGGCTCGTTCATCTGCCCGTACACTAGCGCCACCTGGGGGCAAGTGTTAATTGTATTGCTCAGTGCTGATGTGTGATACCTAACTACACTGGTGGACTAAAAATCGACTCAAAATCTGTTGACCGACTTTTGAAAAAAGAACACAGTCTATAAAACTACTAAATGGAAAAAACAAAAAAACTAGAAAATCACCAAACTAAAATCATAAAGAGTAAACTCGCAGATTTTGAACTTTTGATTTAGTGTTTTTTTGGTAGATAGAGTTATTTTTTCAAAAGTCGTGCAACAACCTTGAGTCGATATTTTTGTCCATGAGTAAGTATATTTTGCATATCATGCTCCTCCCATTCGATGGACCGATCACCTAGTGAAGGTCGCGGGAAGCCGTTCGATGGGGGTTTGTAATAGAATCTATAAATACCAAAGGTTTTTTTAACGCAGCCTTGGATGGGGGCAACGCAAGACTGGGTTGGCGTGGAAATCCTTGCGGAGGCCTTTGTTCAGCAGTGGACGACTTTTGGCTGCCGCTTTGTTGATGATATATGTATTAATTATCCTATTTATTTAATGGCAAATAAAATTTCATATTTTTTTATTTTTATTTTTTTATGTCATAGGTGGCAAACGAGCAGACGGATCACCTGTGGTAAGCGATAACCGCCGCCCATAGACACCCGCAACACCAGAGGAGTTGCCGAGTGCGTTGCCGACCAATTGGTAAGCCCTTGGCATCATCTCACCATATGAAAAATATCGGATCAAAAATGTATGAAATACGTTCCCGATATCTGTGCCGCCTTCGATAACTACATAGATGGGTATGCCACGTCTTGTGGTGAGCTGATGATGATGATGACGATGATGATGAAAGGTACCTTGGAGGTTTTGTAGTCGTCTGTGATGACGCCGCCCACTTTCATCTCATTGTAGAGGTCGTTCCCCTCGCGCGTTCGCTCGCCGACGCCGGCGAATACCTTGTAAAAGAATAGTTAGTATTTTATTTGTTTTTGTTTCTTTCTTATTGCTATGGCTCATACACACACATATAGTTCTTTCCAATCAAAAAAAAGCAAAAGGTAAACAAACATAGTATGCAGATGACATTGACATGTGTCAGTTCCATAGTAAGTTTGTTTACGTTTTCCTTTTTTTTTGATTGGAATGAACCATACACAGTGAGAGACATACAGATCGATAACAGTATAACCTTTGCAACAATTTAAGTTTAGGCTAATTTCAATAATAGTAGTCATTTAGCCTATTCTTTTAAATAAAAATATACATTGAAACTTACCATATTTTTGACTGTGATTTATAAAATCTTTAGTTACAATACAATGCATCATGCATTGATGGTATGGGGGTTTTAAAAAATAAATTAAGATAAAGAATTTGATGCTCTCGTTGATGTCTTTTTTTTAGCTACTACGTCGCTACGTCGTAGCGTTATCCATGACGAAGTATAATAAGAAAAAAGTTTCCAAAATTCAGATATTTCGAAAATAACTACTACAAGTACAAACGAGCCCGGTCCCGTCTGTCTTTTTGACTTAATTTTATTCATCGTAAAGATATATGCATTTTTTTTTGTTTTCTGGTTTGATGATAGAATTAATGAAATTAATGAAAAAAACACTTTATTGCACAACAGAAAAGCGTCGGTGGCGCAGTGGGTAGTGACTCCGTCCTCCTAACCAGAGGTCGTGGGTTCAAATCTTGGCCAGTGCACCAATGAGTTTTTTGAAAATTACGTGCATTTTCATACCGACTCCGTGAGGGAACCTGCAAATCTGATTTCTAGATGTGTATGATGATCGCGTTGCACACGTCCGTAGGTGTAAATCTAAATGCCCTACATGTGACCGCGGGTGACTATACCTTGTGGGTAGAACGGTTAAATGTGCCACACGATAAGAAGAAAAAGATTACACAACATAAACAGGAAAGTATAAACAATACACATTAAAAAAATCTGTGAGATTTGATCCAACTTTACACTTTGAGAATAGAAAATAATCATTTTCAGTCCAAAATAAATTCGGAAAAATATTAGTCTGCATGAGTAACGCCACGCGATATTGATAACACAAATGGCCATAGTTATGCCATAACGATCCAACTGATTTAAAGTAAGAAAAGCATAACGTACTTTATATCACTGACATAAAATACATTATCCCTCGCTTACTTTAAATCAGTTGGATCTTTATGGCATAACTACGGCCAAATATGCTACATTCAATACATCCTCCTCCTTGCGTCGTATTCCTCAGTGATGAGGGCCGTGACCTCCCTTTGGAAACACTTTCTCGGTGATGATCTTTCGCCATTTCGTTCTGTCTTCAGCAATGTGCAGAGCATCGTGGAGGTTGGTAACGAGAGTGGCACGTATTTCACCTAATCATTGAATTTATGTCATATCCGTGTGAACTGGCCTGCTCTTGTCATTGATTATTTTTTAACCGACTTCAAAAAAAGGAGGAGGTTCTCAATTCGTCGGAATCTTTTTTTTATTACACCATTACTCACCGATTACTCGAAGACGCCTGAACCGATTTGAAAAATTCTTTTTTTGTTTAAAAGGATATACTTTACAGGTGGTCCCATATAAATTTTATCGAAATCAATTCAGCGGTTTTTGAGAAAATCAACAAAAACATAGCAAAATTGGAGTTGTTGCGATTGAAGTCGGTTGTTTTTAACGTATTCAGCGTGGTCAATTATTGTGTGTACTCGTAGTTCTTAGTTATTAGATTCTAATTTGAATCATTTATTTTTTTATTTTATTTTTATTTACAGACACGACCCTGTATAATTCATTTCTTGACCCAGTATTAAGATGTAATAGAATATAAGACTTTAAAAAAAATGTGTTGGAGGAAGTTTTTAGGACCCGTCGTTTCTTCTCACTCCGCAAACACTTCCCGAAACAGCGGGTTCCGAGCGGTAGGAACCTCGTATTAGGTAGATAAAAGAGTGACGTTCGAAAAGTATACACCTACCTACTTGGAATAAAATATTTTCATTTTCATAATTTATGATCATAAAATCAAAACTTTAAAAGCAAACGTAGCGATGCAGTAGTAGTAGCTCATACAAAAGACATCAACGAGAGCATCGATTTTATTTTTTAACCCCCATAATGAATCCAATTTTTTTTTTCGAATTGCGTATAGGTTCCTCAGGGAAAGCGGTTCAGTTTCATAAGTAGAAGTCGTGTTTTTTTACACGTATTTATTTATTTTGTAAGTAAAGATTAAAAATATCGTAACTATATTTGTAAACAAACAAGCAAACTAACCGAGAATCCTCCGTGAGCTTTGGCCACGTTGTTGATCAATTCCATGATGAGCACAGTTTTCCCAACTCCTGCGCCGCCGAACAAGCCGATCTTTCCACCTGAGAACAAATGTATGAGCAGTTAGGCCAAAGCACAGTCATGCAGTTGTAGCTACGATACTCTTCCGTTCCTGGATCTCCAACACCTTTTTGCCTTTCTTTTCCGGTTATTCCTCATTTAAATTCAAAATCCCCCATTTTCATTCACCTGTTCCATTTTTCGTCACTTCTCCGGCCTCCGATCCTGCACCACGTTTTTACCTAATATTTCCTCATCTTTTTTAGTACTTGTGTTTCTATACTCCGCATCTTATTCTATGTATTCTATATATTTATACCGAGTAAAATCATTATATCGATACTTCTGGGCTCAAAGGGCGTATACGCCTAAGGTCTATTTAGCGTTTACGCCCTTTGAGCCCAGAAGTATCGATATCCTTTTCTTCTCCTCGTCTCCCTCACACTGACTACGGCTGAAGCGCTCGAGGCTCCAGAGGCGAATCCGCAGTCGAGTCGCAACAGCCGCAGCTCACCTTCATACTACTTCCCATTACTCTTCGTGTTTGCCGCCTACGGCTCCCCTGGTCCGGGCCTCCAGTACCAAGGTTGAGCCGAAGCGTGACACAGTATTGTCATTCGCATTCGCTATCACTCTCTAAAGTCAACCTTACCCCCCTGCGGATAAGATCCTCTACAGGTGTTTAAAAAAGTGCGTGCTCTAGAACATTGAATATGTGTATGTATATCAGTCTCTGGTTCCCAAGATACAGGGAATCCTAGTTTGGGGCCAGATGACCGTGTGTGATTTGTCCCAGATATTGAATCGTTGACCGGCATGGCGGCGGGCGCAGTTGGACGCGGCCGTTTCGTGTGTTATTTTTTTATGGATTTGTATGGAAACATTTTTTTTTGAGTTGGATTTTTTTTTACATTTTTCCTGTGTTTAAGAGCCAATACTGAATGCCTCCCTGAAATCTTAAACGCACTTTTTTAACACCCTGTATAACGGTTACTTAGCGCGCACAGGTATTTTTATTCATAACTGGTAAGCCCTTGGCATCATTTCACCTGGTTGTAAGTGATGATGATGATTTCAATAAAAGAGCGAGAGATTTCAGCTAAAAGCGAAACTGACCTTTTACGTAAGGCGCGAGGAGATCCACGACCTTGATGCCCGTGACCAGGATCTCCTGCTCCACAGACATGTCGACGAAGGGCGGGGCGTCTGCGTGGATCGGTGCAAATACGTCCGTCTCTATCGGACCGCGTTCATCTGTCAGTATTCATAAAAAAATATAAGTGGCAAATCACACAGTATGCTAATGGGGAAGAAAACTGACAAAGCTCGCCGATAGAGGCGCTGATATCGCTTGACTCATACTAACTGTCAAAACGTATAGAAAAACTGTTTACGTGAACTAAACATAAGATTTATTTTAAAAATACTGCGTTGTGTGGCGATTGGTTGCAATAATAATGGAAATCATTAATTTTGCTAAAGATTCTCGGATGAAGAAGACGTGGGAAAAGTTACGTTTTCAATTATGTACTTTTCAAATTCGCCTTTAATTGAGGAACAGTCCAAGTCGCATACATTTTCCATTTAACAATTTTACAGAAAAAAAAAACTAATATTTAAAACCTCGATAATAAAAAACGCGGAACTAATTGAAAGTTGTTATGAGTCAAGCGTCCGTAGCGCCATCTGCAAATAGCTTTGCGTTTTCTTCCCCATTAGCACCACAATTTTAATTTCTTTATGGCATTCATATGGTTTTTACCACTTTTTAGAATAATTTTACTTTTTGCTATCTTATTTGATAGAAAGGGACCGATTTGAGAAAAGAACGTTTTGCGAAAGGGACCGTTTGTGAAAGCGATCTTTTACTACCAGGGGACATTTTTTCGAAAGGGCCATTCTGTGAAGAACCCGACTGAGCTCTTTCATTACATTACATATTTGATAGATATTTCGTTGTAGAGTATCTACATAAAGTAGATATCTTTCGAACAAAACGTCGTTGCTACGTCTCATACAACAAACAAATTGGTCTACGCTTCATGACGCAACGAGACGCAAAAAAGGTTGAAAATGGAGCAACAAAGCAAACTTTATTATGTTCAATATTGCCGAGAACTAACCAATGGGCTCTCCAATGACGTTCATGATGCGTCCGAGCGTGGGCTCTCCCACTGGTATCGTGATGGGCGCCCCTGTGTCCACGATCACCTTCGGAGAAAGACAAATCCAAGTAAGCAAGAAGAAACCACTTTGAGAACCAAGGACCTAGAACCTAAAACGTTTTCCATGCTTCAAAAGGCACGTTTAAACGTTGGTACCGGTTGCTTTCACTAGGAAATCATTAGGCTATGTCAAAAGCGTTACAGGTGATTTGAAAACTTCTGTCACGGGGTTAGCCACTAGCCCCACAACCTCAACCAATCCGGACTTGGCCCCCGTGAGTGGAGTATGGCCTAGCCTTCCCGAGCTGGGGAAGAGACCCATAACCCTGCAATAGGGACAATTTGCCCGTCATCGTTGTGCTTTTGAAAACTTGCGTGCAACTGAAAACTTCTGACAATGTTAAACGTACCCAATCCGGACTTTGCTGCTAACATGCTTCTATCCATATCGTCAGTTTCCAGTTTCCACGCTTTGTAAGGAAGGTTAAGCTGATAAAAATAAAGCTGGCTTATAATCGGATGGTAGGTCTTAAAACATGTCAGTCGTTTTATAAACAGCACGAAATGTAGAGTTGGCTTGGCCACTACTATACTAAGGGCTACTCTCCACTGGCTGTAAAATACAACATCCATCAATCGGTATTTGAACTCCAAGAAGAGTAACAGTGGAGATGTATAATTTGTGTGTGATCATATTGGGATTTAGTTCTTGATTTTGTTTTTTAGTTAGATTGGTGTCGAGTCGGTGTTTACGATTAAACTTATTTGATAGGACTAAACTTAATTTAAGCGTCCTGTCATTGTCTTTTCGATATAGAAAGAAAAATACAGAGCACTTAAATTAATTTTAATCCTGTCAAATACGTGAAAACCGAATCGACCCTTTGTTTATGTAGTTAATTTGTTGCATTTGTGAGAGTTTCTTGATGTTGTTGTTATTTTAATTAGGTTTGAATGAATGAATGAATGAACACTTTATTGCACAACAAAACAGGAAAACAAAAAAAATTAACATTTAAAAAAAAGTTATACAGGTAGGCGGTCTTATCGCTAAGGAGCGATCTCTTCCAGACAACCTTTAGGTGAAGGAAATCGCGTAAGAATATTATATAGGGTAGTGCGCAATAACAAGGCAATAGGTTTATGAGAGAAAGCTAACCTGCCCTCGTACAAGCCCTTCGGTACCATCCATAGCAATCGTACGACAGGAGCTCTCCCCCAGATGCTGGGCTACCTCCAGGATTAGGCGTGGTGCTAAAAATTTTATTTACAAATAAAGAATATGCAGAATTCATTAAACATTATACAGCAGTAGTTAAAGATGGGCTTCTAAAGGCTTCTAACAAGTTTTGTATTCTATAACTTTGGCGAAATAGCAAAGATTTATGAGTTTTCATACAAATAAAAATGTATCAGGTACAAAATTTGCTTATTGGCAAGAATGGTAGTCAAAGAAACATTTGGCGCTGCCTATCCTCGTAAGGCCCAAGGACCTATTTTTTAGATATACGTAGGCGTTTTCAGATATTCTTAGCCTAAGGTAAAAGAAACAAGAAAACGATAACATTTTTTTTATTTTTATTTTCTATATACTCTCCTCTAATCTCTATACACTTTTTACATCGCTTGATTATCTAAAGCTTCTAACCTGTTGAAAAAATAGTCTGAAGTTTTTCCTTCAAAACGACCCAAAACTGCGGACTGCACTTCTTCGTCAGTGTTAAACTTTTGTTCTCGAAGGTCCTTCTTCAATTTTGCAAACATAAAATAGTCGCTCGGAGTCAGATCAGGGCTGTAAGGTGGGTGGTCGAGCCCTTGGAACCCGCACTCGTGAATAGCAGCCTTAGCAACTGCAGCGGCGGTGTGGACGGGCGCATTGTCGTGCAGTAACAAAATTCCGCGAGAAATTTTTCCGGGACGTTTTTCAATAATTGTTTGGCGAAGTTGTCTCAACAGGATGGTATAATACTCAGAATTAACTACTTTATTACGCTCTACAAAATCAATCATTAAGATCTCTTGGGAATCCCAAAATATGGTTGCCATGATCTTTCGGGTGCTCTTAGTGACACGCGGCTGTTGAGGAGCCGGCTCACCCTTTTTGCGCCATTCCATCGACTCCCTTTTGGTGTAGGGTCAAAGTATAGGACCATTGTTTCGTCCCCAGTAACAATGGACTCAATAACTTCCTTCTCTTTTCTGTCACATATTTCCAAAAAGTCCTGACACCTACCCGTCTTTGTTTCTGAACGGCGGTAAGGATTTTTGACACCCACCTTGCAGAAACTTTTTTCATATAGAGATGTCCATGGAGGACGCGATAAACTGATGTTACAGGTAGCCTGACTGTGCTGCTATTTCTTTTAATTTAAGGCGCCTTTCGCTCAGTACAATATTTTCCACAAATGCGATATTTTCTTAAGTGACCGCGGTGGAGGGGCCTCCTTCAAAGGGATAATCTTCGAGTCGCTCTCTTCCCCAACAAAAGAGGTTAGCCCAATTTTTAATCGTCACTCATCATCGTTTGAAGGAGCAGACTCTCCGTACACAGCATCTATATGCTTTTTGATTTGCTGCGGCGGTGTACCCTCTTTTGTAAAGAATTTAATTATTTCAGTTAATTCTGTGTTCAATTTTCTCCATGCTGACTTCTATCTTGATATGGCCTTGTTATACATGTGAAACAATGGTTTGCCACACAAGATTTGTTAATAAATCGACTAAAATAGAATGCTCGGTGTTCAATTTTCTCCATGCTGACTTCTATCTTGATATGGCCTTGTTTTACATGTGAAACAATGTTTTGCCACACAAGATTTGTTAATAAATAGACTAAAATAGAATGCTGCTCTTAAGGTACAAAATGATTTTGTTCTAAAGTTAACGCTATTGTATTAGGTTAAGAATACATGAAAACGCCTACGTAGGTTTAGTAGTAATTCAGACCCAATCAAGTTTTCAAATAGTTGTATAAAGACCCAACTACCTAAAATAAAACCTAATTTTCGAATTTGGATTACGATTTGGCTTATTTCTTCCGAATGGACTATCTATAAATTCACATTGTACAGAAAAATCACATTTGAGTTGAAGCGTTTAGGTAACTTTTTAGAATAATGAAAGTCTAGGACGCAACCACTTGGACCTATTTTAGGTCGTTGGGCCGCAATGACTACTTATCTGCCTAAATTTATGTTGGGCCTTGCAATCACTACCTGCCTAAATTTATGTTGGGGCTAAGAGGCTATAGAATATGTTTTGTTTTGTACTTTACTCAGAAATTAGCATATTCCTATTCATATTTATTTTTATACTTTAATATTTTATGTGTTTTCGTTGTTATTTGTACTGTTTTGGTGTGCAATAAAGTATATTTATCTTATCTTATCTTATACATACACAATATATATTCGGTATTAGATGAGTTTACGTTACGAAAATTTATCAGCACTCACTTCGCCCGGGCACCTCGAGCGCGTTCAAAATAGGCGGCAAAGTCTTGTCGAACTGTACGTCTACCACGGCACCGATAACTGAAAGAAATTTGTATTTTTATAATAAAACACATAAGATTATTGACCGTGGGAGAGCCTATGCTTCGGCAAGAATGGGCCGGCTCGACCGGAGCACAAAATAGACACAGAAGGTCCGCTCAATACAAACCACTAAAATCGTAAGCATATACATGCTTATAGAAATATACGGTCGTTCGAGGCAAGGCAAGGTCACGATCGCACAGTACGTGATCTTGCCTACAACGACCGCATACGTCTATAAGCATGTATATGCTTAGGATTTTTGTGAGCGTATTGAGCGGACCTTCTGTATCTATGTGTTTTGTGACCGGAGTGATACCACGGCCTCACAGAAAACCGGCGTGAAGCAACACTTGTGTTGTGTTTCGCCGAGTGGGTGAGGGTACCGGAGGCCCAACCCCCCCACACCCATTCCCCCTCATCGCCCCATCCCATTTCAAAGGTAGGCAACGCACTTGTGACTCCTCTGGTGTTGCGGGTATCTATGGGCGGCGGTAATCGCTTACCATCAGGAGATCCGTCTGCTTGTTTGCCAACTATCACATAAAAAAAAATACTTACGTCCAATGGTTTCTAAAGATTTTCCCTATTATTATTGCGAATATGATTATTATGAGTATGATTTCTAGGGAGACAAGCTTTCCACCCGCAGCTTCGCCCGCGTTGACATCATTTATGGTGCTTGGTTAAAAGTAGCATATGTCTTTCTCCAAGCTCCCATCTATCTCCATACCAAAATTGATTAAAATTAGTTCAGCGATTTAGGCGTGAAAACGTAACAGACAGACACACTGTTTTATTAATTGGTACATCCTTGGCATCATCTCACCTAATGGTAACTTGCCTACAACGACCTTATACGTCTATAATCATGTATATGCTTAGGATTTTTGTGAGCGTATTGAGCGGACCTTCTGTATCTATGTGTTTTGTGACCGGAGTGATACCACGGCCTCACAGAAAACCTGTCAGACAGACACACTGTTTTATTAATTGGTACACCCTTGGCATCATCTCACCTAATGGTAAGTGATGGTGATGCCGAAGATGGAAGCGGGCTTACCAAGATTCCAAAACGCGATGGGGAACTGGCTATCTTATTTTCATGCCGGATCACATCAATGCTGTTAACATCGATGTTTAGTGGCAGTATTTAGATAAGATCGTGGTAGTTAGCCAAGCCCAGAAAATGCTCTACCACCAACCAAACCGAGTCTTACAAAGTTCGACCCCGCCGGGAATCGAACCCGCTACCTCCTGATGTAAAGCAAGCGGACTAGCCACTAGACCACGGAGGCGGTTCACGGAGACAGAGTTACTATATAGCATTTACAGCCCAGTCAACGAGGAGTTTCTGTGTATGGAGACCCCAACTATAATTTCTCTGTCAATGAAACTTTGCACGATTGTGAAGGAAAGTGTATATATGGAAGATGACAAAGAAGCCAAAAGATTTTATGGCTGAAAGTAGGAGTTTTATACCTAAACTGGAAGAAATAGCTTTCAGCGATAAGACCGCCAGGGTTGCAACACCACATATCTTTTTTATTTTTATTAATGTAATTGTATTTTGTGTGCAATAAAGAGTATTTATCATTATCTTATCTAACGGTGAATAATTGCTCGGCCGAAAATTTTTATGATATACGTAGTGGTAACTTTATGACACGCGTATGTAGTAGTATCTAAATTTTTTTAGAATTTAATTACACTTAAGTTAAGCAAAACATGATTTTTCGATTTTACTTCCGATGCATAATGTCTCGGTAATTATTTATTTTCAGTATAGTTTTTGAGATCTTGTTGTATAAGTATCCAAAAGATTTTCCTTTAAGAACATAGCATACCTAATAGTTATTGTGCAATAACTAATTACGTAAAATTTCTCAGTATTTATATAATAATAAAACTAAAAGGTATTTCAGGTTATCCAATAAAATTTCGATAAATTATACTTGTGTGTATCTTTTGCACTGGTGATTTTGAAATGGCGATGGCGACTGAGACCGCAACACTAATAAAAATAATAATAATATCTGGGACAAATCCCACACGGTCATCTGGCCCCAAACTAGGATTCCCTGTAGCTTGGGAACCAGAGACTGATATACATACACATATACTTTTAAATACATGGATATATAGATATAATACACCCAGACTCAGAGCAAACAATTCTGCTCATCACAGAAAAGTTTGCCTCTCGGATCAGAGGTCAGGATCGCTAGCCACTTAGCTACCGAGTCAGTCAGCACACTCTGGTTTTACCGTTGAGCTGTGAAACACATACTTATTATAATACCACCTTGAACCATGAAGAATCTTGTTTATGAGCAAATAAAGAATTCTATTCTATTCATTTTTTCTTACCAGTTATTATGATCAGTTGAAAGAATAAACGGGCAGTTATAAAATTTTTTGGTGGTTGGAAAATTTGTGTGCCTGTAAAATACGAACAGTAATAAAATCAAAATTGGTCGGTTATTTTATCTTTCTATGGTCAGTACAAAAAATAATATGGTCAGTAAAATAATGAAATGGGCAGTTTGACAGTTTAAGGTGAGCGGTAACATCCGAACGCCAGTATAATTGAAAAGGGCGGCAAAAGGTGGAAAGGCAGGGGAATAAAATTATAAATAAAAAAAATTTTCGGCGTTTTTTGCTCCACATTACCAGTCACTGAAATAGGTAGATACATGAAATTTTCAAAGAGTGAGTTGTAGCTGTGTTAACACTACATAATTATAACTGCTATAATAACCAAACACGAAAATAAAAAAAGTTTATAATTAAATACTTTGTTACTTTTGGAAGTGCCCGGACAAGTGCACGGATAAGTGTTCGGCCAAGTGCTCGTACAAGTGCTCGTTCAAGTGCTCGTACAAGTGCTCGTTCAAGTGCTCGTACACTCGCACAATTACTCAGGCAATTACTCGGACAAGTGATCGTGCAAAGGCTTGTACAAGCGCTCGTACAAGTGATCGTACAAGTGCTTGTACAAGTGCTCGGATAAGTGCTTGTTCAAGTGCTCGTACAAGTGCTCCGACAAGTGCCTGTTCAAGTGCTCGTACAAGTGCTCGTTTAAAAGCTCGTACAAGTGCTCGTTTAAAAGCTCGTACAAGTGCTCGTTTAAAAGCTCGTACAAGTGCTCGTTTAAAAGCTCGTACAAGTGCTCGTTTAAAATGTCACTCGGTCGAGCACTAGTCCAAGCACTTGACCGAGCACTTGTATGACCGGGCAATTGAGCGCTGGTCGTAGCACTTGTGCGTGCACTTGTCCGAGCACTTGTCCGAGCACTAGTCCGAGCACTTGTCGGAGCACTAGTCCGAGCACTTGTCGGAGCACTAGTCCGAGCACTAGTCCGAGCACTTGTCCGAGCACTTGTGCGCTAGTCCGAGCACTTGACCGAGTACTCGCCCTAACACTTGTATGACCGGGCAATTGAGCGCTGGTCGGAGCACTAGTCCGAGTACTTGTCGGAACACTAGTCCGAGCACTTGTCCGAGCACTAGTCCAAGCACTTGTCCGAGCACTAGTCCGAGCACTTGTCCGAGCACTAGTCCGAGCACTTGTCCGAGCACTTGTGCGCTTGTCCGAGCACTTGTCGGAGCACTAGTCCGAGCACTTGTCGGAGCACTAGTCCGAGCACTTGTCGGAGCACTAGTCCGAGCACTTGTCGGAGCACTGGACCGAGCACTTGTACGCTTGTCCGAGCACTTGTGCGCTTGTCCGAGCACTTGTTCGCTTGTCCGAGCACTTGTTCGCTTGTCCGAGCACTTTTCCGAGCACTTGACCGAGCACTTGTCGGAGCACTTGTCGGAGCACTAGTCCGAGCACTTGTCGGAGCACTAGTCCGAGTACTTATACGCTTGTCCGAGCACTTGTGCGCTTGTCCGAGCACTTGTGCGCTTGTCCGAGCACTTGTTGTCTTGTCCGAGCACTTGTCCGAGCACTTGACCGAGCACTTGTCCGAGCACTTGACCGAGCACTCGACCGAGCACTTGACCGAGCACTTGACCGAGCACTCGACCGAGCACTCGACCGAGCACTTGACCGAGCACTCGACCGAAAACGTGACTGAGCACTCGACCAAGCACTCGGCCGAGCACTAGTCCGAGCATTAGTCCTAGCACTTGACCGAGTACTCGAGCACTTGTATGACTGGGCAATTGAGCGCTGGTCGGAGCACTGGTGCGTGCACATGTCCGAGCACTTGTCCGAGCACTTGTGCACTTGTCCGAGCACTTGTCGGAGCATTTGTCGGAGCACTTGTCTGAGCACTTGTCCGAGCACTTGTCCGAGCACTTGTCTGAGCACTTGTCCGAGCACTTGTCCGAGCACTTGTCCGAGCACTTGTCTGAGCACTTGTTCGAGAACTTGTACAAGCAATTGTACGAGCACTTGAACAAGCACTTTAATGAGCACTTGACTGAGCACTCGCCCAAGCACTTGACCAGTTGACCGAGTACTCACCCTGTTGAGATTTTAAACTATATAGTAACTGTCTGTGGTTATACGTCTTTGGATATGACGTCACTCTCGTTCTTGTGATCTTGTAATGTGCACTGTGTCTCAGAATAAATCGTTGAAAATTCAAGCAATCTTCTGTTCTTCGCCTCCAAACCATCTGGTTACGGGCCCAGAGCGTTTTGCTGTATAAACTCAAGCAAAAAGTCGATACGAAAAACATTTTTTGGAGATTGTTATCAACGAAAAAAAAATAACCCCAAAGTTTAAAATGTCGGGAGCGATTCAAACGTCAATTCCAATAGAAAAACTAAAAGGAATAGATGATTACAATAATTGGAAGTTTACCATGAAAATGCATCTCATGCATGAAGATTTGTACGAGTGCATCGAGTTTGAGGAAGGTAGCAAAGATGCAAAGAAAAATCAAAAGGCTTTAGCAAAAATTTGCTTGTCAGTACATTCATCAGCTTTTCCGCATATTCGCAATGTTAAATCACCATTTGAAGCTTGGAACAACTTGCAACGCGCTTTTGAGGATAAGGGTTTAAGCAGGAGGCTTGGGCTTATGAGGTCATTGTTTTCTATCAAACTGAGCGAGAGCACAAACATGGAAAGCTACATAATGAAAATAGTAGAGCATGCGCAAAAGCTGAATGACATTGGTTCACGTTTGGAGGATGAGTTCATTGCTATTTTGATGCTAAATGGGTTGGCATCTGACTATGACCCATTGATCATGGCTTCGGAAAACTCAAATGTCACTCTAGCAAGTGAGATAGTGAAATCTAAGCTACTGCAGGAGTACCAACGGAGAGATGACAAGGCTGAGTTTGTCACGGCTTTGACTGTAAAGAAAACATTCAAGTGTTTCAAATGCAAGAAGCCTGGACATACAAAGAAAAATTGCCCAAAAAATAACATCAACAATACCCAGAAGTCAGACGACAAGGAAGGTTGACTAGTGCTCCGACAAGTGCTCGGACTAGTGCTCCGACAAGTTCTCGGCTTAGTGCTCGGACAAGTACTCCGACCAGCGCTCAATTGCCCAGTCATACAAGTGCTAGGGCGAGTACTCGGTCGAGTGCTCGGTCAAGTGCTCGGTCAAGTGCTCGGTCGAGTGCTCGGTCAAGTGCTCGGACAAGTGCTCGGACAAGTGCTCGGACTAGCGCACAAGTGCTCGCACAAGTGCTCGGACTTGTGCTCCGACAAGTGCTCGGACTAGTGCTCGGACAAGTGCTCGGACAAGTGCACGCACAAGTGCTCCGACCAGCGCTCAATTGCCCGGTCATACAAGTGCTCGGTCAAGTGCTTGGACTAGTGCTCGGCCGAGTGCTTGGACTAGTGCTCGGCCGAGTGCTCGGTCGAGTGCTCGGTCGAGTGCTCGGTCGAGTGCTCGGTCGAGTGCTCGGTCGAGTGCATGGTCGAGTGCTCGGTCAAGTGCTCGGTCGAGTGCTTGGTCGAGTGCTCGGTCAAGTGCTCGGTTGAGTGCTCGGTCGAGTGCTCGGTCAAGGGCACGGTCAAGTGCTCGGTCGAGTGCTCGGACAAGCGCACAAGTGCTCGGACAAGTGCTCCGACCAGCGCTCAATTGCCCGGTCATAAAAGTGCTAAGGCGAGTACTCGGTCGAGTGCTCGGTCGAGTGCTTGGTCGAGTGCTCGGTCCAGTGCTCGGTCCAGTGCTCGATCGAGTGCTCGGTCGAGTGCTCGGTCCAGTGCTCGGTCCAGTGCTCGATCGAGTGCTCGGTCGAGTGCTCGGTCAAGTGCTCGGTCGAGTGCTCGGTCAAGTGCTCGGGCGAGTGCTCGGTCGAGTGCTCGGTCGAGTGCTCGGTCAAATGCTTGGTCGAGTGCTCGGTCAAGTGCTCGGTCAAATGCTCGGTCGAGTGCTCGGTCGAGTGCTCGGTCGAGTGCTCGGTCAAGTGCTCGGTCGAGTGCTCGGTCGAGTGCTCGGTCGAGTGCTCGGTCAAGTGCTCGGTCGAGTGCTTTATCGAGTGCTCGGTCAAGTGCTCGGTCAAATGCTTGGTCGAGTGCTTGGTCAAGTGCTCGGTCGAGTGCTCGGTCAAGTGCTCGGACAAGTGCATGCACAAGTGCTCGGTCGAGTTCTCGGTCAAGTGCTCGGACAAGTGCATGCACAAGTGCACGGACTAGTGCTCGGACAAGTGCACGCACAAGTGCTCGGACTAGTGCTCGGTCAAATGCTCGGTCAAATGCTCGGTCGAGTGCTCGGTCAATTGCTCGGTCGAGTGCTCGGTCAAGGGCACGGTCAAGTGCTCGGTCAAGTGCTCGGTCGAGTGCTCGGTCAAGTGCTTGGACAAGTGCTCGGTCAAGTGCTCGGACAAGTGCATGCACAAGTGCTCGGACAAGTGCATGCACAAGTGCTCGGACTAGTAATCGGACAAGTGCACGCACAAGTGCTCGGACTAGTGCACGGACTAGTTCTCGGACAAGTGCACGCACAAGTGCTCGGACTAGTGCACGCACAAATGCTCGGACTAGTGCACGCACAAGTGCTCGGACTAGTGCTCGGTCAAATGCTCGGTCAAATGCTCGGTCGAGTGCTCGGTCAAATGCTCGGTCGAGTGCTCGGTCAAATGCTCGGTCGAGTGCTCGGTCAAGGGCACGGTCAAGTGCTCGGTCGAGTGCTCGGACAAGCGCACAAGTGCTCGGACTGTGACGATAACCAACGTCACAACGGTTCTCGATCACGCTGTCAACGCGTGACGACAACACGAAGCAACCGTCCACTATGAAGTGAGACGCGAGCGCACCCCGCCCCGCGCGCCCGCACGTCCCGCCATGATATAAGCGGACGCAGCGACCGCCGACCGGGCAGTTGCGCTCGGCACGGGCTCAACGAATAACCTCTCTCCAGAGGTATTCGAGGAGCCTCGGCTGGATAGCAGCTCCCCAGGTGGTATTCCCCTCAGGAATCCCTCCTGCCTTCTGGGCTTTGCATGCCCATCCCGTCAGCTGGACGGCTCGACACATTGCGAGTCGTTAGGCTGTTCCACCCCCTTCTCTCTGAGCTAGTAATGCTCAGCGCCAGCTGGACGGCTCGACACATTGCGAGTCGTTAGGCTGTCCGACACCCTCTGGAACCTTCCGAGCTGCAGATGCTCAGCACCAGCACAGCTGGACGGCTCGTCACATTGCGAGTCGTTAGGCTGTCCGCCGCCCCCAGAACCTTCAGAGCCGTTGACGCTCCACATCCCCGCCAGGTGCTCGCCTTCCGCGAGCTGCCTCGCCAGCGTTACAGACAACGCCCCCGGGAGAAGGGTTTTACTGGGTTCGTAGGTTCACGTACCGTACCGTAGGTACTCACCGCACCGTAGGCACACACCACATCGTAGGTACTCACCGCACCGTTTCCGCCGCGTAATCATTAACCTTCTTTCCGGAATTAGGTAAATGAGAATAGGACAAGTAGATGATAAGTATTGTACGTAACGTCTAACTAAGATTAACAATAAACATAATATTGTCGTAACCCTGTGTTTCACTTGACGAACCTCCTCCTCATTCAAATCCTCAGCATCAGCGATGCCAGGAATGTCAACGAGGCTGCCCTACACGAGCTAGTCGCAGGCAACTCCGTTACATTGGCGCCCAACGTAAAATCTAAAAGGAGGATCGTTCGGTGTTCACAGACCGTTAGTTAGTTTACCGATATTTCCGCCCGTTGTAATACAGGATAGTAGTTAGGAACATAGACAGTAGTTAGGATGTCCACATCGTGGATATATAAGCTTAAGAAAGAAGCGTTAATCGAAGAACTTAGGGTCCGTGAACTGGAGACAGAGGGGAAGACAGTCGAAGAACTTAGGAGAGTACTAGCAAAGTACGTTCAAGAGAACGAATTAGAGAAAACAATGTATCAGAGTACAGAAACTGATACCATGCCCGAAATAACCAGAAAGGCCGGTTCCGCAGACAATGAGAAAATAATGAAAGAAATGAATAACTGGCACATAACCTTTGATACTCACAAAGATCCGGTTGACTTTATCGAAAGACTAGAAGAACTTCTAGAAGCTAGCAGTATCGACAAAGACCTGTGTTTGAAATATTTGCCAAATATACTACGAGGAAAAGTGTTGCTTTGGTGCAGAAACAATAGTTCATCCTGGAAAAAGTGGAGTGACTTTTTAGAAGATTTTAAAGTGTATTATTTCCCGAAAAACTACGATAACAAATTGCAAGATGCCATATTTAACAGAAAACAGAGATACAACGAAAATTTTGTAACATATCTAACCGAAATACAGACACTAATGAGAAGATACGGAAAACTATCTGAAGACGAACAGTTAGAAAGAATCTACTCAAACATGAATATTGGTTACAAGACGTATGTTAGAAGACAAGACTTCAACAACTACAAAGAACTCATCAGACTGTCATCAGAATATGAAGAAATTATTGAAGAAAAGATGAAACAGTTCCGCAGAAATCAGCCAGACTATTTCAACAACAGAGAAGCGCCCAGAATGCTTGAGAACCAATCTCCAAAGTATCAAGAGGCCAGAAGACCATCGCAAAGACAAAGTAAAAAACTGACCGCAATAACAAACCAAAGGTATGTCAATAAGTTTTATAACCCAAACACTTGCTGCTGGACTTGTGGTCTGAAAGGACACAGATCATCAGAGTGCAGGTCTCAGAAGAAGATCATATTTTAAATATTACGTCTTTAAAAATACAGTGGCAAAATTTATAAACTTGAATTTCTTTAAATAACATATAACATTGTTGCGCACGTCCTAGCACAACGGTACACAACAGTTAAACATTCACCATAGGGTGGTTCAAGGATAGAAGACACTCAGGCAAGCCCATGAAAACACCAAAGTAACAAGGTATAAATTTCACTTTAATTCACAACAACACAACACAAGTTAAGTACCAATGTACTAAACAACACTTTCAATTTAACTAACACAATACACTTTCAAAGAAACACGAATAACTTTATAACCTTTTCTAGTCAATTCACTTACTGACAATAAGTTACATGACAGATCTGGCACGTAATATACATTGCTTATGGTTTTCACATGGTCCCTTAAAGTGTGCGTGTACACTTCCGGTTTCTGCAGTTGACAGTTTCGAACCATTGGCAATGTTCACGAAAAGAGATTTTGTTGTCACAAATTCACACATTATGTTCTTCTTTCTACACATATGATTTGTGGTTCCGGAGTCAATGTACCATACTTCACTATCCAAATTCACCGATAACGCCGTCAACAATGCCTTCGAACAACCTTCCTTGTCGTCTGACTTCTGGGTATTGTTGATGTTATTTTTCGGGCAATTTTTCTTTGTATGTCCAGGCTTCTTGCATTTGAAACACTTGAATGTTTTCTTTGCAGCCAAAGCCGTGACAGACTCCGCCTTGTCATCTCTCCGTTGGTACTCCTGCAGTAGCTTAGATTTCACTATCTCACTTGCTAGAGTGACATTTGAGTTTTCCAAAGCCATGATCAATGGGTCATAGTCAGATGCCAACCCATTTGGCATCAAAATAGCAATGAACTCATCCTCCAAAGGTGAACCAATGTCATTCAGCTTTTGCGCATGCTCTACTATTTTCATTATGTAGCTTTCCATGTTTGTGCTCTCGCTCAGTTTGATAGAAAACAATGACCTCATAAGCCCAAGCCTCCTGTTTAAACCCTTATCCTCAAAAGCGCGTTGCAAGTTGTTCCAAGCTTCAAATGGTGATTTAACATTGCGAATATGTGGAAAAGCTGATGAATGTACTGACAAGCAAATTTTTGCTAAAGCCTTTTGATTTTTCTTTGCATTTTTGCTACCTTCTCAAACTCGATGCACTCGTACAAATCTTCATGCATGAGAAGCATTTTCATGGTAAACTTCCAATTATTGTAATCATCATCAAATCATCTATTCCTTTTAGTTTTTCTATTGGAATTTTCAACGATTTATTCACAGGGTGAGTACTCGGTCAACTGGTCAAGTGCTTGGGCGAGTGCTCAGTCAAGTGCTCGTAAAAGTGCTTGTTCAAGTGCTTGTTCAAGTGCTCGTACAATTGCTTGTACAAGTTCTCGAACAAGTGCTCGGACAAGTGCTCCGACAAGTGCTCCGACAAGTGCTCCGACAAGTGCTCGGACAAGTGCTCCGACAAGTGCTCGGACAAGTGCACAAGTGCTCGGACAAGTGCACGCACCAGTGCTCCGACCAGCACTCAATTGCCCGGTCATACAAGTGCTCGGGCGAGTACTCGGTCAAGTGCTAGGACTAATGCTCGGACTAGTGTTCGGCCGAGTGCTTGGTCGAGTGCTCAGTCACGTGCTCGGTCGAGTGCTCGGTCAAGTGCTCGGTCAAGTGCTCGGTCGAGTGCTTGGTCGAGTGCTCAGTCACGTGCTCGGTCGAGTGCTCGGTCGAGTGCTCGGTCGAGTGCTCGGTCGAGTGCTCGGTCGAGTGCTCGGTCGAGTGCTCAGTCAAGTGCTCGGACAAGTGCTCAGTCAAGTGCTCGGACAAGCGAACAAGTGCTCGGACAAGCGCACAAGTGCTCGGACAAGCGTACAAGTGCTCGGACTAGTGCTCCGACAAGTGCTCGGTCGAGTGCTCGGTCGAGTGCTCGGTCGAGTGCTCGGTCGAGTGCTCTGTCAAGTGCTCGGTCGAGTGCTCGGTCAAGTGCTCGGACAAGTGCTCGGACTAGCGCACAAGTGCTCGGACAAGTGCTCGGATTAGTGCTCCGACAAGTGCTCGGACTAGTGCTCGGACTAGTGCTCCGACAAGTGCTCGGACTAGTTCTCCGACAAGTGCTCGGACTAGTGCTCGGACAAGTGCTCGGACAAGTGCTCAGACAAGTGCTCGGACAAGTGCTCGGACAAGTGCTCCGACCAGCGCTCAATTGCCCGGTCATACAAGTGCTCGGTCAAGTGCTTGGACTAGTGCTCGGCCGAGTGCTCGGTCAAGTGCTCGGACAAGCGCACAAGTGCTCGGACAAGTGCTCCAACCAGCGCTCAATTGCCCGGTCATACAAGTGCTAGGGTGAGTACTCGGTCGAGTGCTCGGTCAAGTGCTCGGTCGAGTGCTCGGTCAAGTGCTCGGTCGAGTGCTCGGTCAAGTGCTCGGTCGAGTGCTCGGTCGAGTGCTCGGTCGAGTGCTCGGTCGAGTGCTCGGTCGAGTGCTCAGTCGAGTGCTCGGTCGAGTGCTCGGTCGAGTGCTTGGCCGAGTGCTCGGTCTAGTGCTCGGACAAGTGCTCAGTCAAGTGCTCGGACAAGTGCTCGGACAAGCGAACAAGTGCTCGGAAAAGCGCACAAGTGCTCGGACAAGCGTACAAGTGCTCGGACTACTGCTCCGACAAGTGCTCGGACTAGTGCTCCGACAAGTGCTCGGACTTGTGCTCCGACAAGTGCTCGGACTAGTGCTCCGACTGTGATGTGGGCTGTAGGGAGGTAAAGCAAACGACTGTTCTGCGCAACGGTATATGTTTAATGAACATACAATTAGTGTAACATCAAATAATATAATAAGCAACGGCTTAGGTTTGGTGACGTAGGCGGCGCATACACTACATCACCCCCGTAAATGAAAAAAAAAAATTAAATAGAGATTTACATTTTTTTTTTAGACAGGTAATACAAATTTATTGTTTTCAATAAGAAAATACAATATTGATGAAACATAAATACAGAAAAAAATACAGTTATAATTTTGACAAAACAAAGTAATATTTTGAATGTACTCGTACGCATATTAGGTACGCATAGGCGCTTACTAACAAGGTTACAATAATTAAAAAAAAAAAAAGGTTACAGTTATAAATGTTTGGATTAAAAAACATTTATTTTATCTAATTAATCAAAGTGTAATTTTAATTGTTTTTGTTTACATTTGTTTACTTTTTTCACAAAATTGATTGTTTTATGACACAAACAAACTTCTTCAAATCAAATTCATATCAGTTTAGATTATACAAGCCAATATTATTATAATTTATTTTTATTTTTGTAACATTACACAATATTAATGCAAATACTCATCGTTACATATTTAAAGATATGTTTCAGAAAGTATATATTTATTATTTTACCCTATACATTATCGGCACTAGTCAAAAGTTAAGCACCTTATATACCTATTACACATCTAGATCTACCAATGACCTTGCCTTACTGTAAGAAAATAAAACACGTCGATTTAACACTTTTATATTTAATACATGTACTACGAATACCATCTTGACTTCATGTAAATTTATAATATTTTAAAAAACATTTGTGTAATATCCAAAAAACTCTTTCACTTATTTTATGAAAACTTTAAGCTTTGATATTTAAAAAAAAACAGTTTATTTTCTCTACGTTTTCTTTTTCCCTAGGCTACTTTATTGAGTCACATCCTGTATCTATCTCTCTATCAATACAAACCAAATTCCCTATTACCTGATTTTAAAATCAGTTTGCTATTTTATACTTCTAACTCTTTTTTATTCCTTTTCAAAGGATATAATCGCTTTTCCTCTTTACCTTATTCATAGTTAAATCATCTTCTACTTACTTCACTTTTTAAAGACATTCATGGTACACCGTATTGCTCACACACACATTATCGACAGGCCTGTCATTGTATTTTATGTCGGCATAATATAATTATTTATTTATTTGTGAGCATGCTCTAAATTTCAACACATTTCATTTTATTTGTTCGATAGGTACTTTGCCGACTATTATTTATTTATTATAATATAATTATTTATTTTATATTGTAGCGCGCACTACTATTATTTTTTATAAAGGGGCCAAGTTTTAAGACTATACGTCTCCAACGGTCTCCACAGAGGAAAGCTCGTTCGCACCATGGTCAGAGCTGAAGGATCTGTACCCTTTTAATAAGTACCTATCGCGATGTACCTATGATGTATAGCTAATGGACATCATTTAAGACAACACAGTCTCCAACAATTTTCAAGGTGAAAACTCGTTTCAACCATGATAAGAATGAAGGATTTGTCTTAAGCTTTACTTTAATGCGCTTTTGGCATTTACCTACGATAACACTATTTATTACACATACCCAGACATACTATATTCCATACTAATCATATACCTATACCACGTGAATGCTTAGGTTTGAATGAATCAGCACTTTGGGTGATCAGGCCAATGTGTTCCGAAACACCAAAACCAAAGTATTCCTCAGCTTCCTAAAACAACTTATCCTCTTTTCCATACCTAACTAAACCCTATTCACTAACTATTCTCACACTTTATCTCTAATTTCCTTTAATGACCCAATTATTTCTTCATCCATTTGTATCTACTTATTATTTCCATATTCTTTCCAAGTTTAAAAACAGTTTCTATCTCTGTGACATTATATTGGTATATCTATAACTTAGCGACAGCGTGAATGACTACTCTGTACCTATCGTTATGCTTAGAAGCACATTTCGCTGATTCGGTTTAAAACTGCATGTATGGTGCACTGTTTTATAACTGTATGCTATCTTTTACATGCTATTTAGTGTGCACAGACTAACGATACCAATTTGTAAATTGAAAGAAAAGATATTTGTGCACTATGATTTAATTACGACGGTCTTACGGTTCATTACTATGTTAAATATGAAAATAGTTACCTACTAACTTTCATCTGAATACAATTACAACAAAAAAAAAATACATGGGCTTTAAACTCTGTTCTCTGAATTTAATATTTGTCGTTTACGCTTAAACTTTTTAAATGATATTTTGAACATTGTCACTGAATCGCAACTCATGATAATTAATAATTCACTGATGCCTTACTATTGTATTTCAACTTTGTACTTTGTACTAAAAATGCAACTGCGACAAATTCGTTGAAGACGAACTGCACTGCAATACTTATATGGAAAGGTATTTAGCACTCCAACTGACACATGTGTGCATGTTTGTTGGGAAATGATATTGGATATGAGAATGCGCTGTCTAATCATTTTATCGTTCTTCGTATCTACCTTTTGTTCGTTAGTAATGAATATAAACTTAAAACTTGAATTATGATTTTATGTACGTTAAATTAATTTGTCTATGACATATTATGCAGATTTTATCTTTACCTTTATGAAAATAATATACTTCAACTCACTGAAACTTCTGAGTACTGAGTACATCTTCTGAGTTTGTCTACTTTATGTGTCAGTTTTTTTTAGTTACCAAGAATCTTATAATAATGAATTTTACGTTTATGATCGATTTATAGAGCAGTTTTTTTGTTTCAGAAAGTTTTTAGTTTTTAGTTATAAAAAACAACTCAAGAAACCTTTTCTTTTTACTTTTATAACGATATCTCGACTTAAAATTGACTGTATCTTTTTTTCCAACATTAAATGTTTCCTATATTGACCCAAAAATACCTTATATGTCTTTCCGTAACTATGGCTTTTGGTTTAGGGTTGATTATTATGACTATGACTCAAGGCAAAACATCACTCAAAATTATTTTTAAAGTGATATTTGAACATTTTTTATAACATTCTACATTCAGAATTTTTTAAACTCGTGTTCCTGTTAAAATTATGCTTAATTTCTTATCTTTGAATTCATTGTATAGTTGAATTATTATGTAACTTTGTATTTTGTTTTTGTTAGTTATCTTTTAACTTTTGTACTACAGCTGTTATTCTTTTTTAAATAACCGTATTCTTGAAGAAAAAAAAATGTTTTAGTTAGTTATTTAATTGATATTAATATTCCGATAACCACTTAATATACATTTTGGATAATTTAATTCCGTGAAAATTATTCTATCTTAGGAACCAATCGTTTTCGCAATAATATAAAATAGGTATATGATTTCTTTCAAATACTTAAACAGACTATGTAGAGTTCTAACTTTTCCAAGGAAATTGTTATGATGTGATTAGTGACTGATTTCGCATCTTTACAAAAAAATATATATTTCTAGCAATGAATCAGCAAAACAAATAATAATGTTAGTGTACAAAATGGCTTTTGTAAAATTTCAATGTAATTTTTAGAAATGCAATAGACAATGACTATTTATATGGTATACATAAGTTATATGGTTTAAGACCTAAAATATAATAAGACATTTAAATGAATTTAGTCAGACATTTAATTATTTTAACTAACTCTTCCAAAATCGTTGCTGTAGGTTTTTATTCTGTAGTATCCAATTGTCTTCCTATATTTTTTAAATTTAAAGTAAATTATATCGTTACTATGAAAAAATCTTCAAACCTGTGAAAAAGAAAATAATATACGATACTTGAGTATCCTGTATAAAATTGTATCGAAGCAGAAATTCCCAATTACCTATTTGTTTATTTTCTTTGTACTCTTCGACTAATGAAACTTTCTGGTCGACTTTATTTAATTGTTATGTCAATTTTTCTGACTAATTGATTGTTTCACTGTATATCTTTAACTCAATATATAATGTAAAAGAGAAAAAAAAAACTTTACTGCATTAGTTTTTAACTTTAGTTATTTTCTAGTCATTTTCCATCTTACGTTATCTTCTATAGCTTCTTACAAAAAAAATACATTATGAATGACAAATAACACTAACTCAACTTTATGAAAAATTAATACCTTTTATAACTGTAATCAACCATAAAAAAAATTATTATGTTAAAATAATTCTACTATTGGATCAAGGTCTTTGGTAGATTTTTTAACTGAATAAACAGTAACTTAAACTGTAAGATTACTTACTATAGTATGCATTATATATTCATCACAATTTATCAACTCTTATAATTTGTTTACTCTTGTAATTTAAAATAAAATTTAACTGTAAAAATTTTAAAAATACAAAAATTTATGATTAATCGACATATATTAATTATTAACTATTCCAAAGTGGCAAATTTAATAAGATAATAATTTCAACCTCATATTTCAACAATGTGAATTTATACGAAGATACTTTTTTTTTAATAAGTAAATACTCTTCCTTACTAGCAAATTAAAACTATAAACTACGATTATTCATTTTCATTATCGCCGAACACTTCACTTTCCACTTTTCCATAATAACTCACATGCCAACTTTCCGAGGTGATTTCATGTCTTCCAACTCGCTTAGCCTCCTGGACTGGAACACCCCCGGCGCCGCCCAAGAGTACTCCAGCCATCCAGTTCCATCATCAAAATGTCGTTTCTCGTGCTATTTTTTAACTCATTCCATACTAGTTCAATAGTCACTTTTCACATTATATTTAAAAAAAAAAAACGTAGTGTTCAATAGTTGTCCATGTTTGGGTATAAATTTAGATTTTTTGTTATTATTATTTAGACGCCGTTAAAAAGTCTTCAATTTATTTTATTTAAAAAAAGTCAAGGCCCATACAGCCCACAAAGGTTCCCACTGTCCAGCGCTGCGCGAGGCAGCCACTGGCAGGGTCGCCATGTGATGTGGGCTGTAGGGAGGTAAAGCAAACGACTGTTCTGCGCAACGGTATATGTTTAATGAACATACAATTAGTGTAACATCAAATAATATAATAAGCTACGGCTTAGGTTTGGTGACGTAGGCGGCGCATACACTACATCACCCCCGTAAATAAAAAAAAAAAAATTAAATAGAGATTTACATTTCTTTTTAGACAGGTAATACAAATTTATTGTTTTCAATAAGAAAATACAATATTGATGAAACATAAATACAGAAAAAAATACAGTTATAATTTTGACAAAACAAAGTAATATTTTGAATGTACTCGTACGCATATTAGGTACGCATAGGCGCTTACTAACAAGGTTACAATAATTAAAAAAAAAAAAAGGTTACAGTTATAAATGTTTGGATTAAAAAACATTTATTGTATCTAATTAATCAAAGTGTAATTTTAATTGTTTTTGTTTACATTTATTTACTTTTTTCACAAAATTGATTGTTTTATGACACAAACAAACTTCTTCAAATCAAATTCATATCAGTTTAGATTATACAAGCCAATATTATTATAATTTATTTTTATTTTTGTAACATTACACAATATTAATGCAAATACTCATCGTTACATATTGTGCTCGGACTAGTGCTCCGACAAGTGCTCGGACTAGTGCTCGGACTAGTGCTCCGACCAGCGCTCAATTGCCCGGTCATACAAGTGCTAGGGCGAGTACTCGGTCGAGTGCTCGGTCAAGTGCTCGGTCGAGTGCTCGGCCGAGTGCTCGGTCGAGTGCTCGGTCGAGTGCTCGGCCGAGTGCTCGGTCGAGTGCTCGGTCGAGTGCTCGGCCGAGTGCTCGGTCGAGTGCTCGGCCGAGTGCTCGGTCGAGTGCTCGGTCGAGTGCTCGGTCGAGTGCTCGGTCGAGTGCTCGGTCGAGTGCTCGGTCGAGTGCTCGGTCGAGTGCTCGGTCGAGTGCTCGGTCAAGTGCTCGGTCGAGTGCTCGGGCGAGTGCTCGGACAAGCGCACAAGTGCTCGGACAAGTGCTCCAACCAGCGCTCAATTGCCCGGTCATACAAGTGCTAGGGCGAGTACTCGGTCAAGTGCTCGGCCGAGTGCTCGGTCAAGTGCTCGGTCGAGTGCTCGGTCAAGTGCTCGGTCGAGTGCTCGGACAAGCGCACAAGTGCTCGGACAAGTGCTCCGACCAGCGCTCAATTGCCCGGTCATACAAGTGCTAGGGCGAGTACTCGGTCGAGTGCTCGGTCAAGTGCTCGGGCGAGTGCTTGGTCGAGTGCTCGGTCGAGTGCTCGGTCAAGTGCTAGGGCGAGTGCTCGGTCAAGTGCTCGGTCCAGTGCTCGGTCAAGTGCTCGAACAAGTGCTCGGACAAGCGCACAAGTGCTCGGACAAGCGCACAAGTGCTCGGACAAGTGCTCGGACTAGTATTTATTTTATTATTTATTTATTTATTTTGATTTAGGAAAATTCACAGACAAATTATACAATATATCAAACTTATAGGTCTTAACAATGCTAATTAAGAATTTCCACCAATAGATATTTATATTACTAAAATTAAACATAGCAATATAAAAAAAAATGTTGAATAAACAATATAAAGAGTAGCATTCAGCAGAGAACAGAAAAAAAAAGAAAAAGATGTAAATATATACTAAAATTACTAAATCATAAAGATCAATACAGAAAATAAGCAGAAGAAATACGAGTTTAAAAACCAAATCTTAGCAGCATTTAAATATTATTGTTAAAAAATAGGTTAGCGATAGATCGCCGAATCGACGTTTCACTGGTGCAGAAGAGATCGATATTAGGATCAAGTTTATTAAAAGCTTTAAAAGTACGAACCAAGAAGGAATTTTCTCTATAGTTCCTGGATTTTTGGAAATTTCTCTATAGTTCTTTGGATTAAAAAACATTTATTGTATCTAATTAATCAAAGTGTAATTTTAATTGTTTTTGTTTACATTTATTTACTTTTTTCACAAAATTGATTGTTTTATGACACAAACAAACTTCTTCAAATCAAATTCATATCAGTTTAGATTATACAAGCCAATATTATTATAATTTATTTTTATTTTTGTAACATTACACAATATTAATGCAAATACTCATCGTTACATATTGTGCTCGGACTAGTGCTCCGACCAGCGCTCAATTGCCCGGTCATACAAGTGCTAGGGCGAGTACTCGGTCGAGTGCTCGGTCAAGTGCTCGGTCGAGTGCTCGGTCGAGTGCTCGGCCGAGTGCTCGGTCAAGTGCTCGGTCGAGTGCTCGGTCGAGTGCTCGGTCGAGTGCTCGGTCGAGTGCTCGGTCGAGTGCTCGGTCGAGTGCTCGGTCAAATGCTCGGTCGAGTGCTCGGGCGAGTGCTCGGACAAGCGCACAAGTGCTCGGACAAGTGCTCCAACCAGCGCTCAATTGCCCGGTCATACAAGTGCTAGGGCGAGTACTCGGTCAAGTGCTCGGCCGAGTGCTCGGTCAAGTGCTCGGTCGAGTGCTCGGACAAGCGCACAAGTGCTCGGACAAGTGCTCCGACCAGCGCTCAATTGCCCGGTCATACAAGTGCTAGGGCGAGTACTCGGTCGAGTGCTCGGTCAAGTGCTCGGGCGAGTGCTTGGTCGAGTGCTCGGTCGAGTGCTCGGTCAAGTGCTAGGGCGAGTGCTCGGTCGAGTGCTCGGTCAAGTGCTCGGTCCAGTGCTCGGTCAAGTGCTCGAACAAGTGCTCGGACAAGCGCACAAGTGCTCGGACAAGCGCACAAGTGCTCGGACAAGCGCACAAGTGCTCGGACAAGTGCTCGGACTAGTATTTATTTTATTATTTATTTATTTATTTTGATTTAGGAAAATTCACAGACAAATTATACAATATATCAAACTTATAGGTCTTAACAATGCTAATTAAGAATTTCCACCAATAGATATTTATATTACTAAAATTAAACATAGCAATATAAAAAAAAATGTTGAATAAACAATATAAAGAGTAGCATTCAGCAGAGAACAGAAAAAAAAAGAAAAAGATGTAAATATATACTAAAATTACTAAATCATAAAGATCAATACAGAAAATAAGCAGAAGAAATACGAGTTTAAAAACCAAATCTTAGCAGCATTTAAATATTATTGTTAAAAAATAGGTTAGCGATAGATCGCCGAATCGACGTTTCACTGGTGCAGAAGAGATCGATATTAGGATCAAGTTTATTAAAAGCTTTAAAAGTACGAACCAAGAAGGAATTTTCTCTATAGTTCCTTCTTACTAAAGGGATATCAATAAGGGGTCTGCGTCGTAAATTTAGTAGGTCAGTGCGCAGCTTTATTGAAGAGAGCAAATCAGGGCAGTCTATAGATCCATTGGCAATCTTACTCAAAAAACACACGTCACCTATATTTCTACGAATATTCAGTGGTAAGAAGTGGTAGCAATGACACCTTTCAGTATAGTCGTGCAGTCTTTGTCGAGTCTTATAGTCAAGAAACCGGAGAAATTTCATTTGGACTTTTTCAATACGAGCTTTGTATAGCTCATACCGTGGGTTCCATACCTGAGAAGCGTACTCAAGATGGCTACGCACGTATGCACAGTATAAGATCTTGATAGCTTTAATGTTTCGAAAGTTTGTGGAAGATCTCATAATAAAGCCAAGGGCTTTACTCGCTTTTGATACAATATGATCAATGTGCTTGTCAAATAATAAACCTGAGTCAAATATAACTCCTAAGTCACGAATAAAGTTAACCTTTATGATATTCTGTTTATTAAGAGTATATCCGACATTTATATTGTTTTTTTTCCGAGAATACGACATGTAAAAGCATTTGGATATATTTAGGTCTAATTTATTTAAGTTACAATAAGCTAAAAATCTATCTAAGTCTTCTTGAAGAGCAACAGAGTCAATTACTGTATTAACTGTTTTAAGAATTTTCATGTCGTCTGCAAATAATAGAATTTTTGAATTTAGGAAGCAGTTCTTTACGTCATTTATAAAGATGACAAATAAAAGTGGTCCGAGTAAAGAGCCCTGTGGCACTCCTGATGGTATGGATGCCCAATGGGAAGTGAAACCCTGGAGAACTACAGCTTGGCTACGGTTTTCAATGTATGATGAAAACCATCTATATAAATCACCATGGATACCTGCAGCTAATAATTTTGATAAAAGTATGGAGTGATCGATACGATCAAAACACTTACTGTAATCGGTATACACTACATCTACTTGCGCGCCATCGTCCATACTCTTAGAGATAAGATCCGCTGCTAACAGCAGATTAGATGTTGTTGATCGTTTTTTTATAAAACCGTGTTGGTCGTCGCTAAAATAACTTATAAGAGAACTATACACTTGGGTAAACACCAGTCTTTCTAGAATTTTGGCAAACAAACACAATTTAGATATCGGCCTGTAATTTTCTATGTTTGCTTTATCACCTTTTTTGTGAATTGGTGTAATGAAGGCGGTCTTCCATAAAGAAGGAACTTTGCCCTCAGTTAAGGAACGATTATAAAGCAAGCACAACGGAACAACAAGACTAGTTGCACAATTTACTATAAAAATAGGTGGAATGTTGTCCCGACTTAGATAAGTCCAAAGATTGAAGGAGTTTTAGAACTGTTTCAGGCGATACTTCAATGGAACTGATAGTACTTCTTACATTTACATTGTTACATAAAGGATTCGTGTTGTAACTAGCAGTGCTAGATGCACCACGGAACGTAGATTGGAAGTAAGCAGCGAAAAGATTGGAAATATCTTCACCAGTTTCTGCTGTTTCATCATTATAATTCATCACATTAGGAAATGAATGTGACTTCTTTTTACTTTTGATATAGGACCAGAAGGATTTGGGATCTTTGATTATAGAATTTTCAATTTTTATCATATATATATCAAAGCATTTATTTTCAATATCCTTTGCTCGCTGGCGCAATAAAGAAAAGCTTATATAATCTGATTTATTGTGATAAATTTTATATTTCTGATGAAATTTATTAGTACGGGCAAGTTAGGACGAAAACACAACAGAGCGGCGCGGCGCCGCAACGCTGAAATCGGCGGCACGCGTTGCGCCGCACCGCCGAACGCAGCGTTGCGCGGCACGCGCGCCGCGCCGCTCGTATCCGCGGCGCGCACCGCTCCTAGCCGCGGCGCGCAACGCTCGTACCCGCGGCGCGCAACGCTCGTAGCCGCGGCATGCGCCGCTCATATCGGCGGCGCGCACCGCTCGTATCTGCGGCGCGGCGGCTCATTTGATGTCCACAGTTTCTGTAGGTCGGAAGCTTGTTTTTAGGGTTCCGTAGCCAAATGGCAAAAACGGAACCCTTATGGATTTGTCATGTCTGTCTGTCTGTCTGTCTATCCGTACGTATGTCACAGCCACTTTTTTCCGAAACTATAAGAACTATACTGTTGAAACTTGGTAAGTAGATGTATTTTGTGAACCGCATTAAGATTTTCACACAAAAATAGAAAAAAAAAAACAATAAATTTTGGGGATTCCCCATACTTAGAACATTAAGAACTTAGGACTCGCCCATGAAGGGTTCCGTAGCAGCAAGTAACATAATATAAAAGATCTTGTAGTTCGTTGTAGGTAAATTGCGGTTTACGATTTATGACGTATTAAAAAAAACTACTTACTAGATCTCGTTCAAACCAATTTTCGGTAGAAGTTTGCATGGTAATGTACATATATCATATATATTTTTTTGTTTTATCATTCTCTTATTTTAGAAGTTACAGGGGGGACACACATTTTATCACTTTGGAAGTGTCTCACGCGCAAACTATTCAGTTTAGAAAAAAATGACGTTAGAAAAATTTTTTGAGTTTCAGTTCTAAGTATGGGGAACCCCCAAAATTCATTGTTTTTTTTTTCTATTTTTGTGTGAAAATCTTAATGCGGTTCACAGAGTACATCTACATACCAAGTTTCAACAGTATAGTTCTTATAGTTTCGGAACAAAGTGGCTGTAACATACGGACGGATAGATAGACAGACAGACAGACATGACGAATCCATAAGGGTTCCGTTTTTGCCATTTGGCTACGGAACCCTAAAAACAAGCGTGCGACCTACAGAAACTGTGGACATCATATGAGCCGCCGCGCCGCAGATACGAGCGCTGCGCGCCGCGGATATGAGCGGTGCGTGCCGCAGCTACGAGCGTCGCGCCGCGGAAACGAGCGGTGCGCGCCGCAGCTAGGAGCGGTGTGCGCCGCAGCTACGAGCGGCGCGGCACGCGCGCCACGCAACGCTGCGTTCGGCGGTGCGGCGCAACGCGCGCCGCCGATTTCAGCGTCGCGGCGCCGCGCCGCTCTGTTGTGTTTTCGCCCTTAGGTGAAGCTAGTATGGCGAGGTCGAAAAAAAAAACCTAAAGCTGATTCTTTGCACAGTCGTTCCTTGGGACCATAGAAGTATACCCTGAAAAGTCCCAACTCCTAGGGTGCCGGCGTCCCCCTCTCCCCCCCTTCAAAAGGTCCCGATTTTCAGTATTTTTCATTTTACTCAAAACCAGTAGGAGTTAGGTGAAAACTGTCAAATAGACAATTAATCCTTATTAAATTACCTATCAAACGGTACTACTTTCATATCAATAGGAGTTTTAGTTATTGAGATATGCTTGTCTATATATGACAAAAAAATTTAAATACCCAATTTTGTACCAATTTCTTGATTTTCTGAGAAAAATGTAAAAGTATTTATAAAATATTGTTAGTAAAATTATTGCTTTCATGTTTAGCAACCAAACGAGATTACATTAATAAAAATTTACAAATATAATAATTAAGTTGTAGTTCATTACATCTCAGCTAATAAATATGATTAATTTTCTACGTATAAATTTCAACTCTAAAGCATCGTGACTGACAACTTGTAGTTATTATCTATGTATAAAGTTGTCACATGGATTCAAAAAAGCCTTAAAATAGAAATTAAAAAAAAACATACGATTCTTTAATATTTACGAATTACTATATTTATTCGCCCTTTTGGTCATCGATATCTGTTATCTTATTATTTACGAGATGAACCACGGTATCGACCCATAATGCCTGCCACATTATATTAAATAGTACTATTTACATTAAGTATGAATAATCCCTGTTGCTCTCTGAAGGCGACCCCACCACCCCTAAGGTCCGGTGACAGTCCATACAGTCGCCAGTCGACACTCGTCACGCACTTCTCGCTCGCGTCTACATTTTAGATAGGGAAATTTTAGTAGGTAAATAACTCAAACGATTAGTATGGAGTGTCCAGGATGTGAATCTGCAACTGGTTTAGTGCAAATGGAAGCTTGGTAGCCACAGGTATAACGCTTTACCCCAAAATTTTCCACTCCAATCTTGAGGATTCAATTGATGTCCATCCAAACTATTAATGTACCTGCAGGTACACACGTACAATAAATATTGCACACACACATCAGAAGCGGTAGCAAGGATGCCAGTTAAACTGAAGAATATACTCGTTGTGTGGATTTTGCACAGATATTTACGAGATGAGAGATCTCGTAGAGCATTTGAAAGCCGCACGAACTTGATAGAGAATCATGGTATTTTCTCCAATAGCGATTACCTATGTGTTTTGTATGAGCATAGTAAAAAAAATCGGTCAACTTAATAAACCGTGGAATATACTGTATTTATTTCATGTTTGACTGTTTCCTTTTTTGAAAAGGCACTTGTTGTAGGTATCAGAACATCGTTTTTCTCGTCTTTCTTTTTAATTGTGCCATTGCATGACCCCAACCGTATTCTACGGCATAAATACCTGCGCAAAATCCAAACATGCAAGTAAATGCTTCGTTGCGACTGGTATCCTTGCCACCTACCTCTGATGCGTATGCGCAATATTCACTGCACGTGTACTGCAGAATAACAAGAATAGTTTGGATGGACATCAATAATAATTGAATCCTCAGGTTTGGAGTGGAAAATTTTGGGGTAAAGCATTATACCTGTGGCTACCAAGCTTCCATTTGCACTGAACCAGTTGCAGATTCACATCCTGGACACTCGATACTAATCATTTGAGTTATTTACCTACTAAAATTTCCCTATCTAAAATGTAGACGCGAGCGAGAAGTGCGTGACGAGTGAGGACTGGCGACTGTATGGACTGTCACCGGACCTCAGGGGTGGTGGGGTCGCCTTCAGAGAGCAACAGGGATTATTCATACTTAATGTAAATAGTACTATTTAATATAATGTGGCAGGCACTATGGGTCGACACCGTGGTTCATCTCGTAAATAATAAGATAACATAGATATCGATGATCAAAAGGGCGAATAAATATAGTAATTCGTAAATATTAAAGAATTGTATGTTTTATTTTATTTCTATTTTAAGGCTTTTTTGTATCCATGTGACAACTTTATACATAGATAATAACTACAAGTTGTCAGTCACGATGCTTTAGAGTTGAAATTTATACGTAGAAAATTAATCATATTTATCAGCTAAGATGTAATGAACTACAACTTAATTAATTATTTGTAAATTTTTATTAATGTAATCTCGTTTTGTTGCTAAACATGAAAGGAATAAGTTTTACTAACAATGTTTTATAAATACTTTTACAATTTTCTCAGAAAATCAAGAAATCGGTACAAAATTGGGTATTTTCAATTTTTTTGTCATATATAGATGTTGCGTACGTCCTAGCACAACGGTACACAACAGTTAAACATTCACCATAGGGTGGTTCAATAGGATAGAAGACACTCAGGCAAGCCCATGAAAACACTAAAGTAACAAGGTATAAACACAATTTAATAACACTAAAACACAACACAAGTTAAGTACCAATGTACTAAACAACACTTCAAGTCAACAAACACAATACACTTTCAAAGAATACACGAAGAAATAATAACACAATCGAGACAATGGAGAAGCTGAACTTTCTATTTGAATTACTACGAATAACACTATTACTTATTTTTACGATCTATACGATATACGTCAAGGTAGTATAACAATTCGAGCAATTATCTAAAAAAACCTAATTTTCATTTTATACCCCTTGGCAATGCTGTAAAGGCGACCCCCAGGCACTCACTTGGCCTCGGCCCAAAGTTCCCTTTTGAGTTTTCCATTTCCTCTTCCTATCTCCTAAACTACTCGATACAATACAGTCCAACTTTGCATAACATTTGCTGACAACAATCTCTAACTATACAAACAATGCTCACTTCGGCTACATACCGCCAACATACTAATAATTTCACAGATACATACAAAAAAGACATATTTTTGTAAAAGTTACACACACATTTCTAATTATTTCCAAAAGTAACAACGTCTACTTATCAAACTTTATTCCACCTAATAGACTTCCCTACGTTCTACAATAATACAATACCAAACACAAACATTCATTGGACATTGAACCCCTAAAACAGTAAAACTAACAATTCTATAAGCAAATTCACGAACAAAGTGAATACCAACAAAACTAGCTATCGCCCGAAACAAAAAACATGTATATACTGAGGGCGCTAACAAGCTGGACATACATACAAAGTTACATCAATGACACTATCGTAATTACAGAGCTATTCATTCATTTAACATTTTTCCCTGCTAAAGCAGTAATAGCACACAAGATATCTTTTATCCCTTTCCAACGATTAGAGGAGATCGACAACTGGCGACATATACACTGTCTCACTCTAACATTAGATATAGTCTAACACATTTTAAACAATTTCAATAAAAATCAAGTGCAAGTCATTAGCTATTGCTTATTGCATACATATACATATAAGTACAATGCCAAGATAGTCGGCTGCCCGTAACATTCCACCCCCCGTACGAGGATACATTTATACAATTCAAAATTATCCTAGGACAATATCGGCGGTGGGCAGCACGATGACTTTCGCTACCGGTCGTCTCAATAGAGCGTGACCAGTCTTAACATCTATCACACGCACTTTCCCGTCATTTCCGGGATAAACTTTCACTATTTTGCCTTTAGGCCACTGATTACGTGGTAGTGAGTCGTCACATATGACAACGACATCATCTACTTTCACGTTCACTGGGTCACTATTCCACTTCACTCGACGCTGGAGTGACGGCAGGTATTCCCGCCGCCATCGATGCCAGAAGACATCCGCCAGTGCGTTTGCAAGCCTCCACCGTCGACGGACCCGCCGCCGCCGAACACGACGGCGCGAACGAGGCGGCGCCCGATCCCGTCCCCAACAGGAGATGGTTAGGCGTGAGGACGGTGGGACTTGCCGCATCCTTGACAGGAACATAGCTGAGCGGCCGGCTGCTTACAGTCAGCTCGGCCTCCAAGAGCAAGGTATGCAGTACCTCCTCTCGAGGCGCCTTCTGGCGCAAGGTGACTCGAAGCGCGTTTTTTATTGAGCGCACGAGTCTTTCCCAAATTCCCCCCATGTGAGGAGCTGCCGGAGGATTAAATATCCACTCAATGTTTCTAAGAGTTATGGCTTCGGCAAATTTCTCATGATCAAATTCTTTCAATGCCGCTCGCAGTTCTCTCTCGGCTCCAACAAAATTAGTTCCTCGGTCACTTCTGATGGTCTGTGGTTGACCTCTGCGTGCGATTAGTCTTCTCACAGCCAAGATTGCCGAGTCAATGTTCAGGGATGTTGCCAATTCCAAGTGCACCGCCCGTGTAGATAGGCAGGTGAACAATACACCCCATCTTTTCTCTCGTCTTCTTCCAATCGTCACCTCCATCGGTCCGAAGTAGTCGATGCCGCAATGTACAAATGCGCGCCTTGTTGACTGCACGCGTGAAGATGGGAGATCAGCCATTTTCGGTACAATAGGATTACCACGTAAATGTTTACACTTTACACATGCTCGTATCAATTTCTTTATTGTACTCCTTATATTCGTGATCCAAAATCTCTCTCTTACTGCATTCACAACATGTTCCGTTCCAGCATGCGCAGCTTTATGGTGGAAGTACTTCACTATCAAATGTGCCGCCCATCCGCGGCCATCAATGATGATAGGGTGCCTTTCGTCAAATGACAATTCTGTTGACGCACCAATCCGACCTCTCACCCTCAACAATCCATCTTCATACAGCATCGGATCCAAAGCCTTCAGCTTGCTGTCCGCTGGTAGGTTTTTACCAGCTTGAAGTGCCTGGATTTCTTTATCGAAATGCTCCTTTTGAGCTTCCTTCAAGATCAATATTTCCGCATCTCTGAGATCATCTCGTTCTAAGGCGTTAGTCTTCCGTCCTCTGCATCTTCTGACGAAGGCCAATGCTCTCGCCATTATTCTCACCGCTCGATCCCATGCAGAGTACCGCCTAAGATTGATCACAGGCTCTTGGACCTGAGCTATCACATTGACTCTCAGCTCAAGGTCCACCTGAGGCGCTTCCTCGGTAACTGTGTTCGGCCACAGGTGCGGAGGATCGCGCAGAAAGGGGGGCCCCGAAACCCACATGCTTTTATCCCGAGGCCAGCCCAACTTGGTCGCTTCATCGGCCGGATTATCCGCCGATGCAACCCAGCGCCAATAACTTCTATTACTCCCCGATTCGATTTCGCTCAAACGGTGCGAAACAAAACCCTGATAGTCCCTAGAGTCCGACGCTATCCACCTCAGCACCGTTTGCGAATCAGTCCAGTAAAAAATATTTACACCTAATCCTAACTCATTCCTAATACTACGTCCTAACCTACAAGCTAAGACTGCAGCTTGCAACTCTAATCTTGGGATGCTCACCACTTTCAGCGGGGCAACCCGTGCCTTTCCGGCCACTAACGAGCACTCACGTTCATCATTATCGTTCACACCTACGAGGTACGCTACTGCAGCGTACGCTCGCTCGCTCGCATCACCAAACACATGTAATTCTAGGTCTTTACGTAGGTCTAAACCATACCACCTAGGAATCCTAACACTACTAATTTTATTTACATTCCCTAACCAAGTGAGCCAACTTCTAGCTTCACTCTCTAGCAGCTTGTCATCCCACCCGATGTTCGATTTTCAGATCTGCTGTAACAGAATCCTAGTGGGGATGACCGCTGGACACAAGAACCCCAACGGGTCAAACACAGACATAACAAACCTAAGATATTCTCTCTTTGTAGGTATCACATCACCGCTAGCGATCTCTACTGGAATCTTCTTGAATGACAAGTCAAACGTGAGGTCATCTAAATAAGGGTTCCAAATTAAGCCTAGGGTACGCTCTACCGGTATCTGCTCTAGTCCTTTCCCGAATTCTACGTTCTGAGCAACCTGTGTCGAACCCTCTACCCCTTCACACATGGTAGGAGAGTTTGACACCCACCCCCTAATATGGAAGCCCCCTGCAGCATGAGACTGTGTCACTTCCTCAACTATCTTCCTAGCGGTAACCTCATCGTCGAAACTATCCAAATAGTCATCAACATAATGTTTATTTACGATAGGCTCCACAGCGTTAGGTTATTTGTCAGCCAAATCCCTAGCATTCTTGTTCAAAATATACATTGCCATCGAAGGCGAGGATGTGGCTCCGAATATCATGGAGTTCATGACGTACACATCTGGGCGTTTAATTCGTTCTTGCCCGCGCCATAAAAACAACTGAGCCCCCTTATCCTCATCCCTAATTTTCACACGCAAAAACATATCAGCTATATCACCTTTGACGGCGATCCTACCACATCGGAACCTCGTTAACACACCGAATAGCGAGTTCAGTAGTACGGGTCCGCTGAGCAATTTCGAATTCATCGAAACCCCTCTATATGAAGCCGCAGCATCATATACCAGACGAAGCTTTCCAGGCTTATTAGGGTTCACTACCCCAAAATGAGGCAAGTACCACTTAGGGTGTACTTCCCATGCATCTGGTACCTTTTCAGCGTAACCCTCGTTCAGAAGCCTGTCGATCTGAGCTTCGTATGTCATGCCAAATAACGGATCTTTATCCATGCGCCGTTCGATTTCCTTTAACCTCGTTAAAGCCTGATTATAGTTATCAGGAAAGATAGGGTTTTTATCCCTCCATAACAAACCACACTCCCATCCACTTTCAACCCGGCGACTAGTACGTTCTAAAATCATGTTGGCTCGTTCAACATCCGCGTTCTTGCGCTCGACCTCAGCTATACCTATGCTATCTAATTCAAATTGTGCCTTAACTAAACTATGTAAATCCCTATCTAACCTACTCTTATTAACTAAAGCTGTACAATGGACTGTTTCACAATCAGGGGAAGTGGATGCACAGTATCCCAAGGGGCCATGGATTACCCATCCCAACTGAGTAAGAGAAGCGATCGGCTGACCGGACTTACCCCTTCGGATCTCCCCGCCGACGATGAGCTCCCAGTTATCCTGGCCCAGGAGCAGCAGCGGCTTCGTCTCCCCTCCCTCCTTGCGATCCTCACTGCAATCCATGGTGTCACACAAATCACTAAGATGAGCGTTCTCATACACTGACACTGGTACAGTTTGAGTAGGCAGATTCAAATGAGCCATAGTACGCACATTCACACAATGTTCCAGTCCATTAGGTCCAAAAACACTAATGTTCACTTTCCGTGATTCTCTGTCCGTTACCCTTTGTCCGTTCGCAGTCACTATTGTGAGCGGGCACGGCTCACCAACATCACTGGTCACTAAACTACTGTCCATTAGTGACACTGTAGCACCATCGTCCAACAAGGCGTGAGTCTGTGTCCCGCAGTTGTCTCTCTTGATAGAGACTGGCACCATCTTCAGCAAGGCCTTAGTGCACACACCTCCGACACTAAAGGCCCGCTTCACTTCAGCTTCAGGAGCCGAGGGCATCGGCTCGGGTGGGCGCTCCTCAGCCGGCCCACCATTGAAGTGGAGTAGCGTATGATGAGGGGCGTTGCACTGTTCACAACGCTTCGCACGACAAAACTCCCGGTTGTGCCGAGTGCACAAACACTTGAAACAAAGTCGACTGTCTTTGGCCACGTTCCATCGTTCACTATTGTCCAGTGCTATAAACTTCCTGCACACTGGTAGCACGTGATTGCCATCACACATCGCGCACATTACTCGCGGCGCACTGCTCGACGCTACTGGTGCGGAGCTTACGGTTCGCGGCACACTCCTTGACGCTATTGCTCTGGAGCTTACATTTCGCGGTGCATTCTTCGACGCAACCGGTGCGGAGCTTAGAGACGCGACTCTGTGTACATTACGATGTACAGGTAACACTCGCGGACGCGGTGCGTTATAAGTCGCACTAACCGAGGGTGCGGCCATGTTCATGGCTACCAGAAACGATGCCGATCGCGAGCGTTCAACCAAGAATTCAAGTAAAATGTCCAAGCTTGGCGACACACGTAAGTCCACACTACACACATTGTCTTTGCACTTTAAAAACTCACTATATAAATGCTTCTGGATATCGACCTTTTGAATGTATCGGATGTTATCGTGTGTGGGGCGGAAAAATGTAATAATGCAATTTCACAACTTGGACCACAGATAAAAATATTACACCAAAATATACGAAGTATAAACCGTAATTTTAATAATCTATCTTTACTATTGTCTCAGATAAACACATATTGTGAAGTAATTATACTATCGGAATGTTGGCTATCGTGCACGAATATCATACCAAAATTAGATGGTTACATCACACACTCAACCAGTAATGTTTACAACCAAAACGACGGGGTTGTTCTCTATATAAAATCAAACCTTAACGCCTATATTAATGAACCCTCTGTGGAAGAATTTAATTGTCTAACCATAAAAATAAATACTGACACAGTAATCATCGCTATATACAGACCGTATTGTTTTAAAAATATCAAAATATTCATACAGTCTCTGGAAAAGCTATTAAATAATCTAAAATCTTTCAAAAACATCATTTTAATTGGAGATATAAATATAGATATTTCTTCTGAGAGCAAAGATAACTTTTCATCCGATTACTTAGATATGCTTTCTTTCTGTAGCCTCATGCCCGCATATAATAATCAAACTAGACTTAAAAGTTGCATAGACCACGTAATTTTAAAAACTAAACTAAAATGCCACACTTTTATAATACAATCAACAGTAACTGATCACCACTCCACCTTACTTTGCATTGCCAGATCAAAAAAGAATACTCTTACTAAAATAAAACATATTCAAAAAACAAATGTCAATGGCTTTAAAACAGATTTTGAAAAAACAGATTTAACTCCAATTTTTACAGAAAAAAATCCTAATAAATCAACCGATATTCTGTTGGGCTCGTTAACAAATAGTTTAATTAGAAACACAAAAACCGTACAGGTTTCCCATAGACAAGTTTTTCTGAAGCCTTGGATGACCACGGGACTTTTGCGTTGCATACGTAACAGAGACAGCATGCACAAAAAATTAAAGCTTGAACCAAATAATGACGTATTAAGAATATCATACAAGAGATATAGGAATTATTGCACATCACTATTACAAAAACTTAAGCACTTACATGAAAAGAATCAAATAATAGCCGCTGGAAATAACAGTAAAAAACTCTGGAGTACTATAAAAGACATAACGAACTTAACTAAATTCAAATCCAACCCAACAGAGCTTCTTGATATAAAACCTACTAAACAAGATTCTGTAAACGAGATCAATACCTTCTTTGCTAATATTGGTAAAGAACTAGCAAAACAAATCCAGTTTCCTAAATCTAAACCTAATACTTTCGCGATCTCCTTAAATCATAACACATCATTTGTATTGCTTGAGACTTCACATGAGGAAGTTGAACGACTATTACTAGACCTTCGCTCAGACTGTTCTGCTGGTTATGATGGTATATCAGCCAAACTATTGAAATCGATAAAGGACATTATAGTACCACCACTCACACATATTATAAACAGTTGTTTAATCGAAGGTATATTCCCAGAGGCGTTAAAAAAATCTATAGTTCGGCCCATATACAAGAGCGGGGATAGAAACTGTGTAAATAATTATAGGCCAATTTCAATTCTACCAACGTTATCAAAAATTTTCGAGAAGATTATAAACAATAGATTAATTAACTACCTAGAAAAATTTGAACTCCTGTCGGATAATCAATATGGGTTTCGTAAAGGCAAATCGACTGAAGATGCGATATCATCACTAACAAATTCAATAGCCAAAAAACTTGATAGTAAATTAAAATGCATAACCATATTTTTAGATCTAGCAAAAGCCTTTGACACAGTTTCTATCCCCAACCTCGTAAACAAATTATCTAGGCTTGGCATTCGGGGGAATCAGTTGGACTTATTCCAAAGTTATTTGAGTGACAGAAAACAGAGCGTTAACATTGATAACAATATTAGTGAAGAAGTTTTAGTAAATTTTGGGGTTCCCCAGGGAAGCATCTTGGGACCAACTCTATTTTAGTGTTACATAAATGAACTTTGCCAATTAAAACTTGAGAACTGCAATATAATTACTTATGCCGATGACACAACCCTTACTTTTTATGCTGACTCTTGGGACAAGGTTTTTGAAATAGCCCAAAACGGCTTTGATAAGGTTTGCCACTGGCTTGCTGAGAATTCTCTTACCCTCAACTCTGGTAAAATTAAGTACATCGCATTTTCTATAAAAAACCCACCCTTTAAACCAAATCCTAAATACATTTTATATGCCCATACATGTAACTCTCAATCAGAGAGTACTTGTCAATGTAATCAAATAGAAAAAACCAAAACTATTAAATACCTAGGAATAACCATAGACAGTAATCTTAACTTTGCTGAACAAGCTAAAAATGTAGCAAACAGAGTTCGGAAACTAGGCTGGGTGTTCAAACAGCTTAGACATATTATCGCTGACGGTAAAACTTTAAAACAATTTTATACGGCACTATGCCAATCAATAGTCTCGTACTGTATATCTTCCTGGGGAGGCTGTGCTAAAACACACCTCATCACTGTGGAACGCGCACAAAGGATACTCCTCAAAATTTGCCTGTTTAAGCCTTACCGTTTTCCCACCGCAGAATTATATAAGCTCTCTGATGTTTTAACAATAAGAAAGCTCTTCGTTCTCCACACTGTTTTAAAACAACATACCTTAATAACTTATGACCCAGATTCAGAGACAAGCAAAAAACGAAGACATTACAATATCTGTAAATTAACATCCTACAGAACTGTATTCATAAATAAATTCTTCTGTTTTCAGGGTAGTAGACTATATAATAACATAAACAAAACCCTGGATATCTACCCTCTAACAAAAATCCAGTGTAAAATGAAACTTACGGAATGGCTCAAAACGTTGTCGCATGACGACACTGAAAATATATTACAAATATTAGGTTAACAAAGCAAACACATTTCCACTTCTATCACAATAAGTACCTACCTAACCTACGAACCTGAAAACCATGAAATACCGATCGTGCTGCAAGTGCGAGTCACATCATCATATTTGTAGACAATAAAATACACACACACACACACACCCACCCACACACACGCACACACACACACACACACACACACACGCACACACACACACACACACACACACACACACACACACACACACACACACACACACACACACACAGAGACAGAGATTCAACTAACAAATATTTTGTAATAATAAACTTTGTAGCTTTTGTAATAATGTTAAGTATAACTTATTCTACTAGAACAATATCATCTAAATTACGGCTATGTCACGGAGGGAGATCGTAACTCGTGCCCATGACACAAGTATATTACTATACTTAGTATGGGTACGTGTTGCATGCATTTCTGAAGAACTTAGAATAAGCCACATTTTGTAATTATGATTACTAATTAATTGTTCTTAATCCATTTTTGAAAATAAACTATTATTATTATTATTATTATTATTCTGGAGAGGCGTAAGCTTGTTCAGTATCTCACACACCAGTTGAGGGTTATTCAAGTACCCATCGACCTTGATGTTCTTCAGCAATGACACACAATTTCTCACAACTGAAGTAAACTTTTGCATTTCCTTGCCACTCTCGGTCACACGCGGTAAAGTCTTAATCTTCCTTAAGACACAATCCAAAATCGCACCAGGGTGACCGAACACTTCCTCAAGGGTACACATAACTTCTTGAGGATCACCTGCACCTCTCAAAATATCCTCCACTTCAATCTTCGCTGGCCCCACAATCGCTTGCTGCAACCTTGCCATGTTCTCGAACGCTTCAAACTTGTATATTTCCGTTGAGCGTTCATAGGTGCGCTTGAATGTGATCCACTCAGCTGGGTTACCATCAAACTTTGGTAACTCGTATGTCTGCCGCGGTCTAGGTCTAGACATACCAATAATCGCATCCGCTAACTTATCCAGTCCCTCAGTCCGCCTTCGAGAGCGCTCTTCTGACCGCTCCCTCCTCGGCGTTAGCGTCGATGCACGCGGCTGCGTATCGTCGAACCTCACATCGGCGGCAGAAGGGCGCGGTAGTCCACGTTCACGAGGCACCTCTTCTCCCATACGTGGCGTTCGACTCAGCCACTCTTCCACTCGCTGGTTTGTCGCAACCTGCGTCAGCGAGCGTCGTTCCTCCACTTCTTCCTCAGCTGCAGCTTCTGCAGCTTCGATGTTGGCCATCTTGGCTGCCAACTGTTTGTTTAAAACATCCTCCCTTATCTTCGCTCTCTCCATCGCTATTTCCAGCTCAAGCTGTCGCCGCTGTGCGTCCAAGGCCATTCTATGGCTGCGGCGAGAAGCATGGCTCCCCATGGTGCTCTTCACATCCACTGGTCGGTGTGGTAGCACGAATCCACGAGGATCAACCAGCACGCTGCCTTCCGGGTCACCGGGTATCCGCAGTGGTGGCGGCCGTTGATCATGTTGAAGATCGACTTCATCGGGCTCCTTCTGATCCCGATGATCAATGATTCGTCCCTGCGGAAGAGTGGGCACGAGCGATGACGACGGCGGGATCGTTCGTTGCAAGGCCGCCGCCCCGTCCGCATCCACCGACAATTCCAAGTCCGCAGGCACATCTCCCAAGTCGTCTTTAGTGAGCTCAGCTTGCTCCTCCGCCAACTTCTTCGCACTCCTCGTTACTCTCGACATGGTAACTTATAAGTGTCTTATCTATCCGGATCTGAAGGACCAAACTGTTGCGTACGTCCTAGCACAACGGTACACAACAGTTAAACATTCACCATAGGGTGGTTCAATAGGATAGACGACACTCAGGCAAGCCCATGAAAACACTAAAGTAACAAGGTATAAACACAATTTAATAACACTAAAACACAACACAAGTTAAGTACCAATGTACTAAACAACACTTCAAGTCAACAAACACAATACACTTTCAAAGAATACACGAAGAAATAATAACACAATCGAGACAATGGAGAAGCTGAACTTTCTATTTGAATTACTACGAATAACACTATTACTTATTTTTACGATCTATACGATATACGTCAAGGTAGTATAACAATTCGAGCAATTATCTAAAAAAACCTAATTTTCATTTTATACCCCTTGGCAATGCTGTAAAGGCGACCCCCAGGCACTCACTTGGCCTCGGCCCAACGTTCCCTTTTGAGTTTTCCATTTCCTCTTCCTATCTCCTAAACTACTCGATACAATACAGTTCAACTTTGTATAACATATGCTGACAACAATCTCTAACTATACAAACAATGCTTACTTCGGCTACATACCGCCAACATACTAATAAATTCACAGATACATACAAAAAAGACATTTTTGTAAAAGTTACACACACATTTCTAATTATTTCCAAAAGTAACAACGTCTACTTATCAAACTTTATTCCACCTAATAGACTTCCCTACGTTCTACAATAATACAATACCAAACACAAACATTCATTGGACATTGAACCCCTAAAACAGTAAAACTAACAATTCTATAAGCAAATTCACGAACAAAGTGAATACCAACAAAACTAGCTATCGCCCGAAACAAAAAACATGTATATACTGAGGGCGCTAACAAGCTGGACATACATACAAAGTTACATCAATGACACTATCGTAATTACAGAGCTATTCATTCATTTAACATTTTTCCCTGCTAAAGCAGTAATAGCACACAAGATATCTTTTATCCCTTTCCAACGATTAGAGGAGATCGACAACTGGCGACATATACACTGTCTCACTCTAACATTAGATATAGTCTAACACATTTTAAACAATTTCAATAAAAATCAAGTGCAAGTCATTAGCTATTGCTTATTGCATACATATACATATAAGTACAATGCCAAGATAATCGGCTGCCCGTAACAATAGACAAGCATATCTCAATAACTAAAACTCCTATTGATATAAAAGTAGTACCGTTTGATAGGTAATTTAATAAGAATTAATTGTCTATTTGACAATTTTCATCTAACTCCTACTGGTTTTGAATAAAATGAAAAATACTGAAAATCGGGACCTTTTGAGGGGGGGGGAGGGGGACGCCGGCACCCTAGGAGTTGGGACTTTTCAGGGTATACTTTTATGGTCCCAAGGAACGACTGTGCAAAAAATCAGCTTTAGGTTTTTTTTTTGACCCTAAACATTAAATTGCCCGTACTATATGTTTCTCCTTTAATTTTTTAATTAGAGCTGAATTGTACCAGGGTGGGTAGTTATTATTTTTTACAGCTTTTTGGGGAATATACATCGCTCTTACTTTGTTTAATGTTTCATAGAATAATGTTACTGCTTGGTCCAGATCATCAATTGTCAGTAGTGATAACCACTCAGTTTGATCAAGATTTGAGCATATTAGGTCATAATTGCCTTTATTATATAAAAATTTTGTCCGCGGTCTGTCAGTTAAATTATGAAATTTGTTGTTACACTTATATACTATATAGATTGCTTTATGGTGAGAATCTTCAGATACTAAAGGGTCTTCACATTCATAAACAAAAAGAGGGCAATTGCCTAATACTAGGTCCAAGATGCGACAATTACTATTTTCTACCCAGTTGTATTGAGATAGATTATTTATGTTCAGAACATCCACAAAATCGTGTATATGTTCGCCCAGTACACCTGTTGGTTGAAGTTCCACAGAATCAAAAATTCTAGTCCATGTAATTGAGTCACTTAGATTAAAGTCACCTATTATAATAAACTGATCATTAGAATGAGACATAATTATATCGGATAACTTTTCTAGGAAATTTTGTAGCTGAGTTTTGTAGGGGTTGCCTAGATTCTCTTTACAAAGATATAAAACACAAATGTGAATGTTCTGGGAAGCTATACTGCCTTGCCTAGGCAACGATAAAGTTACCCAAATGTCTTCGGCCGAGCTGCGCCAGTCAAGTCTTTCCGTCGCAACAAAATCGCGGTGCACTGCTATTAAAACACCGCCACCTAAAGTTTGCCTTGTACGAGCAAAATCTCGGTCACGTCTCCATACTAGGTACCTAGCGTCGAAAAGCTCCTCGCTACTGATACTATCCAACATCCATGTTTCCGTGATAGCTATTACATCGTAATTATTCAAATGAACATTCCGCAGCATACTACTTGTCTTAGTACGTAAACCGCGTACGTTTTGATAATACAGATTAATTGTATCCACTGTTAGACCTTACTACTTGACTATAGCTTGATCTTATAACACCATTTATATCATTAAAAAAAAACATTATACCACGTGTTCGCTAAAACCGCTATACGAAATAAATGGTTTATCTTTATCACATTTATACTGTAATATGTCGATATTCATAGTTCGACTGTAACTTCACGTTACGAACTGTGACATTGTGTAATGTTACTTACGTTAGCAATAAGTTATTATAAATTAGTTTGTACTGTAAAATGCACGCTCTCTACTCTGCACCATACCAACATGTAACCATCAAATATACATCTGTACTTCTGAACAACGGTCTCATTCCTTCACCCCGCACGAGATACCTCATGGCGACCCTGCAGTCAAGAACTTGAAAAATGGAAGAACTGAAGACGAAGCCTAACCAAATACAATTTTGAAGAAAGAAAATCGAAGATAAAAGTTTCGAAGAAAGAAAATTGAAGACAAACATTTTCAAGAAAGAAAACTGAAGCATAAATCAAACGTCAATGAAGCACCAAGAATAATTTGAAGAAAACAAAAATTTTGAAGAGTTGCTGTAAAAATTATAATGAAGAACGAAGAAAGAAGACTTGAAGCGTACGAGCGGTGTCCAGGGTATGCCCGGCCCACGGCGTCCAGGGTATAGCCCGGCCCACGAAGGAGCGGTGTCCAGGGTTTTCCCGGCCCACGGAGTCCAGGGTATAGCCCGGCCCATCCGACGAGCAGCGAGATGACCTACATTCGAGCGAGCCACGCTGCCTGCTGCCCCCGCGCGTTTGCAACTCAGCACCACTGACGTCAACGCCACAGCTGCTACGAGACCGACGAGAGCGATGACCCCGAGCACGATAAAATAGCCACTATGTAAGTTTTTAGTTTCATATTGTATAATTTATTAGTAATTGCTAATTAGCCTGTGTTATGTTATGGTAAAATTATTTTTATTATGTCGAGAGAATTGCGAAAATTGCATAGAGATTTAATTTATACAAAAGAATTTTTAGAAAATTTGAATCCTGTAGAACGAAAGTCGGAATTAGGTATTATTAAATTGCAAGAAGCTAGAAATTATTATAGTCAGTTGGAGTATACTGTGTCTCAGTTGAACGACGAGTTGTCAAAATTGCAAACAGATAGTAAAACAGTCCAGTCGTATAAAGAAATAGTAGAAGATATACATTCTTTATATGGTAAAATAAAAATATTGGTTATTGGGGTAGATTCAAGTTGTCAAACTAGCCTTAAATTTTCCACAGATTTTGAAGAAAAAAGTGATTTAATAATTTCAAATATGGCCACTAATTTTGATTTAAGAACTGCTATTTCACTGTTGCCTGTGATGACAGGACAGGAACAAATCACAAAGCAATTAATCGATGGAATATTACTTTATGATTCCATGATCTCGGACAATACAAAGGGTCAATTAATAGAGTTTGTCCTTAAGACAAGACTTTCGTCTAGCGCTAAATTAAGATTAAAGTCTACCTATACAAATGTGCAAGATCTTGTAGGTGACATCAGAAAATATTTGTTGCCCAAAAAATCAGTTGAGGCCATCCAGTCACAGTTATTTAGAACAAGACAAGGGCGTAGGTCAATCGAAGCGTTTGGTTCTGAAGTCGAGCAATTATTTATTGATTTAACAATAGCTCAGTCAGACGAGGACAGTAAAAAGTACGAAATCCTGCTGCCACTCAATGAGAAAACGGCCATTAAACGTTTCGCTGATGGTTTATCAGACCAGAGGCTTAGCACCATTATTGCGTCACGGCAATTTTCTTCCTTGCCTGAAGCAATTAGGACGGCGATAGACGAGCAAACCTCGTCCGCCCAAGATCATGCTATGCATTTTAGGAGTGCCGATAACCAATATCAGTATAATTGTAAGAGAGGGTTAAATAGGCATAGCACAAACAATCGTAACTTTTCACATTGGAAAAATAATATGTTGCCTCATAGTAATAATAGGTATTTTTACAAAAGTAAAAACTACGGTCAAAGAACTGCCTTTGAAAATGTGGGACACAGAGGCGGATTTTCGCGTAGTCAGCCCCCGCCGCCGCCGCCGCCGCCGCCGGCACGAGGCGCGCGTGCAGCGCCGGCGCGCCCCCGGCCGCGCCGCGTGCAGCTAGCTCAGCGCGTTGAGGACAAAAGTCCAACTTTACGTAATAATGAACGGAATGAGTTTTTTCGTGCCTAAACTGTTAGAATATTCTATTTTTACTTACAATAATTGTTGTGTAGTTAATTCGCATATAGATAACGGTAGTAAACTTAGTCTTTTAATAGATAGTGGCGCTAGTTTATGTGTAATTAAGTATGAATGGTTAATACAGCACAGAGATTTAGTTCATTTAATTCGTAATGATAAGATAACTATAAAAGGAATAAGCGGTAACTTAGTATCTGAGGGTTATATTTACTTAAATATAATAATTAATGGAGTAGTTTTTAATCAAAAATTCTACATATTTAAGAATTTATCTTGTGCTGCTGAAGGAATAATAGGACAGAATTTCTTTTCCAAATATAGTGCAGTAATTAACTACAAGGATGGTACTTTGAGTTTGGAAAACCAAGGCCAATCCACTATGGTAGTGATGACTAATAAGAATAGGTATATTCATACCATTCCGCCAAGGTGCGAGGTTATTAAACATATACCAACCTCATTCTGCGAGGACTGTGTAATTTTAGCAAAAGAAATTAAAGAAGGAGTTTTCGTGGCAGGAGTAATTTCAAAACCAACGGAGGGTTCGATTCCCGTTAGAATTTTGAATACGACCGAGAAGTCGATAGAACTTAATCTTTCAGAACTAGAGATTTTTAGTTTAAATAACTTTGATGTTTGTAGTTTTGAAGATCAAAAAATATCTCCTAACAGAATTAGGACTTTATTTGACCTACTGGATTTATCATCATATTTAAATAAAGAAGAGCAAATCAGCATTGAAAAAATATGTGCTAAATACGCCGACGTATTCCACTTACCCGGCGACAAGCTCACAACCACTAATTTATTGGATCATTCTATTAAGTTAAAGGAAGATAGTCAGCCAGTTTACATAAAGCCATACAGAATACCCAACGCCTTAAAAAGTGAAGTTCAAAAACAAATACAAGAAATGTTGGATAATGACATCATTGAGGAGACCACATCAGAGTGGTCCAGCCCTGTCCTCTTAGTTCCTAAAAAGACAGATAAGTCTGGCAATAAAAAATGGCGTTTAGTTATCGATTATCGCCAACTGAACACCAAAATACAGGATGATAAGTTCCCACTCCCAAATATAACAGAAATATTAGATTCTCTGGCTGGTAGCATATAATTTTCAAAATTAGATTTATCACAATCTTACTATCAATTAGGTTTAGAAGAAGATTCAAGGAAATATACAGCTTTTACTACAAATAAAATGTATCAAATGAAACGATGCCCTATGGGATTAAAGACCTCTCCCAGTGCATTTACTAGATTAATGACAATAGCTATGTCCGGTCTAAATTATCAAAAATGTTTCATTTATCTTGATGACTGCATTATAATCGGAAATACACTATCTTCTCATAATAAAAACCTGATGAGCGTTCTAGAGCGCATGCGTGAAGTAAATTTAAAGCTAAATCCGCTAAAATGCGAATTTTTGAGAAAAGAAATCATGTATTTAGGCCATAAAACGGACGGTATCTTTCCCGACCCGTCCAAAATAGAGGCATTATTAAATTACCCAACCCCGACAAATGCCGATGAAGCAAAAAGATTCGTCGCATTCGCTAACTATTATAGACGTTTTATACCAAAGTTTGCCGATATAGTCTATCCACTTAATTTATTAAGTAAGAAAAATGCAATTTTTAAATGGACACCAGAGTGTCAGTTAGCTTTCGAAAATTTGAAAAACACTCTGATGAGTACTAAGGTTTTGGATTATCCCAATTTTTCTGAGGAAAATACGTTCCATCTGCACACAGATGCATCAAAAATAGGCTTAGGTGCCGTACTATCTAACAGTAATGGTAAAGTAGTCGCATACGCGAGTCGTAACCTAACGCCCGCTGAAACGCGATACCCAGTCATTGAATTAGAGTTATTAGCCATTGTATGGGCTACAGCGCATTTTAGGCCTTATCTCTATGGTAAAAAGTTCAAGATATTTACTGACCATAGGCCATTAATATATCTTTTTGGCATGACTGATCCAACAAGTCGTTTAACTAAATTTCGTCTATATTTAGAGGAATATGACTTTGAAATAAGCTACATTCCAGGCAGGCAAAATGCAGCTGCAGATGCATTGAGCCGTCTCACAATAACATCGGACGAATTAAAAAAGATGAGCCCTAATATTGTATCGGTTATGACAAGAGCCCAAGCTAAAAGATTACGTAATCAGACAGACAACAAAACCACTGACATGACTCCTGGGGTTCCTGCAACTTTTAGGCCTGATCAACCAAAAGTGGTGGAAATTCTCAAACGACCGACTGACTGTGTAGAGTTAGTATTTTGTAAAAATAGAAATGACTTTAAGAAATTAGATAAAATCACTAGTGAAAATTATAACTGTATTTATGTGCCTTCTAAGTCGGCCGTATATGTAATGTCTCGATCGTTATCGACCGTGCCGGTGTTAGCGAGAGAATTACAGACTTTATGTGAAAAATTAAATATATCCGAGCTCGTGATAGTTAATAATAAGCAGAATAAAGAGATGTTGAAATGTATATTAAAAGAGATGAAAAATTTAGGTAAAGATGTTCCGCGAATACTCGTTACCAGAGATGTAAATAGAGTGACCGACCGCGATACTAAGTTGATAATATTGAACGATTTTCATTTGCTACCCACTAGCGGCCACGCAGGGGTAAACAGAATGTTGAATAATATAAAGAAATATTATTTTTGGCCAGGAATGAGCAATGATGTAAATGAATACGTTAAAAAGTGCAAAAGTTGCCAAATTCAAAAACATACTAATAGGCATGTTCGAGAACCAATGGTTATAACCTCGACAGCCACTGCCTCTTTCGAGAGAATTAGTTTAGATTTGATGGGACCTTTAGACGTAGATAACTATAATAATAAGTATATTCTAACATTGCAGTGCGACCTCACCAAATATGTAGAGGCTTACGCTTTACCAAACAAAGAAACGGAAACTGTAGCCAGGTGTTTCGTAAATAATCATATCTTACGTTATGGGATTCCCAAAGAAATAACGTCAGATCAGGGAACTGAATTCATGTCGTCAGTTATGGTAGATATATGTAGTTTATTACAAATCAAAAAACTGAACTCGACGGCTTATCATCACGAGTCTATAGGAGGTTTAGAAAACACTCATAAATGTTTGGGAGCCTATCTTAGGATCCAGTGTGAAAATAACAACACAGATTGGTGTAGTTGGTTACCATACTGGTGTTTTTCATTCAACACAACGGTTCACACCGAGACAAAGTATACTCCATTTGAATTAGTTTACGGTAAGATCTGTAACCTTCCAAATAATCTCCAGTGTGATGTAGACCCGTTGTACAATTATGATAACTACCCTTTAGAGTTTAAGTATAGGCTGCAAAGAGCACAACTTGATGCTAGAAACAATTTGTTAATAAGTAAGAATATAAGAAAATGTAATTATGATAAGAAAGCAAATCATGTAAAATATAAATGTGGAGACTTAATTTTAATTAGAAATCAAGTAGGAAATAAGTTAGATAAAATATATACAGGTCCATATAAGGTAATTGCCGAAATGTCACCTAATGTTAAAATATTAAAAAATGATAAAGAATATTTAATTCATAAAAATAATACGAAAATGTTTAATTAAGATTTTATGTTATATTAAGAATTTAAAAAAATGTGAGTATGAGTTGTTTAAATTAAAAAAAAAAAAATGTTTTTAGTTAAAGTTTATATGAGTAACATTTTTTTTTCCTAGCACCCCGAGGGTGTACGGTGTACTTTTGGGGGGAGATGTAATATGTCGATATTCATAGTTCGACTGTAACTTCACGTTACGAACTGTGACATTGTGTAATGTTACTTACGTTAGCAATAAGTTATTATAAATTAGTTTGTACTGTAAAATGCACGCTCTCTACTCTGCACCATACCAACATGTAACCATCAAATATACATCTGTACTTCTGAACAACGGTCTCATTCCTTCACCCCGCACGAGATACCTCAATACCCCTTTTATGTAACAAAAAAGGCCGACACGAAAAAACTGAAGGCATCAACGCTCCACGGTAGCAAAACCATTCAAGTTGTTTACTGGTCAAATAAACTTGTCCATTCATCATAATACAGATTACTTTTCTATAAATACCTATGCGCTTCTGTGAGTAATAAGTAATAATAATAATAATAATAAATATACTTTATTGCACACCAATATCAAAAATACATTTTAAACTTAAGGGCTAATTAAATAACAAAATGTGCAAAGGCGGCCTTATCGCTTTCAGCGATTTCTTCCAGGCAACCTTTAGGAAGTGATAGAAAAAAAGTATAAAAAGCTAGTACCGGGTGGCTGCAATACTAAAACAAAAACATGAAATCGATGATTATTTTATATAATAATATATTTGTTTGTTTCGTATTTTTGTTTGCTTAACTGATTTTATCCAGTGACCCGCACTTAAGGCGAATACTGTACTATCTATAATTCTCAAACAGAATGCAATACGACTATTAGATATTAAACATTGGACTAAAAATAACCCATTACAGAAATAATTTCGGCAACTTAAAATATTTTTTATAAATATTATTTGGTTTTCATGTTGAAAATATGTAACATATCGTTGTGCCGAATATACATTTTTAAGTTTTTTTCTCAAACATACAGTTAACGTTAGAGGACGATAGTGAATAACAAGATATTGTTTGATAAACAAAAGAAGACCTTTGCTCATCAAAATATAAAGTAAAGTAAAGATAATGCAACTCGAATGAACAAAATAGAATATTTTTTTACCTGTTATTGTCAAGTGATCGATAGAATAGATAACAAGATTCGTACCTGAGTTTCTCAAACTTTGCGAATTATGACTGCTTACAAAAATATTAAAAATTAACTTTTTTAGCCCTAAACTATTTGCTGCTATAATATAACTATTATTACTACTTACAAAAGATATATACGTTAACAGTATAGACCCAAAATAAAGAAGGACACTACAGTTTAAGAAATTTTGGATAAATCCTTCTCGCTTTTCACGTTGTAGATAGGAGAAAGGTCGTCTCGCCGCACAAAGATCCTCCGACAGCGCTCCGACAAGTGCTCGGTCGAGTGCTCGGTCGAGTGCTCGGTCAAGTGCTCGGGCGAGTGCTCGGTCGAGTGCTCGGTCGAGTGCTCGGTCAAGTGCGCGGGCGAGTGCTCGGACAAGTGCTCGGTCGAGTGCTCGATCAAGTGCTCGGTCAAGTGCTCGGTCGAGTGCTCGGTCAAGTGCTCGGTCGAGTGCTCGGTCGAGTGCTCGGTCAAGTGCTCGGACAAGTGCTCGGACAAGCGCACAAGTGCTCGGACAAGTGCTCGGACTAGTGCTCCGACAAGTGCTCGGTCGAGTGCTCGGACAAGCGCACAAGTGCTCGGACAAGTGCTCCGACCAGCGCTCAATTGCCCGGTCATACAAGTGCTAGGGCGAGTACTCGGTCGAGTGCTCGGTCAAGTGCTCGGTCGAGTGCTCGGTCAAGTGCTCGGTCGAGTGCTCGGTCAAGTGCTCGGTCGAGTGCTCGGTCAAGTGCTCGGACAAGTGCTCGGACAAGTGTTCGGACAAGTGCTCGGACTAGTGTTCGGACATGTGCTCGGACTAGTGTTCGGACAAGTGCTCGGACAAGTGCTCGGACAAGTGTTCGGACAAGTGCTCGGACAAGTGTTCGGACAAGTGCTCGGACAAGCGCTCGGTCAAATGCTCGGTCGAGTGCTCGGTCAAGTGCTCGGTCGAGTGCTCGGTCGAGTGCTCGGTCGATTGCGCTTGCTCGGTCGATTGCTCGGACAAGCGCACAAGTGCTCGGACAAGCGCACAAGTGCTCGGACAAGCGCACAAGTGCTCGGACAAGCGCACAAGTGCTCGGACAAGCGCACAAGTGCTCGGACAAGCGCACAAGTGCTCGGACAAGCGCACAAGTGCTCGGACAAGCGCACAAGTGCTCGGACAAGCGCACAAGTGCTCGGACAAGTGCTTGGACAAGTGCTCGGACAAGTGCTTGGACAAATGCTCTGACAAGTGCTCGGACAAGTGCACGCACAAGTACTCGGACTAGTGCTCCGACAAGTGCTCGGACAAGCGCTCAAGTGCTCGGCCAAGGGCACAAGTTCTCGGACAAGTGTTCAGACAAGTGCTCGGACAAGTGCTCACAAGTGCACGCACAAGTGCTCGGACTAGTGCTCGGTCAAATGCTCGGTCGAGTGCTCGGTCAAGTGCTCGGTCAAGTTCTCGGTCGAGTGCTCGGTCGAGTGCTCGGTCGAGTGCTCGGTCGAGTGCTCGGTCGAGTGCTCGGTCGAGTGCTCGGTCGAGTGCTCGGTCGAGTGCTCGGTCAAGTGCTCGGTCAAGTGCTCGGACAAGCGCACAAGTGCTCGGACAAGTGCTCGGACTAGTGCTCCGACCAGCGCTCAATTGCCCGGTCATACAAGTGCTCAGGCGAGTGCTTGGTCGAGTGCTCGGTCAAGCGCTCTGTCGAGTGCTCGGTCAAGTGCTTGGTCGAGTGCTTGGTCGAGTGCTCGCTCGTGTGCTCGGTCGTGTGCTCGGTCGAATGCTCGGTCAAGTGCTTGGGTGAGTACTCAGTCAACTTGGCAAGTGCTCGGGCGAGTGCTCCGACAAATGCTCGGTGAAGTGCTTGGGTGAGTACTTAGTCAACTTGGCAAGTACTCGGGCGAGTGCTCCGACAAATGCTCGGACAAGTGCACGCACAAGTGCTCCGACCAGCGCTCAATTGCCCGGTCATACAAGTGCTCGGGCGAGTACTCGGTCGAGTGCTCGGTCAAGTGCTCAGAATAGTGCTCGGACTAGTGCTCGGCCAAGTGCTTGGTCGAGTGCTCGGTCGAGTGCTCGGTCGAGTGCTCGGTCGAATGCTCGGTCAAGTGCTTGGGTGAGTACTCGGTCAACTGGTCAAGTACTCGGGCGAGTGCTCAGTCAAGTGCTCGGTCGAGTGCTCGGTCAAGTGCTCAGTCAAGTGCTCGGACAAGTGCTCGGACAAGCGCACAAGTGCTCGGTCGAGTGCTCGGTCAAGTGCTCGGTCGAGTGTTCGGTCGAGTGCTCGGTCAAGTGCTCGGTCGAGTGCTCGGTCAAGTGCTCGGTCGAGTGCTCGGTCAAGTGCTCGGTCAAGTGCTCGGACAAGCGCACAAGTGCTCGGACAAGTGCTCGGACTAGTGCTCACAAGTGCTCCGACCAGCGCTCAATTGCCCGGTCATACAAGTGCTCGGGCGAGTGCTTGGTCGAGTGCTCGGTCAAGTGCTCGGTCGAGTGCTCGGTCGAGTGCTCGGTCGAGTGCTCGGTCGTGTGCTCGGTCGTGTGCTCGGTCGAATGATCGGTCAAGTGCTTGGGTGAGTACTCGGTCAACTGGTCAAGTGCTCGGGCGAGTGCTCCGAGAAGTGCTCGGACAAGTGCACGCACAAGTGCTCCAACCAGCGCTCAATTGCCCGGTCATACAAGTGCTCGGGCGAGTACTCGGTCGAGTGCTCGGTCAAGTGCTCAGACTAGTGCTCGGACTAGTGCTCGGTCAAGTGGTCGGTCGAGTGCTCGGTCAAGTGCTTGGTCGAGTGCTTGGTCGAGTGCTCGGTCAAGTGCTCAGACTAGTGCTCGGACTAGTGCTCGGTCAAGTGGTCGGTCGAGTGCTCGGTCAAGTGCTTGGTCGAGTGCTTGGTCGAGTGCTCGGTCGAGTGCTCGGTCGAATGCTCGGTCAAGTGCTTAGGTGAGTACTCGGTCAACTGGTCAATTGCTCGGGCGAGTGCTCAGTCAAGTGCTCGTAAAAGTGCTTGTTCAAGTGCTCGTACAATTGCTTGTACAAGTTCTCGAACAAGTGCTCGCCCCTGGACAAGTCCTGGCCAAAATATGGTATATTTTTGATCAAAATTGTAAAAGTTAACGCAGCAACCCTATGAAAACCTCTTTGCTTCGAGTATTATTTTTATAATCCGTAAAAGCGAAGACAAGTTTAATTTATACTGGATTTAAAATGTTAATCAAATTTTGAATATTGATAATTTGAAATCTATTTTATCGTACCTACATAATTAGGTACGATAAGGGCAGTTACATGGTAAAAGCAATAAATAAAATAGGCCGATATCCTCGTGCTCATGCACGAATTTATCTTACTTAACACTTTTTTCTATATAAGTACTTGTGTTTTAACTTTCAGCCTGTGCTCAACTTTTATAGGACTATGTAGTCCTATGAATACTATAGTGTTCATTAACTTTATGAACAGATTCAGGAGTTTTTTCAATCTGTTTTTACTTTATTATTCTATGTTATTCTTCTTTTCGGTCTATAACAAACCTAAATAGTCTCGAAATTCAGCCACGCGAATTGCACTCATTAGATCTGCCTGCCTGCAGTTATCTGGGCATGCAGGGCACGACGTCAAATACTCCATTGTTTGGGGAACTACGCCACACTTAAACTCCAATTTGGAACCATCTGAGGATGTTATCACCATTATATTATTATCTTATTGAGAGGTGTTAAACTTAACACCAAATATATTTTAAATCAACGGTTTAAATATATGTACAATTGTACACATTAATTCTTTAAATAATTAATTGATAGAAACCAGTTCGGTATACGATTCAAAACTCTTTCGATTTACAGTTACCATAACTGACAAGTAATCGTTAATAGTTATAATAAGAAAAATAAAAGTATTTTATAAAATAAGGTTTTCTGTACCTTATACTTGAAATTGTCTTTTTTGTACCTAGCTTCTGCTACTTACACGAAACTTGCAATGACAGTGTTTCGGGAAGTATTAATTATAATAAATACATACACCTACGTTATTTTTTCTTATGAAGCCATGTCTTCAGTCTAGATGACAATGATTCATAGGTGTGCCTGTTTTTAAGTTTAATGCAAGTTAAGTTTTAATAAAGCTGCCGCAATCACCAGATAAGAATAATCAATAATGTTTGATGGGTGAAATCTGTGAATTCTTAGATGGTGGATAATCAAAATTTTGACTTTTGCATAATCAAAATTTTTGTTTATGCCTCCACAGTACACTGGAGATGTCCTTGTGAGGATGGTGAAAATTATTTATTGGCATTGTTTAAGATCGCCTATAATAAAATATACATTAAAAAGTTTTATATATGTTGGATGAAATAAAATGAAAAATGTGAACGTCAGCGAATTTTGCAAAAACAAAATTATTATAAGTCATAGCTTACGTGAAACTTCTGGTATATTTTGTATTAAATTATTTACAATTGAAAGTTTATTAACCGCGATATACTTTCGTGGCTATATAAAATTACAGCATTTTTTTTTCTCTATAAACCAAACAGGTAGTTTTTTTAAGTAAACACACAACAAAAGAACGAGAAATTAAAATAATAAAAAGTTGTGACAATAGAATACTATTGCTGGTATTGACAATAGAATACATATAAAACTTGCTGAAATTACCGTTATCGATACAGTTTAGATAAATATACTAAACATGTTTTCTACTGCAATCCAAAACTTATTAAATAAGCTTATCCAGCCTAAAATAATAATTTTAACTTAAAGAATAAATACAAAATGTAACAAGTACATTTACATCTTTGTAATGTTTTCCGGTTATTTGTGTAACTATCTTCAACGGTTCCCACTTTTTCCAATTATTATGAACTTCATATTATTATTTCGAAATTATGACTTATTATGTAATAAGTCTTAAAAAAATGCTGCTCAAGCTACTACCGTTTTCATACCTGACGTAGGGTCTGTTATGAAATCAGTATTTATCTATATTTTATTTCTTATAAGTGAACCTGAAACTTATATTTTCAAATATTGTCTCAAATATTTACTTATTCATTCGTATAAGGAACGAATAAATGCATATCGTCAGTGCTGGATATAAAATTCCTATCACTGGTCGATAATACCAAGTTTCAGTTCACGTCTAGCTTTAAACAGTGGGGGAATATTATCGATCAGGAGTATAGATTCGTTGGTTTGTTCACGGCTCATCCCCATTGCGGGTATACCTATAGTTATTCGGGTTTATTTTGTGTTACATTTTTTGTCAAATTGCCTAAAAATGCATTTCAGATGTTCAACGTGAATTGTTCGAGCAGTACATGAAAGATGTACAGGTTAAAACCATGTTTGTTAAAATACGATAGGTACTTAGTGTAATTAAGGTACCAGAATATCGTATTAGATTACCATCTTAGCAGTTCTTTGGACTTAGAACAGATTTTCCAAATAGCTAAAAGGATGGAAATGTCAAACAGGTTCCCGTATGAAATTTTCAAGTATATATCAATAGATTATTAATTAATTACTAAAGTAATTCATATCCGGTTATGTAAGACGTCTAGAAAAAGCATACTTAAACGATGCTGCATATACCTTTCATAAAACACTATCGTCTATCGCTACACTTATGCTAAGTGTAACCTCATCACCCAGAACCTAACGTCAAGTTCAACTAACAATCAGACTAACAATCACATTTATAAAATTGAACAAGATAAAATTTTATTTTCATATTATTTATTTGATAACCTTCTAGGAAGTGTTATTTTTTAATAATTTATTGTGTACACAAAATGGGCATAATATAAAAGCTTATCATCAAATATACGCAAGGGGTGCAACTTGTTTCTAAAAGAAATTTCTTCCAGGAATAAATTTCTGTTAATTGAATTGCAGTTATAAATTCTATCAGATTATATTTTATTGCAATTCTCATGCCTTTTACCTAAAACATTGTTAGTCTCTCTAAACATCTACATGTTAACCAATTAAATCTAGAAGACAAGGAAGGATAATTAGATGATCAAACGAACTTACCTCAAGTGAAGTTCGATCTTAATTATCCTTCCTTGTCGGAGAGATTTAAGGTCCCTCCCTGCCCTAGAGTAGACAATACTAGGATGCTAGTATTAAAACCCCTAATACCAATGTTGTAGGATGTAGGTTGCCTTTTTTATTCTCTAAAATGAATGAGGCTTGGACCGTGCAATGGCGCCGAGGTGGGAGAGTACCTAGCTGTCTCTTTTTCTCTTATGGCGCTAAACTACGTGCGAGTGGGTCAAACGTAGACGAGGACTACTACATGTTAACTAATTAAATCTCTCCGACAAAAAAGGATAATTAAGATCGAACTTCACTTGAGGTAAGTTCGTTTGATCATCTAAGTATTTTGCATTTTTAAAATGGAAAATATGTTTTGAAAAGTATTTCAAATAAAATACAAAATGCTTTTTTAAAAAAGGTATTTAAATGCAAAATACAAAAAAGGTATTTTGCATTTTGTATTTGCATTTTAAATACAAGTATTTCAAATAAGTCGCATCTCTGTATATGTATCAATATTTACCCGCAATGATCTTGCCCTTCGCGCCGGCTGTGTCCGACTTGGGCGGGCCCCCACCGGATGGCGGAGCACTCCCTTTTTTGGCTTCAGGCTTTTTTTGCGCAGGTTTCTTACCCATATCACACTTAGACTGCATACAGCTGTTGCTTGTTGACAACTAAAGAAAATTATTGCAATCGTCAGAATAGTTTCAAACTTGAAAACTACCAACACAACTTTTTAGTACATCTTACATCATCTCTTATCACATATCACTTATCACAGTTATTTCCTCGTCACAAAAAATATAACGTTGAAACTATTCTAAAACGGTAATCAATTTTAAAAAAACCAGACGTGTGCTCTATACAGAGCCTCGGCAACCAACCTACTGTACTTATGACAAAATCGTTTTGAAGCATCCTTTTACATAAACAGCTAGACTCTCACCTTCCTATACGGCACAACCCTCATAGTCAATTTGATTCGGTCGAACAGCGTGCTTTTGGTCCGGCCGTCAACGTCACCGATGGTCTTCACGTGGAGAGGCGTCGAGTTCACCCCAGGAAGGGCGGCGGCTACGTCTGGGGTGCTGACTTTGGCCGACTTCTGTGCAGTAATGCCATCCTAGTGAGCGTAAGGAATGACATCAAAATACCCGTTTTTTTTGTCTGGTTTTGGATATGCGACCGACTGTCTTTGCGCCTTAAAACGAATAGGGCTGACCCAAATAAAGGGATAAGGCATTGATTGTAAAAGAAGAGTACCTATCCGTTAAAAAAATGGTCGATTAAAATCACGCCTCAGTACTTCATTATTTAGGAGAGTACTAATTTGATACTATTGTAAATCGGAGCTAACGCTGTCGTTAAGAAAAATCATTGCGTTCGACGTCTGCCAATGGTGGCAATGAATAATTTGATAACCCTATACAAAAGCGCAATTGGTCCATATAGAAATCACTTAATAAAGTGATGTCGAGCGTTGACAAGTGTGGAAGGAAGGTAGTCGGGCTTCTTTGGTAACGACGAATGTGAGCTTAGCAATCCATGACACGTAGTACTTACTGTCGTGCTCTACCTCCCTTTCGTGTACTCAGGATCATCTTTTAGAAGCCAACCAAAGTACCATTGATGTAGCCACGTTTAGGACAAAGTCCTTGGAATATTTTAGTATGAAGCTAAACTGAAAATTTTGCCACTGACACGAAAAAAATACTAATTGCACTCACAAATACACACACACACACACACACACACACACACACACACAACTGTTAATATAGTAATAGGGATAGGCAACGGCCAGTGTTTCTGTAGTGATAGTGGGTAATTTCGGTAGTGTCTGGAGATTGGTAACTTAGAATTCTTTGCTAATATAACCTTGTAATCAGTATGGGATTTCGGATGCAACGGGTGCTTCGGTTGCGTATAATGTTCCGGATTCCAGTAAGGCTGGGGTTCCCACTGCGGGTCCGGCGTCTGCTGGGGCTCATCCTGCTCATCCTTCTTCTGCGGGGGACTTTTGATGCCAGGGACGAACTCGCGAGTCGGCAGATCTGCCAGACAGCGAGTGTTCGCGTAGTATGCTGTGGGACAGGAACAATGAGCTATCGGGTTTTAGCGTTTCAAAACACTTTTTTGGTATGCCGTAAGACTTTTTTAATCGATATTTGGTAACCCCTTGGCATTACCTCACCTAGTGGTAAGTGGTAATGATGCCGAAGATGGAAGCGGGCTTACCTTGTTTCCCCAACACAGTGGGGAACTGGCTATCTTATTCTCCTTGCCGGAACACATCAATGCTATTAACATTTTAACATTTATATTAAAATTTGGCGACAAGACTTAAATAAGATGGTGGGGTGGTAACTAGCCATGCGAGCTCTGAAATGCCCTACCACCAATCAAACCGAGTAGTGGCTAGGTACCCAATGGCCCTGGTGCAAAAAAATTGGGGCCCTATTTAACCAAACAGATTAGGTGTTATCAAGTAAAAATATAGGTGACTTTAATTAGTTCTTGATCCGAAAGGCTATGCATGTGCTCATGATAACAAACAACTTTCCATAAGGAACCCATAGTCATTCTTCTATTCCCTTTAAACCTAACTCGTTAAATCTGAGAGCGAATCCGTCAAGTTGGAAACACTACACAAGAACAGGAACAATTTAGGAGATTTTTTTATAAATTTTGAATTTATTTCAACTGAGTTGCCATGAATAAGATCGTGTTGCAACCTGCTATTTTTATATTCTGAAGGTGAGGAGAGAAATTTTTGCAACTTCAGTTTAAGGTTTGATGGTCAGGGTCCGAGGGCCCCTTGAGCTTGAGGGCTCCGGTGCAACGCGCCGCCTACCCCTCCGATAGCTACGCCCCTGAAACCGAGTCCTACAAAGTTGCACTTCGCCGGAAATCGAACCTGTAACCTCCCGATGTGAAAACGTATGTTATTTACAGACTTGGAGGCTTAGTGATAGTGTTTCTAACTTCTACGCCGCCGCCGAGGGTGATGGGTTTGATCCACACACACCCAGAACAATAATTTATGTGATAAGCATAGGTCACTAGTCCTGGGTGTATATGCCTTGCCCCAGTTAAGTCCGAAACCTATTTTTAAGGCATATTATCACAGAAAAACAGGTATTAAAGTTATACAGGGTTACTGGTTATTCGATACATTCCTTTGAGGACGTGATAGTAGAGGTGGAAGCTAATCGATTTCACCCTACATTGTTTAATGCAAATGTTAACCATTTTCGAGATATTTTAAATTTTCAATATTTGAATAAAATTCAAAATTTTCAAATTAAGACTTCATTTAAAAAAAACTACACCATGTATTATTTTTTTCCTCTTATCCTTAAGGCCATATTATTGCTCATAATTATGAACCATAGATATATCAGAATCCATTGTTAAATTAAAAGCTGTACATATAAAACTCCAAACTCTACCAAAACAAAACGAGAATCTTTAAAAAAAGTGTGATTTTCTCAAAAAAATCATTATACAAATGATTGTAAAAAATATCTTAAAAACTTCCTCATTTCATTAGCTATCCAAAGACATAAAATGTTTCCTGAAAAACTCTCTAATATTATAATTAAAATAAATCCTTTTAGATTAGAATAGATAAGGTTGGAAATTTAATAAAATTCCTGAAGTAAAATTTGTTATTAAATGTGTTGATTTTGAGGTTGAAATAATAAGTAGGTATTGTATCGTCCTAGGATATTATTATGCTGATTCATATGACACTATTTGAAAGCCTCATTGAAAGCATTGTTATCAAATAAAGAAAACATCTCTTAACTCACAGCATGATGAGGAGATACGTAGGAGAACTAAAGTAAAGTGGCATTGGGCGGGGCACATAATTCGTAGAACAGATGGCCGTTGGAGCATTAAATTTCTCGAGTGGCGACCGCGCACCGTAAAACGCAGTGGAGAGGCAGGCCTCCCACTCGGTGTACCGATGACCTGGTGAAGGTTGCGGGAAGCCGCTGGATGCGGGCAGCGCAGGACTGGTCGGTGTGGAAAACTTTGGGGGAGGCCTTTGTCCAGCAGTGGACGTCTTTCGGCTGATGGTGATGAACTCACAGCATATCTTCCGCCGGTGCGCGTCCAACACTAACTTTCTAAACTTATCCATTAGTTATCTAAGTAGTTCTTTTATTTTGTTGTTGTATTATTATATTTATTTTTCCATCACCATCTATTTTCACAATCAGTTTATTTGGGTGCGTTTATTGTCAAAATATTGTCATTTTTGTTTGACAGAGAACGAAATTTTGAAATTTACTTTTTATTGCATGAAAGGAAATGCAGTAAGGCGGTAAAATATAGGTTAGGTATATCAAGGGCATGTATCCTTACTAGCTACTGCCCGCGGCTTCGCCCACGTTGATATTATTTTATGGCTTTGAGTGAGCACCTTGTGAGCACGGATTTTTTCCTCAGATATTTTACGATGATCTTATCCAGTCTTTACTTTAGGTATATATCCGAATTACAGTAGGTAATATTGTAGAGTCGGACGAGAGTCGGCTTGAAATAGTATTAAAACAATGCAAACGCTGCTCCCTTTGTGACGTAAAGGAAAAACAAAAATATTGTATTTTTCCTTTCGCCCATCGTTAAATAATTTCTTTGCAATAATAGGCATCCTAAAGGCACCAATGCGTTTTTCGGGGATATAAAAAAAGTCATTAGGTAACGTTAATCCAGCGTTTTGATCTATCTACCTATCAAGTCAATCCGTGAAATAAATTACACATCCATACTTTCTCAAACATGCAGGCGCGGATCTAGGATTTCCTTCAGGGGTGGGCAAATTTTCAGTTTACCTTTATTTATGAAGCGGTCGATGATATTAGACCGTGAATATAAAAAATCGCGAGCGTAGCGAACTCGAAATTTTTTGAATAGTTAAGAAATGCCTCTATATATAAAAGTTTTAGTACTTCGGTCAGGCTTCAGGGGGGGGGGGGGGGGGCAATTGCACCGATTGCCTGTATCCGCCCTATATTCCCGTTGTGTCACACCAGTTTCAGTCACACTGTTACACAACGGTAAAAAAATTCCCGGTGAGTCACACGTGTGACTCAACGGTAATTTTTTTTTCCCGTTGAGTATCAGTGTTACTCAACGGGCCGAAAATTCCCGTTGAGTCACACGTGTATTAACACTATATTAATAGTAGTCTTACCGAATAGTCCTGGTATCAGTTGAATTAGACAGACTTACTACAAAACCAGTAGGAATTTTCTTGCCAATGGTCTTATCAGTAAAACTAATCAAATCATTATAAAAAAGCCTGTAATACTTCGTGTTCCAAAGTACCAGGAGAGCATAACCAAACAGAAGGTAGAAAGAGCCGTATTACGATTTGATGCCCTAGTATGGGCCTTCTATAATAGAAAATTTTGACTTTATACCTTTAATGTTTAAACTAATAGTAGGGGACGGGGCTTCTTCTGTGAAATTGATGGAATAGCCTCAGTGGCCTAGTGGCTGTCCGCTTATCTTGACCGTTTCCGTGCTTTGCAATGTAGTTTAACCGTTTGTCATGACTCAGTGGGCTTGCGTTGATCATACAGGTTAACTGACTAAAGACATGACGGTCGAGACCTGGATGAGTTTGACTGTTAGTGGTACTTATCTTGAACGTTTTCGTACTCCGCAAGGTAGTTAAGCCGTTGCTCGTGACTTAATGTGCTTCCGTGGGTTATGATCTTTTGGATCATGACGGCACCATAAACGATGTCAACGCGGGCAAAGCCGCGGGCGGAAAGCTAGTGACATAATATAAACATTATGCTGGTGTCCAAATATTACATTACAATATTATGTTGTTTTTTGAATAAATGTATTGTATTGTATTGTATTATTCAAAAGTACTTACACTCTTCAGGTAAAAATGGGAAACTTCTCACTAATATTACAAATGCGAAAGTATTGATATTCGTTTGTTTGTTCCACTATCACGCCGATACCACTGAACGGTCGCTAGATAGACAAAGCACTCTGCTAACACAGAATACTTTTATCCCGGAAATCTTGAGGATTTCTGGCTGCTTTACATTTTATTTCTCTCTGGACCTAATTCTGAAGTCCCGTCGACGAAGTCACGGCCGAAAGCTAGTTATTTAAAAAATACAGGGTGTTAAAAAAGTGCGGTTTGAAATTTTAAGGGGTTACTCAGAATCAAGTACAGAACCCAGGAAAAATATTGAAAAAATCCGCTCTTCAATATTTTTTTTCAGATTCTCATACTAAATCTAAATAGTGAATCGAGAATTTGTATGAAAAACTGCAAAAAAAAATAATTGAAGAGCGAATTTTTTCAATATTTTTCCTGGATTCTATACTTGATTCTGAGTAACCCCTTAAAATTTCAAACGCACTTTTTTTAACACCCTGTATACATACATTGATTAAAAAAGTGGTAGGGTAGACCGAGGCGCATCGGATCACAGTACGAATCGAATCAAAATTAAAAATAAATAAATATTTTAAATACCGCGCTAGACTGACCGTTGTCATAGCAACACATCACTTCGTCCCTCCCCACCGCATCTGTTGTTATATTAAGTATTTTGATACCTCTCGTATTTTAGTGACTATAGCTCTCGCCCTTGATGCAGAAGTGACGCTACGGCAGTTTTTGCGCCTTTTGTAAAATACGTAATAATGATTACTTGTTATTTTATACCAAGACTTTCTTTTATAGTTAAAATAATTAAATAGTTTGATTAAGTATGGACTTTATTTTGAAAATAAAATAGCTTTTTAATAACTATATGAATGGTTTTCTGATAAAATATTTTTACGACCTTAAATATGGGGCGAATCGGATCACGTCCTGCGGGGTGAATTGAATCTGTACTTAAAATCAATGTATATTAATAATAATAATAATAATAATAATAATAACTTTATTTGACACAGTTATGTTCACAAATATTCACAATACATCTTATTTTCTACAACAAGGTGGCTAGATAAAGTGCGTAATAGAATAAGGGAAGTATCTGCAACCGAGCTAGGTTTTAAAAACCTGTATTACAGTATACAGCGCCCTCCCCCTGGAGGACCTGAGATATAAATTCTAGCCGCAAGTACAAAGTACAAGTAGTATTTATGTCTATTGCAATACATTCAAACAAATAATGTTTGTTAAGAGTTGAGTGTGTGTGTGTGTGTGTATGTGTGTGTGTGTGTGTGTGAGTGAGTGAGTGCGAGTGAGTGAGTGAGTGTGTGTGTGTGTTTGTGTGTGTGTGTGTGTGTGTGTGTGTGTGTGTGTGTGTGTGTGTATGTGTGTGAGTGTGTATGTGTGTGTGTAATTCCAACAGCTATTTAGTGATTTCTAGCAAATTCTCCGTGTCATCATATGAAAGGGTAAGAAGCCATTGTGTAACCTTCAATTTGCAGTCCAATTTTGTCATTGGATATATGGATAAAGTCTTGTTTATTTTATTGTACAGGAAAGGTCCTAGAAATTGATAGAAGCGTTGGCAGAAAGTGGTACGACATTTATGCAGTGGATTACAAACCACGTGTTTACGACGTTTATCCGTAATTTCGTTGCTGTAATGAAGTTCAGTGTGTTGTTTTAAAATAATATTTGATACAAAGAGTTGACGGACAGTCAAGACCTCACAATAATAGTAGAGTTTTGTAGTTGGGTAAAGGTATGGTTTGAAAGTACAAACTTTTAGAATCGCGCGTTGCGCAACCTCAAGGGACATAATAGTTGTTTTAGGGGCTCCTCCCCAGGCTAGGATGCAATAGGTTGTGATAGATTGACAGAGTGCGTAATACACTCGTTTTAAAAGATACGGATCCATTATATGTCTCAAATTTTTAAACATCACTATTAATCTCCGTATTCTTCCGCTTAATTTAGATATGTGTTCTTTGAAGTTCAAATATTTATCAATGATTATACCTAAGTACCTAAAAGAGTCTACTCTGTTTAGGTTGCTACAGTTGCAGATGTTATCATTTGAACATTTATGTGCTTGCAATATGTATGTACCTGAAACTGTATCCCGAGCATTACGTATTGAGAATATCATGTATAGAGTTTTGCCTGTATTCAGTGTAAGTGAATTTACACGGAGCCATTTTGAGACAGTGTTGAAGCCCAGTTGTGCCGCATCAAAGGCATCTCTCCAGCTACGAGCAGAAAAAACAAGTGCTGTATCGTCAGCGTAAGAAATTATATTACCACGAGCCAAATTGATTGAGCAAAGGTCGTTTATATATATTAAGAAAAGCGTAGGGCCTAAAATACTGCCTTGAGGGACGCCATAGGTTACAGGCAATTCCGAACTACTATATTCTCCAATGTGTACATACTGAGACCTATTCGAGAGGTAGCTTTCAAACAAATCTAATTGTTTGCCCCGAATACCGATGCACTCTAGTTTGCGTAGCAGAATGGGGACAGAGACCGTATCAAACGCTTTGGCCAGATCTAAGAAAATTGAAATACATTTATTGCCAATATCAAAATTTTTTGAAAGTAAATTTGTAAGGCTATGAACTGCATCATTTGTTGATTTTCTATGACGGAACCCGTACTGATTTGGCGAAAGTAAATTATTAGCCTCTAAGTAGTTTAACAGTCTCTTATTTATAATTTTTTCCAATATTTTAGACACTGATGGTAGGAGACTTATCGGTCTGTAGTTGATGATACGGTCTCTATCACCACTCTTATAGATAGGACGGATTAAGGATTTTTTGAGATCGTTAGGAAAAATACCCTTATCTAAACACAGGTTAAATATATAGGAAAGAGGTGGAGCTAGAATATTTTTGAATTCTTTAAGTAGTTGATTTGATATTTTGTCCCAGCCCACGGAACATTCATTTTTTAGTCCGGTTATTATTTGTTCTACTTCATCAGTATCAGTTTTCAGCAAAACAAAGGAGTTAGATTTAGTTTCTGAGGTAAAGAGGTCATTTAGATTTTCAGGAATAGACGGAATACTTTCGGCCAGAGTTTTACCAACGCTTACAAAATATTCGTTAATGACATTTACTGAGTGCGTGGGATTACTTCCTATCGACAAAAGTTCTTTCGGATTCTGCTTAGTATTATTTGTGTTAGTAATGTTCTTTATTGTGTCCCACAACTTCTTGCTATTATTACCAGCCTTTTGTACTTGTTCCCTTTCGTACGATCTTTTAGTTTTCTTTAATAATGAGTTGCAGTAGTTTCTATATCTCTTATATGATACTTTGAGAATTTCATTATCGGGATTCATTTTTGCCTGTTTATGTAGCCTGTCTCTGTGTCTTATACACCTGAGAAGGCCAGGTGTTATCCACGCCTTAATAATTGTCTTACGTCTAGGAATGGTAATTATTTGAGTGTTTTTTGTCACAGCAGTGGAGAGCGCAGTTAATAGGTAATTCATTGCATATTCAGGATCCTGCGATTCGTATATCGGGTTTAAGTTGATCTCGCTTACAGTTCTAAAAAGCTCTTCTTTGTTTAATTTAGAATATGTAGATCCAATTTTATGTCTGGGTGTTTTCATGTTTAATATCAGGATTACCGCTCTGTGATCAGTAAGAGATGATTCGAGAACCAACGTTGTTGCAAAATTTTTAGTTTTAACAATCGAATGATCAATGCAGGAGCCACTACAATCACGTGTTATTAAATAATGAGAGGGAAGGAGACCGTGAGATGCCACGAGACTAAGATACTGTTCAGCATTTGAGTCGAGTACGACTGGGTTTATTGAAATATTTATGTCTCCCATCAAAATTATATTTTTGAAGTGAGACATCTTTTTTAAATGTTCATCTAGAGATACCAAAAAGGGGGTAATATTTATATTGGAAGGAGATCGATATATTGCCAGTATAACAGTGTCTATACCCAGTTCGATAGTTAATCCATTTGCATCAGTTAGTATAGTCTCTTCCACAGTGTGATTAAGATAGTCTTTAACGTATAAAACAACACCATCGTTTTGCTTACTATTATTTTTAGTTGAATAAGATACATAAGAACTTAGTTGTGGAAATATAGGTGCGTGTGATAACCAACATTCGGTCAGCAATATAATATCAATATTAATTTTAATCCTATTTAATAGAATCTCAAAGCCAGGTAAATTACAGTTTATACTGCGAATATTTTGTGTCATTATGGATATTGATGTATCGGGCGGTAAAGCGAAGTCGCTTACTTCTTCAACATCACAGATTCGTGAGTTGAAGTTTGAGTCATTGTCTAATTCCTCTACAAGATTCTGTAAGTTAGCCATTGTTAAAGGGAATATAATATTGGCTGTAGCTAAAGGAACATGAGAGATATCAGAGAGCAGAAGCAGTAATACAAGGTTTGACTTTTTAAAAGTTGATAACGACAAAATTGGTTTGATTTGTGAAGGTATTTCTAGGGAGAGTATGAGGTTGTGTAAGTGTGACGTATGGCGAGAGTAGTATGGATGTTCTGTATGAGAGAATTTGAGTGTGAAATGTGTGTGTGTGAAATTAATTACTAAATTACATCTAGTTAGGCTAATTAAAAACATGCAGAGAATAGAAACAATAACATCTAGATTTAGTCATTCTGATTTTCTGAGACGTTCGAGATCCACTTCTCCTTGAATGGGAATCCTAGGAGTGTTTTCAGCTTTCCGAAGAAAAACGGTTCCTCGGGATGTCCAGCAAAACGCGTAGTTGTGATCTTTTTGATAGTTTCTAGCGAGATAGTATAGCTTCTGAGTCGTCTGGGTCAGAGTTTCTTATTATTTTTATTTATTTTTTATGGTTTTTAATAATTCTGATATTTGTTAAAAAATAACCAAGTTTAATATTTTTAATAAGATGTGAGGAAAATAGAAAATCAAGCCATCTGTAAACAATAGATTGAGGACATGCAGCAATTGTAGCAACGGACTTGTTCGAAAACGTTGGATAATGATTCACTTGACAATAACTTCATAAAATAAGTTATTTTCTCTTCATTAGGGTTTAACAATAACTTGTGATAATGCGAATCACCTCATAAAGTAAGAACAATCTTCATCAAAATAGGCTAACAAACGAGATGTAACTGAATAAATATTGAAAAGGTTTATGAGACTATGAAGGTTAAAAATAAGACTAATGCTTCATATGTAGTAGAACTTGGTCAAGAGTATAGCACTATGTACATTTTCCGTTGAGATTAAATTTAATACCCACCATCGGAGGACTGAATTCAGCTTTGAGTGTTGAATTCTGTCATTTATAGGATGGTGCCACATAAATGACTATTTATCTGGATTTTCGTGCTAATTACTATATGCCTAATTCATTAATTAATATGTATTTTTTTTGTTTCATTAAAAACCATTTATTATAAGAGTTCCCTATGTAATTACTGTATAGGGTGACTTTAAATTAGTTCTTGATACGAAAGGCTATGCATGTGCTCATGATAATAAACAACTTTCCCCGAGGAACCCCTAGTCAAATCGCAAAAAAAAATTGGTCTTTCCATACAAATCTAGCAACTGAGCGGCCAAATTAGTATGAAGAGTCCAAATTTTTTTTTGTGATTTGACTATCGGTTCCTTAGGGAAAGTTGTTTGTTATCATGAACACATGCATAGCCTTTCGTATCAAGAACTAATTTAAAGTCACCCTATATATTATGATCCGATTCGCCCCAACTATTGGGGGCGAATTGGATATTTCCCAATTTTCAGTTTTTCGTTCACAGAAATTCGATTTCAGTACTATTCAAATTTATGATTATGAATTTTAAACTAGAATAAATACTGATTAAAGCTAAAATAATAAATAAAAAAATCTTCCAATGGAAGTTATTTTTATTTAACCTCAAAGTAAAGTTGATCCGATTCGCCCCGGTGTACCCTAGTAGGGTATGGGTTTCGTGCTCGCGTCGATCACACTCATGTTAAGTGACTACGGACACGATCATAATCTGGATACAAGTGTGTACAAGTTCCGAGTGGTAGGAAATTTGTACTAGGTAGAAAAAATATGACGATTTAAAAGTATATGTAAAGCATCTACTTAAATAAAAAAGATTTTTGATTTTGATTTTTGATTTTGATGGGGTGAATGCTTAATCTCGCTACTAATCTCAACCGTTTTCGTACTTCGCAACCATATTTAAGTGTTGGAACCGGTGCTACCAGGCAGATTTCAGTAAAGCCATGTCAGAAGCCTTAAACTGACTCGGTGGCTCAGTGGTTAGCGCTCCTGACTAATGCTTGGAGAGTCATGGGTTCGATCCCCACCCAAAGCAAACATTTCTGTGATGAGGAGATTGGTTTGCTCAGTGTCTGGATGTATTATTACAATATGTTTTCAGCTTTAAATATATAAATATTGTGAAATAGAAAGTAGGTGAGTTACCTACACCACCCCCCTCCAGAGACCGTCAAGGGCGATAAAAATCTGGAAATCGTACGCGACGTCCAGAACGCGTAACAAGGTCCTTGTTTACCTCTGGGAAGGGATCTTCGGGAACATTAGAATGGTCAGACAGTATATAGGCCGGTTTAAGACGATCTATAGATACTGAGACCTCTTTTCCGTTGCGAAGTATCCTGAATACCTTATCCCCTCTGGTCAAAACTTTGTAAGGACCAGTGTAAGCGGTTTGAAGGGATCCACGTAGTGCGTCTTCACGAAGGAAGACGTGTTCGCTAGTGGACAGATCCTTGAAGACGAATGGTTTGTCTTTCTTGTGGCGGGACGCAGGCACCGGGCGTAACTTTTCGGCGAATAAGCGCAGCCGTGCGGAAAATTCGGACAAATCCGTGGTACCGGCGGTGCTCGGCTCAAAAAATTCGCCGGGTAGCCGTAAAGGCTCGCCGTAAACCAGCTCAGCGCAAGATGCCTGTAAGTCTTCTTTAAATGAAGACCTGACGCCTAACAAAACCCAGGGGAGAGATTCGGTCCAGGTATCATTGGCATGGCACATTATCGCCGCTTTAAGCTGCCTATGAAAGCGCTCAATAAGGCCGTTGCACGCTGGATGGTAGGCTGTCGTCTTTCTGTGCTCGAATCCGGCTATTTTTGACAGATGGCCAAACAATGCTGATTCAAATTGCCGACCACGATCGGTAACAATATCTGTCGGGCAGCCGAATCGAGCAATCCAGGTCGACAGTAATGCCTGAGCGACAGTCTCAGCTGTGATATCAGCTAAAGGTGTAGCTTCTGGCCAGCGCGTGAAGCGGTCTATTGCCGTAAGGCAGTAGCGATAGCCATGTGATGAAAAGGAAGGGGCCCAACCAAGTCAATATGGACTTGTTTAAAGCGAGCACGTGGCAGGTTATAGGTGCCTAGTGGTGCAGTCACGTGTCGACTGATCTTCGCACGCTGACATGCCAGACAGGATTGTGCCCAAGCCCTGCAATCCTTCCTTATCCCTGGCCAAATATATCGTTCAGCAACCAGCTTGGCGGTTGCGTTAGCACCAGGGTGGCTGAAGCAGTGAAGGCTGTCAAAAACTTGCTTGCGGAAGAACTTCGGTACATAAGGCCTGGTAGTTGGAGTACTGACGTCGCAGTACAATGGTGTACGACTACCAAGTACCTGAAGTTTCTCCATCCGCAAAGACGAGCCTGCCTCAAGCAACTTGCTCAACTCGGCATCCGAGGCTTGAGCCTTGGCTAATGTCTCGAGGGCAACTGGAGCTCCCAGTGCTTCAATGCGCGACAACGTATCGGCAACGACATTATCTTTGCCGGAAATGTGACGAATGTTCGTCGTGAACTGGGAGATGAAGTCCAAGTGTCTATACTGCCTTGGCGAACAGCTGGTCTTCCTCTCATGGAAAGCAAAGCTGATCGGCTTATGGTCAGTATAGACAGTGAAGTGGCGCGCCTCGAGCATGTGCCTAAAGTGCTTGATTGCCTCGTATATAGCCAGAAGCTCGCGGTCATAGGGAGAGTATTTCTCCTGTGAAGGGCTCAGCTTACGGGAGAAGAAGGCCAATGGTTCCCAACCGGTATCCTGAAGCTGTTGCAAAACTGCACCAATCGCTTTATCTGAGGCATCTGTCACCAAAGCAAGCTTTGCGTCACAATTTGGATGCGCTAACAGTGCAGCATCGGAGAGGCTCTCCTTGCAGGCTTCAAAAGCCACCATTGCATCTCCCGTCAGGTTAATTGGCTGAGAACCCTTCACGGACCCAGTGAGCAGAGCATTCAGCGGAGCCTGAATTTGGGCGGCTCTTGGCAAGAATCGCCGGTAAAAATTTACCATGCCCAAGAACCGCCTAAGCTGGCGAACGTTAGTTGGGGGAGGGAACTCCTTAATGGCTCGTACCTTAGAGTCCAGTGGTCTGGTGCCATTTTCAGAGATAAGGTATCCCAAAAAGGTTACCTCCGAGACACCGAAGATACACTTGGCTGTGTTCACGAGCATGCCATAGTCCCTCAACCGGCTGAATATTTTCCGAAGATGTTCTTCGTGTTGCGCCTCATCTTGTGAGAAGATAAGGAAATCGTCGAGGTAACAGTAGACGAAGTCCAAGTCTCTGGTCATCTCGTCTACAAATCGCTGGAAAGTCTGGCCAGCATTCCTAAGACCGAAGGTCATAAACGGAAATTCGAATAGACCGAACGGAGTGGTGATAGCGGTCTTAGGAATGTCTTCAGGACTGACAGGAATCTGATTATAGGCCTTCACGAGATCGAGAGTGCTGAAGATCTTGCACCCAGCAATGCTGTGCGAAAAATCGTGAATGTGCCTTATCGGATACCTGTCAGGCACGGTACGGGCGTTAAGCATGCGATAATCACCGCATGGACGCCAACCATTGTCCTTCTTCGGTGCCAGATGCAGGGGAGATTGTAACATCTGAACCTCGTCAGCATTTTTTTTCCTCCATAGTTGAGCGTAACTTACTTACTGAACTCAACATATTCTTCAACTTAATCATCTGATAATTATCTTGGCCAATGAATCGTCTAGTGATTAAGTAACCTACTTCGTGAACGTAATACGTAACTCCGGGACGTTTAAGTGAAAATAAGAATGGAATCTTTATTAATTTGAATCAAGTAATTTATTAGTTTTAACAAATTTTATTCAGTATAAAATAACTGAATCCATTATTTCGGAATTGAGAATTTAAAAACATTTAACACGTTCAGTGCTACTACTCTTTTCTCGAGAGCGCACGAATCTTTGTCGTGTCCCGCATCCAATTTAGTTAGCACGAATTATATTGGTTTGAAGCTGTGAAAGTGTTAATCACTTATGAAGTCTCAGAGTAAAATTTATAAAATAATCTAACGCGAAGCAATGTATAAACCAGATGACTGATCTATAAACTGCTTTATACCGCAACTCTTTCAAGTTGCGGGAGAGCTTCTCCGCCTTCCCCTAAGCCCCCAGTCCAACGCCACCGGGTACAAAAGTTTATTAACCTAACTATCTAAAAATAACATAATAAGGAAAAATTTACTATTCTTTGAGACTTCATAGCTATTAATTTCTTTTAGTAAGAATAGTCTAATTTTAAATTGAGACATTATTTTCTCAAGTTAATAATTAATTTACTGTATAGTTAGAAATTTAATAAATTTAACTTTAACTACCTAATACAAGGTTCCTACCACTTGGAACCCGTATGCTGGCTGTTTCGGGAAGTGTTAGCGAAGTGAGAAGAAACGGCAGCCCAAAGAAACTCACTTCAACACTTTATCAAGGCAAAATAGTTAAAAGATTCTAAATATAAAAAAAAGACAACTAACATCAATAAAGAGAGCCTAATCCTACTTTGAATATCTATTGAGACCACCTATGATAATTAGAACTCGATTCCTAACTTCATACCTAAACCAATTCCCTATGTTTCTAATCTGTACATTAAGGTTCACATGCACATGACAAGAAGAACTTAGATTTACAAATATGTAACTGGATAATTATTTGATTTCAATAAAATACAATGTTATGGGTTTTGCACTATGACAAAATGAATAATTAATAAGTCTGTGTACCTTAGTAGCATGATTTCAGTCAATCAGATATCTAATTTTCCTTTAGATACAATAACTACCTCTAGTAGTTATACAAAATATGGATAATTATTAATCCGTTTGCACCCATAATGTTATCAAGGCTTACTACTCTTCAGCCGTAACACTAGTGTAATGAAACATACAACCCTCTGAGTTGATAAGGTGAGGACTAACGCCTCAATAACAAATAACTACCTCTAGTAGTTAATCAATATAAATTGTGTGAACCACAACGACAGAAACATACTACCCTCTGAGTTGATAAGGTGAGGACTAACGCCTCAATAACAAATAACCACCTCTAGTAGTTATTCAATATGAATTGTGTGAACCACAACGATAGAAACATACAACCCTCTGAGTTGATAAGGTAAGGACTAACGCCTCAATAATAAATAACCACCTCTAGTAGTTATTCAATATGAATTATGTGAACCACAACGATACTCTGCTCGGTATCCAATAATTTTCTGCACTACGACAGAATTATTATAAGTAATTACTTCTGTAACTAAGACAGAAGTAGCCCCAACTCGGCTTGATGTGTATGTATACTTTACTACCTCTAGTAGTTGGAGAAATAGATCTGGTCAATCGCCAGCTGCTGCTCATAGTGCCGTCATAGCCTACTTCCTTCAGCGTGGTAACACTAATGAAACAACAACCAACCCTCTGAGTTAGCGAAGACCAAACCCATTGCAATGCGGATGAAATAAGGAAAACAATTGATAGCACAGTTTGGACCACTTCTCTGAGTAGAAATTTGTTACTTAAACGAAAAAGAATAAATTATTAGAAATCGAGCAGAATACAGTCATCTTCTTCTTCCATCTTAACAACAACCTCTAGTTGTATCATCATCAGCCATCTATCAGGCAAACTGAATATTTTCATAAGAAATGTATTTGAACTTCTTGCATCTTTTATTTCAACAACCTCTAGTTGTATAAACATTTGACTTTACCATCAGGTGGGTATTAACCACAATGATACTCTGCCTGGTATCCAATATCATTTTGCACTTTGGCAATTATTGAGTCTAAACAAAGACAGAAGTAACCCCAACTCGGTTAGACGTGTGTGTAAAATTTACTACCTCTAGTAGTTACATAAATGGATCAGGTCAATCACCAGCTGCTGCCCATAGTGCCGTCATAGCTTACTTCCTTCGGCGTGGTAACACTAATGGAACAACAACCAACCCTCTGAGTTAGTGAAGACCCTAGCCATCGCAGTAGAAATAAGTAAGTAGACAAATCATAAAGTTTGGGTCAGTTCTTGGAGTAACAAACAACTATTTAAATTATTCAAAATATTCTATTAGATATCAAGCAGAATATAGATGTTACCATTAATGACTTTGTCATCCCTTTTATATGAAATAACTGAACAACAATCCCTAGTTGTAACATCATTTACCTTTTCCATCAGGTGAGTTACATCCTTTGATTAACATAGGACAATTAATTAATTGAACCATGAGATTAAATTATCTCATTTTCCATTTACCATCTGGTGATTAAAATAATCCATTTCAGGATATTTAGATTATTTGAATTAATACTTTTAATTTGAACCTTAACATAAGAACAACTCAGTTACTTATAAATAGGCCTTGCCCTACCATCAGGCAGTTAGAATCCTTTGATTCTTATTACTTAGTAAATTTAAATTGCTTACTAGTACTAAGTAGTTAGTTTTTAAAATCAGTCATCCACTACTCAGGACTAACTTGAGATTTTCAATAATAAATTATTATAATTCATCCACTTCCCATCAGGTGAGTAGAAAGTTCTGATTCAAAATATCACATTAAATTGAGTTTTTACTACAACTTCCTTTCCATCAAGTGAATAGAATCTTTTGATTCAAAATTACCTAATTAATTGACTTCATACTTCCAGGCAACATAAAATACTATAAAGAAACCTTTGCCTTTAGCGGATTAACTTTGGTGGCATTCCCTAGCAATTTAGGCTATAGATTTTAGTACATATAAGTTAGTGAATTTCCTATGAACTTAGCCTTCCTGACATGTGAATTGGATTCCCTAGACTTGCAAATATTCGTTTATTTACTAAGGAATTATATGACAAAATTACCATTCTTTCTTTCCATTTGTTATTGACATAAAATACTTTTATATGCCTATACCAACAGGTGTAATGAAACCGAAGACTTTGTTAAACGGAACTTAATTTAGTAATAAGAAAAGGCTAGACTTTCAAAATTCTAGATTTGACATTCCTTTTCCCAACTATTAACAAAGTTTAATTTGGAAATCAATTACTCAATTATACATAAAATATTTTTGAAACCTATATTTAAATACTTAAAATCCATATACTTTCATTTGTATTCTAGTAAAACCTAACACCCTACTCAATCTAGTACACTATTAAGTAACAGTCCCTTTATTATTTCCTATAATCTTACATGTTTACCGTGTTATATTCCGCCATCTAACACAGAACGTCATTTTATGTCTGTTCATGCCTACAGCTATAACTCATAAAATGTTTGAAATGAATATTTGAACTAATTTCCTCCTATATACTATTATTTTAGGTATTTTTACCTATGTTCTACACCAAGTATACAAATATATCCGTATCCGTTTTATCTAGCTTTGATTTCTCTGAACTAAGAGTTTATTGGACTGACGTACATAAAATGAATTGAACATTTATTGCTAACAAATCGTAAATTCTTAAATTTAGCGTGATATCGTAACAACTTCCGTATATTGTACCTTTTAAAACCTAGATAATTCTCAAAATTATCATCCTATAGTTTTCTAGCGATTTACCTACAAGTCTATCTCATTTACTTTTTCCTAGTAAAAATAACTCACTTATTTATAAGAAATTATCTAACCAATCCCTACAAATAACATCCCTATACCTATAACGTTACTTTGGTCATCGACCAAGCTAGCTTAATCATAACAAAGCTATTTTTTTATATTTTTTTATGTCCATGTTACCGAGAGTTCCCTATCCCACTCTATCTTCATAGGCTAAATTGTACTACAACATCCCCCACTCACAGTCCTAAAGAGACATCTCACGGCTGTTCTCGACAGATACTGGGCCGCAGGCAATAATCCACCTTCCACCTTTCTCTTCGATTCCGGGTGGAAGCAAGAGACAGAAGACCGTGAGTGAGAAAACATTTGCAATACAACCTCAATCGAAAGATCAAGATTAATGCCCACAGATAGAGTAAAAGAAACCTAGGCGTGGTGTGTATCGTATGCGTGAGTGCCTAACCAGACCTGTATCCCTAGTCCCTAAGAGTACCTATCTCAAACAAAAGGAATAATCCCACCTTCAAACTCAGTTTGAGGTGACACGACACCCTTTGAGTGATGTGTGTAACCAGCACAAGATAGAGGAAAGGGGGGGTATGTGCCGATTGTAGAAGGGGGTACTGCTCCATGTAGTTAATAATTAAAATACTCCCTAAGTATCTATTAGATAGATACATAAGGAATATAATAACCAATAAGACACCCGTGAAAAGCGCGGAAAGAACCCGCTATGTCCATCCTGTGGTCCATTTCACTGATGAATTCTTACATGAGCCAGTCAGACTGATCAGAAACCTGAGGATCTGGTGAACCCGTCTGAAGATTCACTTTTGAAGGATATTGTAAACCAGGTCAACCGCGAACGATTGGCCTGATCGACAACGAACCTTCATCTGAAATCAGAAGAGCAAAATTAGTAAATCATAATAAACAAAACACAAACAAATAAATTTACTAAATCATCATCATCGTCATCATCACCCCATATTAGTGATCACTCTCCAATTTACCAATATCTGCAAATGATAATAAATTATTTTAAATTATTATCGTAATCATCATCAGCCTGTATTAGTGATCACACCCCAATTTACTTAATAACTGCAAATAATATATTAAACAAAACAATAACAAAACACAAACAAACAAAATTATGGAAAAATATTTCAAATTATACAAAGTGTTACCGCCTCGACGCCCAGATCCAAAAAAGTCCTGTTTCCTACCCATCTATTCCTTATATACTACTCGAAATCGTCCACCAGGTCCACTACGTCCACTACGTCCACTACGTCCACTACGTCCACTACGTCCACTAGGTCCACTTCGTCCACTACGTCCACTTTCCCTCTATCACGCGTTGCCGCGCGATTCATTTCAAAAAGCTAAACTACTACTAGCACCATCTACCAGATAGATATTGAACTTAGTAGTACGTTAATAAGCCCATTTATAGAGACTTACAATGGTCTTGCTACATTAACGAGTTATCTAGTAACATTGTTTTTTGGAAATGGGACTAGATGTCGCTAGGAGAAATATTATACAATAGTGTTACTAATAATCATCTTATTTTTTATAATGTGACGGCCTGTCAGACCGTTACAGCCAACCCCCAAACTTTTTGAAGGTGTACAATTATTAAACCGGAAAAAAGTTTTCTTCTCACCATTTCAACAAAATTAAAATGTAACTGAATACCTTATAATCTAAAATTAATTTGTCTTCACAAAATTATGTTTTTAGAAATATAAATTTACAACTTTAATAAACCTTATTTTATTGCAAGTTTCATCTAAAATTTTGAGACCTTTATCACAAATCAATCACAAAAAAAAACATTCATATATATGTGTTTTACACCATTAACCCAAATGTTATCTCCGTAATATTAATGTAATATTAAGTTGTTTGTTCGTGAACCATGACATTTCCTCACTAATATCATAATGAAAATAAAATGAAGCATTATGCATGTCTCACAACAACCCGAGAGCTAACCACGGCTCTTTACTATTTATAACTGACCTCCACCTTCCCATAAGTCAGTCCACGAACCATCCACAACTATTCACGTGGACTAAGTCATAGCCAAGGATAATAGCCAGCAATTATCAGCAGCTCATCCTAAAAAAATATTACAAGGCAAATGTCATTATTATATTTAATCTGCAATTTTTTTGTAACATACCTAGTAACTCTCAGCTTTGTTTTAGACAAATAAGAATAACAGTCTTCAGCTATACGAGTACACAGTTCTTATTACAATGATAGTTCTTAAGTTTTGGCATATAAACAACTATAAAATATAAAAAATATTCATTCAAGACAACCACCGATGACCTGATAAAGGTGGCAGGAGTTCGCTGGAAAACGGCAGCGCTGAACCGGTCGGTGTGGAAATCCTTGGGAAGGCCTTTGTCCATTGGCCTTCGGCCGATTATGATTTAAACCACCATATACGAAAATCCTACCATCGGAACCTGCACACCCAATGTCTTGTGAAATGCTCGCGGAAAAGGAAGAAACCCCAGGCCCAAAAGAAACTTCTTTCAACACATTTATTTTGAATTAAAGGTCCTACATATCACTGCGCAACTCGGGCAAACAAGTCGGATCCCAGTTTCATTTAGCTGCACACTACCACAAAGAATGTGAAAGAATTAGCAAAATATATTAACGTAATAATTAGTAAATATAAAATTACTTACTTACTTAAAATAATTTTAACGAGCCTTTATTTTACACCAAAAAAAAAAGGAAACGACTCAGCTATCGACTCACCACTGCATGGATATTTAAGCAAGCCTTATTGTACTGAACAACTACTGTACTGGACAACTTCACATTTTTGGTTTGTCCGACCAAACATGATGCGCTCCAATCTCGGGTATCTTAAGGTTTGATGAATTGTTCTAACGACCACTGGATGCTAAACCTATTGGAACTAACTGTTGAAATCACTGTTAACGTTCTTTAATTAAGATTTTAATTACACACTCACCAGACTTACTAGACTTACTTACTTACTAGACTGCTACATTATACCTTTTTTTTTTCATTAAACTATTTGTTCTAACTACTACCCCAATCAATTTATTGACACTTCTTCCCAGGATGTAATATGTAGTGTGTTTTTAAACCATACAGCCAATCACTAAAAACGTGAATCAAAACTCTGAATTCATGACATCTTAACATGAATAAAAATCATTATATCACAAGGTCAATCTAAACTCTGCAGAGGAATTTGGTTGTGAGGCAAATTAGCTCTAATAGCAATAAATTGGCACTACCAATCCAAACCGTTCCTCAAGACTTGTAAACTGATACCGCCAATCTATCCCCCCCATAATCTAGATTACTTTAATAGCTCAAATGATAATCATTTCTTGCTTTAGAGCCTCACTCAGAACTTAGACCCAACATAATCGTGATTCTCTGTCTGGAGCTTGTGCAGTTGTTGAGAAATAGAAATAGCTTTCAGCTGCGTGTACAGTATGAGATTACTATGGGATACAGTATTAACACTGTTGTCGTCAAAATGACTTAACCTAACTCCTATTCCCATAGTAACTCAATTGTTCGTTATAGTGCCTCCGGGTTGGACTGTCAATAAACTCATTCTCCATACTCCAGCTTCTGTTGTCTCATTAGAGTCCTCTTATTCATCCCTTTATTCTATATTAAACAATAACACTCTATTCTATCACCCGCCTATTTTCTTCCCCATAACACACCAACACCATTTTACGCTACTCTAACGAATCACCAGCCCAGTCAGTATGGAATTTTCTAAATTATATTCAACTTAAGGATTTTCTTTCTCTTAATAAATGATATTCGGTAATTGACTAATTACTTGAACCTTAGCATTTCCTCTACTATATAATTATAATATAAATAAAACTTCATTTATATATTATTGAATTTAATTTGAGTGAAATAAATGAAACAACTTCATGAGATTGACAAATTTAATTTATAAAATGACATACCGTTATTCCTTACCTTTACCTTCTTAAATACCTTCAAAACCTTACCCACAATATATACCTTTTTATGTATTAAATCACTAAATTGGTAATAGGTAACAATCCGTAACCCGACTTCTTTTTATAAGTTTAATCAAATTCTATCTATAACCCACCTAAATATTTAGTAACTGCTATTCGCTCCTACTCTTTGAAATACTATTTAATAACAATTGTTCTTAATTTGATCTGCCTATTATGGGTTGCTCTTAATTATTTTCTATATAAATATAATAACCTATCAATATTCCAAAAATATGAATAATATTTCCTACTATACTGCCAACATGACTTCTAATTTTTGTTATCACGCATTATGAAACTAATGATATTATTATTTCCTACTGTACTGCCAACATGACTGTTCTAATTTTTATTATCACGCGCTATGAAACTAATGATTTTCCTATAATACATTTTCCCTAAGGTCTGTAATTCGGTCTGTTGTGTTTTAAACGCCTAAATCTAGTAAAATAAAGACATTACTGTCCTACTTTATATTACTTGTATATCTAGAAACATTAAAAAACAACTGAATTACATTTAATATAAATTCCTGACCATACCAACCTACCTAATACGTCAATAATTTATCAAAGTCTTAGTATATTATGGTATTTTACAGGGGTAGAAATTTTTTCCAGTATGTTTCTCTTAGTATTTCGCTTGCGAAAATCAACTTATTATCCTTCTGTTGATAAACCTTACATATCTTTTTTCTGAATTCTTCTGTTAAAGACTCCAATAAGTCCATCACTAAATCAATTAAATAAAATTCTAATACTTCAATTGTAATTATAGCAAAGATTTTTGAATTTATCTTTATATTTCTTTTATGTAAATAATGAAATTTCTAACAGATTTTTCTATTTTATTTTTTTCCCAAACAATATTTAAATCTTTGATACTTTGTACTCTTTTACTACACTTCTTACATACTGATAACCATAGATAGTGACATTTCCAGTCAATAATATGGATTTCAAATAATGTTGTTAGAAAAGTTTACTATTAAGCATTTTACGTATTTTCTAGAATGCTATAAAGAATATGAAATTTAAATATAAATAGCTTTCTATCCTTCTAAATTATACTCCACTACCAAATAGATAGTATTTATATAATTCCCTTATAAGTATTTGCCCGTATTTAAATGTCATGTTCATAACAACTACGTTACAGATTTGAAAGTAAATAATACATATATAAATTTTTCTTTCGAATATTATTCCTAGTTCGCAATCTATGGTAACATAATTATTGAGTTTTTTATACAACAACCCCCCATCAACTAACGTTTCCACAAATTTAATATTAAAACCAAGTAACTGCTGCCATCCCCCCCGTCTTTTAATACTTTCACTTGAATTAAATTGATATTCAAAGTGACTATGGTGGACAAAAATATGGATAAAAGCAATTATTTAACAAAATAGTACCTACGCTATTTATTAAAACGAAATCTCAACCCCCAGACTATAAAAATTTTAACGATTTAATAAAATGTAAATCTACTAAAAATAAGATATACATATTTCAACCCCCAAATAAACAAATTAAACAAGATTAAACAAATTATACAAATCCTTTTACATTTTATTTTTTCTAACAAATAACGAATTAAGAGAAACGTTAAAACCTTTTAATTATAAATCCACTCTTATTTCACCATCCATTTCACGGGCAGCAAATTGTGACTATTTCCTTTAAAGAGAAAACAGTCACGAAATATCCTGGGCTAAGGCACACCAAATTGTAACATCTGAACCTCGTCAGCATTTTTTTCCTCCATAGTTGAGCGTAACTTACTTACTGAACTCAACATATTCTTCAACTTAATCATCTGATAATTATCTTGGCCAATGAATCGTCTAGTGATTAAGTAACCTACTTCGTGAACGTAATACGTAACTCCGGGACGTTTAAGTGAAAATAAGAATGGAATCTTTATTAATTTGAATCAAGTAATTTATTAGTTTTAACAAATTTTATTCAGTATAAAACAACTGAATCCATTATTTCGGAATTGAGAATTTAAAAACATTTAACACGTTCAGTGCTACTACTCTTTTCTCGAGAGCGCACGAATCTTTGTCGTGTCCCGCATCCAATTTAGTTAGCACGAATTATATTGGTTTGAAGCTGTGAAAGTGTTAATCACTTATGAAGTCTCAGAGTAAAATTTATAAAATAATCTAACGCGAAGCAATGTATAAACCAGATGACTGATCTATAAACTGCTTTATACCGCAACTCTTTCAAGTTGCGGGAGAGCTTCTCCGCCTTCCCCTAAGCCCCCAGTCCAACGCCACCGGGTACAAAAGTTTATTAACCTAACTATCTAAAAATAACATAATAAGGAAAAATTTACTATTCTTTGAGACTTCATAGCTATTAATTTCTTTTAGTAAGAATAGTCTAATTTTAAATTGAGACATTATTTTCTCAAGTTAATAATTAATTTACTGTATAGTTAGAAATTTAATAAATTTAACTTTAACTACCTAATACAAGGTTCCTACCACTTGGAACCCGTATGCTGGCCGTTTCGGGAAGTGTTAGCGAAGTGAGAAGAAACGGCAGCCCAAAGAAACTCACTTCAACACTTTATCAAGGCAAAATAGTTAAAAGATTCTAAATATAAAAAAAAAGACAACTAACATCAATAAAGAGAGCCTAATCCTACTTTGAATATCTATTGAGACCACCTATGATAATTAGAACTCGATTCCTAACTTCATACCTAAACCAATTCCCTATGTTTCTAATCTGTACATTAAGGTTCACATGCACATGACAAGAAGAACTTAGATTTACAAATATGTAACTGGATAATTATTTGATTTCAATAAAATACAATGTTATGGGTTTTGCACTATGACAAAATGAATAATTAATAAGTCTGTGTACCTTAGTAGCATGAACTCAGTCAATCAGATATCTAATTTTCCTTTAGATACAATAACTACCTCTAGTAGTTATACAAAATATGGATAATTATTAATCCGTTTGCACCCATAATGTTATCAAGGCTTACTACTCTTCAGCCGTAACACTAGTGTAATGAAACATACAACCCTCTGAGTTGATAAGGTGAGGACTAACGCCTCAATAACAAATAACTACCTCTAGTAGTTAATCAATATAAATTGTGTGAACCACAACGACAGAAACATACTACCCTCTGAGTTGATAAGGTGAGGACTAACGCCTCAATAACAAATAACCACCTCTAGTAGTTATTCAATATGAATTGTGTGAACCACAACGATAGAAACATACAACCCTCTGAGTTGATAAGGTAAGGACTAACGCCTCAATAATAAATAACCACCTCTAGTAGTTATTCAATATGAATTATGTGAACCACAACGATACTCTGCTCGGTATCCAATAATTTTCTGCACTACGACAGAATTATTATAAGTAATTACTTCTGTAACTAAGACAGAAGTAGCCCCAACTCGGCTTGATGTGTATGTATACTTTACTACCTCTAGTAGTTGGAGAAATAGATCTGGTCAATCGCCAGCTGCTGCTCATAGTGCCGTCATAGCCTACTTCCTTCAGCGTGGTAACACTAATGAAACAACAACCAACCCTCTGAGTTAGCGAAGACCAAACCCATTGCAATGCGGATGAAATAAGGAAAACAATTGATAGCACAGTTTGGACCACTTCTCTGAGTAGAAATTTGTTACTTAAACGAAAAAGAATAAATTATTAGAAATCGAGCAGAATACAGTCATCTTCTTCTTCCATCTTAACAACAACCTCTAGTTGTATCATCATCAGCCATCTATCAGGCAAACTGAATATTTTCATAAGAAATGTATTTGAACTTCTTGCATCTTTTATTTCAACAACCTCTAGTTGTATAAACATTTGACTTTACCATCAGGTGGGTATTAACCACAATGATACTCTGCCTGGTATCCAATATCATTTTGCACTTTGGCAATTATTGAGTCTAAACAAAGACAGAAGTAACCCCAACTCGGTTAGACGTGTGTGTAAAATTTACTACCTCTAGTAGTTACATAAATGGATCAGGTCAATCACCAGCTGCTGCCCATAGTGCCGTCATAGCTTACTTCCTTCGGCGTGGTAACACTAATGGAACAACAACCAACCCTCTGAGTTAGTGAAGACCCTAGCCATCGCAGTAGAAATAAGTAAGTAGACAAATCATAAAGTTTGGGTCAGTTCTTGGAGTAACAAACAACTATTTAAATTATTCAAAATATTCTATTAGATATCAAGCAGAATATAGATGTTACCATTAATGACTTTGTCATCCCTTTTATATGAAATAACTGAACAACAATCCCTAGTTGTAACATCATTTACCTTTTCCATCAGGTGAGTTACATCCTTTGATTAACATAGGACAATTAATTAATTGAACCATGAGATTAAATTATCTCATTTTCCATTTACCATCTGGTGATTAAAATAATCCATTTCAGGATATTTAGATTATTTGAATTAATACTTTTAATTTGAACCTTAACATAAGAACAACTCAGTTACTTATAAATAGGCCTTGCCCTACCATCAGGCAGTTAGAATCCTTTGATTCTTATTACTTAGTAAATTTAAATTGCTTACTAGTACTAAGTAGTTAGTTTTTAAAATCAGTCATCCACTACTCAGGACTAACTTGAGATCTTCAATAATAAATTATTATAATTCATCCACTTCCCATCAGGTGAGTAGAAAGTTCTGATTCAAAATATCACATTAAATTGAGTTTTTACTACAACTTCCTTTCCATCAAGTGAATAGAATCTTTTGATTCAAAATTACCTAATTAATTGACTTCATACTTCCAGGCAACATAAAATACTATAAAGAAACCTTTGCCTTTAGCGGATTAACTTTGGTGGCATTCCCTAGCAATTTAGGCATATAAGTTAGTGAATTTCCTATGAACTTAGCCTTCCTGACATGTGAATTGGATTCCCTAGACTTGCAAATATTCGTTTATTTACTAAGGAATTATATGACAAAATTACCATTCTTTCTTTCCATTTGTTATTGACATAAAATACTTTTATATGCCTATACCAACAGGTGTAATGAAACCGAAGACTTTGTTAAACGGAACTTAATTTAGTAATAAGAAAAGGCTAGACTTTCAAAATTCTAGATTTGACATTCCTTTTCCCAACTATTAACAAAGTTTAATTTGGAAATCAATTACTCAATTATACATAAAATATTTTTGAAACCTATATTTAAATACTTAAAATCCATATACTTTCATTTGTATTCTAGTAAAACCTAACACCCTACTCAATCTAGTACACTATTAAGTAACAGTCCCTTTATTATTTCCTATAATCTTACATGTTTACCGTGTTATATTCCGCCATCTAACACAGAACGTCATTTTATGTCTGTTCATGCCTACAGCTATAACTCATAAAATGTTTGAAATGAATATTTGAACTAATTTCCTCCTATATACTATTATTTTAGGTATTTTTACCTATGTTCTACACCAAGTATACAAATATATCCGTATCCGTTTTATCTAGCTTTGATTTCTCTGAACTAAGAGTTTATTGGACTGACGTACATAAAATGAATTGAACATTTATTGCTAACAAATCGTAAATTCTTAAATTTAGCGTGATATCGTAACAACTTCCGTATATTGTACCTTTTAAAACCTAGATAATTCTCAAAATTATCATCCTATAGTTTTCTAGCGATTTACCTACAAGTCTATCTCATTTACTTTTTCCTAGTAAAAATAACTCACTTATTTATAAGAAATTATCTAACCAATCCCTACAAATAACATCCCTATACCTATAACGTTACTTTGGTCATCGACCAAGCTAGCTTAATCATAACAAAGCTATTTTTTTATATTTTTTTATGTCCATGTTACCGAGAGTTCCCTATCCCACTCTATCTTCATAGGCTAAATTGTACTACAACATCCCCCACTCACAGTCCTAAAGAGACATCTCACGGCTGTTCTCGACAGATACTGGGCCGCAGGCAATAATCCACCTTCCACCTTTCTCTTCGATTCCGGGTGGAAGCAAGAGACAGAAGACCGTGAGTGAGAAAACATTTGCAATACAACCTCAATCGAAAGATCAAGATTAATGCCCACAGATAGAGTAAAAGAAACCTAGGCGTGGTGTGTATCGTATGCGTGAGTGCCTAACCAGACCTGTATCCCTAGTCCCTAAGAGTACCTATCTCAAACAAAAGGAATAATCCCACCTTCAAACTCAGTTTGAGGTGACACGACACCCTTTGAGTGATGTGTGTAACCAGCACAAGATAGAGGAAAGGGGGGGTATGTGCCGATTGTAGAAGGGGGTACTGCTCCATGTAGTTAATAATTAAAATACTCCCTAAGTATCTATTAGATAGATACATAAGGAATATAACAACCAATAAGACACCCGTGAAAAGCGCGGAAAGAACCCGCTATGTCCATCCTGTGGTCCATTTCACTGATGAATTCTTACATGAGCCAGTCAGACTGATCAGAAACCTGAGGATCTGGTGAACCCGTCTGAAGATTCACTTTTGAAGGATATTGTAAACCAGGTCAACCGCGAACGATTGGCCTGATCGACAACGAACCTTCATCTGAAATCAGAAGAGCAAAATTAGTAAATCATAATAAACAAAACACAAACAAATAAATTTACTAAATCATCATCATCGTCATCATCACCCCATATTAGTGATCACTCTCCAATTTACCAATATCTGCAAATGATAATAAATTATTTTAAATTATTATCGTAATCATCATCAGCCTGTATTAGTGATCACACCCCAATTTACTTAATAACTGCAAATAATATATTAAACAAAACAATAACAAAACACAAACAAACAAAATTATGGAAAAATATTTCAAATTATACAAAGTGTTACCGCCTCGACGCCCAGATCCAAAAAAGTCCTGTTTCCTACCCATCTATTCCTTATATACTACTCGAAATCGTCCACCAGGTCCACTACGTCCACTACGTCCACTACGTCCACTACGTCCACTACGTCCACTAGGTCCACTTCGTCCACTACGTCCACTTTCCCTCTATCACGCGTTGCCGCGCGATTCATTTCAAAAAGCTAAACTACTACTAGCACCATCTACCAGATAGATATTGAACTTAGTAGTACGTTAATAAGCCCATTTATAGAGACTTACAATGGTCTTGCTACATTAACGAGTTATCTAGTAACATTGTTTTTTGGAAATGGGACTAGATGTCGCTAGGAGAAATATTATACAATAGTGTTACTAATAATCATCTTATTTTTTATAATGTGACGGCCTGTCAGACCGTTACAAGATGACCAGGGACTTTCTGAAGGTCTGGCCGTACCATTAGCCAGCATGGACTGAAACTCTCCACGAGCGATCTTTAGCTTATCCGGCGCGAGACGACGAGGTGTACATGACACTGGAGGCCCTGGCGTCGTGCGGATATGGTGAACGGTGTTGTGTGGGATTGTGCGTTGTGTACCAGCTGGTCGTGTGATCTCGGGGAACTCGTTGAGAATTCTGTGATACCGGGTCACACCAGACGAAACCTTCACTGAAAAGAAAGTATCATCATTACAGTTACTATTAATTACGTTAACACCAGCTGACAAAGTGGTAGTGCTATCAATTAAGCGCTTGTTTCGCGTATCTACGACTAAGCCATAGAAGTTTAAAAAATCTACGCCTATTATAGGCTTAGTTACATTGGCCACAACAAAACGCCAAGAAAAGCTCCTACGTAAGCCGAAATCTAAGCACAAGTGCACAAAACCATAAGTCTCTATACGAGTACCATTGGCAGCACTCAACTCATAGTCACTCCGAGCACGACGATCACGAACCATCGACCGAGGGAAGACACACAAGTCGCTACCAGTGTCGACCAGAAATTGCGCCTTCGTAGATCGGTCGGTGACGAAGAGGCGACCAGCAGATGTGGGACAATCGTTAGTCGCCATCACCGACTGCCCCTGGTGTTTTCCGCCTTCCAGTCGCAAGGGCGAACGCAGTGATTCGCCTTATCGCCGTACTTCCCATGGTAGAAGCACAGCGGGAACTTCCTATAGTTGGACATTGACCTGGTCCTCGAGGTAGATTTCCTGTTTGATGAGCCTCTTGTGCGGGAACGGGGTCTACTGGTCCGCTGTGTGGACAGCTGCTGGACCTGCTTGCGCAGCTCTGCGATTTCTCGGGTAAGGTCACCGATAGCAGACCCAGGAACGGCTGATGACGTCATCGCTGCCACATTTGGAGTCGGAACGGCGATGTCATTGACCCTGTCGGCAAGGTCAGCCAGGTCATCTAATGAAGCTGTAGCTGGTTGACCGGCCAGTACTGTTTGGATGCCATGAGGAAGTCGGTTGATCCAGATGGTCCTCATGAAGTCTTCAGGCACGTCCGAACCAGCCAAACCCATCAGATGTCGCAGGAACTGGGAAGGCTTCCTATCACCTAGCTCCTCGTGCATAAGTAGCTGCTTGATCTTCTTTTCATTAGAAGCACTCAGTCGCTTAATGAGCTCTGTCTTCAGCTTGTCATATCTATTCACTGCAGGTGGGTTTATGATGATGTCCTTGACCTCGCGGGAATATCTGTTGTCAAGCTGGCCGATGACATAATTGAATTTGGTGGTATCCGCTGTGATGCCGGATATGGCAAACTGCCCTTCCACTTGAGCGAACCAAATTTCTGGTTCTTCCGGCCAAAATGGTGGGACGCGTATTCCAACTTTAAAAACATCCGGTGGACGATCAACAAATGTCGGATTAGCCGCGGCACTGTTGCCGGCTGTACTAGTGTGAAAGCGCCCAGACGCGTCCGCTCGGACATCTTGTTCCACAATCTGTTCGTCTGTCGTGTTCTTCATGGGGTCACCAGTATAGAAGATATAGATGTAGTTGGATGAATATTTCGGTATTTCAGATCAGGTTGGTTGGTTAAATAAAATAGTTCAACTTACGTTCGATCGTTTAATGTCCGAACAGATCCAACACATAAAATCACAAAGCACAGAAGGAGTAGAATTACACAGACACTAAGAACAGTTTCGATAGAAATAAAGTCAAGAGGCACAGTAGAAATATAAGCGAAGAAAATATGAAAGAACAGATATTAAATAGCGTAGCGAAAACAATAGGCAAAGGCTTAGCTCAAGCGACATGCGATTTGCGTCAGAGTAGGTTCTCGACTGGTGGGGCGCGCGGCTGGCGGCCGGCGCGATGCCGGTGCGCAGGTAGCGCGTCGACGTCACACAAGACAATAGGGACCGGTCAGCGCGGCGGTTTTACACTGACCATAATCGATCGTTAGAAAGACGGATCATAACAGCGATCTGGTACACAATATAAAATATAATAATATATTATAATAAATATATTTATGTAAATAATATTGAATAAATAATTATTTTGTAAATAATATATAAATATAAATATATAAATATTGTGAAATAGAAAGTAGGTGAGTTACCTACATACCTACTAAATAGGAATTAGTTTTGTTCAACTGTACCTGCATTTTAGAGTATAGTTCGGTATATTTATTCACGTAAAACGCTCATTTCATGTAGGTCTATGTTCTGGAACCAAAGCAGGTACTCACAGTCACGTTACAAAGGCCGTTCAATAGTTATTAGTAGACTGTTTGATGTTGGAAAGCTATGGAACTCGGACTAAAGAAGATGTGGAGTAGATTGCTTTTTGTACGCATTTTATTTTAGTTCTTGCCATAATATTGTGATATGTTAGTACTGTTTTGGTGGTATATGATAAATTTATGAATTTATAACTTACAGAGTCTTCTTGCAAGTGTTATTACTTGGCCATAAAAATAAATTAAACAATATTAAGATTGATAATTTATCGATTATACAAAAGGCATCAACGATGATGATGCCGAAGATGGAAGCGGGTTTACCAAGATTCCCCAACGCAATGGGGAACTGGCTATCTTAGCTTCATGCCGGAACACATCAGTGCTGTTTGGCGGCAAGACTTAGATAAGTTGCGTTGGGGAATCTTGGTAAGCCCGCTTCCATCTTTGGCATCATCATCATTTACCATCAGGTGAGATGATGCTAAGGGCTTACCAATTGAGGGTAAAAAAGGCATCAACGAACAAGCATGCAATACTTAAAAGAATGTCAAACGAAACATTGTTAAGATTAATCGTCGGGCTAAACCCTCCTCAAAATAATATCTTCTAAAACAAGTGGTAGGACCTTACTCTACCCTCATTAGAAAGAAGGCTGCAAAATATATGGCGCTTCTGTATTCTTTACGGCCCTCTTTCTGAGGGCAGTATTATGTTCAGTTGGGAAGCGCGAGATAACCAGCGTAATTATCGGCATTGAGCGGAATTCCATGTCAGCGCTCAAGGACAGGCAACGCTCTGATGACCCTTTTCGCGTTATAGATGCTCACAGGCGGCTACAGCCACTTTCCATCAGCTTCAGCCTTTTAACAACTAACACAAATAAAAAAATCCTAAGAGCCTTAATTTTTTACTGAATTTAAATATTTACCTACTGTAATAGGTACAGTATAGTACGCACTGAACGCATACATTTACGGCCAAAACTTTTTTTCTTGGGGGATTTAACCGAGTAATAATTTTACAACGAATGGCGACTCCACAGCTCTCGGTGTGAAAGTTACTTGATCGCCTCATAATGCGTTCCGTCGCCGTCACTGTAAGCGCCAATTACAACGCGCCGCCATATTTGTTTCAGTAAGTTTTTAACAATAGACACCTATCTATGGTCCTTCTGAAATGCTGAAAAAAATATTTACTGTGCCTGATATTTATGAAACTGAACAATGAACAATTCTCAAAATACATAATTAGTTAGTGATTTTGTTGTGCTACTAAATGTATCAGATGATTCGACAACTTTTCAAAGTATTTCGGATATAAACAATGCGGATATCTTTAGGTCAAGCAAAGCCTAAAAAAACAAATTCAATGCAATATACGATACTTTACTGCATTAAAAACTTACAAGAATAACAAAGACAAAAAAAAATGTGACAACAATAGGCGACCTTGTTGCTTGGTAGCAATTTCTTTCAGGCAACCTTAAGGCTTTAAGTAGTCTGAATAACCTTGCTGAAACGGAGATCGCTGAGAGTTTTGCAGACGTCAGTGCCATCTAGCGGCAACGGTCGGTACAGTTGAAATACTATAAAAACTGCAGAAGGGACAAGTGTTATTTATTAGTTATCCTACACAACTGCCTATTTTTGTTTGCACATCACTGCAACTGACGTCATCGTTACGTGCAAAGTGTTGAGTTTTATTTTTTATGACCAGTAGGCGTCAGGAACCTATACGAAGTATGTAAGTATGTAGAGCGTGCCTACAGCCAAATCGGATTCAACTTCTTTTGTCGGATTGCAGTATTTGATGTTATTAGATTTTTCTCAGTTGTGGGAGTGACATGGGGTACACTATTTTATTACTAGCTGTTGCCCGCGACAACAGAGAGAAAAATAATAAATCTACTCATCATAGAAATATTTGACCTGCACCGGGTGGGGATTGAACCCACGACTCTCGGATGTTGTCAGGGGCACAAACCACTGAGCCAACGAGTCCGTCAAGTTTATGTTTTTAGATTTTAGGACTAGGTGTGATATAAAAAATATTCTTCTAACTGTGTCTAACTAACTATGTCCCAAAACTAATGCGACGAAGGAGATCATTCAGGCTCCATACATTTTTTGGCCTTTTTTTAAGTGCCGGTCAACCAAAAAAAAAATGTATTATTAGAACTTGCTATTTGGAGCAATAGTTAAAATGACACAAAAGTTGTAGGGTTTTTCTGAACAATGTTATATAAGATGGATGAATCGTCATTTTCATACATTTATTGATTCCTGAAAGCTCAGATATAACTAGAGTTTATCATCTGGTACAATTTACATTTTTCAACTTTTGTGTCATATTAACATTAATTATTGCTCCAAATAGTTCTAACAATTCGTACTTCTTTTTTGTTGGCCGGCACTTTCATAAAAGGCTCAAAATTAATGATCTCCTTTTGGCTGGTGATAGCTTTGATCAAGACCTATCAAAATAACGAAACATATGTTCTGCAAAAGTTTATAGTTTTCGAGGTATACCAGATTAATAAAAAAAAAACACTACTATGTTTTTTAATTAATTTGTTTTTTGGACTCAAATATCGTTGATTAGTGTCTCCACTCGGATTCACTACTTTATTCTACAAAAATATTAAAGATGCCATCAGAAATACATCATCAATTAAAAAAAGCTTTAAAATATTCGATAACGAAACTTTATACATCTGCGACGTAAAAAAAAATACTGAATAATTTTTGTCTCACATTATAAGATAGAGCATAGTATGCTATAAAAATCCTTGTTTCATGCCCATTTTAGAAATGTATAATACTTGGATATTTTCCTTACAAACAATGAGTTAATTGCTATTTTTGACCTCAAGGTGCTGACTTATTATATTCGAGGTTTTCAAATAAAATTAATTAGATTGATTAAAAATAGAAAGGCGATCATATTATGTTTGTTCTAGAAGGTCACCGTGACTAACTACCTAAAATAAAAATAAAACTGGCCAAGTACGAGTCGCACTCGCACATGAAGGGTTCCATACTATCGTACAAGAAACTCTAAAAAACACGTCTCTTGTATGAGGAGCCCCTTTAATTTTTTAATATTATTTTAAACTCTGTGTAGTGTTTAAACTCTGTAGCGATTCAAACTCTGTGAGCATTTCATTTAAATCGCAAGAGTGAAAGAGCAGCGGCGACACTGTGGGACAAAAGTACCTACCCTAATCGGAGACAACTGTACTATTAGATTTTTAATACACCCAAGCTGCTGATTTACAGACTGCCTGGCCGAAGTAGAGATGTTGTTTTGGAAGAAAGATAGAAAAGTGGCGGCAAAATTCTGTACCCTCGGTGAAAAACGCTATAAGTCCGAAATCCCAGTTTTGAGAAAAACGGCTTTAAAGTTTTGGCACCTTTACTTGCGTATAACTTTTTTGTTTTTAATTTTATTTATAATGTAGAAAATGTTCCAGGTACTTATTTTAGGCGTCTTTACTATGATGTATGAAGAGTAGCATTACATTTAATACATTAGGAGCAAATAGGAAAAGAAGTGACTTATATTTTTCGCCACATCAGAATGTACATGTGTAATGTGATATAAGAACAATTATATTATTTTACACTACAACTATTGATTTTATTGTTATTGGTGAAAAATGATATATCTACGTATTAAAATAGCATTTAAATATATTTTTACTAATAAATCACAAAAGTTCCAGAACAAAATTTACACAAAAAAGTAGCATCTTTACTTCGTAGTAGATTAAATACAATAAATTACATAATTAACGGTGATGTATTAAAAAACACAAAAAATATCATATAAAGTTTCGTGTTTAGTAATATATTTCAACTTGTTTTGTTACAGTTTAAAGTTGTGGGTCGTGTCAAATGTTATAAATCGATAAGGCAGTAAAATAATATCCTTACTATATTATTATCTTCAATCAAATCAGTTCAGTCTCGGATACTTTTAGTACCTTTGTGAGACAGAAAATAGCCAACTGAGACACCGGTGAACCGGGATTGGAATGAGATACCATAAAAGATTTGTTCACCAAAACAGCTGTTGAGATTTTCGGATACCACTGGGTGAAACCACTGGACTGGCGCTCCAAAAATATTTTAGTGACTCGAAGCGCCAAGCTGCATTAAATAACTGCATTGATCTTTGTGAAGCTATACACACTGTGCTGCAGTCATTCCTACGGCAACTTGCCGCCAACTCTCTTATGCTTATTGGACAAACCTATGCAAAATCTTTCAAGACTGCGCAGTTGCCGGTAACTTTTGTGGTGTTTCCACGGGGATCAAAACGGTTCTCGGCCCTGTGCTGAAAAAGGCAGTTTCTTTAAAAGAACTTGACGGCTGAATCATCACCGACTGTAACCGTCATTTCAAATGGCAAGTTAAACACTAAGGTTTATTTCGAAAATATTGTCACCTTATACAAATGAAAGGGTAACTGTGGCGATTGCAACAACTATAGCGATATTTCCCTTCTTAGCATCATCGACAAACTATTTTTAAGAGTTGCAAAGTCTTGTCGAGCGTGTGTATCCTGAGGCCCAATACAGTTTCCGTTTTTAAAGATCTCCTGATGATCTGCCAACACAAGGAAAACTGTCGTGAGCAAAACATAAAACGCCACGTATAATCGCATTTGTTGACTTGAATATAGCTTTTGACACGGTTAGCAGGGATACTCTTTTGCGCACTCGAGAAAATAGGATTTCCCCAAAAGTTGATGAAATTGGATCAATCCTGTCGTGATTATGTGAAAGGTATAATAATATTTAATGGTCAAACCTTTGAGCCTTTTAACATGCGCAGAGTTCGTCAGCGTCAGAGCGTTTTAGCACCAACCCTATTATAGTAATTTTTTCTCCCTGCTTCTTAAAGCTCACTGTAATCATGATGACTTACATGTTAACCCCTTGCTCTTTACTTACGACGTAGTCTACGTGGCGAAAACTATCTAAGAGCTCCAAGTTCTCCTGCACTTATTTACTCATGCATGATCCCACTTCTTGTTATGTAGGTAGATTTAGTTTAATAAAAATCAGTTGTCATTCACACATCAATGGTGTATCATTGAGCTCCCAATTCCAAATACTTTATGGTGTCAGGTGTGATTTAATTTCGTTGTAAATTGGATAAAAAGTGCATAGTGTGTGTCTAAATAATGGCTACTAAACCGGATTCAGAGAATAAACCCGTAATCTCGACTTATACTGCGATTCAACAGCCAGCCGCTTTGCAAGAACATGGCAATATGGCGGTGAATTGGCGTGAATGGATAAATTCATTTAAATATTATTTGATTGCATCAGATACGGCATCACCTAAGGAGAAATGTGGTTTATTCTTACACGTGATTGGAAGATATGGACGAGAAATATATCAAGAATTTGACATTGTCGATAACACCGATTATAAGGAATTGTTAAAAAAGTTTGGGGAAAGGTTTGATCCGAAAAAGAACGTCAATTTTGAGCGACACACGTTTTTTGAAACCTACCAGAAAGATAAAACATTCGACGAATTTCTGAGCGACTTGAAAATTAAAAGTAAGAGTTGTGAGTTTGGTGGGTTACGTAATAGTTTGATACTAAGTCAACTCATACGCGGTCACAGAGATCCTCATATGCGTGAAAGGTTATTGGCAAAATCTGGCTTGGAGTTGGGAGAAGCGGAGACGTGCTGCCGAGCAGCGGAGCGCGCGAGTGCGCAGGCGGCGGCGTGCGGCGGGGCCGACGCGGCCGGCGCGGCGAGCGGCCCGCGCGAGCCCGGCGGCGGCGAGCTGGCCTACGTGAGCGGCGGGCGCGGGAGCCGGCGAGCGCGGGGACGTCGCGCGGCACCGCCCGCGCGCCGCGGCGGCAGCGCCGGCGCCGGTGTCGCGAGCCGGTCGGGGACCGGCACCGGCAGCGGCTATGTAGTGCGACCTACCAACAGTGCGTGTGACAAGTGCGGTGGCTGGCATCCGCGCGATGGCGTGTGCCCAGCGAGAAGTGTTGTGTGTTATAGGTGCGAACGTATTGGGCATTTTGCCCGTTGTTGTAAAGCAAAGTTTATTCGGGAAATAAAGGATTGCGGTGAGGATTACGAGGAGCCCGGTAATGGTGAGGACAGTATGGACGGTGAGTTCTTTATTTACAATATCTCGTTGGATTCTACGGACGGTACAAAAAATTCGTGGTGTGAATCGGTTTATGTTAATGGTGTAAAAATTATTTTCAAATTAGACAGTGGTGCGGATACATCTGTAATGTCACTTAAAAATTACCTACAAGCGGGTTTTAATACTAATGATCTTCAAAAAACTAACATTGTTTTAAAAGAAATAAGCAAAAGTAAATTACCGGTTGTAGGTTATTTTGAAGCAACTTTGAAATATAATTATTTATGTACAAAACAAAAAATTTACGTGTTAAATGTCGAATGTAATAATTTATTAGGTCTTAATGCGTGCACCGAATTGCAATTAATAGCTAGAATAAATTCGCTTGAATCACAATATGAATTGAATAAATCAATCTTTGAGGGCATCGGGTGTTTACCAACAACAATTAAAATTACAATTGATAAAACCGTACCGCCAGTAGTAAATGCGTCAAGAAAAATACCTATGAAGCTTCGCCCGCGCTTGAAGGAGGAGTTAGATAGTATGGAGAAGTTAGGTATTATTGTGAAGGAGGAAGGTCCGACAGATTGGGTGTCTAACATAGTGGTTATCGAAAAGCCGAATAAACAGCTGCGTGTCTGTTTAGATCCTTTACACCTGAATAAAGCAGTCAAGCGTTGTCATTTTCAATTACCCTCTCTGGAGGAAATCGCAAGTGAATTGAATGGGGCAAAATACTTCTCAAAAATTGATGCAAGTAAAGGGTTTTGGATGCTTAAACTTGACTCTGAAAGCTCTAAACTGTGTACTTTCGCTACTCCGTTTGGGAGGTATCGTTTTTTAAGAATGCCTTTTGGCATTAACTGTGCGCCAGAAATGTTTCACTGTGAAATGTATAAGCTGTTTAAGAGAGATGGGGTTGCTGTTTTTATAGATGATTTGCTTGTGACAGGACGCACAAAAGAAGAACACGACGAAAGATTAAGAGAAGTTATGAGAATCGCAGAACAAAATGGAGTGAAGTTTAATAGAGAAAAATGTGTGTTTGGTGTGAGAGAAGTGAACTATTTGGGGCATATACTAAATGAAGAAGGGATGAGGCCAGACAAAAATCGCATCGATGCGATTATAAAAATGCCAGTTCCATCAGATAAAAAAGAACTAGAGAGATTTCTAGGAGTAACAAATTATTTGTCACGATTTATTGAAAAGTATTCGGACACAGCGGCACCACTTAGAGATTTATTGAAACAACATAACGAGTTCTTATGGCAACCGCAGCATGATAAATGTTTTAATGAGTTAAAAAACAAAATTAGCTCAGCTCCGGTGTTACGATACTATTCAACAAGTGACGAGGTAACGCTCTCTGTAGACGCGAGCTCGCGAGGATTGGGCGCTTGCTTGCTACAGAATGGACAGCCGGTCGCCTACGCCTCGCGCACCCTCACGCCTGCAGAGAGTAGGTGGGCGCAGATCGAGAAGGAGCTCCTTGCGATTGTCTTTGGTTGCACGCGGTTCCACCAATATATTTATGGCCATAACCCGGTGACAGTAGAAACAGACCACAAGCCTTTGGAGTCGATATTTAAAAAACCTTTAAATGCCACTCCTACGAGGTTACAAAGAATGTTAATGAGGCTACAGACTTATGCGCTTAATATTCAATATAAACCCGGTAAACATATGTACATAGCCGATACCCTGTCAAGAGCACCATTAGAGAAGGGAAAAAATGAAGATATTTACAACGATGTCGCAATACATGTAAATTTACTGCTAAAAAATCTCAGTGTTTCAGAACAGAAAATAGAACAAATAAAGGAAGAAACAAGGAAAGATGAGACACTCATGAAAGTAAAAAAATATTATTTCTCTGGTTGGCCTACAGATAAAAGAAAAATAGATGATAACCTTACTACTCAGTACTGGACGTTTAAAGAGGAGTTACAAGTGGTTGAGGATATTTTATTTCGTAATCATCAAATAATTATTCCTAGAACGCTGCGAAAAGAAATGTTAGAAAGGATACACGAAGGGCACTTAGGGATAGAAAAATGCAAAAGAAGAGCGAAAGAAGTTATGTGGTGGCCAGGAATGGGAGCAGAGATCGAAGAGCGCGTAACGCGCTGCGACACGTGCCAGCGCCACCGCGCCGCGCAGCGCCGCGAGCCCCTGCGGCCGCACCCCCTGCCGGACCTGCCGTGGCAAGTGCTCGCCACTGATATTTTTGACATCGATCGAGAACACTACTTGCTGGTGGTCGATTATTATTCCAAGTTCGTGGAAGTAGCTCCGTTGGGCACTAAAATGACTACTGCAGCAGTCATTAAAAAATTAAAGAACATTTTTGCAAGATTTGGAATTCCCAAAAAGTTAGTTTCGGATAACGGGACTCAATTTTCATCCTCAGAGTTCAAAAAGTTCGCACAGGAATGGGAATTCGACCATATTACGAGTTCACCTTTGTATCCGAAATCTAATGGGCTTGCAGAAAGGAACGTCCAGTCTGCAAAAAAGTTAATAATAAAAGCTCGTGAAGAAGGAGGTGATTGGCAATTAGCATTGTTAAATTTTAGAAATACCCCGATTACAGGAGAAACCTTCTCTCCGGCACAGTTGCTGATGGGAAGGTCACTTAAAACTCGCCTCCCAGCTACCACAGCTATATTAAAGCCGAGAACTATAGATTATAAGCGAGTAAAAGAAGAACGCATCCAAAATCAAAATAAAATGAAGGCATATTATGATAGCAAAGGAGCGAGAGCCCTACCTCCATTACAAGTTGGAGATAATGTCCATTTACGGGACAAGAATCAATGGATAAAGGCAAAAGTTTACAAGAAGACAGCAAATGACCGTTCATATTGGGTGAAAACTCAAAATGGCGGCACATATCGACGTAACAGAGTAGATATCTTAAAACCGAAAATTAGTACTCAAAACTGTCGACCATCCTATAATAAAGTAACGGTAGGCTCCAGTTACGGTTGTGATGACATCATAATCACTCCTTCAAGCGCTGGCAGCAGGAGATCCAGTGCAAACGCACCAGGGAGTCCAGCACAGCGATCTATAAACGCAGCTAGTCCACGCCAGCAAACTGGTGCGAGCGCGCAGATTAACCGATCCCCATCTCCCTGCGGCTATTATGTTACAAGAAGTGGTAGACACGTGATTCCCCCAACAAGATTTACTTGTGAATTCGATTAATTTTTTTCTTTCAATGTTTTTAAACAATATTGTTACTCTCAGATTTATGTGCTTAGTAGTTGTAATTATATATGTACATATATAATATATTATATAATATAGTTACAACTGATCCCAAGAAGAAATAACTTTCGTAGGGCTAAGAACATGAACCTTTAACTAACCGCTTAATGTTTAAAGTAAAATAAATTTATGCACATAGATAACTAGTAAGGTATTTCGATACCTACCTAAAAATAGCTTTTTGATTTTTTATTTATATATCTACACTGTAAGTTTTAATTTTTCCTCCCTGTTAAACTGTACAAACTTAAACTTTGTTTTCATGCAAAAAATATATAAAAAATAGGCGTAGAGAAGATGTATTATATAATAAAAAAAAATAAACATATTTAATACGTGTTAACTTTAAAATTACTTTAGACTTCTAAGTACTATATTTGTTTCAGCTTGTTTATATAAAAGGGTGATGATGTTATGTAGGTAGATTTAGTTTAATAAAAATCAGTTGTCATTCACACATCAATGGTGTATCATTGAGCTCCCAATTCCAAATACTTTACTTCTCATTGTCAGTTATTGCAAAGAAGACCGTAATTCTCGAACAGTAGTAGATAAATTCTGTTACTTGGGGTGATCTGTGTAAAGCAATCTCTCTATTGATGGAGAGATTGACACTCGCTTCAGTGAGGCGGACACGATGTTTAGTGAGCTTAATACAAGAGTATGGATTGAAAAACAGCTTACAGTAAAAACCAAGATGATCGTTTCTCAATCAGGCGTCTTGAGTATACTCTTGTACAGAGCTGAGAAGTGGACAACGTATGCCAGGTAGAAGCGGCGACTGAATATCTTCCACCTGTGATGTCTTCGGAGCAACCTAGGCATAATATGAAAGGACATGGTAGCAAACGAGGGGGTGCTGGAGATTACGCAGTTGCCTAGCATCACCGCTATACTCAAACAGCGATGTCTGCGGTGGCTAGGCTATGTGCATCAAATGAACTCTTCTTTCGCGAAACGAAAGGTAGGACGACCTTTGCTACGATTTAAATACTGTACTAAATGGGACATGATTGCGTTTAAGATCGACGGCAACAAATGGAAGAATCTTGCATCCAACCGCAATAAGTGGTGAAAAACTATATCTTAAGGCTGAAAAGCACTCAAAAACGCCTGGTTGTAGGACCTTGCCGACAAGGCTCAATCGTGTCTTATCAGACCCGCAGCTTCAGTTTACGTGTCAGATGTGTGGCCGTATGTGTTGGTCCAGAATCGATTTTTTTTGTCACGAGTAGCGGTGCTCTACTCACATTCAGGCTGCTTAAGTTATCCATCTACGTCCCTTTATTTCAGTAAAAGTCCAAGAAACAAATAAATAAAATTCATATTTTTAATATACCGATTGCAATGTAATTTCGATAGGTATTTGAATTTGGACGATTATAATATAATATATAAAGGACGTAGTAATTTTTTCAACAAGCTAACAAATTAACAAGCAGCAAACAGCCATATTTTCACATGTTTTATGATATAATCAAGCTATTTTAGTTATCCATTCATATAACTAAGATAATCTTAATAAACTTGTGTATAATAATACAAGTCGGCTGTGCTCTATATGATACATTAATAATAACTCAAACCACTGTGGAAAAGTTTCGCGTCAAATGATACAGGTTACGTATCTAGTGCGATATTTTTTCCAAACAAGTTACAGGTGCTCTCCACATGAGGTGTTAAGTGGCACTAATCTCATCTAATGACACCGCGAAAGTGCACTATCCATAATTGTCTCTTTTGCGTCTGTCTGAATCTTATATATAAGAAAAAGATAGTATCAAGACAACTTGTATCACTTGTCACCAAAATATTGTTTGTATTACTTATCAGGAAGTGGTAACATTTTTGATATAGGTGAGTTGTATTGCTAGACACGAACGTAATAGTTCAAAAGTATTCTCGTGAAAAATAATATATTTAGATATATATCAGATTACACAAAATTTTTACGATGTTTATCTAGTTTCAAGTGTACTATATAGAAATGTATCATTATTCACATTAGAGTTATTTGAAGATTGAGTCGTGAACGATAATACATTTGTAGTTGTATCATCATGCACAATCTTTTATCAATATACTATCTATGGGTATGATGATTCAACTAAATTTGTATTATTTGACACATATAATTTAAGTAACTTATGTTAAATTGAATGTGTGTTTGTCAATATATATCATTATACGCAAGGCTTTAAATACTATTGTATGATACAAGTCGACTTGTATTATTGTGCACGAAAAATATCTCCGGATTTAAAGCAGTTAGAGCTACGTGGATTAGACAGAAAAATTGATTATTTTACACTGGTTTTAAATGACTAAAAACACAAAAAGTGCTATAAGTCGACTTATAGCGTTTTTCACCGAGGGTACAGAATTTATCTTTTTTAGGGTTCAAAGTTCAAAAGCCAACGGGACCCTATTATTAAGCCTCCACTTTCCGTCCGTCCGTTCGTCTGTATATCTGTCAGCGGGCTGTATCTCATGAACCGTAATAAGTAGAGAAATGAAATTTTACAGAGTGTGTATTTCTTTTGCCACTATGACAATAAATATTAGGCTGTCCCATTCAAAATGACATCTAGTAATCTTATGATTTCCCAAAAATGTTTAGAGATTATTCTATATGATCGAATCACTAATTCGAGTGCTATCATTTACATCAAGCGTTTAAATTTTCTGCTTCGCAGTGGATCGCCAAAACTAAATATTTTGCTCTATGTTCTTCAGCAATCATGGTGATTGTGAACATTGACTTACCGTTGACAGACCTACCACAAATCCGTACTGATACTGGGAGTCATAACATTCCTTGCCAAGTTGACCTCTGTGACTCAATCATCCAACTTCATCAGTTTGATAGGTAATGTATTAGTAGCATTTGGTATATTTCCTTTCCTGAATATCCAGGTACTTCTAAACACATAATCAAACGCAAAACTACTCCCAGGTCTAGAAGGGATTAAGGGGTCAATTGCTCTATGTTAATCAGCAATGATGGTTATTGTGAACATTGACCTGCAGTTAATAGATCTACTACAAACTAGAGAGCGAACATTCCCTGCTCAGTCGACTACAAGTATCTATGACTCGATTATCCTACTTCATTGTTTGATACATCACTTTGATACCACTATAGTTTTTATACTCGTATCGGCTGTATTCGCGAAGTTCTCAGTAATATCCTAATTGTTGATCAAGATCCTGAAAGAGTTAAATTGCGTACATAACGTTATATACCTATTGAGATAAAATCGCTAATAACAACCCAAGAGTAGTTAATCTATGTTTTGAATGTTAACACTTCAAAAATATCAGTTCCTGTTGAAAATATAATGTTAAAACCAGGGATGGGACGTATAGTGTTTTGGCCGGATAACCGGATACCGAATATTCGGCTAAATTATCCTGCCGTCTAAAAATGTCTGCAAACGGATGGCAGCCTTAATTGCTATGACATGACTATGCGCAGCAGCTGCGGGAGGCTGCGTGGCGCCCACGCTTTGCATTGATTCGGGCTTTCTTCGGGCTGACACCTAGCGAACGTGGACAGTTACTTTACTCGCTTGTTTTGTTTATGTATTCAATCAAACAATCACAACGTTTTTGATTGATATACTCTTTATTGTACACACACAAACAATATATAACAACAAAAGGCACAATATTAAAGTTACAGTGGTAAAATGTAGGCGATCTTATAGCTTATAGCGATTCCTTTTTTAAGTTACTGATAAAAATTTAATCGTGATAGTGGTCCTAATTTAATTTGTGTTTGTAAAAATGGCAAGTGTACAGAAAAAGTCGCCTTTATGGACGTATCAGCTTCCGTCCGCGACTCGCCTGCGTGGACTTTAAAATTGGATCCAGAGAGAAAAAAATGTTAAGGTGGCGCCATCTAGTGACGAAGGGTAATTTTTGAGTTTTTAAGCATTCCTCCAGGAACCCTTAAGTTTCCGGCACAAAAAGTATCATATGTGTTAGCTGAGTGCTTTATCTATCTGCCTGCCAAATTTCATCTACATCCATTCAGTAGTTGTGGTGTAAAAGCGGAACAAACAAATAAATAAACTAAAATACAAAATAAACTAAAATAAACAAACAAACAAAAACACAAACAAACATCCATAATTTCGCATTTATAATATTGGTGAGATGAGATGAGATTTCGTCGAAGAGGAACAATTTTCTAAGTGTAATTTATGTGAGGTGATTTCTCGAGGTATCACTGCACAGTGTTTTTTTTGCCTCAAAAAAGTGACATCTTCGTTTTTTTCATTCATTGAATTTGGCTTTTTATAACAAATGCAAGAGTAAAACTCTCAGGAGTCCATTTTGTATAGTTTATTTTTAAAAAAATCACAAAGTTTTGTTGACCTTCATGTTAAAAATATGGAAATTAATTCATAGAAAAAAAAACTATTCGCAATTAAGTATTATTTGTTTTGCGGGTATATAAAGATAGTCTAGGCGCATATTATCCCCTTTTAATTTTATCAAAAATGTTGGAAAATTTCTCAAAAAAAAATATTTTCTGAATTTTCAAATGTATTTTTTTATATTTTTTCTAGGCCGAAGTAGAGGTTCTGTCTAGGACAGATATATTCCTCATACTTATTAGTATCTCCCACAAAATTAACACATTCTACTTCGTCGGAAGTTTGGTAAAATATATTTTTATGTACTAAGGTCAAAATTTTGGATTTAGGGTTGACACAATAAGGTCATTTCTTTTTTTCTTCCTTTATACACAATCAAGTTTATTTTAAAGACTTTAATTCAAAACGTACTTGGATGTAGTAAACTAAGGAACTAAACGTCTTTTGCGCATCAACTTCGCCCAAATAGCGAAAAAGAAAATTGGTCTTACAGACATGACATTTAACTGATTAAATAGGTATGAAACGCCGGAATATTTTTGTGATTTCGCCAAAGTATTAAAACATATAGAGTGCAATTTCATGAGTAGAAATAATCCACCTTGTTTTTGTTATATCAAAATTGTGAATCAAGAATTTATATGGGAAACTGAAAAAAAGCGGCCAAGTGCAAGTCGGACTCGCCCATGAAGGGTTCCGTAGCAGCAAGAAACATAACATAAAAGTTCTTGTAGTTCGTTGTAGGTAAATTGCGGTTTACGATTTATGACGTATTAAAAAAAAATTCTTACTTGATCTCGTTCAAACCAATTTTCGGTGGAAGTTTGCATGGTAATGTACATCATAATTTTTTTTAGTTTTATCATTCTCTTATTTTAGAAGTTACAGGGGGGGGACACACATTTTACCACTTTGGAAGTGTCTCTCGCGCAAACTATTCAGAAAAAAAATTAAATTAAATTTATTCTAAAAAAAATGATATTAGAAACCTCAATATCATTTTTGAAGACCTATCCATATCCTACCCACACGTATGGGTTTGATGAAAAAAATTTTTTTGAGTTTCAGTTCTAAGTATGGGGAACCCCCAAAATTTTTTTTTTTTTTCTATTTTTGTGTAAAAATCTCAATGCGTTTCACAGAATACATCTACTCACCAAGTTTCAACAGTATAGTTCTTATAGTTTCGGAAAAAAGTGGCTGTGACATACGGACGGACAGACAGACAGACAGACAGACAGACAGACGGAAAGACAGACATGACGAATCCATAAGGGTTTCGTTTTTTGCCATTTGGCTACGGAACCCTAAAAATCTGGGTCGGATTATTTCATAGAATTCAGCAAAAATAGTTGAAAAATCCGATCTACAATGCTGATCACTCTGTATAAGGATACAAGTAGGCACAATTCGTACATCTAACTCACACGGACGCCATATCGGGTCAGAGCAATTTCGAACCGCGAACACCCCCGGATTTCAACGGTGTTCGACAGTTCGGAACTACGGGATTTCAGAGGTTAAGAGACAGAAGTTAACTTCGTTTTCACAATTAATGGAAGAAACAAGCATTCGATTTAGCTTTCAAAAAATAATACGATATTAATAGAAAGGTCAAATTAGTGACAACCTTAACACGTATATTTCAAAATCATTTTCTCTAAACTTCCGCCGAAGTAGAATGTAGTGATTTTATGGGTGATACATATTAGTATTAGGAATATATCTGTCCTAGGCAGAACCTCTACTTCGGCCTCGAAAAAATAGAAAAAAATAAACCTAAAAATTCAGAAAAAAATTTTTTTTGAAGAAATTACAAACATTTTTTATTAAGTAAAAAGGGAATAATATGCGCCTAGACTATCTTTATATACCCGCAAAACAATGAATACTTAATTGTAAATATTTTTTTTTCTATGAATTAATTTCCGTATTTTTAACATGAAGGTCAACAAAACTTTGTGATTTTTTTAAAAATAAACTATACAAAATGGACTCCTGGGAGTTTTACTCTTGCATTTGTTATAAAAAGCCAAATTGAATGAATGAAAAAAACGAAGATGTCACTTTTTTGAGGCAAAAAAAACACTGTGCACTGGGAAGAAGGCAGAAACGTCGGCGCTCAAAAAGCATAATTACTACCTCATTATTCTTCTTATCGTGTGGCACATTCAACCGTTCTTCCCACAAGATATAGACGGCGGTTGCCTAGTGTTGCACTTAGCATCACCCGCGGTTACGTGTAGGGCATTTAGATTTACACCTACGGGCGTGTGCAACGTGACTATCATACAAATCTAGAAATCAAATGTGCAGGTTTCCTCACGATGTTTTCCTTCACCGTTAAAGCAGTCTGTATGAAAATGCACGTAAGTTTCGAAAAACTCATTGATGCAGTGGCCAAGATTTGAACCCACAACCTCTGGTTAGGAGGACGGAGTCACTAGCCGCTGCGCCACCGACGCTTTTTTTCCTACTCTACTACTCTTTTTCTCCTACCTCATTAAAGAGTTCCATTGGACTAGACTAAAAATTGGTTTTGTGTTTTTTGATGTTCATTTACGAAATTGTAACTATCCGGCGGGGGCCGGATTATTGAGCTATTATCCGGTATCCGGCCTACTATTAAATACTGGCCGGATAGGCCGGATACCGAATAGTAACCGGATATCCGTCCCATCTCTAGTTAAAACCACTTCCTGAAAAGTTGTCGTTTTGCAATTATGCCCTTATTCGTAAGATACGACGATATGTTACGTTATTTTGTTAGGTCTTGCTCAAAGCTATCACCAGCCAAAATTTGTCGCATTAGTTTTAGGACAACCTGTATATTATTTTATTTATTTAGATTTCGGTCAGAGGGTACCCTCAGGGGTTCTGTGCAAATATCCAAAAATTATAAGATAATAAATAAATATCCAGGACAATTAACATACAATCATCCTGCGGTCATCTGGCTTCATACTAGGATTCTCTGTAATATGGGAACCAGAGACGAATAATATACATATGTAAATAGATACGTTTTTGGAATAAAAACATATATAAATATTATACATCCAGACACAGAGCAAACAAATCTATCGTTAAAGAAATGTTTGCTCTGGGCGGGAATCGAACCCGCAACCCGTGGATCAGTAGTCAGGATAGCGCTCCTGATCACTGAACCAAAAGTCATAACATCAGTACTCTTGTAATCGCCGTCCTGCTTTAACAGACTTAATATTTTTTCTTGTATTTAGGCATTTCTATTACATGAAACAAACAATCGTTGGTTCCTTTTACTTTGACGAGATAAAAAAAATATTTTTTCGTGAAAAAATATTTACATTTACTTTTCGCCCACTAATGCGTAGAAAATATCTTAACTAAGTTACTGATATTATAAAAAGTATGCACAAGTGAGCTTAGTCTTCAAAAGCGAAGTGTTTTTGTCAAGGACGTCGCTCCGAAACAGACGCGCAGTCCACCCTCGATGAGATCGCGACGCGGACTGCCGGCAGAGTCCGCGGGGGATTACAGGATGGTGGAGCAGGCAGGGTCGCGCGGATTTACTTCCATTTTGGAGAAATAAATACTTTTCACGAATAAATTACGCAGTAAAAATAAAATATTCAAGACAAACTGTTAATATTGTTAAGATGTTTATCATGTGTAAAAATTAACACGATATCTTGTGCCGTTTCCGAGAGAAAATAACATTTATGGCAAAATAGATATTCTTTAGGGATTTTTTTTCTGAGAGGCGGTTGTCAAAAATATAATTTTGATCAAGACAAAAGATTAATTAAACCCTTGTCTATTATTGTGTATTTTTTATTTATAGATTAGATTAACAGTTATTGAAACAATTTGCCTGAAATATCCAAGAATTTGGACATTTCACATATCTTAAGGCCTTAAGACAGGAAATAAACTATGAGATGTGCAGTCAATGTAAGTGATATAAAGTCGATCTGACCATCAAAGGAAAATAATAATAATTTACCTCAATCCCGTTATCAAATCTTTCTTATTATTGAGTTTTAATGAATAGTACCGCAATATAGTTAGCACACATTCATTATGTACATAGCTGGTCATATTTTGCCGAAGTTTATCCTTTTGCCGCGCCGCCGCAGTTAAATTGTATCAACCATGATTGACTCTCATTTTGCTATAGATAATAAGTTATTATCTATAGTCGCCGCCGCAGTTAAATTGTATGGACCATGATTGACTATCATTTTGCTATAGATAATAAGTTATTATCTATAGTCGCCGCCGCAGTTAAATTGTATCAACCATGATTGACTATCATTTTGCAGCAAAATGAGTCAATCATGGTTGAAATGTCATGGTCAAAATGAGTCAATGAGTCAAAAATGGTCAAAAATATGACCAGCTATGTACATAATGAATGTGTGCTAACTATATTGCGGTACTATTCATTAAAACTCAATAATAAGAAAGATTTGATAACGAGATTGAGGTAAATTATTATTATTTTCTTTTGATGGTCAGATCGACTTTATATCACTTACATCGACTGTACATCTCATAGTTTATTTCCTGTCTTAAAGTTGCCTGCAAGAAATTGCTACCAAGCAATAAGGTCGCCTATTGTTATCACCAATTTTTTTGTCTTTGTTATTCTTGTAAGTTTTTAATGCAGTAAAGTATCGTACATTGGATTGAATTTATTTTTTTAGGCTTTGCTTGACCTAAACATATCCGCATTGTTTAGAACCCAAATACTTTGAAAAGTTGTCGAATAATCTGATACATTTAGTAGCACAACAAAATCACTAACTAATTATGTATTTTGAGAATTGTTCATTGTTCAGTTTCATAAATATCAGGCACAGTAAATATTTTTTTCAGCATTTCAGAAGGACCATAGATAGGTGTCTACTGTAAAAAACTTACTGAAACAAATATGGCGGCGCGTTGTAATTGGCGCTTACAGTGACGGCGACGGAACGCATTATGAGGCGATCAAGTAACTTTCACACCGAGAGCTGTGGAGTAGCCATTCGTTGTAAAATTATTACTCGGTTAAATCCTCCAAGAAAAAAAGTTTTGGCCGTAAATGTATGCGTTCAGCGCGTACTACGGTACCTATTACAGTAAGTAAATATTTAAATTCAGTAAAAAATTAAGGCTCTTAGGATTTTTTTATTTGTGTTAGGTGTTAAAAGGCTGAAGCTGATGGAAAGTGGCTGTAGCCGCCTGTGAGCATCTATAATGCGAAAAGGGTCATCAGCGCTTTGCCTGTCCTTGAGCGCTGACATGGAATTCCGCTCAATGCCGATAATTACGCTGGTTATCTCGCGCTTCCCAACTGAACATAATACTGCCCTCAGAAAGAGGGCCGTAAAGAATACAGAAGCGCCATATATTTTGCAGCCTTCTTTCTAATGAGGGTAGAGTAAGGTCCTACCACTTGTTTTAGAAGATATTAATTTGAGGAGGGTTTAGCCCGACGATTAATCTTAACAATGTTTCGTTTGACATTGTTTTAAGTATTGCATGCTTGTTCGTTGATGCCTTTTTTACCCTCAATTGGTAAGCCCTTGGCATCATCTCACCTGATGGTAAGTGACGATGATGCCGAAGATGGAAGCGGGCTTACCAAGATTCCCCAACGCAACTTATCTAAGTCTTGCCGCCAAACAGCACTGATGTGTTCCGGCATGAAGCTAAGATAGCCAGTTCCCCATTGCGTTGGGGAATCTTGGTAAACCCGCTTCCATCTTCGGCATCATCATCGTTGATGCCTTTTGTATAATCGATAAATTATCAATCTTAATATTGTTTAATTTATTTTTATGGCCAAGTAATAACACTTGCAAGAAGACTCTGTAAGTTTTAAATTCATAAATTTATCATATACCACCAATACAGTATAACTAACATATCACAATATTATGGCAAGAACTAAAATAAAATGCGTACATAAAGCAGTCTACTCCACATCTTCTTTAGTCCGAGTTCCATAGCTTTCCAACATTAAACAGTCTACTAATAACTATTGAACGGCCTTTGTAACGTGACTGTGAGTACCTGCTTTGGTTCCAGAACATAGACCTACATGAAATGAGCGTTTTACGTGAATAAATATACCGAACTATACTCTAAAATGCAGGTACAGTTGAACAAAACTAATTCCTATTTAGTAGGTAAGTAGTAAATTCATGCATTTTGTCTTTGTGATACAGATTCTATGAAAATATTGAATAAATCGGCTAAGTGCATCCTCCTACGAAATCCGGATTTTTTCGTGTCCATAATACTGCCCTAATCTAATAAAATAACAAAGGAGGCTGGATTTAATTAGTGTCAAAAAACAATCTTAATGGGGAAGAAAACTAACAAAGCTCGCCGATAGAGGCGCTGATATCGCTTGACTCATACTAACTGTCAAAACGTATAGAAAAACTGTTTACGTGAACTAAACATAAGATTTATTTTAAAAATGCCGCGTTGTGTGGCGATTGGTTGCAAAATAATGGAAATCATTAATTTTGCTAAAGATTCTCGGATGAAGAAGACGTGGGAAAAGTTACGTTTTCAATTATGTACTTTTCAAATTCGCCTTTAATTGAGGAACAGTCCAAGTCGCATACATTTTCCATTTAACAATTTTACAGAAAAAAACACTAATATATAAAACCTCGATAATAAAAAACGCGGAACTAATTGAAAGTTGTTATGAGTCAAGCGTCCGTAGCGCCATCTGCAAATAGCTTTGCGTTTTCTTCCCCATTCTATCGATTCTAAAGACTTTTTAGTCTGAGGTTAATTGCAAGCAAAAACGTTTCTGCTGACTGTGTTTTTATATCTTAATGAATAAATACTTTTTTAGACTGAGGTTTGCTTTGAACATTCTATTGAATCTTTTTTTCTACCTAATTACATACTTTACTACCTAATAAGTTCGTACATACTACGCGGAACTTGTATTTACAGGTGTTAAAAAAACGTTTGAGATTATAAGGGTTTACTCGGAATCAAATACAAATACAAATTCATTTATTTAATTTATTTCATATCAAGTATAGAAAATATTGAAAAAAACCGCTCTGCAATTTTTTTTCAGTTTTCCATTTAAATCCTTGGTTTACTATTCAGATTTAGTATGGAAATCTGATAAACAAAATTACACAAAACAAAACCCCCCCTTCAAATCTCAAACACTTTTTTAATAACCTGTATGCACTCAACCTTTGTGGATGTTATTTTCACAGATTAATGTTAAGAGACAGTGAATACTTAGCTTAGAATTTTTTTCGCTGTTTTCTCGTGGACCCACTATTTTGTTCCACTGGTGGTTCCACGAGGGATACTTGTTTCTCGTGGTCCCACTACTCCGTTCGGTGCAAAAAATAACAATTTGTTATGTGACATTAAAGGACAAATCATAACGGATTTTATTTTTAATATAACTGGTATTTTGAATATTAAAACAATATTGAATTACAACTAAAACTTAACAATTAAAAACATACAAATGAAATTCATAATGATCGTTTAACGCACTACATTCTCCTACTGGTAGGAGCACAAGGACGCATGCATATCCACTTGTTTTAGAAGATATTAATTTGAGGAGGGTTTAGCCCGACGATTAATCTTAACAATGTTTCGTTTGACATTGTTTTAAGTATTGCATGCTTGTTCGTTGATGCCTTTTTTACCCTCAATTGGTAAGCCCTTGGCATCATCTCACCTGATGGTAAGTGACGATGATGCCGAAGATGGAAGCGGGCTTACCAAGATTCCCCAACGCAACTTATCTAAGTCTTGCCGCCAAACAGCACTGATGTGTTCCGGCATGAAGCTAAGATAGCCAGTTCCCCATTGCGTTGGGGAATCTTGGTAAACCCGCTTCCATCTTCGGCATCATCATCGTTGATGCCTTTTGTATAATCGATAAATTATCAATCTTAATATTGTTTAATTTATTTTTATGGCCAAGTAATAACACTTGCAAGAAGACTCTGTAAGTTTTAAATTCATAAATTTATCATATACCACCAATACAGTATAACTAACATATCACAATATTATGGCAAGAACTAAAATAAAATGCGTACATAAAGCAGTCTACTCCACATCTTCTTTAGTCCGAGTTCCATAGCTTTCCAACATTAAACAGTCTACTAATAACTATTGAACGGCCTTTGTAACGTGACTGTGAGTACCTGCTTTGGTTCCAGAACATAGACCTACATGAAATGAGCGTTTTACGTGAATAAATATACCGAACTATACTCTAAAATGCAGGTACAGTTGAACAAAACTAATTCCTATTTAGTAGGTAAGTAGTAAATTCATGCATTTTGTCTTTGTGATACAGATTCTATGAAAATATTGAATAAATCGGCTAAGTGCATCCTCCTACGAAATCCGGATTTTTTCGTGTCCATAATACTGCCCTAATCTAATAAAATAACAAAGGAGGCTGGATTTAATTAGTGTCAAAAAACAATCTTAATGGGGAAGAAAACTAACAAAGCTCGCCGATAGAGGCGCTGATATCGCTTGACTCATACTAACTGTCAAAACGTATAGAAAAACTGTTTACGTGAACTAAACATAAGATTTATTTTAAAAATGCCGCGTTGTGTGGCGATTGGTTGCAAAATAATGGAAATCATTAATTTTGCTAAAGATTCTCGGATGAAGAAGACGTGGGAAAAGTTACGTTTTCAATTATGTACTTTTCAAATTCGCCTTTAATTGAGGAACAGTCCAAGTCGCATACATTTTCCATTTAACAATTTTACAGAAAAAAACACTAATATATAAAACCTCGATAATAAAAAACGCGGAACTAATTGAAAGTTGTTATGAGTCAAGCGTCCGTAGCGCCATCTGCAAATAGCTTTGCGTTTTCTTCCCCATTCTATCGATTCTAAAGACTTTTTAGTCTGAGGTTAATTGCAAGCAAAAACGTTTCTGCTGACTGTGTTTTTATATCTTAATGAATAAATACTTTTTTAGACTGAGGTTTGCTTTGAACATTCTATTGAATCTTTTTTTCTACCTAATTACATACTTTACTACCTAATAAGTTCGTACATACTACGCGGAACTTGTATTTACAGGTGTTAAAAAAACGTTTGAGATTATAAGGGTTTACTCGGAATCAAATACAAATACAAATTCATTTATTTAATTTATTTCATATCAAGTATAGAAAATATTGAAAAAAACCGCTCTGCAATTTTTTTTCAGTTTTCCATTTAAATCCTTGGTTTACTATTCAGATTTAGTATGGAAATCTGATAAACAAAATTACACAAAACAAAACCCCCCCTTCAAATCTCAAACACTTTTTTAATAACCTGTATGCACTCAACCTTTGTGGATGTTATTTTCACAGATTAATGTTAAGAGACAGTGAATACTTAGCTTAGAATTTTTTTCGCTGTTTTCTCGTGGACCCACTATTTTGTTCCACTGGTGGTTCCACGAGGGATACTTGTTTCTCGTGGTCCCACTACTCCGTTCGGTGCAAAAAATAACAATTTGTTATGTGACATTAAAGGACAAATCATAACGGATTTTATTTTTAATATAACTGGTATTTTGAATATTAAAACAATATTGAATTACAACTAAAACTTAACAATTAAAAACATACAAATGAAATTCATAATGATCGTTTAACGCACTACATTCTCCTACTGGTAGGAGCACAAGGACGCATGCATATCCTGTCGTGTTCTAAAGTACCAGCAGAGCATGACCGAACAGAAGGTAGACAGTGCCGGATTACTAGTTGATGCCCTAATCAATTATGGTCCCCTCTATTAGAAAACCTAGTAGGTGGCATTATATTTTTATAAGATGAAACTTATAGTAGGGGACTGATCTTCTGCGACATTGCTGAAATCCCTCCAACCCTGACCTCCACCGTGTCCTAGTAGAAGGGGTCCATAGGCGCGCATTGCTTAGGGGATCAAATAGTAATGTGGCACTACCTTCGGTCATGCCGTCCTGGTACTTTAGAACACGAAGTATCAAATGTGACCAGGCTGCTGAACTGAAAACTTTTAAGTTTACCTGTAATATCAATTAATGAACTGCTTGTAAAGTAAAAGTGAGGGATTTTTTCCCGACTACGACGAAGCAAAAAGGAGGGTTATGATTTTAACCCTTATGTTCATCTGTTCCCGCATAACTTCTAAACTACTTGTCAGAATAAAATACACAAACACACAAAAAAATGTACAGCAACGCTGTGCACACTTTCATGAATACACTTTAAATCAGAAATCAGCAATAAACATTCATAACGTTGTATTCATAAAATTGTACGTTTTTATCAAGTAATTATGAGGAACTAAGGAATCGCTTCGAGACCTGTCAGTTAGAATTAAACACATTGAAAGATGAACTGAAGTCTATGAAAACGGATGACACAATTTTGAACGATCTAAAATTCAAGCTCAATCAACACGAACAAAATGCTAGGAATAATAACATGGAAATATTTGGAATCCCAGAGAGAAAAGGCGAAAATCTAAACGATATCATCATGAACTTGTCCACCACTTTAAACATTCATCTATCTCCTAACGATTTAGTTTACGCCGCTCGGATTTCGCCTAAAAATAAGTCAAATAACCTGCCAAAACCCATAATTGTCAAATTATCAACTGTTCTTAAAAGGGATGAGTTTATCAGTGGCATTCGCAAACGGAAAGGCTGCACATCCAGTGAACTCGGGGTCGCCGGCGATAGCAAAAGGATATTTATTAACGAACACCTGACCGCTGATAATAAGTACCTATACAAAGAAACTAGATCTGCCTGCCACGACTCGGGGTTTCAATACAGATGGGTTCGAAATGGAAAGATTTATGCAAGGAAAGACAATACCTCCCCGCCCATCCTCGTCCGATGTATATCCGACTTGAAGAAATTGAGAAACTCTTAATCTTATTGTTATTTAATTATTTTATGATAAACTTGTGCAATGTTATTATATTTAGTAAAAAATGTAAACACCACTCCATACCACTCGCACTCACTCGAACTCACCCATACACTTCACTCAAACTCGCACACACAGCACACATTATTAAATCGCTTATTAATCACCATATTTTTAGAATAACTTTAATTTATTACGCTTTTGTTGGCACTAAATGCGCTTGTAAGTATCGGACTGCCTTCCCTTTACATAGTTGTCAATACAAACATTTACGTTCAATTTACTTTTTTATTCTTATTTATGGATAAACCTATTAGTATTTATCTACAGAACGCTCGCAGTATAAGGGGTAAAACTATTCAATTTAGACAGGGATTGCTTACAACCAGTTACGATGTAGTTGCAATAGTGGAAACTTGGTTATATGACGGCGTTTTTGATGCGGAGGTATCGGATAGTAGGTACGACGTACACAGGTGCGACCGGGACCTAGCAGCCGCGCAGTGCTCGCGCGGCGGCGGCGCCATGCTACTCACTCGGCGCGCTCTGGCTGCTCGACGCGACAACGCGCACTTTCGTGCCAATACACTGTTCGACGCGGTCCATGTAGTCATACCTTCACATTCAATTAACTCTGACAAAGATTTAAGAATTATCTGTGTTTATTTGCCGGGTACGCGTTGCTCCAATGATAATATTTTGAGTCAGTTCACACAATATTTTAACTCGATTCTTTCAGAGCACCCGGATGACTTTTTCTTGTTACTGGGAGATTTTAATATGAGCTCCATTAGCTGGAGTTTGGATTCTGAAGGTATATTGTTTCCCACCGGCAGTATATTGGGTGATATACAGGATTTTATAGACTTACTGAGTGTCTCAAACTTGCAACAATATAACCGCATTTGTAATAATAATAACCGATTTTTAGACCTAGTATTTAGCAATTTTTACACGAATGTAAGGAACTCTAATTTTTCACTTACCCGCGAAGATTTGCCACACCACCCAGCCTTGGAGCTGGAGCTGCATAATATTAGTCTAAAACCAATTCCTGAATCTCCGAAAAAAATTCACGTGTTTAGCAAGGGCGATTATGAGGCCATTAAGTCGTACTTAATAAATATAGACTGGCAGGCGAAACTGTCCAACGTAACGATTGACGAGGCTGTGCAATATCTCAATGATCAATTAAATTACTGCATCGATGCTTTTGTGCCAAGTTTTATAACTGTAGGCAATAAGGACTACCCATCATGGTACTCTAAAAGCCTGATAAATATTATAAAAGAAAAAAAGCGTTATCATAAAAAATGGAAAAGGTTTAAGAATCCACGGGATTATGACACGTTCTCGCTGTTAAGACGTCGTCAAAAAGTTGTTCAAGAGCAATGTTGGAAACGATACATAAACATATGTGAAAGCGTAATCACAAAAAATCCTAAGTTTTTTTGGAAATATGCTAAGGATTTAAAAAAAACGGGATCAATACCTAAACAAATGATCGATGGGTCCAACATAGTTACAGAGGTACCTAATATCTGTAACTCTTTCCTAAAATACTTCCATTCTGTTTATAGAGCCAGTTCTTCAAATGATACAGCAAATATTGCATCCCAAAATGTTGCTTTAGATACACATACTAACAATCTTGATCTTTCATCTATTTATTTCACATCTGGTCTTGTTCATAAATATTTAAAACGCATAAATGTAAATAAGGGTCCTGGTGGAGATGGGTTCACACCAATCTTTGTTAAAAACTGCGCTGACGTATTAGCAGAACCACTATGCATTATTTTTAATAAATCAATGAGAGAGGGAGTTTTTCCGGCTAGGTGGAAGGAAGCGATTGTAATTCCGATACACAAGGGGGGTTCCAAATCACATTTTGACAAGTATAGACCAGTTTCCATTCTATCTGTCTTCAGTAAGTTGTTTGAACTGATCGTTTTGGATGATATTTATCCGGCCATCAATAGGTTTATTCCTATCGAACAGCACGGTTTCATGCGAAAGAGATCAGTAGTTACCAATTTAGCAACGTTCACGGATTTTGTAGCTATAAACATGGATAAGGGTGGGCAAGTGGACACAGTTTATACGGATTATTCGAAATGCTTTGACAGACTGGATCATAATATCTTAATATCAAAACTCAACACGTTAGGTATCCATGGCGATTTGCTTCGGTGGTTTAAATCCTACCTTGAAAATAGAACTCAGGCAGTCAAAATTGCGACTTGTGTGACGGAATTCGTTTCCATTCCCTCCGGAATCCCTCAGGGCTCACATCTCGGTCCATTACTATTTAATATTTATACATATGACATTGGATCATGTTTTCATTTTTCAAAATTTTCTATGTATGCCGACGATAACAAAGTATATGCTTCTATTCAAAATAGAAACGACTGCTTAAAACTGCAGGAGGATTTAAACCGCCTCACAGAATACTGTGAGAGAAATCTACTAGACCTGAATGTTAGCAAATGTCAGTCGATTTCTTACACTAGAAAAAAACACAAAATAGAGTTCGATTACGTTCTGAATGGAGCAATAGTCGCCAGGACCACTACGGTAAGAGATCTCGGTGTCATACTGGACAGCAAATTATCATACATCGAGCATTATGACCACATCGTGCAAAAAGCTTTTAAAATGTTAGGATTTTTAATAAGAATAACGAAACCATTTAAATCATTAGAGTCTATTAAAATATTATATTGTGCATATGTACGGAGTATTTTAGAGTTTGCTGCGCCAATATGGTCACCGAGTTTCACCATTCACAGGGATCGTATAGAAAAAATTCAACGTAGATTTTTATCCCTGTTGAATCGCAGAAGTGTAGAAAGGCAGCCTGATTATGACAAGCGTCTGGAATATCACAGAATGACAGCTCTCTCTAGTAGGCGAACAATGGCTGACATGGTATTCCTGCACAATATAGTTAACAATTTACTTGACTGCCCGCAACTCGTGGAACGGATTGCACTTTCCGTGCCAAGCAGGCGAACGCGACACACGCGTCATTTTTATGAACCTCGTACACATACTACATACGTTCAGAATTCTGTCATTTTGCGATGTATCCATTTATATAATTCTACATTTTCGGATCTGGACATACACCATTTAAATTCCTTTTCCTTTAGGAAGCTAGTTATCGATACCTTGAAGTAGATATTTTTCCGTGACTAATAACTTTAAGCACACACAAACACGCACACACACACATACACACACACGCACACATACACACACACACGCACACACGCACACACACACACACACACACACACACACACACACACACACACACACACACATTCACACACACACACACATACACGCGCGCGCGCGCATACAAACACGCACATGCAACAGCTGTCTCTTTGTTTTTGTTATTATATATTATATTATATTTTTAGAATTTATAGATATGAAATCTATTTTTGGCCTAAAAAATTGTTAACGAAATTCAGATATAAAAATTGTACGCTGTTGATTTCATAATAAATAAAATAAATAAAATAAAATAATTAGTAGCAAGTGAATATCGTTACCTTCTGTTCGGTCATGCTCTCCTGGTGCTGTAGAACACGACAGGATATGCATGTCCTTGTGCTCCTAAACGTAAGAATGTAGTGCGTTAAACGATCATTATGAATTTCATTTGTATGATTTTAATTGTTAATTTTTAGTTGTAATTCAATATTGGTTTAATATTCAAAATACAGTTATATTAAAAATAAAATCCGTTCTCTGACGTTGTCTTGTAACATTTTTTTTGTATATTGTGTGACTGGAGTGTCAGGCGGGTCTCTACTTTCAATTTAGCAATGGCTTCATCCACTGCGTTCTTCCCGAAGTCATCTTTACAGCTGTACTTTTGATGACTTTTTACCCTGAATGGGAATAAAATTAGGATCAGCTAACCTAAACATGGGTCAAGTGAGCGCATTTCGATTTTATGTAATAAAATGCTTATAGAAATAAAACTACTAAGATTTTTATTCTTATTTTTATTTCAATATAGAGGCTACTGTATGGTTTATCTCAAGAGTATTTTTTATATATCTAAGTCTTTTATTTTATGCGTGGTGAGCCATTATTTACCAAAGTGCGCACACTTGACCCGAATGACTCTATTTTATTTTATTTATTTTATTTAATAACAATTTATTACTTAATGACAAATACTTACTTAAGCTAGTACAACAAAAACCTTAACAGATTTATCCGTGCACTAGTCACTCGTCGTCGTACACGCATTAATGTAGATTACTTATAGGTAACGAAAAACAATCGTCTAAAAATCGTAAAACTCAAGATATTTGAAAAAGTGGGCAATAACAGTAAAGGTTTCCCTCTTCAATCACATACGTAAGACAACAAAAACAACAAACATCAAAAGGCATAATAGGTGAGCGAGCCACCTGCAGCCGGCGGCGCGGCGCGGCGGCGCGGGCGCTCGGCCGGCCGATGCGCCGCGCCCCGCTCCCCACTCGTCTCCGTAAAACTTGTCTAATAAGCGTTAATTTTGCAACATATGCGGTAACGATGGTCGTTCGGAATTTTGCAGTTATGTATAAAGGGTGTTTAAATTTTATATGGCTTGGCTTTATTAACTAAATTATATTTTTATATATATATATGATAAGATAAATACATAAAATGTACGGGAACAATTTTATCTAGTTGGATGGTTTGCTTATTTAAATAAAAGTATCAATTTAGTTTTAGATTAGTTTGGTTTTATCGTAATATAATATAAATAATAATACAAAAGTAGTAGTAGATTCACGTATTTAAAAATTCTAAAAAATATTGTTTTAGTTCTGTTTTGAATTTATTTTTCGTTAGCTTAATTTTGACGTTTAGCGGTAATTCATTAATTAGCTTAGGAATTATGCATTTTAGTGTAAGTTTACCATAGTTATTTATATATCTCGGTATTATCAATTTACAATTTCTTACAGTTCGAGTTTCCTTATTATGTTTTACTAATTCTTGTAGATCCGTGTTGAAGAAATTTTCGGTAAGTAAATGATATTTAATGTTTTCATGAATAGGTAATACTTTACAATAGTGAAAAAGTTCGCGGTAATCGTCTTTATGTTTATTTTTTATTTTATGAGGAACTATGGTTTTTAGAATTCGTAACTGTAAATAATATATGAGATCTAGATGAGATTTATAAGTTCGCCCGTAGCTGCTAAGTCCGTATGATATCGTGGATTCACCTAAAGATTTGTAGAGCAAAAGTAAGTTTTGGTATGGGATTTTATACTTGATTATTGAGAATTTAGCAAGAAGCGCTCGTAGTTTGTCGCAAACATGATTGATATGATCTTTCCAGTTCAGTCTATTGTCCATAACAAGGCCTAGGTAGGTTTGTTTATCGACTAACTCTATAGAAGGACATCTACAGGCGTGCTGAGTGGTATTATTATGAAGACAGTGGTGATCGTGGGCTATAAGTTTTATTGGTGCCTGTTTTCTATTGTGACTTGAGCTGATATATATAAGTTTTGTTTTACTAGTATTTAGTACCAATCCAGAATCGTGAGACCATTTTATTAGGGAATTAAAGTCTGTTTGTAATTTCTGAAGGGCAATGTTAATGTCTTTATCAGCCGACAGGATACACGTATCGTCAGCAAATAGAAAAATATCACACTCTTTAATGATGTTTATAATATTGTTGACATACGTAATGTAGTGTAAGGGTCCTAATACTGAACCTTGTGCTGTACCTTCGGTTACTGTAACGCTGTCACTAAAATCATTGCCTATTTTAACGCAGTAAGACCTATTCCTCAAATAATCTTTACACCAGGTCAGAAGGGGTCCTCTTATCCCGCAGTCTTCCAGTCTCTCAGTTAGCAAATCGTGCCTTAAGGTGTCAAAGGCCTTGCTATAGTCAATAAATACAACTAGAACTTGAGTTTTGTTGTTTAAATGTTCATAAATTTTATCTGTGAATTTAGAGAGTAATTGCGTAGTGTTTTTACCAGGCTGAAATCCATATTGGTTATCTGTTATAACTTTATTTTTATCATAATATCTATAAATTTGATTGCATATAAATTTTTCAATGATTTTATCGATTGTGGGAAGGATAGTTATTGGCCTATAGTTATCGTAGTTATTTCTGGAGCCTTTTTTATGTATAGGTCTTACAATTCCTGTTTTGAGTTCGTTGGGGTAAATACCTTGCTTAATACTGGTATTAATTAATTGAGCTATTGCAGCAGTTATTTTACGGCCTAACCTAACTATGTCGAATGCTCTTATACCGTCCCTACCCGGTGCCTTGTTTTTATTTAAGGATTTAACAATTTTCTCAATATTCCATGGGGATGCGTTTTGGAGCAACATTGACTTATTAGCTATATCTCTGTATGTATTATCATCTAATAGGGGTTTGTTGCAGGTAGGTATTATATGTTTAACGTTCTTATCAAAATTTATAGCAAAGTTGTTAGCAATATCCAATGGCTTAACAAGGGAGGTTTCAAAAGCATCAATAATAATTTTATCAATAGACTGTTTTATTCTACCAGTTATTTTGTTTAAAATTAGCCACAGCTGTTTAGGGTTATTCCAGTTAGACGTGATTTCTTTCTTTAGATATTGATTTTTAGTTTTTACTATCAATTTGTTGGCCAAATTTCTAGCTTTGTTGTATTTTAATCTCAGAATCTTGTCAGTGGCATCATTTGTCCACTGGTTAAATAGGTAGTCTCTGTATATACATGCTTTTTTAATTTTTTCATTTATCCAACTATTGTTATTTCTCCTAAGATTCCTGTTTTTTACTTTGATTGTTTTCTCTGATTTTCTGTAGCAATCATTTATTTTACTTTCGATACATTTGTAAATTTCGTTTGCACAAGTTATTGTTGTCACTTCATCAAACTCAATATCATCTAAAAGATTTTTTAATTTTTTGTTGTCAAGAACTATATTGAAACTAGTAGCATCCTGTGAATAAGTCGATATCGGATATGCAGGCCACTGTGACTGCACGGTGGTCGGCCAGTACTGTTGCGAGCGCTGCCGTGAACAGGTCTTGCGTGTGGGATCGTACATATATGTGATCTAAGCAAGATTTACTTACTTTATTTTCACGTAGTTCCATTCGCGTATAGTCCGAAATCCCACACACAAGGCCGCTACTATAAAGCACACTAGTATATCTATGTTTTACAGCGGAGTCAGTTTTAAGGTCGATGTTCATGTCACCCATCAATATCAAATCACTGGAAGTGCCCACCTTTCCAATAACACAGTGAAGTTCTTCAATAAACAAGTGTTTGTTATTGCTAGGCGGACGGTAAACAGCACAAAGAGCTGCAGAATAATTTGTTGGTGTTTTTATCATGGCTAAAATACATTCAAAATGAAGTGTTTTTGTTTTAATTACTGTAAATTTGTGTTTATTTTTGACATACACTATTATTCCACCACCTTTGCGTGCTTTTCGCAGCTCTGTGTGCATGTCGTATCCGTCAATATTATACAAACAGCATAATGAATCTGATATGTTAGCTTCGGTAACAACAATAACGTCTATAGGTGAACTAGATGAGTGAATGTATTGTTCAAGAGCAGAGAAGTTTTTTATTAAAGATCTTATATTAATATGAATAGACAGTAGACTAATTTGGGGGGTAGGTAATTTTTTTAGAAAACTGTTCAAATCCTGACAATTATAAAGCTCTAATATATCGTCTTTTAAAAAATCCATAAAATAGTTAAATTTGACTTGATATCAAGTTAGTGGGTACTTAGTTTCTTAAATATAAGGGTGATAAGATAATATAATATAGTGTGGTACCTAATTTAGCATGTAAGAGGCAGGGCCAGCCTCTGAACGTCTTCTTCTGACCTTATCTTAATAATTTTTTCATTGTCTTGTCTGCGAGCCATAATGATACCATTTTTGCACCATATATATTTATAGTTATCTTTCAACTCCTGCTTAGTGTAACATAACAGTTTTTTGTTGTAGGTCGTTAGAGCTTCCCGTATAAAGACTTTGTCATTCCCTGTGTTGTCAATTATGTTAGTAGAAACATCTTTAGCAGACAGCTTGACCTTCCTTGCGTTTTGTAGCCATCTTTGCTGCATAGTTTCCTCTTTTACGACAACTTGGATATTACCTGGGCGATCTTTTCTCCCTGGTAGCCTTCTGGACGTTTCGATATCACTTACTGGTAGGTTTAGTTTTTTTGCGACATTTTCGACTATTTCTTGTATGTTCTCGTCCTCAGTAGTGGGTACGTTAGAGATTTCAATATGTTTTGATAACTTTTGTTGTTCCATCTCCTGCAGCCGCTGCTCCAGAGCACCTACTCGGGTTTCCAGGTAGTTGTTTTTGTTGCTCAATTCAGTGTTCTTGCGTTTTAGGTCATGGATAGATTGTTTACAAGCCTCCATTGTTTCGATCAGCTCTTCCATTTTTTCGCTATTAAACTGGAGCGACTGGTTGATGTCCTTCATCTCTTTCTGTATGGCCTTTTCAACTCCCTTAGATATGTCGTCTAGAAGTTGCTTGACGTTGATTTGCATACCCATGCCTGCAGTTGAATTGTCTTCTTCGTCTTCCTCATTGGGAATGATAACCGAGCGACGTTTTGGGGAGTTAAGGTGACAGTCCTGGCATGTCCACTCCAGGTTTTCCGTAGCACGAAGCGCAGTTAGTTGCTTATTGGTAAGCCCCGAACACGTAGTATTCATATGCACTATTTTTTCGCATCTTCCACATTCCAATCCAGGAGTTCTTTTTGTAATATTTTTGTTGCACTTTTCGCACTTCTCCATGATGAGGGTAGATAGATTTTTTTATTGCAATAGGCGACGTGTACGTGTTCTACTATCGAGCGTCGGACGACGACGATTTATTATTATTATTTATATTATTATTGGGCAATCCACATAAGCAAAATAATTCGGCAGTACAAATTTTTGTAATACAGAATAGAAAAAAAAGCAATTGCTACTGTCATTTATTAATTTATCTATTATGTGTCACGACGACACAGAATAGTTAGAAAACTCATACTATCAGTACAAAGAGATTGTACGTATATGATGAGGAAAATTTATTCACCATGCTTTGTCCAATTAAGATATACTTAGTTCACAGTATACAATGTAGTGGGACCACGAGAAACAAGTCTCCCTCGTGGAACCACCAGTGGGACAAAATAGTGGGTCCACAAGAAAACTTCCAACTAACGCTACACAAATAGATTTTGCCTGATAAATCTAAACAAAACAGAGAAAACAAACAAAAAGGAAAAATAACTAAATATAAAAGTATATTTAATTAAAGTAATACAGATAAGTATATTATTTATACAGTACCCATTCCTCAATAATTTAAATGTGTGCATGTGTGTGTGTGTGTGTGTGTGTGTGTGTGTGAGAGAGAGAGAGAGAGAGAGAGAAACGGACTCTATCATAAGTAAGTTGGAAGAACTCTAAAACCCACCGGTAACTGCTTCTGATATTCTAGAATGAGAGTAGTGTCTAGTATTTAAAGGAGACGCTCCCGACTCGTGGTCCCACCGCGTTGACCTACTGGTGTGGTCCCACCGCGTTGACCCACTGGTGGGTCGACGAGTAATAGAGCTAATACCTATAATGTCGTGTGGTTGAGTGCGTCGAAATTTTATAAAACGGGTTAAAATTCATAACCCTGCTTTTTGCTTCGCCGTAATCGGGTAAATACTGGGTTCGCCGCAGCCTGTAAAATAAAATTCCATTCATAGAACTGGACGACGTCTAAAGAAACAGTCGAAGAAAAGACATCAACCCGAGCACCAGTGCTACCGTCTGCCAGCTGCGCCTAACAAACAGCTTATGACGCCCACAGATGCCACTGATGTAATACTTAATATGTGTGTTTGTAGTAACAAATAAATGAGTTATCTATCTATCTATCTATCTATCTATCTAAATACTTTCGCATAGAAGACTTTTTAGTTTTTATTAAAAATAATAGTATTTTAATATAAAGCCACAATAAATTATTTATATTTATTGATTTATAGGTATTTAAGAAAATCTTTATGTATAAAAATGATATAAATCGAAAATGTCCACGAGAAAACAGCGGTTTAGTTTTGTCGTTTTATAATCTAGTATTATTACTGTTTGTATATTGTTTTTTGTGTCAAAAATAAACATATGTCTATGTCTATGTCTATGTCTTATAATCTTATTAATGAAACAACTTCGAATGTAAGACCCTGTTTTCTCGTGGACCCACTTCGTATAAATTGGCTCTTAAAGTACTAAAACTCGTGTCGAGTCCTAGCGTGGAGACTATTAGAGAGTAAAATAAATAAAACAGTTTCCTAAGTCCATATTGTTAACAACCCATATCGCAGTTAACATCCCCACTGCAGGGGCACGGGTCTCTTCCCATACTTCGGGAAGGTTACGCCATATTCCACACACGGGGTCCAAGTCCGGATTGATAGACAAGTCTGGAGTTGGACAGAGCAGTTGGACCACTGCCCCGCACCGGATTGGATGTCCATATACCTAGTTCTTAAAAAGGTTTCTTTACGAACTTCTTACTAAATATTATCAGTCCAGAAACGTCCAATTCTGCCTTCAACCAACGCTATCATCGCCACACGAGGCGGCGGCCGGCGGCGGCGGCGGTGGCGTAAGCTGTGGGAATACACACGTGCTTCAACAATTAACCCTTTGCCCCCTATCCGCGTTTTACATAAACGAACCCGTCCACCCGTCACACGGGCAGCGGGCATCAATATTCCATTACATGTGATACCTGTGAATTATTCGCAACAACAATTTTATATCGCGTGGCAAAATTATTTTGGCAGCTGCTGTCACCTCCGCCGCCGTTTTCTGCCGTATATTATTGGTTTGTCATAAAAGCATCACCTCATCTGATGGTATAGAACTGCGACGTAAATTCGACTTTTACTGAAAAGTAGGCATTGTGCGATTTGATAATATGAAATTTTAATAATTTTGTCTTTGTGCTACAGATTCTATGAAAATATTCAGTAAATCGGCTAAGTGCGATAGTAGGCATCCCGATACGAAATCAGTTAGTCGACTAGGAGTCGAAGTGGTCGCCATGACCGAAATCGGTCAGATGGTTTTTTTTTTCGTCGTCTTCTTTGAGTGGCCAATTTAACCTCGCTATCACAAGGCGTAGACAGTGGTTGCTTGGTGTAGAACTTGGCCTTTGTTCCCACTAGTTCAGTTAGACTAGTTCAGTTGACTGAACAGGTGGGTTTATGTTTAGTCAACTGAACTAGTGAGAACATTTTACTCATTTGTTCAGTTGGACAGTTCAGTTCAGTTCGCTACGAAGCATCACCTGTGGTCACGTGTAGGACATTGAGATTTACAACTACGGACGTGTCATGCAATTCAATAAAAAGATACGTCAAGTTTTAAAAGATTAACTACCTACTACTAAACAAATAGGTTATAGAATATAGTTTATGAGGGATCTGGGTTCAAACGGTTTCGGCGACTACTCGTCACACCGATGTCCCCGCATAAAAATTCGGGGACAAACATGAACAACTCAAAAAAATATCCAGTCAAAAGCTCGTATACAATAAATAACAAGTACAACCTTCAAATGTGACACAAAGGCATTTATTTTAGCTTCACCAAGCGGTAACTTAATTTTATTAAAATCAATTGAAGCCTGACCGGAAAAATAAAAATATCCGTACAAGCACACACTAAAACTGATCAATTTTCCCCTAGAAGCCCATAGTCATAATAGTCAATTGACGAAAAACATTTCAGAAATCAACAACTCCTTTCCTGAATTGAGTATGGTTTTCTTAGCAAAAGTTGTTCAGTTTCATGAGTCATTAACACATAGTATCATTAGTCATTAACACATATTATCATTAGTCATTAACGCATATTATCATTAGTCATTAACGCATAAAACTGCTTTTAAATCACTGTTTTCAAATATCTATCTATCTACATGGCAAGACTTTGTAATAAGAAACGAGAGAACGTTTCAGAATTCATTCACATTTCTATGTAACTAAGTAGGTATTTCCAGAGACGATCGCGCACCTGAAGACGTATGTAGCGTGGGCAGGCCTCCCACATGGTGGACCGATGACCTGGTGAATGCGGGAAGCCGCTGGATGCGGGCAGCGCAGGACCGGTCAGCGTGGAAATCCTTGCTGATGATCATGATGAAGTAGGGATTTTTAATTTTCCCGGTCACGCTTTCCACAGTCTTCTACACGCCCTTAGCCAGCTCGCCGGACTTGGCGATCACGTCCTCGATGGTTCCCACCATGTAGAAGGCCGCTTCTGGGATGTTGTCCAGTTCTCCTGCGAGGATCTGCGATGGAAAAAAACAGGTCAGTTTTTTCTTATAAAACAGTTACATGACATACATCATAGACCAATTAAAGACATTGATCTCAGCCGTTTCACTGATGATGTTTTGCAGACAGATTGGCAATACATCAAAAGCCTGAACTCAGTAGACGATAAAGTAAAAACCTTTAATGAACTATTACTGACAATTTTTGACATACATGCCCCTAATCGTAAGGCCATTATTAAAGAAGATTCGAAACCTTGGCTGACAAGTAACGTCCGTTTCATGATGAGCCTACGGGATAAAGCTCACAATACATATCGTTCATCGGGTAGTGAAGAAGATAAAATTCAGTACAAAGAATTAAAACACCTAGTTAATTCTGCTTTATACTATGAACAAAAAGCGTACTTTGAACAAAATATTAACATTTATCTGAAAGATTCAAAAACCTTATGGAAGACCCTGAAACGAAATGTGTTTTCCAACGGGAATAAAAGATCTTGTATTCCCAATGATCTTGCAAATCCCCAAGAAATAAATAAATTTTATTGAATTTAAATGGTAATTAAAATAAAATAATTACAAAATATGAAATAAATAAATAAATAATCATAATAATTCACAAAAATTGGGCTACCTAATCAAACCCGCCCCGACACGACCCCGGTCCAAAGGTGCCCATAACGCTGGCCGCATTGCCGCGTTGAATTGCCAGTGACAACTGTTGGACCAGGAAAGAGCCGGCGCGGGGGTCACCGCCACGCTCCCTCAAGCGCCGACCCAAGTCGCGCACAAAACACTTAGCCGCTGTGCACCACACCCCTGAAGTCTCTACCGCATAAATAAATAAATAAATACTTTTTAAAAGTCCCTGGTAGTAACGAAGTTACAATATCTAATTTAACGTACTTTGAATATCACAATCTGACTACTAACACTTTCAACCTAACTACAGTAGACGAAACCACAATCTCAAATGTTATTCTTAGTATAAAATCTAACGCCCTTGGTTTTGATGAAATAAATAGAGATATGATTCTTCTGAGTCTACCCTACACCCTAGGAGTTATTACCGACATCATCAACTCTTGCATTTCCAATTCTACTTTTCCTCTGGCTTGGAAGACCGCGATAGTGCGACCAATGCCAAAGATAAATAACCCAGCCGAATTTAAGGACTTGAGACCCATAAGTATTCTGCCATTTCTCTCAAAGATTCTGGAGAGAGTTGTTTACAACCAAGTCATCAAGTACTTGGAATCCAACGACATTCTACCCTCCATGCAATCGGTTTTTCGAGAAGGGCAGAAGTACCAATACTACCCTCCATGACATCATAGATGAAGTACTTTCAGCCCAAGATTGTGGAATGGGAACTTTACTTGTTCTGCTGGACTATTCTAGAGCATTTGATGCTATAAATATATCTTTGCTACTGTCAAAGTTACATTACTATGGTTTTAGCAACTCAACTATCAAATTGTTCGACAGTTATTTATCTTCACGCTCACAGATTGTTTCCGTTACTAAATCTGATGGTAATAATATCTTCTCTGATCTGCAAAAGGTTGATCAAGGGGTCCCACAAAGATCAATCCTTGGTCCTCTTCTTTTTATTTTGTATACCTCTGACGTTGTAATCAAAAATTTGACGTTGTATCAAAAACTGCAAGTATCACTTATATGCTGATGACATGCAGCTATATTACTCTTTTTGTGCTAGTGATACACCCGAGGCTGTAAACAAGATTAATGAGGACTTGACTCGTATTGCGAAGTGGTCTACCGAAAATAGCCTTGTCTTGAACCCTTCAAAGTCTAAATTTATGATCTTTGGTTCTCCTAAACAGTCTTCACTTATAGCCAACCAAAATCCCAACATCTGCATTGAAGATATGCCTGTTGAATTTGTTAATGAAGCTCGAAATCTAGGCGTTACCATGGACAGTAAACTCAATTTTGAATCTCATGTCTTAGATGTAGTTCGAACCTGTTTCAATAGACTCAAAACTATTTATCCAATAAGAAATTTTCTTAGTACTGAACTTCGAATTGCATTATGTGAAAATCTTATTTTATCTAAGCTCAACTACTGTTTAACGTCTTACGGTTTTTGTCTATTGTCCAGAACTAGCAAACTACTGCAGCGAGTTCAAAATGCCTGCACTAGATATTGTTTTACTATCCCGCCAAGAACCCACGTTACTCCTTTCTTAAACAATGCAAATATCCTCAAGGTATCTGCGAGGAAAGAGCTGCTCTTTGCAGGCCTCTTGTTTGATATTATAAAAACAAAACAGCCAGAATACCTTTACAAAAAACTTACTTGGTGTGCACAGGCAAACCAGAGGTATAGAATGAGAACATCTAGAGCGCTTGTACTCGTCCCTCCAACTTATAAAACCGCTGCTTTTAGAGGGAGCTTCAAATATAATGCGTCAAAGTGTTGGAATAATATACCACCTCCAATTCGTGAGCTAAAATCTAAATCTTCTTTCAAACAGAAGTATAGATCACACATACTCTCCTCTCAAAAACAGAACACCTAGATCTAACGGTTTAAATATGCTAAATTTGTGGTATAGTTGTTTACTATTTATGTTATGTTGCATAACCACTAATCGCGACTGGTTCGCGAGCAGTTTGAAGCATGCCCAACAAATTGCACGGTATTTAGTATCACTTCACTCGTAAATATTTTTCGCTCCCTCATTTTCTATTCATTTTTACTTATTGCTTTCTCTTTTTTCTAGACCCCTAAATGAAACGACATATATGTATGTACGAGTATCATAGTGATGTTATCAAGCCCTGATGTTTTAATCTCACTGAGAAAATTATAGTAGCATGGTTTTCTCATCTTATTATATCTTATTTAAGTAATTTCCTTCTAGTGAGTCTAGCAACTGTTCACTCCACGACTCGGCTGGCTTCTTTTTTCACTGTAGGTATCGACAGAATACCAGCGCTGTGGATGTGGTCTCACATACGCAGCATTATGCTGAGTCGGTGCCTTTTTAGGGCTTCAATTTCTGTATTATCATTTTTTCCCCCTTAGTTCCTATCTTAGTTTAATTATCTTATTTCTTTAGTTTAAGTTTTTATTGTTATATATTAATTTAAGATCTGTAGTCTCTAAATAAAGCTTCTATCTATCTATCTATCTATGATAAGGCCTTTCCGCCATACCAAGCGATTTCTTCCAAGCAACACCCCTCATAGGACGGTTCACTTTCCGCAAAACTCTACATATCCTTCTTTTAGATTGAAATAGGCAAAAAACTCGACAAGACGACATAACTAACCCTTTTGAAACCTTTAATGGTTTCTTCCAGTTTGACCAGCTTGCCAACATGGCCGGTGAATACTTCTGCCACCTGGAATTAAACAATATTTAGGACATAGGAGAGTAGTCCTTCTGAATTATACTCGAAAAAAGGTATCCTTCTAAAACTGAACAACTTTCTCCAAGGAACCAAAACCAACTATTTTCAATTATATTTCCCGTAGATCACGTAGAGAAACTCCGAGCATAGTTCGCTCCGTCTCTATTTGAGTGACCTTGATGTCCCAGTTCCGTACATCATCACAAGCATCACATACTAGTCATATACCTTAGTCCTGAGACACTGCAGTATTTTGGACTTGAAGCTTTTTGTTCGGTTTCGACGACTGATTTCTTTTTTAAATCCCAATTGGTAAGCCCTTGGCTTATATCACTTGGTTCTAAAGTGATGATGACACCAAAGATGGAGGCGGGCCTACCAAGATTCCTCAACGCAATGGGGAGTTCCCATTGCCATAGCCATAGCCAGTTGGCTATCCTAACTCCATGCCGGAACACATGATATCATATCACATCTTTCTCGAAGGTAGACCTACCTAGCTGGCTTGTACTTGGATGATTGGCTGGCTTGGACTTTGAGCCTCTATGTTCCACGAGCTACTATGAAGTACATACCTGGAAGGGCTGTGAGAGGAACCTCTGAATCTTTCGCGCACGCGCCACTGTCAACTTATCGTCCTCGGACAGCTCATCCATTCCCAGAATGGCAATAATGTCCTGCAGGGACTTGTAGTCCTGTCGATAAGAGTCACATTGTTTTGAGTAGTTAAGTGGTATGAGCCACGAATATTAGTAGGCACTTTTTATGATGCTTAGTCCTACTGAATGGGTGGGCACTATGCAGCTGCTACTCGTGTATGTGTTAGAGACTAAAAGACAGATAGAAGCATAATTTTGCTTATGTACAACGTTGTGTTTATTGTTTGAGTGGTAAACCTATAGCCTACGTTAATTACGCGCGCATACATACAAACACAAACCTGTGGGTACAGATCGATGGTGACTCTGTAGTAGTAGTAGATAAGTTAATTTGATTGAGTTGCACCTGGTGAAGGCTTCGGGAAACCGCTGGTTGCGGGCAGCGCAGGACCGGTCGTTGTGGAAATCCTTGGGAGACCCCTTTGTCCAGCAGTGGACGTCTTTTCGCTGACGATGATGTATGGAGTATCAGGGGTATTGTAATAGTTTTTCGTCTTTGGTTTAACAAGGGTCTTAACGCTCTTAAATGTCCAATTTTGATAATTCGATTAAAGTACTATTAATCAATCTTACCTGCAAAATTTTCTGCACGCCTCTCGCCACCCCGTAATGCTCTGGCCCTATGATGTTGGGGTCCATGACCCTGGAGGTGGAGTCCAGGGGGTCCACGGCTGGGTAGACACCCAGCTCCGCTATGGCTCGCGACAGCACCGTCGTCGCGTCCAAGTGGGCGAAGGTGGTGGCGGGGGCCGGGTCGGTTAGGTCGTCCGCTGGTACGTATACTGCCTGGGGGGATGCGAGGATGGAAGGAAAAAATATCAGGGGGTCAAAATTTTTCGTAGACATATATGATTACTAGGATCTGAAAAAATAGTTCAAAGTTCAAAAATATGTATATTCATAGTATACGTATAATGGCAGAAAAGGATATATTTCAAATTTTTTGGCAATTTTAGGCTCCAGTCATTATAAAATTTAGATTTTTGTTTTATGGTTCTCAAGATCTGTTATTTTTGTTGTATCTCATTAGAAAGTCTAAGGTAGATTTGATTGGAAGTAGGGGTAACTACATTATTTCTATTCTGTGTTATATTGTTTTTAATACTGAAAGAGTTTATAAACCATCGATGTAGCCAAGCCAAACCAGCTACCTTACCTGCACGCTGGTGATGGAGCCATGCTTGGTGGTGGTGATCCGCTCCTGCATGGTGCCCATGTCCGTCGCCAGGGTGGGCTGGTACCCCACGGCGGAGGGGATTCGCCCCAGCAGCGCCGATACCTGGTTACAAACTTGTTTCATAAATATTTTTTTGTTTTGATTCCGATAGCCAAACGGTGGTAGGCATCAATGCAAAATGGGATAAAATACGACTGAATCGCTTCACTGAATGTACAATACATCACTAAATAGCAATGGGGAACTGGCTTTCTTATCACCGATGCCGAAACACATTAATGCTATCAACTGATGATGTTTTGGCGACAAGTCTTCGACAAGATGGTGGCAGTTAGCCAGGTGGTGGACTCAGAAAATATCCTACTACCAACTCTCAACTATATCAATCGAGTCCTACAAAGTTGGACCCCGACGGGTACAGAATCCGCGACCTCTTGATATGATGCGAGCAGAGTAACCACTAGACCAAGCAGGCGGTTGGCATTTGATAAAAAGTAACGCAGATGACTATCAGTCAACTACGTTATTGCATTAGATGTCTCTGTCTCACCTTGCAGTCAATTACAGGATTGAATTGGATATCTATTTCTCTCTCTCACCTCGGAGCCTGTGTGAGCCGGAAGATGTTGTCGATGAACAGCAGCACGTCCTGCCCCTCCTTGTCGCGGAAGTGCTCTGCTACCATGAGGCCGGTAAGCGCCACGGTAGATATCTGTCTTTGTCTCACCTTGGAGCCAGTCATATATCTGTCTCTCTTTCTTACCTCGGAGCCAGCCTGCGTGAACCGGAAGATGTTGTCAATAAACAGCAGCACCTCCTGCCTCTCCTTGTCGCGGAAGTGCTCTGCCACCATGAGGCCGGTGAGCACCCCGTCAGATATCTCTATCTCTGTCTCACTTTGCAGTTAACTATCCTATTGAAGTAGATATCTCTATCTCTGTCTCCCTCTCACCTTGGAGCCAGCCATATATCTGTCTCTCTTTTTTACCTCGGAGCCAGCCTGCGTGAACCGGAAGATGTTGTCAATAAACAGCAGCACCTCCTGCCTCTCCTTGTCGCGGAAGTGCTCTGCCACCATGAGGCCGGTGAGCACCCCGTCAGATATCTCTATCTCTGTCTCACTTTGCAGTTAACTATATTATTGAAGTAGATATCTCTATCTCTGTCTCCCTCTCACCTTGGAGCCAGCCATATATCTGTCTCTCTTTCTCACCTCGGAGCCAGCCTGCGTGAACCGGAAGATGTTATCGATGAACAGCAGCACGTCCTGCCCCTCCTTGTCGCGGAAGTGCGGGGTGCCACCATGAGGCTGGTGAGCACCCTGTTAGATATCTCTGTCTCTGTCTCACCTCGGAACCGGCCTTTAGCTGTCTTTCTCACCTCGGAGCCAGCCTGCGTGAACCGGAAGATGTTATCGATGAACAGCAGCACGTCCTGCCCCTCCTTGTCGCGGAAGTGCTCCGCCACCGTGAGCCCAGTGAGAGCCACGCGTGCACGTGCGCCGGGTGGCTCGTTCATCTGCCCGTACACTAGCGCCACCTGGGAGCAGGTGTGAACTGTATTGCTCAGTGCTGATGTGATACCAATTTTGGTATACATATTTGCATGTCATGCTCCTCCCATTCGATGGACCGATGACCTAGGGAAGGTCGCGGGAAGCCGTTAGATGGGGGTTTGTAATAGACTCTATAAATACCAAAGGTTTTTTTAACGAACCCTTGGTCCAAGACCGAATTGGCGTGAAAATCCTTACGGAGGCCTTTGTTCAGTGGACGACTTTTGGCTGCCGCTTTGTTGATGATGATGATGATGATATATGTATTGATTATCCTACTTATTTGATGGCAAATAAAATTTCATATGAAAAATATCGGATCAAAAATGTATGAAATACATGTGAATGTGCCGGCTTTGATAACTAGGTGGGTTTGCCATGTCTTCTGGTGAGCTGATGATGATGGTGATGAAAGGTACCTTGGAGGTTTTGTAGTCGTCTGTGATGACGCCGCCCACTTTCATCTCGTTGTAGAGGTCGTTACCTTCGCGCGTTCGCTCGCCGACGCCGGCGAATACCTGGTGAGAAAATCACATTTAGTTTTTGTTTCTTTCTTAATGTTATGGCTCACTTACACGTACGCACACGCAGATGCACGCTCACGCACACACACACACACACACAAACCTCTGACTCAAAAGATACGACAAGAGTAGGTACCTACCTTGTAAAAATGTAAGTGTAATGTAATTTAATAGTTGTCATATAGCTTATTTTTATATTTTAAAATATAAGCTGTGATATTAATAATCTTCATTTACAATACAATAAATTATATGTATTGCATTGGTGGTATAGGCCCTAGACTATAGGGGTTTAAAAAAATAAAAATAAGAAAAAGAATTTGATGCTCTCGTTGATGTCTTTTGTTTGAGCTACTGCGTCGCTACGTCGACTACGACATAACGCTACGGACGACGACGAAGCGTAATCTATGACGTAGTATAATAAAAAAAACGACAAGTTAAAGGTATGTGCAAAGAATCTACAATACTTAAATAAAAAAAAACATTTTGATTTTGATTTTATTTTTCAAAATTCAGATAATTGGAAAATAACTACTAAAATACAACCGGGACCGGTCCCGTCTGTCTTTCCGACTCCATTTAATTTTACACAGTATATTTCAATCATCCAGATATTTGCAACGATAATTTTTTTCGGGTTTGATTGTAATATAATATCTACAATACTAATACATAATTATTTAAATCTTTCTATCAGTATGTTGAAAATATTATAAAATGCATAATAATAACTTGAAATGAACTAATCAGGATTAATCCGATTAAAACAGACTGTAGAGACTTTGAGAATGAAAAAAAAACTCTTTTTAATTCGAAATACATTCGGAAAAAATATTAAAACAAAAAAGTAATAATTTAGTTTGGAAATGTCAATGACTACGATACCAAAAAATACATAACCTTTCTTTGAACGCTATTAAAAACAAAAGCTCAGCTAACCGAGAACCCTCCGTGAGCTTTGGCCACGTTGTTGATCAATTCCATGATGAGTACAGTTTTCCCGACTCCTGCGCCGCCGAACAGGCCGATCTTTCCACCTGAGAACAAATGTATGGGCAGTTAGACCAAAGCACAGTCATACGATACTCTTCCGTTCCTGGGTCTCAAACACCTGGTTCGATCCCCACACGTGTCTGGGTGTATAATATCTATATATGTATGTATTTACATGTAAATGTGTATGTATATCAGTCTCTGGTTCCCAAGATACAGGGAATCCTAGTTTGGGGCCAGATGACCGTGTGTGATTTGTCCCGCATATTATTATTATTAAATTCAAAATCCCCCCATTTTCATTCACCTGTTCCATTTTTCGTCACTTCTCCGGCCTCCGATCCTGCACCACGTTTTTGTTTGTTTGTTTGTTTGTAAATTCTTTATTGTACTAAAAATACAGTTACACAAAAAAAAAATTATAAATGCGTAGTACAAAGGCGGACTTATCCCATAAAGGGATCTCTTCCAGCCAACCCTTGAATTGAACATAGGACATAGTTAAGGGGCAGAGAAGAACAATGGTACAATAAATGGCTAAAAGTTACACAAAATCAACAACTACAATTTTATTAATATCTAAGTAACATGCAAATATAATAATAAATATGAATAAAATAAATATACTATGAAATATGTAAACCTACTTATATACATACACCTATACATACTCATATATATATACATATATATAGCTCAAAACGGTAAATACGGAAGTGTCAGGTCTCTTTAAGACAGGCCTTGAAAGCGGCGATAGACGGACTCAGTCTTGTGTCCACTGGCAAAGCATTCCACAGGCGGGCAGCGTGGACTGTAAAAGACTTTGTGTAGGTATCAGTGCTGTGAATAGGGATTTCTAGTGCCAAGTTTTTGCTGGAGCGCAGCCGGTTGTCCAACGCTGTTCGAAACTGGAACCTATCTCGAAGGTATTCTGGGGCAGCGGGGTTGAACAGGACATTGTACAAAAGACACAAGATGTGTGTGTTCCTACGCTGGCGGATGAAAGGCCAACCAAGCTCAGTGCGGGATTCGGAGATATGGTCATATTTTCGGAGGCCGAAAACAAACCGAATACACTGATTTTGAAGCCTTTCAAGCTTGTTCAGCAACTCAGAAGTCGGATCAAGGTATGCAACATTACCATAATCTAGCAAGGGGAGCAGAAGGGAGCGGGCAAGGAGGAGTTTTGTGTCGAAAGGGAGAAAATTTTGTAACCGCTTCAAGGAATGTAGCGATGCAAATACTTTACGACTTATCTCGTTAATTTGAGCAGACCAAGAGAGGGTTTGGTCCATAATGATGCCCAGGTTTCTGACAGTAGAGGAAAGAGGTATAATTGTGTTGTTAAAAACCAGATTAGGCATCGTCATGTCCCGCAGTTTAGAGATAAAGTGATGACTACCTATCACAATCGCTTGGGTCTTGGAGGCATTAATTGAGAGACCATGGAGTTTTGACCATTCTGCAACTGTGGCTAGGTCATCATTAGCGACCTTTATAGCCTGCTCAAAGTTCAGTAGAAGTGCGGAAGTGTATATTTGCAGATCGTCGGCGTATAAATGAAAAGACGAGGAAAGGGAAGATGTTATGCCATTGATAAAAATTGAAAATAGGACCGGGGAAAGAATACCTCCCTGAGGGACACCAGACGTAAGTCGACACGCCTCAGACCGCTTATCGTCGATCCTCACCAGTTGGTAGCGATCAGAAAGGTAGGAACGAAACCAGGAAAGAGTCATGGGAGAGAGGTTAAGGGTTTTGAGGATAGCGAGCATTATGTCAAAATCAACTGTGTTAAAAGCACTACTAAAGTCGAGCAGCACTAACAGGGTGAGGTGTTTATTCTCAATATTGAGGCGGATATCGTCAGTGATTTTGACCAATGCCGTGGTGGTGCTATGGCCCCTCCGGAATCCGGACTGAAAGGGAGATAGGAGGTTGTACTTGCTGAGATGATTTGAGAGACGGTCATGAACGAAATGTTCAAGTACCTTGGAGAGGACAGGGAGGATAGAGATAGGCCGAAAGTCGGAGAAGGAAGAAGGATTAGATTTTTTAGGGAGTGGGATAATATGCGCGAATTTCCACGAAATCGGAAACTCACCAGTGGAAAGGGAGCAATTAAGGATATTGGCGAGGATCGGAGATAAATGATCTTGGATAGGGGTTATCAGGTCAAGACTTAAGCCATCGTTACCAATAGCCTTTGTCTTGATAGATTTCAGGAATTTAAGGATTTCCTCAGGTGAGATTTCCCCCAGATCAAGCGGAGTATTGACAGAGTGGGACAGATCGTCTAACCGTGTTAGAGTGAGACGCTTAGAAGCAGGGTCAAGACTAGAGGGTGATGTGCTAAAATGAGAGTTGAGGGCATCAAGATCAACGTTATCAGAGGAATTCGATTGGGACCTCCCCACACCAAGAGACTTGAGGAACTTCCAGAGCTTACCTGGTGGACAGTTCTCAATGGTAGAGTGAATGTGGAGTCGTCTGGCGTTCCTGCAGAGTCTGTTACATCGGTTCCGCAACTCTATATAAAGCTCTCGATTCCTCTCCGTAGGCTCATGACGTAGAGCTAAACGAGCCTTATCTCTCTTGGCCATCACACGCTTAATCTCTGGTGTTAGCCAGGGAGCTGGATAATGTTTGACTCGAACCGGTCTGAGAGGGGCGTGCTTGTCATACAGCGCAAATATAATGCTATTAAAGGCCTCAAGTTTTGAATTAACGTCCGATGCCTCGAAAACCGCGTTCCAGTCCGCTCTGTCGAAATCTTCCATGAAGGCGTGATGGTCAATAGAATTGAGATTGCGTAGCATAAGAACTTTATGACGACGTTTAGGTAATCGAAATTTAAAAGACGCAAAGATGAGATCATGGGCGGAGAAGGCACCAGCATTAAATTGACCATGCCTGGCAACGAAATCGGGAGAGGACGTAATAGTCAGGTCAAGTAATGATGGGGGCCCATTATGTGGAAAGTGAGTGGCACTAAGAGGAAGAGAATGAAGATCAAGTGAGTGAAGAAGGGATAAGAGCTTTTTAGAGCGGGAGTCATTTTTAATGAGGCAGGTATTAAAGTCGCCCATGAGAATTATGTGGTCATACTGCGTACGAAAATCTGCAAGTGATTTTTCTAATGAGTCGAAGTAATCAACTTTGCAAGAGGGACTGTAAAATACACCCAGAAGAGATTTACTGTGGTGGAAGGAGACTTCAAGAAACAAATGCTCTGGACCTTGAAAGACAGGCGGGGATTGAGAGATGATTTTGCAGGGAATATCACTGCGCAAATAAATCGCAACCCCACCATATCCTACAGATCTAGACGATCCGCCGGAGTTTTTCACACAGGTCCTGTCGTTTCTAAGGAGTCGGAAACCTGGAAGAGGGTAAAGATGAGAAGAGAGTGATGGTTTCAAAAAAGATTCCGAAACCAGAACAGCGTGAATATTCTTGTTAGAGAAAGTTGCAAGAAGGTCCGCATAATGGGCTGCTATGCTTTGAGCATTGATATGAACTACATTAAAGTTTTTCTTTAACTTAGAGAATAATGTATCTAAGTTTTCAGCTAGCGTACCTGTGAAAGACAGGTCATCGCCTTCCGCACTATAAAGGCTGTCTGAAGAAGAAGACAAGGAAAAATATTCTGGATCTGAATCACACCGTAAAACGTCCGACATTGAGCTAAGTAATAATAAATACCGTTACTTATATAAATAATTAGCTACAAATACTAAAATAAAACTAAATTATTTAATTACTCTTATCAGGCTAAACTGAAAGCCTTCAGCTAACTAGCCGACAGCTTCAAAACATTTTATACACACTAGTTTGATCATAAGCAAAAGTGGCGCCCTCACACCGATAAATATAACAGGTATACACTGTCGAACGGAACGTACAAAAAATTAAAAAGTTACAAAAACGTCAGATCAAGTGTCACGTTACTGATGCGTTACTGTCACAAATAACTAATACCAATAAAAGTTGAAGTTGAAGTTGAAACTAATAACAAAGTAAAAGTGGGTACTTAGCTTAGGTTAATTTGTTCTCATTTGTGATTCTAAAACAAAGAGCTGGGAAACTAAAAATAGTCCTTGTGACGGAGTGAATAAAGTCTACACGGCGGTGGCGTTGCGTTTTAGCACGCACCTATTTAATCAGTTCAACGTTATTTTTTGGGAGCACTCCTGGTACTTCTGACTGCCCTGGGCTCTGGATGAGAAGACCGATATGTCAGGGCAGGTTCCTTCGTCACCGCGACGGTTGCATTTCCGGTGGCAGCAACGGCGGGGGAGGCGGCGGCGCCGGCGACTGGCTGCGTTGTCTTCAAGAGGGATTGCAGCTCGGCCATGGAAGTTATTTTATGGCGGGTCCCGTCTTCTCCAACTACCACTACTTTTCCTTCGCTGGTCCAGCACTGGTGGACACCCAAGGCATTTCGTGCCGCTATGAAAGTGGAATGGCGCGAAGCCGTCAGAAACTCTGACAGGGTGAGGCCACTGCCCTTCAGAAGTTTTTTGGAAGCCCAAACTTGATTCCGTGACTGTGCAGAGCGAAACCGAAGCAAAATAGGCCTTGGTCTGTCTGCGTTCTTCAATTTGCCTAGGCGTAGGCAGGCATCAAATGACTCAGCAGATATATCAGGCAACCTTAATTTCTGCACGCAGAGTTGTGTTGCCACGGAGAGGACATCCTCATTTGCCTGTTCTGTGACTCCATGGACAAGAAGAACTCCTGCACGGGATTTCATTTCGAACCCATCTAGGGTCTTGAAAACCAGCTCCATTTGTGCCTTTAGAGCAGAGACAGCTTTCCAAATAAATGACTTAAATGTGTGGAACTCACTTGAGAGGGTTGATATATCGTCCACCTTGTGTTTGGGGCTGGATGTCGAAAGAGTATCTTCGAAGGACTTCATTTTGCTGGTGAACAGGGTAGTCATCTCATCCATGGACTTCTTCAGTTCAGCTATGTGGTCCATGGTGTACAAGCCGAGTGCCGTGCAGTGATGAAGTTAGTGTGGGTGAAATTTTGTGATGAATGAATTGTAGATAGCTGGCGGCTAGGTACTTGAGTTATTTAACGCATAGAGTAAGTGTTAAATTTGCTGTTTTATATTTTATTTATTAATAAAACTGGAAGAGCTTAAAAGGTGTATGTACTTTGCTCCTACCCGCAAAAAAAAAAAAAAAAAAAAGAAAACTTACTTAATATTTCCTCACATTTTTTTTGTACTTGTGTTTCTATACTCCGCTTCGCATCCTATTCTATGTATTCCTATATACCGTGTAAAATCATTATTCGATACTTCTAATCAAAGGGCGTTTACGCCTAAGGTCTATTTAGCATTTACGCCCTTTGAGCCCAGAAGTATCGATATCCTTTTCTTCTCCTCGTCTCCCTCACACTGACTACGGCTCAAGAGCTCGAGGCTCCAGAGGCGGTTCCGAAGTCGAGTCGTAACAGCCACAGCTTACCTTTACACCATTTCCTATTACTCTTCGTGTTTGCCGCCTACGGCTCCCGTGGTCCGGGCCTCTAGAGTACCAGGGTTGAGCCGAAGCGCGACACAGTATTGTCATTCGCATTTGCTATCACTGTCTAAAGTCAACCGTACCCCTCTGCGAATAAGATCCTATATGACAGTTACTTAGCGCGCACAGGTTTTTTCATTTACAATTGGTAAGCCCTTGGCATCATTTCACCTGGTGGTAAGTGATGATGATCTCTCTTATCGTGTGGCACAATTTAATCGTCCTATCCACAAGGCATAGGCGGCGGTTGCCTGGTGTTGCACTTAGCATCACCCGCGGTCACGTGTAGGGCATTTTAGATTTACACCTACGCACGTGTGCAACGCGACCATCACACACAACTACAAATCAGATGTGCAGGTTTCCTCACAATATTTTCCTTCACCGTTAAAGCAGTCGGTATGAAAATGCACGTAAGTTTCGAAAAACCCATTGGTGCACTGGTCAGGATTTGAACCCGAGACCTCTGGTTAGGAGGACGGAGTCACTAACCGCGGAGCCACCGACGCTTCCGGTGATGATGATGATTTCAATTAAAAGCGAAACTGACCTTTCACGTAAGGCGCGAGGAGATCCACGACCTTGATGCCCGTGACCAGGATCTCCTGCTCCACAGACATGTCGACGAAGGGCGGGGCGTCTGCGTGGATCGGTGCGAATACGTCCGTCTCTATCGGACCGCGTTCGTCTGGCAGTATTCATAAAAAAATATAAGTGGCAAATCACACAGTATGCTAATGGGGAAGAAAACTGACAAAGCTCGCCGATAGAGGCGCTGATATAACTCATACTAACTGTCAAAAAGTATAGAAAAAAATGTTTACGTGAACTAAACATAAGATTATTAAAAAAATGCCGCGTTGTGTGGCGATTGGTTGCAATAATAATGGAAATCATTAGTTTCTTAAAGATTCTCGGAGGAAGAAGACGTGGGAAAAGTTACGTTTTCAATTATGTACTTTTCAACTTCGTCTTTAATTGAAGAACAGTCCAAGTCGCATATATTTTCCATTTAACAATTTTACAGAAAAAAAACTAATTTATAACACCTCGATAATAAAAAACGCGGAACTAATTGAAAGTTGTTATGAGTCAAGCGTCCGTAGCGCCATCTGCAAATTTCTTCCCCATTAGCACCACAATTTTAATTTCTTTATTGCATTCATATGGTTTTTACCACTTTTTAGAATAATTATATTTTTGCTATCTTATTTGATAGAAAGGGACCGTTTTGAGAAAAGAACGTTTTGCGAAAGGGACCGTTTGTGAAAGCGATCTTTTACTACCAGGGGACATTTTTCGAAAGGGCCATTCTGTGAAGAACCCGACTGAGCTCTTTCATTACATTACATATTTGATAGATATTTCGTTGTAGAGGTGTTTATGTAGATATCTTTCGAACAAAACGTCGTTGCTACGTCTCATACAACAAACAAATTGGTCTACGCTTCATGACGCAACGAGACGCAAAAAAAGGTTGAAAATGGAGCAACAAAGCAAACTTTATTATGTTCAATATTGCCGAGAACTAACCAATGGGCTCTCCAATGACGTTCATGATGCGTCCGAGCGTGGGCTCTCCCACTGGTATCGTGATGGGCGCCCCTGTGTCCACGATCACCTTCGGAGAAAGACAAATCCAAGTAAGCAAGAAGAAACCACTTTGAGAACCAAGGACCTAGAACCTAAAACGTTTTCCATGCTTCAAAAGGCACGTTTAAACGTTGGTACCGGTTGCTTTCACTAGGAAATCATTAGGCTATGTCAAAAGCGCTACAGGTGGTTTGAAAACTTCTGACACGGGGTTAGCCACTAGCCCCACAATCTCCACCAATCCGGACTTGGCCCCCGTGAGTGGAGTATGACCTAGCCTTCCCGAGCTGGGGAAGAGACCCATAACCCAGCAATAGGGACAATTGCCCGTCATCGTTGTGCTTTTGAAAACTTGCGTGAAACTGAAAATTTCTGACAATGTTAAACGTTCCCTCTCCAATCCGGACTTTGCTGCTAACAGCTTCCATCCATATCATCAGTTTCCAGTTTCCACGCTTTGTAAGGAAGGTTAAGCTGATAAAAATAAAGCTGGCTTATAATCGGATGGTAGGTCTTAAAACATGTCAGTCGTTTTATAAACAGCACGAAATGTAGAGTTGGCTTGGCCACTACTATACTAAGGGCTACTCTCCACTGGCTGTAAAATACAACATCCATCAATCGGTATTTGAACTCCAAGAAGAGTAACAGTGGAGATGTATAATTTGTGTGTGATCATATTGGGATTTAGTTCTTGATTTTGTTTTTTAGTTAGATTGGTGTCGAGTCGGTGTTTACGATTAAACTTATTTGATAGGACTTAACTTAATTTAAGCGTCCTGTCATTGTCTTTTCGATATAGAAAGAAAAATACAGAGCACTTAAATTAAGTTTAATCCTGTCAAATACGTGAAAACCGAATCGACACCTTTGTTTATGTAGTTAATTTGTTGCATTTGTGAGAGTTACTTGATGTTGTTGTTATTTTAATTAGGTTTATGAGAGAAAGCTAACCTGCCCTCGTACAAGCCCTTCGGTACTATCCATAGCAATCGTACGACAGGAGCTCTCCCCCAGATGCTGGGCTACCTCCAGGATTAGGCGTGGTGCTGAAAAGTTGATTTACGAATAAATTATATGCAGAATTCATTAAACATTATACAGCAGTAGTTAAAGATGGGCTTTTACAGGCTTCTAACAAGTTTTGTGTTCTATAACTTTGGCGAAATAGCAAAGATTTATGAGTTTTCATACAAATAAAAATGTATCAGGTACAAAATTTGCTTATTGGCAAGAATGGTAGTCAAAGAAACATTTGGCGCTGCCTATCCTCGTAAGGCCCAAGGACCTATTTTTTAGATATACGTAGGCGTTTTCAGATATTCTTAGCCTAAGGTAGAAGAAACAAGAAAACGATAACAATTTTTTTATTTTTTTTCTGTATACTCTCCTCTAATCTCTATACACTTTTTACATCGCTTGATTATCTAAAGCTTCTAACCCGTTGAACAAATAGTCTGAAGTTTTCCCTTCAAAATGACCCAAAACTGCGGACTGCACTTCTTCGTCAGTGTTAAACTTTTGTTCTCGAAGGTCCTTCTTCAATTTTGCAAACATAAAATAGTCGCCCGGAGTCAGATCAGGGCTGTAAGGTGGGTGGTCGAGCCCTTGGAACCCGCACTCGTGAATAGCAGCCTTAGCAACTGCAGCGGCGGTGTGGACGGGCGCATTGTCGTGCAGTAACAAAATTCCGCGAGACATTTTTCCGGGACGTTTTTCAATAATTGTTTGGCGAAGTTGTCTCAACAGGATGGTATAATACTCAGAATTAACTACTTTTTTACGCTCTACAAAATCAATCATTAAGATCTCTTGGGAATCCCAAAATATGGTTGCCATGATCTTTCGGGTGCTCTTAGTGACACGCGGCTTTTGAGGAGCCAGCTCACCCTTTTTGCGCCATTCCATTGACTCCCTTTTCGGTGTAGGGTCAAGGTATAGGACCATTGCTTCGTCCCCAGTAACAATGGACTCAATGACTTCCTTCTCTTTTCCGTCACATATTTCCAAAAAGTCCTGACACCTACCCGTCTTTGTTTCTGAACGGCGCTAAGGATTTTTGACACCCACCTTGCAGAAGCTTTTTTCATATAGAGATGTCCATGGAGGACGCGATAAACTGATGTTACAGGTAGCCTGACTGTGCTGCTATTTCTTTTCATTTAAGGCGCCTTTCGCTCAGTACAATATTTTCCATAAATGCGATATTTTCTTAAGTGACCGCGGTGGAGGGGCCTCCTTCACAGGGATAATCTTCGAGTCGCTCTCTTCCCCAACAAAAGAGGTTAGCCCAATTTTTAATCGTCACATTTGAAGGCGCAGACTCTCCGTACACAGCATCTATATGCTTTTTGATTTGCTGCGGCGGTGTAGGTTCTTTTGTAAAGAATTTAATTATTTCAATTAATTCGGTGTTCAATTTTCTCCATGCTGACTTCTATCTTGATATGGCCTTGTTATACATGTGAAACAATGGTTTTCCACACAAGATTTGTTAATAAATCGACTAAAATAGAATGCTCGGTGTTCAATTTTCTCCATGCTGACTTCTATCTTGATATGGCCTTGTTTTACATGTGAAACAATGTTTTGCCACACAAGATTTGTTAATAAATAGACTAAAATAGAATGCTGCTCTTAAGGTACAAAATGATTTTGTTCTAAAGTTAACGCTAATGTATTAGGTTAAGAATACATGAAAACGCCTACGTAGGTTTAGTAGTAATTCAGACCCAATCAAGTTTTCAAATAGTTGTATAAAGACCCAACTACCTAAAATAAAACCTAATTTTCGAATTTGTATTACGATTTGGCTTATTTCTTCCGGTCCGAATGGACTATCTATAGATTCACATTGTACAGAAAAATCACATTTGAGTTGAAGCGTTTAGGTAACTTTTTAGAATAATGAAAGTCTAGGACGCAACCACTTGGACCTATTTTAGGTCGTTGGGCCGCAATGACTACTTATCTGCCTAAATTTATGTTGGGCCTTGCAATCACTACCTGCCTAAATTTATGTTGGGGCTACGAGGCTATAGAATATGTTTTGTTTTGTACTTTACTCAGAAATTAGCATATTCCTATTCATATTTATTTTTATACATACATAATATATATTCGGTATTAGATGAGTTTACGTTACGAAAATTTATCAGCACTCACTTCGCCCGGGCACCTCGAGCGCGTTCAAAATAGGCGGCAAAGTCTTGTCGAACTGTACGTCTACCACGGCACCGATAACTGAAAGAAATTTGTATTTTTATAATAAAACACATAAGATTATTGACCGTGGGAGAGCCATGCTTCGGCAAGAATGGGCCGGCTCGACCGGAGCACAAAATAGACACAGAAGGTCCGCTCAATACAAACCACTAAAATCGTAAGCATATACATGCTTATAGAAATATACGGTCGTTCGAGGCAAGGTCAGGATCGCACAGTACGTGATCTTGCCTACAACGACCGTATACGTCTATAAGCATGTATATGTTTAGGATTTTTGTGAGCGTATTGAGCGGACCTTCTGTATCTATGTGTTTTGTGACCGGAGTGATACCACGGCCTCACAGAAACCCGGCGTGAAGCAACACTTGTGTTGTGTTTCGCCGAGTGGGTGAGGGTACCGGAGGCCCAACCCCCCCACACCCATTCCCCCTCATCGCCCCATCCCATTTCAAAGGTAGGCAACGCACTTGTGACTCCTCTGGTGTTGCGGGTATCTATGGGCGGCGGTAATCGCTTACCATCAGGAGATCCGTCTGCTTGTTTGCCAACTATCACATAAAAAAAAATACTTACGTCCAATGGTTTCTAAAGATTTTCCCTATTATTATTGCGAATATGATTATTATGAGTATGATTTCTAGGGAGACAAGCTTTCCACCCGCAGCTTCGCCCGCGTTGACATCATTTATGGTGCTTGGTTAAAAGTAGCATATGTCTTTCTCCAAGCTCCCATCTATCTCCATACCAAAATTGATTAAAATTAGTTCAGCGATTTAGGCGTGAAAACGTAACAGACAGACACACTGTTTTATTAATTGGTACATCCTTGGCATCATCTCACCTAATGGTAACTTGCCTACAACGACCTTATACGTCTATAATCATGTATATGCTTAGGATTTTTGTGAGCGTATTGAGCGGACCTTCTGTATCTATGTGTTTTGTGACCGGAGTGATACCACGGCCTCACAGAAAACCTGTCAGACAGACACACTGTTTTATTAATTGGTACACCCTTGGCATCATCTCACCTAATGGTAAGTGATGGTGATGCCGAAGATGGAAGCGGGCTTACCAAGATTCCAAAACGCGATGGGGAACTGGCTATCTTATTTTCATGCCGGATCACATCAATGCTGTTAACATCGATGTTTAGTGGCAGTATTTAGATAATATCGTGGTAGCTAGACAAGCCCAGAAAATGCTCTACCACCAACCAAACCGAGTCTTACAAAGTTCGACCCCGCCGGGAATCGAACCCGCTACCTCCTGATGTAAAGCAAGCGGACTAGCCACTAGACCACGGAGGCGGTTCACGGAGACAGAGTTACTATATAGCATTTACAGCCAAGTCAACGAGGAGTTTCTTTGTATGGAGACCCCAACTATAATTTCTCTGTCAATGAAACTTTGCACGATTGTGAAGGAAAGTGTATAGATAGAAGATGACAAAGAAGCCAAAAGATTTTATGGCTGAAAGTAGGAGTTTTATACCTAAACTGGAAGAAATAGCTTTCAGCAATAAGACCGCCAGGGTTGCAACACCACATATCTTTTTTATTTTTATTGATGTAATTGTATTTTGTGTGCAATAAAGAGTATTTATCATTATCTTATCTAACGGTGAATAATTGCTCGGCCGAAAATTTGTATGCTATACGTAGTGGTAACTTTATGACACGCGTATGTAGTAGTGTCTAAAATTTTTTCGAATTTAATTACACTTAAGTTAAGCAAAACATGATTTTTCGATTTTACTTCCGATGCATAATGTCTCGGTAATTATTTATTTTCAGTATAGTTTTTGAGATCTTGTATAAGTATCCAAAAGATTTTCCTTTAAGAACATAGCATACCTAATAGTTATTGTGCAATAACTAATTACGTAAAATTTCTCAGTATTTATATAATAATAAAACTAAAAGGTATTTCAGGTTATTCAATAAAATTTCGATAAATTATACTTGTGTATATCTTTTGCACTGGTGATTTTGAAATGGCGATGGCGACTGAGACCGCAACACTAATAATAATAATAATATCTGGGACAAATCCCACACGGTCATCTGGCCCCAAACTAGGATTCCCTGTATCTTGGGAACCAGAGACTGATATACATACACACATACTTTTAAATACATGGATATATAGATATAATACACCCAGACTCAGAGCAAACAATTCTTGCCTCTCGGATCAGAGGTCAGGATCGCTAGCCACTTAGCTACCGAGTCAGTCAGCACACTCTGGTTTTACCGTTGAGCTGTGGAACACTTATACTTATTATAATACCACCTTGAACCATGAAGAACCTTGTTTATGAGCACAATTACTCAGGCAATTACTCGGACAAGTGATCGTGCAAGTGCTTGTACAAGCGCTCGAACAAGTGCTCGTACAAGTGATCGTACAAGTGCTCGTACAAGTGCTCGTTTAAAAGCTCGTACAAGTGCTCGTTTAAAAGCTCGTACAAGTGATCGTTTAAAAGCTCGTACAAGTGATCGTTTAAAAGCTCGTACAAGTGCTCGTTTAAAAGCTCGTACAAGTGATCGTTTAAAAGCTCGTACAAGTGATCGTTTAAAAGCTCGTACAAGTGCTCGTTTAAAAGCTCGTACAAGTGCTCGTTTAAAAGCTCGTACAAGTGCTCGTTTAAAAGCTCGTACAAGTGCTCGTTTAAAAGCTCGTACAAGTGCTCGTTTAAAAGCTCGTACAAGTGCTCGGACAATTGCTCGTACAAGTGCTCGGACAAGTGCTTGTTCAAGTGCTCGTACAAGTGCTCGTTCAAGTGCTCGTACACTCGCACAATTACTCAGGCAATTACTCGGACATGTGATCGTGCAAGTGCTTGTACAAGCGCTCGTACAAGTGCTCGTACAAGTGCTTGTATAAGTGCTCGTTTAAAAGCTCGTACAAGTGCTCGTTTAAAAGCTCGTACAAGTGCTCGGACAATTGCTCGTACAAGTGCTCGGACAAGTGCTCGGACAAGTGCTCGGACAAGTGCTCGGACAAGTGCTCGGACCAGTGCTCGGACTAGTGCTCCGACCAGCGCTCAATTGCCCGGCCATACAAGTGCTAGGGCGAGTACTCAGTCGAGTGCTCGGTCAAGTGCTCGGACTAGTGCTCGGTCAAGTGCTCGGTCGAGTGCTCGGTCAAGTGCTCGGTCGAGTGCTCGGTCAAGTGCTCGGTCGAGTGCTCGGTCGAGTGCTCGGTCAAGTGCTCGGTCGAGTGCTCGGTCAAGTGCTCGGTCGAGTGCTCGGTCGAGTGCTCGGTCAAGTGCTCGGTCAAGTGCTCGGGCGAGTGCTCAGTCAAGTGCTCGTACAAGTGCTTGTTCAAGTGCTCATACAAGTGCTCGTTCAAGTGCTCGTAAACTCGCACAATTACTCGGACAATTACTCGGACAAGTGATCGTGCAAGTGCTTGTACAAGTGCTCGTACAAACACTCGTACAAGTGCTCGTTTAAAAGCTCGTACAAGTGTTCGGCCACATGCTCGTACAAGTGATCGTGCAAGTGCTTGTACAAGCGCTCGTACAAGTGCTCGTACAAGTGCTCGTACAAGTGCTCGTTTAAAAGCTCGTACAAGTGCTCGTTTAAAAGCTCGTACAAGTGCTCGTACAATTGCTCGTACAAGTGCTCGGACAATGAAGAATGTTAATGGGTCCGTTAAATCACTTGAATCTTTATGACCTTGTAGCCTAAATGTCTAGAAATACACCTGTTTTTGTTTTATTTAAATCAAGCGAGTAGTTTTGAAGTTACGATAATTTTTGTTTCCGCCTTTTTGAAATACATCGCTCGGGCACGCCAAGCGCGCGTGACGTCATACAACAACTCGCCGCTCTCACCGTACTGTGTTCTTCATACATTGCTATCGGATGGTCCCTATTTTCGCCCACAATAACATTTCTAACTGGAGTTTTTTTATGTGAATCGGTGACGGTGTTACAGTAAGTAGTGTTACCAGTATAATCGATGACAGTTTTAAAAATTGATTGAAAAATCTAATGAATCCTTAAATAGACGAGTTAAGCTACTATTTCTAGAATAACTCCGATTTCTTTACCGTGGCCGCCGAGACACAATGATAAAAAATGAAAAAGTACTTACAACTTACTTTTTTCTTTCTTATCACTTTGTTGATGCCTATAAGAACCTACATACCAATTTTTCATTACTAGTATTGAAAAATGTAGGTAATAATGATATTTATTAACTTGATATTTCGGAAATAGAAGTGAGGGGCATGGTAAAGGTGATGGTGTCAAAATCACTTTTTTTTTTATTTTTTTTTATTTATTTATTTAAACATAGTATAAAACATATTGTGAACATGTACAAAAGAAACCCGAAAGGGTTTATGTTTCGTACAGAAGTCGAAGACTAACATAAATTCGAAAAACATACTTATTACTAATAAACAAAGTACAATGTGTGGTATATGTATATACAGACAGGCTAGTAGAAAGATAGTAGATACAGATAGTATAAAAAAGTCCACCATCACAGACAAACAAGTGTTGGCTATTCAATAACAGCTTGTCAATGAATAGTTGTTTATGTGTGTGGGTGAATGTGCGGCTGGTGCAGAAAAAATGTGTAGAAGATAAACAGGATGTTACTATTATGATAGAATTAATGTGGAATATTTAAATATATATATGTATATAATATTTAAAAGTAGATAAATATAAATAAACATGGATATCTAGTGTAATTCGTGCATTAAAAAGAAAATGGCTTTTGTGAGTACTAAAATGTTTTAAGATTATTGTCGAGGAAAAATTTTTTCAGTATAAGTTTGATATTATTTTTATTTATTTTTTCTTTAATATCAGTTGGCAGCTGGTTGATTAGAAATGGTATCATATACTTTAGTTGTCTTTTGCCGTAGTGATTTGTTATTGTCGGTAGTCGAAGCCTCTCGTTTCGTACTGCTCGCGTCTGTTTTATGTGACTTGTGACGATCTGGAAAGATTGATTAAAGAAGTTTTCACTGAGAAGTTGGTAATTGACTTTGTTATGTATAGGTATGATATTACAAAAGGAAAATATTTTGCTATGGTCGCTATTACTTATGTCATCAACTGTAATATAATGACACAATAACGACACTGAAGCGGTCATGGCTCAGCGCTGCTTACGTGGTCGCGTCGAACACGCAGGTAAACTGACTACAAACACGGTCACAACTTGGATGGACTTGACTAGAAGTCCATCCAAGCTTCCTATTACGCCTCCAACATAGCTTGACGACTGCTATCTAGTGATAGTTACTGATATTTAAGCCAGTTTCAGTTTAGAAGAAAGTGATAGACACAACTTTGCGTCAGCTTTGGGTCTGGGTGGATCATACTTTCTCATCCATTTCTTTTGACTTTGAGGTTCAAAAATATAATAGTAAAAAATAACTTTTCGGGTATATTAGTAGTTGTATTTAAGCACTTTGACACGAGCACGATTTTCTAGTTTGTGGATTCGTCATTTTTAAAATTTTCAACGCAATCTTCATACATACAGGTAGGGAGCGGTGCGCGCACTGAGCGACCGTTGTGGAGTGACGTCACAGCAGCATACGGTGACCCCGCGTCACTTGCCTACCTAAATAATTCAGTATCTCGGAAACTATCAAACGTATCAAAAAAAATTTTTCACCATATTTTTTTATTTTTAATAGAGTATATTTTAAGATAGAAAACAAAAATTGGTGGTATTCTTCATTGCTCGTACAAGTGCTCTTACAAGTGCTCGGACAAGTGCTCGGACAAGTGCTCGGACAAGTGCTCGGACTAGTGCTCGGACTAGTGCTCCGACCAGCGCTCAATTGCCCAGTCATACAAGTGCTAGGGCGAGTACTCGGTCGAGTGCTCGGTCAAGTGCTCGGACAAGTGCTTGGACAAGCGCACAAGTGCTCGGACTAGTGCTCCGACAAGTGCTCGGACTAGTGCTCGGACAAGTGCTCGGACAAGTGCACGCACAAGTGCTCCGACCAGCGCTCAGTCAAGTGCTCGGTCGAGTGCTCGGACAAGCGCACAAGTGCTCGAACAAGCGCACAAGTGCTCGGACAAGCGTACAAGTGCTCGGACTAGTGCTCCGACAAGTGCTCGGACAAGTGCACGCACAAGTGCTCCGACCAGCGCTCAATTGCCCGGTCATACAAGTGCTCAGTCAAGTGCTTGGACTAGTGCTCGGCCGAGTGCTCGGTCGAGTGCTCAGTCAAGTGCTCGTTCGAGTGCTCGGTCAAGTGCTCGGTCAAGTGCTCGGTCGAGTGCTTGGTCGAGTGCTTGGTCGAGTGCTCGGTCAAGTGCTCGGACAAGCGCACAAGTGCTCGGACAAGCGCACAAGTGCTCGGACAAGCGCACAAGTTCTCGGACAAGTTTTCAGACAAGTTTTCAGACAAGTGCTCGGACAAGTGCTCGGACAAGTGCACGCACAAGTGCTAGGACTTGTGCTCGGTCAAGTGCTCGGTCAAGTGCTCGGTCGAGTGCTCGGTCGAGTGCTCGGTCGAGTGCTCGTTCGAGTGCTCGGTCGAGTGCTCGGTCAAGTGCTTGATCGAGTGCTCGGTCGAATGGTCGGTCAAGTGCTCGGTCGAGTGCTCGGTCAAGTGCTCGGAAAAGCGCACAAGTGCTCGGACAAGTGCTCGGACTAGTGCTCCGACAAGTGCTCGGACTAGTGCTCCGATAAGTGCTCGGACAAGTGCACGCACAAGTGCTCCGACCAGCGCTCAATTGCCCGGTCATACAAATGCTCGGGCAAGTGCTCGGTCGACTGCTCGGTCAAGTGCTCGGTCGAGTGCTCGGTCAAGTGCTTGGTCGAGTGCTCGGTCGAGTGCTCGGTCGTGTGCTCGGTCGTGTGCTCGGTCGTGTGCTCGGTCGTGTGCTCGGTCGAATGCTCGGTCAAGTGCTTGGGTGAGTACTCGGTCAACTGGTCAAGTGCTCGGGCGAGTGCTCCGACAAGTGCTCGTACAAGTGCACGCACAAGTGCTCCGACCAGCGCTCAATTGCCCGGTCATACAAGTGCTCGGGCGAGTACTCGGTCAAGTGCTCGGTCAAGTGCTCGGACTAGTGCTCGGACTAGTGTTCGGCCGAGTGCTCGGTCGAGTGCTCGGTCAAGTGGTCGGTCGAGTGCTCGGTTAAGTGCTTGGTCGAGTGCTTGGTCGAGTGCTCGGTCAAGTGCTCGGTCGAATGCTCGGTCAATTGCTTGGGTGAGATGGTTTGGAGGCGAAGAACAGAAGATTGCTTGAATTTTCAACGATTTATTCTGAGACACACTGCACATTACAAGATCACAAGAACGAGAGTGACGTCATATCCAAAGACGTATAACCACAGACAGTTACTATATAGTTTACAATCTCAACACTGACCCTTAAACAAATTATTAACTATCCCTTAATTAAATTATTTTCAACTTAGGTGAAACATTATAAAAACAATTAATTGCATCGACGAATGCAAATTAAATAAACTGAATAACTGTAACCAAACAGTTATTACATATTAATAAAGTAATAAATACATGTCTATCACATTAATTAAGAATTAATCAAATCTTAGAGATATTTAATAATTTCGAATAACAATACCAATCAGATAGACATAATAGATAAAATGCACTTATTATACTTTTCTCTAGTTAGAGCTTTCGTAAGGCAATCGGCCAACATATCGTTAGTGGATATGTATAGAATATTCACTACTTTGTTATTAACAATCTCACGAATGTAATGGTGTCTTACATCGATATGCTTAGTTCGAGCATGATACACAGCATTTGAACTCAACTTTTGACCAGACTGGTTATCGTTATACAAGTTAACTGTAACCGTCATATTTAAACATTCTAACAGAAAATTACGTAAGAAAACAGCCTCTTTACACGCATCAGACAGCGCCATGTACTCCGCCTCAGTACTTGATAAGGCGACAGTTCTCTGCTTCTTACTTTTCCATGAAATGACTGACTCACCCAACTTAAACACGTAGCCGGTGTAAGAACGACGATCTACTTCATCAGCAGCCCAGTCAGCGTCTGTGTATCCGCTGATGTCGAAACCGTTTTTCCGGTAAGCTAGACAATAATGAGAAGTACCCTTTAGATACCTGAACACACTTTTTGCAGCTTTCCAGTGGGTTTCTGTGTAGCACTCGTTGAACTGACTTAAGAAGCTCGTGGCGTGCATTATGTCCGGCCTTGTACATACGGCGATGTACATGAGACAGCCTATAAGGTTCCTGTAATAATAGTTAGTATCTTTAGACTCGCCCCTTTGCAGTTTTAATCCAACTTCCATGGGCGTAGCCGCCGGTTTGCATTCAGTCATATTGAATCGCTGCAAAACCTTCTGAATATAGCTAGATTGATCAAGTGTAATTTTATCTTCACTCTTCATGATCCTCATACCCAAAACATGATGTGCAGGACCTAAGTCCTTCATCTCAAACTCCTTCATGAGTTTTTCTTTTATCATTTTCTGCTCCTGTGATGACTCAGAAGAAAACAAAATGATGTCGTCTACATACAGGGCAATGATAGTCATTTTCCCCCCTTGTCCTTTATAATAGACACATGGTTCTGATGCAACCTTTTTAAATTGCAGATTATTTACCAAAGAATTATTTATCTTATCATACCAAGACTTTGTTGCTTGTTTTAATCCGTATATCACCTTCTTCAACTTATATACTTTGTTCTCCTGACCCTTGAACACAAAACTTTCTGGCTGTTCCATCAACACAGTTTCATGCAGGTCACCATTCAGAAATGCAGTTTTTACATCTAGGTGTCATATTCATGTTGTACTGAGCTGCCAATGCAAGTAATAGACGAATAGTAGAGTATCTCACTACCGGAGAGAAGGTCTCATGATAGTCTATACCATGTTTCTGTGAATATCCTTTAGCAACAAGGCGAGCTTTAAACCTCAGAAGTTTGCCATCAAGGCCCCTTTTCTTCTTGAATACCCACTTGCATTTTACAGGCTTTTGTCCAGCAGGTAAATCAGCAAGTTATGATGTGTCAGCATCTTCAAACGTAGTCACCGTTGAGTCTTCTGATGTGTCTGGAACGTATGTTTCATCGGACAGATTATCTGAATAAAATGAGCTAACAGTTTCATTCAAATCAAAAATAGTGTCTCCGCAATCGTTGGTCATCAGATGTTCCAGGTGAATTGTCATCATCATCCACAGGCTGAACAGATGATTCAGTCTCCATAGTACTTTTACACTCATGTACTATATACTCCTTATCATCATCTGACCTACTGCTTTTACAAAAACTATTTTCTAAGAAAGTTACATTCCTAGCTTTCACACAGGTAGAAGGGCATGATGGATCAATCAGGCGATAACCTTTACTGTCCTCACAGTATCCAACAAATATATACGGTTTAGCTCTGGCATCTAATTTCTTAATTTTTTCAGAATGAGCATATGCTAAACACCCAAACACTCTTAAATGGCTTATATTCACCTTTTTATTTGTCCATTTTTCTTCAGGTATGATGCCCATAACAGCTTTCGTTGGTAATCTGTTCTTCAGGTAGACAGCTGTGTTAACAGCTTCCGCCCAGAAACGCTTGTCCAGTCCAGAATCCTGCAGCATACACCGCACTTTGTCCATTATGGTCCGGTTAGCTCGTTCCGCCACGCCGTTCTGCGGACTGCAGTATGGAATCGTCGTTTGGTGCCTAATTCCATGTGCCTTGAGAAATTCCTGGAATTTACCATTAACATACTCAGTGCCGTTATCACTCCTGAGAACGTTAATTTTTTTATCAGTCTCATTTTCCACAACACTTTTAAACTGTTTAAATTTCTCGAACGTCTCGTCCTTTGATTTCAAGAAATAAACAAAAGTTTTCCTAATGAAATCATCAATAAAGGTAAGAAAGTATCGGATACCACTAAACGACTTTTCTGGCATAGGGCCGCATATGTCTGTGTGTACTAAACCCAAAACTTCGGTACATCTACTCACAGACTTCTTAGGGTAAGGTAATTTGGTTTGTTTACCCTGTATACAAACTACGCACGGACTAAAACTATTATTATCAAAAGAAATGCCAGTAACCATACCTTTTTGCATAACATTCATACTCCTTGCATTGAGGTGTCCCAGCCGCTGATGCCACAACCCTTGTGAAACTCTGCCGTTTCTCAGTGCTCAGTCAAGTGCTCGGACTAGCGCACAAGTGCTCGGACAAGTGCTCGGACTAGTGCTCCGACAAGTGCTCGGACTAGTGCTCCGACAAGTGCTCGGACTAGTGCTCCGACAAGTGCTCGGACTAGTGCTCCGACAAGTGCTCGGACTAGTGCTCCAACAAGTGCTCGGACAAGCGCACAAGTGCTCGGACATGTGTTCGGACAAGCGCACAAGTGCTCGGACAAGCGCACAAGTGCTCGGACAAGTGCTCGGACAAGTGCTCGGACTAGTGCTCCGACAAGTGCTCGGACTAGTGCTCCGACAAGTGTGCTCGGTCGTGTGCTCGGTCGAATGCTCGGTCAAGTGCTTGGGTGAGTACTCAGTCAACTTGGCAAGTGCTCGGGCGAGTGCTCCGACAAATGCTCGGACAAGTGCACGCACAAGTGCTCCGACCAGCGCTCAATTGCCCGGTCATACAAGTGCTCGGGCGAGTACTCGGTCGAGTGCTCGGTCAAGTGCTCAGACTAGTGCTCGGACTAGTGCTCGGTCAAGTGGTCGGTCGAGTGCTTGGTCGAGTGCTTGGTCGTGTACTCGGTCGTGTGCTCGGTCGAATGCTCGGTCAAGTGCTTGGGTGAGTACTCAGTCAACTTGGCAAGTGCTCGGGCGAGTGCTCCGATATATGCTCGGACAAGTGCACGCACAAGTGCTCCGACTAGCGCTCAATTGCCCGGTCATACAAGTGCTCGGGCGAGTACTCGGTCGAGTGCTCGGTCAAGTGCTCAGACTAGTGCTCGGACTAGTGCTCGGTCAAGTGGTCGGTCGAGTGCTTGGTCGAGTGCTTGGTCGAGTGCTTGGTCGAGTGCTCGGTCGAGTGCTCGGTAGAATGCTCGGTCAAGTGCTTGGGTGAGTACTCGATCAACTGGTCAAGTGCTCGGGCGAGTGCTCAGTCAAGTGCTCGTAAAAGTGCTTGTTCAAGTGCTCGTAAAAGTGCTTGTTCAAGTGCTCGTACAATTGCTTGTACAAGTTCTCGAACAAGTGCTCGGACAAGTGCTCGGACAAGTGCTCGGACAAGTGCTCGGACATATGCTCGGACAAGTGCTCCGACAAGTGCTCGGACAAGCGCACAAGTGCTCGGACAAGTGCTTGGGTGAGTACTCAGTCAACTTGGCAAGTGCTCGGGCGAGTGCTCCGACAAATGCTCGGACAAGTGCACGCACAAGTGCTCCGACCAGCGCTCAATTGCCCGGTCATACAAGTGCTCGGGCGAGTACTCGGTCGAGTGCTCGGTCAAGTGCTCAGACTAGTGCTCGGACTAGTGCTCGGTCAAGTGATCGGTCGAGTGCTTGGTCGAGTGCTTGGTCGTGTACTCGGTCGTGTGCTCGGTCGAATGCTCGGTCAAGTGCTTGGGTGAGTACTCAGTCAACTTGGCAAGTGCTCGGGCGAGTGCTCCGACATATGCTCGGACAAGTGCACGCACAAGTGCTCCGACCAGCGCTCAATTGCCCGGTCATACAAGTGCTCGGGCGAGTACTCGGTCGAGTGCTCGGTCAAGTGCTCAGACTAGTGCTCGGACTAGTGCTCGGTCAAGTGGTCGGTCGAGTGCTTGGTCGAGTGCTTGGTCGAGTGCTTGGTCGAGTGCTTGGTCGAGTGCTCGGTCGAGTGCTCGGTAGAATGCTCGGTCAAGTGCTTGGGTGAGTACTCGATCAACTGGTCAAGTGCTCGGGCGAGTGCTCAGTCAAGTGCTCGTAAAAGTGCTTGTTCAAGTGCTCGTAAAAGTGCTTGTTCAAGTGCTCGTACAATTGCTTGTACAAGTTCTCGAACAAGTGCTCGGACAAGTGCTCGGACAAGTGCTCGGACAAGTGCTCGGACAAGTGCTCGGACAAGTGCTCGGACAAGTGCTCGGACATATGCTCGGACAAGTGCTCCGACAAGTGCTCGGACAAGCGCACAAGTGCTCGGACAAGTGCTCGGACAAGTGCTCGGTCAAGCGCACAAGTGCTCGGACAAGTGCTCGGACAAGTGCTCGGTCAAGTGCTTGGACAAGTGTACGCACAAGTGCTCCGACCAGCGCTCAATGGCCTGGTCATACAAGTGCTCGGGCGAGTACTCGGTCAAGTGCTCGGTCAAGTGTTTGGTCGAGTGCTCGGTCGAGTGCTCGGTCAAGTGCTCGGACAAGTGCTCGGTCAAGTGCTCGGACAAGCGCATAAGTGCTCGGTCAAGTGCTCGGACAAGCGCATAAGTGCTCGGACAAGCGTACAAGTGCTCGGACAAGCGTACAAGTGCTTGGACTAGTGCTCCGACAAGTGCTCGGACAAGTGTTCGCACAAGTGCTCGGACTAGTGTACGCACAAGTGCTCGGACTAGTGCTCGGTCAAATGCTCGGTCAAATGCTCGGTCGAGTGCTCGGTCAAATGCTCGGTCGAGTGCTCGGTCGAGTGCTCGGTCAAGGGCACGGTCAAGTGCTCGGTCGAGTGCTCGGACAAGGGCACGGTCAAGTGCTCGGTCGAGTGCTCGGACAAGCGCACAAGTGCTCGGACAAGTGCTCCGACCAGCGCTCAATTGCCCGGTCATACAAGTGCTAGGGCGAATACTCGGTCAAGTGCTCGGTCAAATGCTCGGTCGAGTGCTTGGTCAAGGGCACGGTCAAGTGCTCGGTCAAATGCTCGGTCGAGTGCTCGGTCAAGGGCACGGTCAAGTGCTCGGTCGAGTGCTCGGTCGAGTGCTCGGTCGAGTGCTCGGTCGAGTGCTCGGTCGAGTGCTCGGTCAAAAGCTCGGTCGAGTGCTCAGTCAAGTGCTCGGTCGAGTGCTCGGTTGAGTGCTCGGCAAGTGCTCGGTCAAATGCTCGGTCGAGTGCTCGGTCAAGTGCTCTGTCAAATGCTCGGTCGAGTGCTCGGTCAAGTGCTCGGTCGAGTGCTCTGTCAAGTGCTCTGTCGAGTGCTTGGTCGAGTGCTCGGTCGAGTGCTCGGTCGAGTGCTCGGTTGAGTGCTCGGTCAAGTGCTCGGTCAAATGCTCGGTCAAGTGCTCGGTCGAGTGCTCGATCAAGTGCTCGGTCGAGTGCTCGGTCAAGTGCTCGGTCAAGTGCTCGGTCGAGTGCTCGGACAAGCGCACAAGTGCTCGGACAAGCGCACAAGTGCTCGGACAAGCGCACAAGTGCTCGGACAAGTGCTTGGACAAGTGCTCCGACAAGTGCTTGGACAAGTGCTCCGACAAGTGCTCGGACAAGCGCACAAGTGCTCGGCCAAGGGCACAAGTTCTCAGACAAGTGTTCAGACAAGTGCTCGGACAAGTGCTCACAAGTGCTCGGTCGAGTGCTCGATCAAGTGCTCGGTCGAGTGCTCGGTCAAGTGCTCGGTCAAGTGCTCGGTCGAGTGCTCGGTCGAGTGCTCGGTCAAGTGCTCAGACAAATGCTCGGTCAAGTGCTCGGACAAGTGCTCGGACAAGCGCACAAGTGCTCGGACAAGTGCTTGGACAAGTGCTCCGACAAGTGCTCGGACAAGTGCACGCACAAGTGCTCGGACTAGTGCTCCGACAAGTGCTCGGACAAGCGCACAAGTGCTCGGCCAAGGGCACAAGTTCTTGACAAGTGTTCAGTAAGATGTTCAATGGTGCTAACGAGTTCCTGATGGACATCTGGTAAGGACGCAACTAATGTGCGCTCACGCTCCTCGAGCGCCCCAACTCTGCTCTCTATGTTGTCCATGCGTTTATTTACCTCCTGTACAGCACTGAGTAGCTGATCAAATTTCGATCCAATGTTACTGACCTCGCTTCGCATCGCTGATAGTTCGGCTCTGAATAGCTGTAATTCCCGTTCCAGTCTAGCACTCGCTCCATATGAGTCAAGCTTAGGAGTGTTATCCATTTCTGTAAAGGAGGAGTCTGATAAAGATGCTGCCTTGATGGTAGTTTCAGTGTTGTCTCCTTTGGACTGCTTAGATGTACATCCTGTACAGAGCCAGTTCTCTGGTATTTTTACCGTCCTTGCCATCTTAAGGCATATCCTCTCATAAACACTTCCACAAGCAGTACATTTCACGGCATCGGCCGGTGTTACGAAACGTCCACAAGCTGCGCACTTTGACATGTTACCTTATACGTTGGGCTGTAGAGTTTAAATTCACGCTTGCGCAGTACAATAGGCGCGATGACTCACAAACGCTGGAGATACCGGTTCGGTATTTCGTCCGAGATATGAGCACCGACGATAGCGCGCGGGTTTCAAGCACTGCCACGCCACCTCCAACACGAACGGCACCAGGTTCGAGTCCGACCAAGCCGGGCAACAGAGTTCTATCACACTCTAGACACTCCCAGTGGGCGGAGCCAGTCCATAAAAACACCGTTAGAGTGACAAGGAATCGAAAATTTCTCTATTTAACCAATCACAGAGCCGGAATAAAAAATATTAAAATAATTTTAAAACAGGGTTTCCAGACACGTCCGCTCGCAGCGCACGCGCAAGCGCCAATCCGAGCACTAGTCCGAGCATTACTCCTAGCACTTGACCGAGTACTCGCCCGAGCACTTGTATGACCGGGCAATTGAGCGCTGGTCGGAGCACTGGTGCGTGCACTTGTCCGAGCACTTGTCTGAGCACTTGTGCACTTGTCCGAGCACTTGTCGGAGCACTTGTCGGAGCACTTGTCCGAGCACTTGTCCGAGCACTTGTCCGAGCACTTGTCCGAGCACTTGTTCGGGAACTTGTACAAGCAATTGTACGAGCACTTGAACAAGCACTTTTACGAGCACTTGACTGAGCACTCGCCCAAGCACTTGACCAGTTGACCGAGTACTGACCCTGTTGAGATTGTAAACTATATAGTAACTGTCTGTGGTTATACGTCTTTGGATATGACGTCACTCTCGTTCTTGTGATCTTGTAATGTGCACTGTGTCTCAGAATAAATCGTTGAAAATTCAAGCAATCTTCTGTTCTTCGCCTCAAAACCATCTGGCAAGCAAAAAGTCGATACGAAAAACATTTTTTGGAGATTGTTATCAACGAAAAACAAAATAACCCCAAAGTTTAAAATGTCGGGAGCGATTCAAACGTCAATTCCAATAGAAAAACTAAAAGGAATAGATGATTACAATAATTGGAAGTTTACCATGAAAATGCTTCTCATGCATGAAGATTTGTACGAGTGCATCGAGTTTGAGGAAGGTAGCAAAGATGCAAAGAAAAATCAAAAGGCTTTAGCAAAAATTTGCTTGTCAGTACATTCATCAGCTTTTCCGCATATTCGCAATGTTAAATCACCATTTGAAGCTTGGAACAACTTGCAACGCGCTTTTGAGGATAAGGGTTTAAGCAGGAGGCTTGGGCTTATGAGGTCATTGTTTTCTATCAAACTGAGCGAGAGCACAAACATGGAAACCTACATAATGAAAATAGTAGAGCATGCGCAAAAGCTGAATGACATTGGTTCACCTTTGGAGGATGAGTTCATTGCTATTTTGATGCTAAATGGGTTGGCATCTGACTATGACCCATTGATCATGGGTTTGGAAAACTCAAATGTCACTCTAGCAAGTGAGATAGTGAAATCTAAGCTACTGCAGGAGTACCAACGGAGAGATGACAAGGCGAAGTCTGTCACGGCTTTGGCTGTAAAGAAAACATTCAAGTGTTTCAAATGCAAGAAGCCTGGACATACAAAGAAAAATTGCCCAAAAAATAACATCAACAATACCCAGAAGTCAGACGACAAGGAAGGTTGACTAGTGCTCCGACAAGTGCTCGGACTAGTGCTCCGACAAGTGCTCGGACTAGTGCTCGGACTAGTGCTCCGACCAGCGCTCAATTGCCCGGTCATACAAGTGCTAGGGCGAGTACTCGGTCGAGTGCTCGGTCAAGTGCTCGGTCAAGTGCTCGGTCGAGTGCTCGGTCAAGTGCTCGGTCGAGTGCTCGGTCGAGTGCTCGGTCGAGTGCTCGGACAAGTGCTCGGACTAGCGCACAAGTGCTCGGACAAGTGCTCGGACTAGCGCACAAGTGCTCGGACAAGTGCTCGGACTAGTGCTCCGACAAGTGCTCGGACTAGTGCTCCGACAAGTGCTCGGACTAGTGCTCGGACAAGTGCTCGGACAAGTGCACGCACAAGTGCTCCGACCAGCGCTCAATTGCCCGGTCATACAAGTGCTCGGTCAAGTGCTTGGACTAGTGCTCGGCCGAGTGCTCGGTCGAGTGCTCGGTCAAATGCTCGGTCGAGTGCTCGGTCGAGTGCTTGGTCGAGTGCTCGGTCAAGTGCTCGGTCGAGTGCTTGGTCGAGTGCTCGGTCAAGTGCTCGGACAAGTGCTGTGCTCGGACAAGCGCATAAGTGCTCGGACAAGCGTACAAGTGCTCGGACTAGTGCTCGGACAAGCGTACAAGTGCTCGGACTAGTGCTCCGACAAGTGCTCGGACTAGTGCTTCGAAAAGTGCTCGGACAAGAGCACAAGTGCTCGGACAAGCGCACAAGTGCTAGGACTAGAAATCGGACAAGTGCACGCACAAGTGCTCGGACTAGTGCACGGACTAGTGCTCGGACAAGTGCACGCACAAGTGCTCGGACTAGTGCACGCACAAATGCTCGGACTAGTGCACGCACAAGTGCTCGGACTAGTGCTCGGTCAAATGCTCGGTCGAGTGCTCGGTCAAATGCTCGGTCGAGTGCTCGGTCAAATGCTCGGTCGAGTGCTCGGTCAAATGCTCGGTCGAGTGCTCGGTCAAGTGCTCGGTCGAGTGCTCGGTCAAGGGCACGGTCAAGTGCTCGGTCGAGTGCTCGGTCAAGGGCACGGTCAAGTGCTCGGTCGAGTGCTCGGTCAAGGGCACGGTCAAGTGCTCGGTCGAGTGCTCGGACAAGCGCACAAGTGCTCGGACAAGTGCTCCGACCAGCGCTCAATTGCCCGGTCATACAAGTGCTAGGGCGAGTACTCGGTCGAGTGCTCGGTCAAGTGCTCGGTCAAGTGCTCGGTCGAGTGCTCGGTCGAGTGCTCGGTCGAGTGCTCGGTCGAGTGCTCGGTCCAGTGCTCGGTCAAGTGCTCAGTCGAGTGCTCGGTCAAGTGCTCGGTCGAGTGCTCGGTCAAGTGCTCGGTCGAGTGCTCCGTCAAGTGCTCGGTCGAGTGCTCCGTCAAGTGCTCGGTCGAGTGCTCGGTCAAGTGCTCGGTCGAGTGCTCGGTCAAGTGCTCGGTCGATTGCTCAGTCAAGTGCTCGGGCGAGTGCTCGGTCAAGTGCTCGGTCAAGTGCTCGGTCAAATGCTCGCACAAGCGCACAAGTACTCGGACAAGTGCTCCGACCAGCGCTCAATTGCCCGGTCATATAAGTGCTAGGGCGAGTACTCGGTCGAGTGCTCGGTCAAGTGCTTGGTCGAGTGCTAAGTCGAGTGCTCGGTCGAGTGCTCGGTCGAGTGCTCGGCTGAGTGCTCGGTCAAGTGCTCGGTCGAGTGCTCGGTCGAGTGCTCGGTCAAGTGCTCGGTCGAGTGCTCGGTCGAGTGCTCGGCTGAGTGCTCGGTCAAGTGCTCGGTCGAGTGCTCGGTCGAGTGCTCGGTCAAGTGCTCGGTCGAGTGCTCGGTCGAGTGCTCGGTCGAGTGCTCGGTCAAGTGCTCGGTCGAGTGCTCGGTCAAGTGCTCGGTCGAGTGCTCGGTCAAGTGCTCGGTCAAATGCTCGGTCGAGTGCTCGGTCAAGTGCTCGGTCGAGTGCTCGGTCGAGTGCTCGGTCGAGTGCTCGGTCAAGTGCTCTGTCAATTGCTTGGTCGAGTGCTCGGTCAAGTGCTCGGTCGAGTGCTCGGTCAAGTGCTCGGTCGAGTGCTCGGTCAAGTGCTCGGTCGAGTGCTCAGTCAAGTGCTCGGTCGAGTGCTCGAACACGCGTACAAGTGCTCGGACAAGTGCTTGGACAAGTGCTCCAACAAGTGCTCGGACAAGTGCACGCACAAGTGCTCAGACTAGTGCTCCGACAAGTGCTCGGACAAGCGCACAAGTGCTCGGCCAAGGGCACAAGTTCTCGGATAAGTGTTCAGACAAGTGCTCGGACAAGTGCTCACAAGTGCACGCACAATTGCTCGGACTAGTGCACGCACAAGTGCTCGGACAAGTGCTCGGACAAGTGCACGCACAAGTGCTCCGACCAGCGCTCAATTGCCCGGTCATACAAGTGCTCGGTCAAGTGCTCGGTCGAGTGCTTGGTCGAGTGCTTGGTCGAGTGCTCGGTCAAGTGCTCGGACAAGTGCTCGGCCAAGTGCTGTGCTCGGACAAGCGCACAAGTGCTCGGACAAGCGCATAAGTGCTCGGACAAGCGTACCAGTGCTCGGACTATTGCTCCGACAAGTGCTCGGACAAGTGCATGCACAAGTGCTCAGACAAGTGCATGCACAAGTGCTCGGACTAGTGCACGGACTAGTGCTCGGACAAGTGCACGCACAAGTGCTCGGACTAGTGCTCCGACAAGTGCTCGGACAAGCGCACAAGTGCTCGGACAAGCGCACAAGTGCTCGGACAAGTGTTCGGACAAGTGCTCGGACAAGTACATGCACAAGTGCTCAGACAAGTGCATGCACAAGTGCTCGGACTATTGCACGGACTAGTGCTCGGACAAGTGCACGCACTAGTGCTCGGACTAGTGCTCCGACAAGTGCTCGGACAAGCGCACAAGTGCTCAGCCAAGGGCACTAGTCCGAGCAATTGTCGGAGCACTTGTCGGAGCACAAGTCCGAGCACTTGTACGCTTGTCCGAGCACTAGTCCGAGCACTTGTACGCTTGTCCGAGCACTTATGCGCTTGTCCGAGCACTTGTACGCTTGTCCGAGCACTAGTCCGAGCACTTGTACGCTTGTCCGAGCACTTATGCGCTTGTCCGAGCACTTGTGCGCTTGTCCGAGCACAGCACTTGTCCGAGCACTTGACCGAGCACTCGACCAAGCACTCGACCGAGCACTCGACCGAGCACTCGACCGAGCACTCGGCTGAGCACTAGTCCAAGCACTTGACTGAGCACTTGTATGACCGGGCAATTGAGCGCTGGTCGGAGCACTTGTGCGTGCACTTGACCGAGCACTCGACCGAGCACTTGACCGAGCACTCGACCGAGCACTTGACCGAGCACTAGACCGAGCACTCGGCCGAGCACTCGACCGAGCACTCGACCGAGCACTTGACCGAGCACTCGACTGAGTACTCGCCCTAGCACTTATATGACCGGGCAATTGAGCGCTGGTCGGAGCACTTGTCCGAGTACTTGTGCGCTTGTCCGAGCATTTGACCGAGCACTTGACCGAGCACTCGCACGCACAAGTGCTCGGACTAGTGCTCCGACAAGTGCTCGGACAAGCGCACAAGTGCTCGGCCAAGGGCACAAGTTCTCGGATAAATGTTCAGACAAGTGCTCGGACAATTGCTCACAAGTGCACGCACAAGTGCTCGGACTAGTGCACGCACAAGTGCTCGGACTAGTGCTCGGTCGAGTGCTCGGTCAAGTGCTCGGTCTAGTGCTCCGACAAATGCTCGGACAAGCGCACAAGTGCTCGGCCAAGGGCACAAGTTCTCGGATAAGTGTTCAGACAAGTGCTCGGACAAGTGCTCACAAGTGCACGCACAAGTGCTCGGACAAGTGCTCGGACAAGTGCACGCACAAGTGCTTCGACCAGCGCTCAATTGCCCGGTCATACAAGTGCTTGGTCAAGTACTTGGACTAGTGCTCGGCTGAGTGCTCGGTCGAGTGCTCGGCTGAGTGCTCGGTCGAGTGCTCGGCTGAGTGCTCGGTCGAGTGCTCGGTCAAGTGCTCGGTCGAGTGCTCGGTCGAGTGCTCGGTCAAGTGCTCCGACAAGTGCTGTGCTCGGACAAGCGCACAAGTGCTCGGACAAGCGCATAAGTGCTCGGACAAGCGTACAAGTGCTCGGACAAGCGTATAAGTGCTCGGACAAGCGTACAAGTGCTCGGACAAGCGTACAAGTGCTCGGACTAGTGCTCCGACAAGTGCTCCGACAAGTGCTCGGACTAGTGTTTCGAAAAGTGCTCGAACAAGCGCACAAGTGCTCGGACAAGCGCACAAGTGCTCGGACAATTAAGCGCACAAGTGCTCAGACTAGTAATCGGACAAGTGCACGCACAAGTGCTCGGACTAGTGCACGGACTAGTGCTCGGACAAGTGCACGCACAAGTGCTCGGACTAGTGCACGCACAAATGCTCGGACTAGTGCACGCACAAATGCTCGGACTAGTGCACGCACAAGTGCTCGGACTAGTGCTCGGACAAATGCTCGGTCAAATTCTCGGTCGAGTGCTCGGTCAAATGCTCGGTCGAGTGCTCGGTCAAATGCTCGGTCGAGTGCTCGGTCAAGTGCTCGGTCGAGTGCTCGGTCAAGTGCTCGGTCAAGTGCTCGGTCAAGGGCACGGTCAAGTGCTCGGTCGAGTGCTCGGACAAGCGCACAAGTGCTCGGACAAGTGCTCCGACCAGCGCTCAATTGCCCGGTCATACAAGTGCTAGGGCGAGTACTCGGTCGAGTGCTCGGTCAAGTGCTCGGTCGAGTGCTCGGTCGAGTGCTCGGTCAAGTGCTCGGTCGAGTGCTCGGTCGAGTGCTCGGTCAAGTGATCGGTCGAGTGCTCGGTCGAGTGCTCGGTCGAGTGCTCGGTCAAATGCTCGGTCAAGTGCTCGGTCAAATGCTCGGACAAGCGCACAAGTACTCGGACAAGTGCTCCGACCAGCGCTCAATTGCCCGGTCATACAATTGCTAGGGCGAGTACTCGGTCGAGTGCTCGGTCAAGTGCTCGGTCGAGTGCTCGGTCGAATGCTCGGTCAAATGCTCGGTCGAGTGCTCGGTCAAATGCTCGGTCGAGTGCTTGGTCAAGTGCTCGGTCGAGTGCTCGGTCAAGTGCTCGGTCAAGTGCTCGGTCAAGGGCACGGTCAAGTGCTCGGTCAAGTGCTCGGTCAAGGGCACGGTCAAGTGCTCGGTCAAGGGCACGGTCAAGTGCTCGGTCGAGTGCTCGGACAAGCGCACAAGTGCTCGGTCGAGTGCTCGGACAAGCGCACAAGTGCTCGGACAAGTGCTCCGACCAGCGCTTAATTGCCCGGTCATACAAGTGCTAGGGCGAGTACTGTGCTCGGTCAAGTGCTCGGTCGAGTGCTCGGTCGAGTGCTCGGTCGAGTGCTCGGTCAAGTGATCGGTCCAGTGCTCGGTCGAGTGCTCGGTCAAATGCTCGGTCAAGTGCTCGGTCAAATGCTCGGACAAGCGCACAAGTACTCGGACAAGTGCTCCGACCAGCGCTCAATTGCCCGGTCATACAATTGCTAGGGCGAGTACTCGGTCGAGTGCTCGGTCAAGTGCTCGGTCGAGTGCTCGGTCGAGTGCTCGGTCGAGTGCTCGGTCGAGTGCTCGGTCGAGTGCTCGGTCGAGTGCTCGGTCGAGTGCTCGGTCAAGTGCTCGGGCGAGTGCTCGGTCGAGTGCTCGGTCGAGTGCTCGGTCGAGTGCTCGGTCGAGTGCTCGGTCAAATGCTCGGTCGAGTGCTCGGTCAAATGCTTGGTCGAGTGCTCGGTCAAGTGCTCGGTCAAGTGCTTGGTCGAGTGCTCGGTCAAGTGCTCGACAATAATGTTTGATGGGTGAAATCTGTGAATTCTTAGATGGTGGATAATCAAAATTTTGACTTTTGCATAATCAAAATTTTTGTTTATGCCTCCACAGTACACTGGAGATGTCCTTGTGAGGATGGTGAAAATTATTTATTGGCATTGTTTAAGATCGCCTATAATAAAATATACATTAAAAAGTTTTATATACATATGTTGGATGAAATAAAATGAAAAATGTGAACGTCAGCGAATTTTGCAAAAACAAAATTATTATAAGTCATAGCTTACGTGAAACTTCTGGTATATTTTGAACTAAATTATTTACAATTGAAAGTTTATTAACCGCGATATACTTTCGTGGCTATATAAAATTACAGTATTTTTTTTCTCTATAAACCAAACAGGTAGTTTTTTTAAGTAAACACACAACAAAAGAACGAGAAATTAAAATGTTAAAAAGTTGTGACAATAGAATACTATTGCTGGTATCGACAATAGAATACATATAAAACTTGCTGAAATTACCGTTATCGATACAGTTTAGATAAATATACTAAACATGCTTTCTACTGCAATCCAAAACTTATTAAATAAGCTTATCCAGCCTAAAATAATAATTTTAACTTAAAGAATAAATAGAAAATGTAACAAGTACATTTTTACATCTTTGTAATGTTTTCCGGTTATTTG